>OV121132.1:80211703-81461703 GCA_921294245.1 Brassicogethes aeneus | reverse complement strand
CAATAAGGAAAACTTGCTTAATCAGTGCTTAGCGACGCGTTGCGCTTGACTATCCTTGTTATTGTTAACCTTAGCCGTTAATTTGTAAGCGATTTTTAATTTTTAAAAATAAGTGGTTTACCCCTCGTTTATTACCTGCCAGTAATATCACAGCCACAGTTTACGCATGCGCCTTTCAATATTGTTTTACTTTTTCAGTGTTTTATTTGTTGAAATTGATGTGTAATTCCAACAGATAAAAGAAAAAAAAGTGAGAAGGAAGTTAAAGGCAAAGCCATAGCCAGGAAAGAAGTGGCAATAACAAAATTTGCAGTCAGGTATACATTTTTAATTATTTACATTTCTTTTGTTATTAAACAAATTATCAAATTATTTTCTATTTGTTGCTGTTTACTTACTGGACAAAACACACCTTTTTAAATATACATATACTATACTATACTACATTATAGTGTACACACAAGTGTAAATAATCTGGCAACACTGCCTATATCAATTTAGGGAATTTTATTTTAAAACTTAGACAATAGAACCTTTGGTTGATTTGATATGGACTGACCCATACTTTACAAATTATCTCTAAAACAAATCATTTTATCAAAATTTTATAAGAGACAAAAAATGTTCAACAATAAATGATTACCTGAAAAAATACCGTTTGGAAGTCATTGGCGCACGTACTAAAAAATAGGGGGAGTCAGTGAGTACTGGACCCCCCTATTTTGATTATTTGACAATTGAATACGTCAATGCAGAAACTGAATATGTCCTACTAGGTAGTTTTGAGATAACTAAGAAAAACTGAATACATATTCAGTTTCTGTACTATATTAACGCCTTTGTATAATGTAGATTACCGTGACATGAAAATTTCTACGCCATTCGATCGGGCACCCTTTACTTATAGTAAATCCATGTTTAACTCAATTTCCCTAAAAAGTGGACATATTCAGTTTCTGCATTGACCTATTCAATTGTTTTTTGTTTTGTTGGTCTCCAAAATGTAACTACACTGAAAAAAATAATTTGTTTAAGCAACTAAAAAAAAGTTGCGCCAACAAATTTTATTTGTAGCTATAGCCTCAACTAAAATCTTTGTTACAACAACAAATTTTTTTTGTTGAGACATAATATGTTACTGTAACTAATATTTTTTGTTGACAAAACTATGGCGTCTTGTTTAAAGTAACTAATATTATTGATATCTCATACAATAATATTTTGTTGTTAAAACAGTTTACATTTGTTTTAGGTAATAATTTATTTGTTTCTATAACTTTTTGCATTTGTTTTCATTATAAATCTATTTGTTGGAAAAGCTATGGTAATGAGTAACTACAACATTGTTGCTTTGTTATAACATTTGGTAGTTCTTTTAATCACCAAAAAATAATTTTCGTTAAAAGAACTTAAACAATGTTAACCTATGCCTACACAATATTGTTAAAGCACCTCTTTCAGTATGTAATACTAATTAATAAAAAGAGTTGCATTAACAATATTGTGTAGGTATAGGTTAATATTGTTTGATTTTTTTAAACAAAAATTATTTTGGTACCTTTAAAAGTATTTTCTAATAAAGAAAATTTCCACTCGGTTAATATTTGGTTTACTCCTTCATCCATAACGCCCAATGCACAAAAATTAATTAACGCGAACCTGCTTCCTCTAGCATTTGCACAAAAAATTTTTGACAGTGACAAATTATTTTTTTATTATTCAATCACTATGACACCAAAACTTAACTTTAACCATGGCACCAAGTCGGTCAACTTTATAAAATAAATTTCAATGTCACATCATGTCAATTTTGGGCGAAAATTGACAACAAAAACATATTTGTTATGTTTACTAAGGATACCTATTAGCGGCGACGCATATTGTCAGTAGGGTAAACTAATTATTTCCAACAAATTCATTTTTGTTGCAAATACTAATGTATTAAACACTTTACTTGGGTTAACAAATTTTTTATTATGACCAACAAAAACAATTGCAACAAAAAATTTATTGGTTGATAAAACAGATTTGTTTTTTCAGTGTATTTATGTTGAAGTAGTGTACCGAATTTAAACTTAATATCTTATCAATTACTCGAATTATTAAAAAAAATCAGTTTTAAATTTCAAACTTTGTCGCCCTGTATATCGAACATGAAGCTCTAAATTGAAAAATGGTATTATGAAAGTCTATTGTATTGTTTTAACTCAAGGAATATATGGTTAACGGATTGACCTCCTTTTCCCGGACACCCTGTATTTAATTTAAAAATATACCAAATATAAAAATTTTAAATATTTGTTTTTAATTTTAACACATAAAAGTGCAACAAATAATAAAATGTGTTTTTTACTCCTTTGATGTAGAATAGTGTATTGAATCATTGCTGGTTCTGAAAAATGTAAAGTAAGTTTTAAAAAACTACGACTTAATAATATTATTTATAGCCTAAAAAGTTGTTATTAAAAGTTTTTTTATAGAATAAATGTTTATAAAACTATACAAAAATATATCAAAAAATTAGCGATTTAATAAAAATACAGTTAAATATGTAATATACCCAAAATAATTAATTCAATACGAGGAGGTAGTAAATTCTAAATATAGACTTATTTTTAAATAAATTTTAAGAGGCAGATGTTCACTATTTCCGAACGCCTCCGAACAATTACAATGGAGCATTCAAATGGACATTACTTCTTTCCGTAACTGTACGTTCGAACTCTTGACGAGGTAAGACATTGTAACCGAGACCTCGCTTAAAACCAATATTTTACATCCCACAGTGCAAATAAACTTTAATACATTGCATGTATGTATCTACAGTGAACCAAAGGCTTCCTTACGGTCACGGAAGTAATAGAGTGTGAAGTGATAAGTGACAGCATACCTGGCCGACGAACCACCTGGCAATAGAAAGCATTCTATGTGAAGAACAAACGGGGCCAACATTAACCACGTTCAGATCCTACACAACCCTAAGAGCGGTTTTTTCCGCTTAAACCCAACACTATTAAAAAAACTAAAAAAAAAAACAATGTAAAACAAAGAGCAACAGCAACATTGATAATAAGACAATAGTAACAAAACAATACAAAAAAACAATAAATCCAAGACGTCCCAAATCTTACCGCTGGCATTCACGGGATTATAGCTGAGAAAGACAAATAATTCAATCACCAAGTAAGTCACAAAATCCATACTTAAACGACCTTTTCAAATAGACAAAAGTATGTAAACTAACCGAGACATAAATACCTAAACATAGAAATATAGGAACTTATAGATCCTACGTCGAAAATGCAATAATCAAACTTAGCAGTCGTTAGGAATACATAAAAGCCCTACAGCTAACTAACAACTCCCCAACTTTAAATAGTAATCCCAAATGTTTGGAGTAATATACTAATTTCCCTGTCTATGAGGATTCCGCGTCGTACACAGATTTGAGTCGGCGTAATTGTCCCCAAAAAAACAAAATGTCTGCCCCCCCGTCCCCACCTCCGTTTTTTCCTACTGGGCGTACAGCAACGGCCCGGCGAAACCAGGAGACGCTATTCAAACTATTCGCAAGTCGCTCTCGAGCCCCAAATATGGTACAGTACCGGACGCGGTGGACAGGCTCGGGAGAGATAAGTCAAGATACTCAAATTAAAATATTGATGTTAAATTTTTAGATTTTTACAATTTTCGTAAATTAAGAAAATTTGAATTAAAGTTTTTTATAAGTTTAGAATGTACCTAATCCAAAATTTTATGAAAGCTTTTCCACAATTAAAAAATTAACAACAATTTTCTAAATTGTACACAAATATATTTAATACTTCGAATTATCGAATATTAATTATTTAAAAAAAATATATTCAGTTAAATCATTTAAATTCAAGACTATAAGTATAGTTCAGAGTCCAGAGCTTCTATGTGTTTCTGGAGCTTCAAAATACCGATCCAAGCTCTGGAATCCCCTCGAAGCGTCCGACCGAACATTACGAACCAGTTTTAAATGTTACGGAAACCACTGCTCAAGATTGCAAACCATATATGGTTCGCTATGGTTTGTAGTGGTTTCTGTAACCGTCGAAAGTGAAAAACTACAAACTACTTCGAAACACACGAACCACTGTGAACCACTACGTAATATTATATAATGGTGTGTTTTTCCGCAACCATTGCGAACTACTTCAAAAATTACAAACCACTATAGTATACGTACACGTACACTCATGAATTTTCGGAAGTGTTTTTCTGCAAGGGATTTGCTGCAAATTAGGACATAAGAATTGACTTTACTTCATACAATAATAAAAAATAAATTATCATTTTGTTCTTTTACTTTACACAATGATAAAAGCATTTTGTTATTTCTTTAATACATACATATTTCAATGTTTAATCTAATGTTTTTATTGTTTTAAAAGCTTTAAATAGTAATAATAGTCATGCAAGCCACAAACAAATTCCCTGTTATTTTTTTTTTTAATTTATGAACCTCATTTGTCATAAATCACGAGCCGCTACTGAGAAGACTTATTAATTATAGAAGGCCTGGCAACCCCAACAACATGGTTTGAAATGATGGGACATAAATGCAGTTATTTAAAATTATAAATCATTATAATGGTAAAATAAAAAAGCGGGGTTTTGTTAAATGGGTATACCCTTTTTATACATAGCCTAATAACATATGTTAATATTATGACAGGAAATTACGCAATGATAATAATTATAAAATAAATTAGAGTAGGTAGATAAATTAATAAACTATGTACAAAGTAAGACTTTTGTTGAATATTAAATTTTGCTACCCCTAGCCCCCCCCGGGTATCGCTAATACATTAGTTACTGAATAATGTATCTGGAAGTACAAAAATTACTGATACATTTTACAAAGATTAAAAACTTCTTGATATGGGGTTCAGAGAAAGATATTTTTCAGATATCGCATCCCAAAATTTACTCAAATTTACAAAAAAAGAAAACTTATTTAATGTCAAAATAATATAATTTAGTAAATTTTTACAAGAAATATACAAAACAATTACAGGATCTCTAATTTTTACAATATCAAATACATTTCGTCCACTTTTTACTACAGTTTTTAGTGTTTTATTCACGGTGGCAAACCAACTGGGACAAGAACTCCACAAGGGTACGAGTAGGACGACCGGTCATACCGCGTCTAAGATATGGGTAATCTTTGCCGTCTGTATGCATTACTCCATAAGTATCAATGTGCAACCAATCACCGCAAGGAACAAACTCGTTCAAAAACGCGGCAACTCTACAAGCTCCAGCGCATCTTGGCCTACCACCTCTACCATAAGTTTTCACTTCGACCGAATGGTGGTTGGCCACCAGCTGTGTAAAATGATCCCACAAAGGGAAACGCCACACTCTATCCCCAGTGTGCATGGAAGAGGCTAGCATATACTCCCAGAGAGCTTCTGAGTTGCTGAAAACGCCACTGGCTGCAGCGCCCAAAGAGTGCCTCATATCATTGGTCATGGTTCCAATGTCAACAATGAATCTTGGCCAGAAGTTTTGGGCATATACCAAGGCATCGGCAATGGAAAGTCTGCCAGCTGTATCAGTAGACTCAATCTTAATACTTTTGCCATTCATGGCCTTCACGATGTCTCCAGGACGCATAGCAGCACATCCTGGCATATTTTCGCATAGTGGAAGCAGGGCTCTGATGTTAATAGGCAGTTGCAAACCTGCAACTGCTCTACATGCGGCGACAACACAGGCAGCTCCCCCCATGTCCCCTCGCATAAACCTCTGCTTGTTGCATGATTTCAGGCAGATGCCACCACTGTTATAAGTTATTCCCTTACCAATTAGAATTACGGGTCTTTCGTCTCTGCATGCACCGTAGTAACTAAGTTCTAAAAATATCGGAGGTTCGCAGGAACCTTGAGCCACAGCCAAGAATGCATACATCTTTTGTGTTTCTGCCCATCCACGTACTTTAACTTCAACGTTTACGCCAGACTTACACAACACTTCTACAGCGTTCTGAGCAAATGATGTTGGTGTCATTAAATTAGCGGGAGTGTCCATCAATTGACGAGCCAAATTTTGAGCGGCAGCTTTTTGAAGACCAATCTGCCAACCAGTCCAATCGCAGTCATCGTATAATTCCAATTGAGGAATTATCAATTGGTTTTCCTTCTTTTTCTTTTCTTGATACAGCCACACTGCCAATGCGGACCCTTCAGCAGATGATTCCGCATGTCCAAAGCTTTCAATGAATATTTTCCTTACTGCTATTTTCTGTAGCGATTTTGAACCTTGCGCTGCAGCTACTCTTATCACCTCTTTTCCTTCGTCCATTTGTTCGAACACATCGTATCCCTGACATTCTTTTCCGAGGCCAACAACGGTGACAGCTGTGAATTCATCGTCAATGTTGTAGAATGTTCTGGTTTCCCCTAATTTTGGTGGTGGGCCAGCATATTTTAAAAGCTCTGACAGTCTATTGCATACCAAACTGTCATATCTTTCACCGGTTGGTGTTAATTTACCTGGTTCTGTACCTGGTTCAGTTTGTGTATACAAGCCGAGAACCAAACCTTTTGCTACAGTGGACCGGCAAGGATCTTCCTGTTTTTTCGGACAAACTGCAGTTTCAGCGGAATAAAATCTTATAATTGTGCGATTCAATGAAAGTGTATTTCTCAAGGAGCGTATACATCCAGCCATTTTTAAGTATTTTTAAAATATATTTCGAGCTTTGTATTCTTTTCGTATTTAGATATTCATACTCACAATTTATGTCAAAAAATTGTAAAAATTCTTTTGGTTTTTTATTGATGTGGTTGCTATAGAGAAATATTTTTGTTCTCGATTTTTAAATAAAGTTATAGCAGACCTGCTATAACTTTATCTTTTAGTCTCTGGTTATAGAGAGAAAACCTACGCTCAATCTTAAGATTCATTATCATTTCATCATTGAATGCTTCATATTTATTTTATTACAATACTAAGAGCCTCGTTTATCTATGACCAAGAGCTCCATACCTTAAGGTAATTAACATTACCTAATGAAACGTCTGTTTTTATATTTTATATTATAATGTAATGGTTCAGTATTTTAATACGTTTTACAAATATATTTTTGAATAAGTTTGGAATTTCTAAATTGTGTTGTAAAATGTAAAAATCTTTGCAAAAGAGGTAAAAAACGGACGTTTAGGTAAAGAAATTACAAAGTTTCGTGGAAGACCGAAATTTTGCCTGCAATGGGAAAAAATCTGTTGGCCAGATGAGGCAAAAACAATATCGAAACTGGGAGAGGGAAGCAAAGAAAGGGGCAGAAAGTTTTCCAAAGTGTTAGAGAATGCATCGTTTTCGTAAATCTTTGCCAAAACCACAATTATTGTAAAATTCTGTGTAAACAATTGTTACAAGTGTTTGTGTATTCTCCCAGGTTCTTAATTTTAGTAGCCCAATTCTGTAGTAAAGTCCACTAAACGTAGAACGATTTTGATTTAAATAAACTGAGCATTAGTTATTTTGCACTACTGCGTTTAGTGAATTTTACTCGATATTAACACCTTTTGTTTTAGCTATTTTTATAGAATGTTTTTACCTTTTAAGTTTACTGCTAAATGTAAAAATTTATATTCCTTTCTTTTATTGTCTTAGGCTTAATTTAGTTGTATACTACTCATGTTTAGACCCTCCCTCAACACGATTATGCATTTTTTTGCGGTAATTTTAAAACAAATATCAGTGTAATACAGGACGTTTCGTTGCTTAAAAGGAATTAATGACCGTTAATTTTAAACTTTGAATGCTCCTTTTTTCTTTAGTACGTAGTTTGCAGTAGATACTAAATTTAAATACTCTCCTCCGTGAGGGATAACTGGTCACCTAGGTTCTCTAGGTGGCATCGCAACTTTTATCACGAAACTGCATCTTTACGCGAGTTGTTTCCAGTGCGGACCCCGTTCTCCACAGGGCAACGTTAACGTTGACAGACCAACAGTTAACTGCCCTGTTAAACTAACAAAGTTTTTCCTATTTTTTTTGAACCCGTAGGGGTAGATAGCGTAACGAGCGTCGTGTCATTCCATTGATTTGCATAAACTTTTAAAGAAACAATGCCTAATCGTGTAATCCTTTGCTACTTCATAGCCGAACAGGGTTTTTTCTCAAGCTCTTTTTCCCTGGTCGTATCTCCCTAAGAGCCACCCCTTGTTTTTTTTTCTGTTTGTGAAGTAAATTAAATTGGGTTAAACAAAACACTATTTTATTTTTTTGTATACCTAATTTTCCCAAGTATGATTCTTAAAGCAATGTATTTAATAAAACAAGTAACCACAACGTAGAGGTCCAAATTTTGATAAGACGATCTCGAGCCATAGTCACAAAATAGTTCATTTATTAATTTTTTATAAAACTTGGTTTAACGAACCTGGTGTATTAAGGAGAAATCTTTACAATAAGTATAAGTAAGTATTTATTTCCTGCTACGTAAGTACCTATTCGGTGTTCTTATAGGTATTATAATTATAAATAATAATTATTTTATTATTATATTTGAATCGGTGAGATTAACAGTACAAGTCCCCCGCGACGCGTCGCGACGTGTAGAAGGATCAAGGTTCTTTTGTCAGCTGGGTGCTTTGCGCAAGCTTAAGCTTAAGCAGATCGCAGAACATAATTATGTTCTATATATATATATGTATGTATACATACACATGTGTTATAAACACAGATTATAAAGGTAATAAATTGAAATGTTTTCCTTGGAAAATGGATTAACAATTAACAGTTTTTCAGAGTGAAAGTAAAGAAAATGTTTTATGAGCATTTCACAGTGGAGTCCGAGCCCGAATTAAAGTTATAGTTTACTGCCGGCGAAATTAAAAGGTCAGTACAATGCATAGATTAGATAAAGTAGATTAGATTAGATAGAATAGATTAGATAAAGTATAGATGGCCCACTCTTTAGTTAAAATCGGAACTAAGTTATTTTTAGTTGCGGACATAATCACTGTGGCGCTGCAAGTATATCGCCGGGAATTTTAAATACAATGCAGCGCCATCTATTGCCTAAAAGCTGTACTAACAGTTTAAATTAAAGGAAATAATATTTTTCAAACTGATAAATATATATGTATAAATCAATTATATTTTTAATGAATGCTATATTTTCTTATAAGACTATTATAGATTACTATAACAAAATTCACTCATCTTAAAAGAAAACAAACATATTAAAAATATAATCATTTATATATACATATTAATCAGTTTAAAAAAATGTAATAAATAAAAGACATTATGATTATTATTGATTTGACATGATTTTTATTATGGATATAAAAATAATATTTAAAATTTAACCATTTATATAATATATAAAAATATATTATATGTACATATAAGAAATAAGCAGGTTGGGAAAAATTAAGTGATTTAATTCATAAATTAAATTAACCTTATAATTAAATTGCATAGGAAAATTTACATAATACTAAAAATATTTTTCACAAAAACGACTTTTTTGACCAGTAGGTATATTATACAATAAATAATAAATGATCTTTATTATTAGAAAAAAATAGATTTTAGAAACAAGGTTCTTCAGCCTCTTAGCAAATTTCTTGTTTAACAAAAAAAACAATATATTTTAATCAAATAGAATAAATATTTTTAATGTTTGAGTTTGTAGTTAATACAGTTACATTAAATTAGAAAGTCTAAAAAAAAATACTTTCAAATTGTAATTAAAAAAGACATGAAATTAAATCAGAATTTTTTTATATTTAATATAATTGACGAAATACAAACTCAAAAATTGAAAATAATAATACAAAAAAATACAAAACTAATTAACAGTTTTCTTTAGTTTTGTTATTGCCTCCTTCCTTTTTTTAAATTTTTTGTATCGTTCTAAAGCCATAACTTTAATTGGATCATTGATATTCCTCAAGTCTGTCCCTTTTAGGATTTTATTTATATTTTTTGTCCAAACATATAAGTAAAATGATAAAAACTTTTGAACAAAACAAAAGTTCAGATTATGCTTTTTGCAAGAAAAATTAAGAGGAACAAATTCATTAATCCTTTCTCTTAATTTTTTTTGCAAATTGTTCTTATATGCGATTTTGGGCAAAAAGTGGTGAACAACTTCGTTGCACATCCCAAATATTTGTGTAAAATTGCTATTTGGTCTTAAAAGTGCCTTAGGCCCATAAGATCTTGCCTCAATAAGGCCATGCTCCTTTTCCAACCTTGTTGTTGTTAGTTCCTTTTTAGAACAACTACACTGCCCAATTTTTTTTAACAATTTTCTTGCCATGTATCCTGCAATATAAGAGTGAGTTTGTTTATTTATTTCATTGATATTTGAAAATTGAAATGTTTCTTTAGTAACTTGTGGTGTTTCTAAAGAAACAGCAGGCTCTACAGTTATATTGCAGGATAGAAAATTCTTTAAAGAATTAAGTGCTCCTTCACTTTCATCCTCCTCGCAATTTGCACCTGGAGAGTGAGAAGACACAAAATTGCTAATAATAAGGCTTTTAAAGGAAGCAGTGAAGGAGCTGGGCGTAGGATTAATATTCCTAACCCCATGGCTTCTTATACATCCAAAGAAATTTTCAACAGGATCTTGGTTTAAATTTCTTGTGCAAAGAAATTCAAACTTGTTCCTGTTGAGATTTCTCCAGATGTATTTAAAGCCATGAAGTGTTGTTATCCAATTTTTAACCGTTGGGGGGACAAAATCCTTTCCTTTTCTTTGGAACTTGATGGTTTTCAGGACACCAATGGCTTCATCCCAAAATGCAATATGTGGGGAAGATTTTGTCACCGCACATTTTAGCATTTTACCATGTTCTGGCTTCATAAGTGATCCATTAACACTATCAAAAAGCTTGTCCATGAACATTAAAAAATTGGCAGTCCCTAATGCATTTTGTGGAAGGCATTCGTTTCCTGCAATAAATAAAAAGTTTATATTAAATTTAAGCTAAAATAAGGATTGATTTGTTATTTTTACATAATTTATAATAATTATTATTATTATTACTATAAGGGTTAATTTTGCTATTTTTACATAACTTATTAAAGAACTTACCATATTTTACAAGTCCCCTCATAGTTGAAGATACTCTATGTGAGAATACTTGTGCAGCATGTTTCACCTTCATCTTCTTCATTTTTTCTTTGTAGATGTGGGCATCTGTTAATTTATTTAACATTCGTGTGTCAAAGTCGCCCACATCTAATTCATAGAGACTTTGAACATGCTTCCATGATGCAGTTTGTGTTCCCTCTTTCCAAATAAACGTCACATCATATTCGCTGAAGTTGTTCCTCATTCCCTTGAGCAAATGGGGGCAGTCATAAAGAGGAACAACCTCACTTCCATCAACCTCAAAACCCAAACATCTATTTTCTTTTCCTGATAGATGGTATTTTCTGTCGGTTTCATCCTTTAGCATTTTAATAGCGGTTGAGTTGATGGACAGTTGGTCACACACAGTGGCAACAACTTTCAGACCAATTTCTTGAAGTGATCGAATGACTTCTTTTAAATTCCTAACTATATCAGGAGCACTCATGCCACTTTCGGAAAAATAGTAGC
Source organism: Brassicogethes aeneus (assembly GCA_921294245.1). NCBI lineage: Eukaryota > Metazoa > Arthropoda > Insecta > Coleoptera > Nitidulidae > Brassicogethes > Brassicogethes aeneus. The sequence continues at coordinate 81,450,098 of OV121132.1, read as the reverse complement.
AAATGGGCTGCTTCCATTTTCTTCTTAAGCCCCTGGCCATAAAAACCATAGCATGGTCTGCAAATTTTTCCATTCTCCCTCCTCCACAATCAACAAAACCATCAATGGAGTCTGTTTTTTCATTGTAAGTAAGAGAGGCATCCAGATGCATCTCGTCATACATTACGCTGCAAACCCTGTCAGCTTCATCCATCTTCTGTACAGACAACTTCATTGCTTCGAGGATATGCCTGTTAAGGCCTGTTCTAAATGGAACCTTATTTAAAAGGTCCATTAAAACCTTCCTCGAAGGCAGTGCAAATGTCTTCTGCAAAAGACGGTAGCCTCTTGGACTCTGTTTTAAAAGAGACAATGCAAAAATTTTATCCTCTAATGAGTAACGACGACCCCTACTTCTTTTTGACTGCATGGCAATCTGGCTATGTATGAAGTTAAGTGTTATCTGGTTAACTTTAGTTGTCATAAAGTCACCTGACTCTGCAAACTTTTGGACTTCATGCAGACGTTTCTTTATGTTAGAATTTTCAACATCTAGTCTTCGAGCCAGACGCACCATACCTCTTGCTATTCCATAAAACGTTTTGGCCTTAGGTGTCAATTGAGCAGCTCTAGTGGAATTGGCATGGTGCAAGAGGTTAAATCTCCTCCTTAAATCTTAAATGAAACATGTATATTAGGATGATGTTCAATTTTAAAATAAGACAAATTTAATAATTATTAAATTGTAATTGTAAATTTAATTCTATACCTATAACTTATTAATTACTTAACAATAGAACATTAGCAATAAATATGATTTAGCAATTGTATTTAATGACATTATACAGGACAGTTCTCAAAAAAATAGGCATACATAAACTGCAGTTTTGTCACAAGATCAACCTTGTGTCAAACCAACTAGCTTTGTTTGTTTTTGAAAATTGTAATAAAACAAAAATCTTAATTTAAAATATAAATATCACTTTCTAAACTTTAAAAAATCTAATGCTTAAATGTAATACTTGTTTAACAGTAAAATTTACAGACAAAACTTTAAATTGAAAGTTTGCTATTTAAATATAATATAAATGATAACAATTACAAAGTAATAATTACTTATAATAAGGAGGCATTCAAGTATTACATTTTACTTTTGCTAACATTATAAATCTTGAGATACAAAATTTATTAATTAATTCTTTAAAAAGTAGTTTTTTAAATTTTAATATTTAATACAAATTTTGAAAAAAATTCTTACATCTTATCGTTTAGGGGAGGGGGCTAACGATTTTTTTTATTTTCGATTTTACAGGGGGTGGGGTCTAAAATCATAGAAAGTTTGCTTATGTAATACTTAAACACCCCTTAAGCTACTGGCTAAGTACCTCTGCGTTGCTTAGGTGTCCTTGGAGAGTATATACTGATGGAAGATCCTTTCTTAGGACTTTCAAAAAGGCTTCCAGGGGGTAAGCATTTGGGAGTTTGAATCATTGATCCTGATGTATGTAAATCTGAAATTTAAAGGATTAATTTTATTTAAATTTACAATTAAACAAAATCATATTTACCTTCCACAAAATGAAAATTGCTTGTAGATGGAGTTGGCTCAACATCAATCTCTTCTACTGCTGATTCTCCAAATTTGGCACCACTAATACTTAAAGAGGTTCCTGGTTGCACATTATATTCCTCAGTAACTAATTCTTCAAGAAAAGTATCATTTGAACTAAGTACTGGTTCATCATAAGTAATGCCTAAAACAAGATTATTTAGCATTAATCCATAAGTATATACCTAAAAATGGATCAATTTTTTCAAGGATAAGCATAGGAACCTATATTTCAGCAGTTTTTAAAGCTAGCAAAAATATTTTGGTAAATTTAAATTCCCCTTGAAAAGGTAACACAATAAAGTGGGTATTATAAAAGGCTACCTTCAAACATTTTTTAAATGAAAATAAAATCAAGTCAAAAATATGCAACTTGTAGCTCATCAAACAAAAAAGATACCCATGCTTAGCCTGTCCTAAAAGAACACACTGTACAGTAAGAGAATATGAATTTTTCATCCTGTAATGCCAGATTACACCTGCTGAATGCTAGGCCGAGACCTATTTACTGTCTCTCCATATATGGATAAATTACTAGTCTCAGCCCAGCACTTGGTATGTGTAATTCCAGCTTAAAAGCAAAATAACATGCAATGAACTGTAGAGTTAAAATTATATTACATTAAACTGAATATGTATGTATGTGCATGTAATTATTACCTGGCAATCGTAGGTCTGGAAATGCATTTGCCCTAATATTGGTTCTATTTCGATTGGTGGCAAATTTCATTTTATCTGAAAAATGAAGATCACACACCTTTGATGTTACCCTTCTAGACATAGTGATGTCTTTCCTTTGGATTGCTTCAACCCACATGTTGAATAGCTGTAACACAGATAAAATATATTTTTTAATTTTTCTAGAGTAACACAATAAAGATTCTAATTGTCACACAATGCTGTACATGACCTTATTTGATTTTTGTAGCAAAATATTAATATCGAGTGAAATCAGCCAAACGTAGTAGTGACAAGTTAAGGATTAATTAACTTAAATCTCAATTGTTCTACCATAGAAATAATACGTATTAGTATTATTTCTATGTGTTCTACGTTTAGTGGACTTAACTACATATTTAGAGCAATTAAAATTAAAAACCAACCTCGAAAATATATGTTTGTTTGTTAATACAGAAGTAAACATTAAACTTACCTCAGGATCTTTAGGAAACGAATGTAATATTGCCTCCTTACTTGTATTTCTACAATTAACTACAGCACATTTAAAAACCATAATGAAAAAATCAAAATCGCACAAAGGAAAACTTGTTTGTCTACAACAAATGCCGAACAAAACAATAATGGCGGCATTGCCGCGTCATACACATTCGTTCATAAACGCGGGTTATTTAAATTCTGCTACAACAGCGCCAATGTGACCATATCTTAAACTAAAATTTTCGTTCGACATTTAGAGATGGAGTGAGCATATCTAATCTATGGTACAATGTTCATATAAACTTTTCAAATATTAGCGTTGAGAAACTAATACCTACTTTTGTATTTTTGTATTGAGATAATAAAATAATTTTCATATTTAGTATTATTTTACAAGGAAGGCACTTTATTTAAACATGAGTAGTATACAACTAAATTAAGCCTAAGACAATAAAAGAAAGAAATATAAATTTTTACATTTAGCAGTAAACTTAAAAGGTAAAAACATTCTATAAAAATAGCTAAAACAAAAGGTGTTAATATCGAGTTAAATTCACTAAACGCAGTAGTGCAAAATAACTAATGCTCAGTTTATTTAAATCAAAATCGTTCTACGTTTAGTGGACTTTACTACAGAATTGGGCTACTAAAATTAAGAACCTGGGAGAATACACAAACACTTGTAACAATTGTTTACACAGAATTTTACAATAATTGTGGTTTTGGCAAAGATTTACGAAAACGATGCATTCTCTAACACTTTGGAAAACTTTCTGCCCCTTTCTTTGCTTCCCTCTCCCAGTTTCGATATTGTTTTTGCCTCATCTGGCCAACAGATTTTTTCCCATTGCAGGCAAAATTTCGGTCTTCCACGAAACTTTGTAATTTCTTTACCTAAACGTCCGTTTTTTACCTCTTTTGCAAAGATTTTTACATTTTACAACACAATTTAGAAATTCCAAACTTATTCAAAAATATATTTGTAAAACGTATTAAAATACTGAACCATTACATTATGATATAAAATATAAAAGCAGACGTTTCATTAGGTAATGTTAATTACCTTAAGGTATGGAGCTTTTGGTCATAGATAAACGAGGCTCTTAGTACTGTAATAAAATAAATATGAAGCATTCAATGATGAAATGATAATGAATCTTAAGATTGAGCGTAGGTTTTCTCTCTATAACCAGAGACTAAAAGATAAAGTTATAGCAGGTCTGCTATAACTTTATTTAAAAATCGAGAACAAAAATATTTCTCTATAGCAACCACATCAATAAAAAACCAAAAGAATTTTTACAATTTTTTGACATAATTGACAAATTTGTATATATATGTATGTATACATACACAATATATATGTATGTATACATACACATGTGTTATAAACACAGATTATAAAGGTAATAAATTGAAATGTTTTCCTTGGAAAATGGATTAACAATTAACAGTTTTTCAGAGTGAAAGTAAAGAAAATGTTTTATGAGCATTTCACAGTGGAGTCCGAGCCCGAATTAAAGTTATAGTTTAAACTATAACATTGTAAGTACTGACCTTTTAATTTCGCCGGCAGTAATTACTGCCGGCGAAATTAAAAGGTCAGTACAATGTTCATATAAACTTTTCAAATATTAGCGTTGAGAAACTAATACCTACTTTTGTATTTTTGTATTGAGATAATAAAATAATTTTCATATTTAGTATTATTTTACAAGGAAGGCACTTTATTTTAACGTTAACGTTGTATAACATAAACTGTCAACTAAATTAAAAATAACTCCAGTCCGTGACTAAAAACCTGTTGCTAAATTCAGCCCGTGACTAAAAAGCCATATGGCTTTTTAGTCACGGGCTGAACTTATATAAAGCAACAAATGTAAACAAATGGCGGAGAATGGCAGAAAAAAGGCAGATAACGGCAAAGAAAATTTACGCACTACGTAAACTACACTAGTGTAGATTACGAGTTTTAAGTTTAATTTGAAAAAAATTGACAACGTTGTATATTTTTTAAACCAAAATATCACATATTTAAAACATAAACATAATATTGATTGTTTCGCTACCGTGTAGCGAAACAATTGTTAAATTAAAAAAAAACAAATAAAATAGTGAAACTTTAAAACAATGTTGTTTTTATTAATACATATTACCTACTTTTTATTTTCAAAACGTCCTTGGTAAATTGTTTTTCATCCTTTCATTTAAATGTATTTAAAGGAATTTAAGTCCTAATAAGACTAATAAACATTTTACAGTTTTTTTTAACTTTTTATTAACCCTCGTATACTTCGGTAGAGACATCTACTTAAAATAAATTGAAACAAGTGACGTCTTCTTCTTCCTCCTTTTTTGAGCACCAAGTTGGTGCCACCAACACAGAGAACTACTCTGTGAGCACCAACTTAAAATAATGCATGGTTATATTTTGACATTTTGAAGTTATAATTATATTATTTTTCTATGATTAAAATATAAGTCAGTTAATATTGTATCAAAATGTTTAGATTTTCGCCTCTACCAAAGATTAAAGATTGGAATATCTATCGAAATTCTTTAAAATATCTAAAGGTTTGTATTACATGAATTTGTTTAAAATTATAGGTTAAATATTTCGGTATTTTCAGAATAATACATTAAAAACCAAAAACGATATTGTTGATAAAATAAAGTTAAAAGAAACTGTCGAGGTAAGTCTCTTCTATAACATATTTCAATTTTATAATAACCGATTTAAATGTAATGGCAGAATACAGTGAATGGTTTCCGAGTTCAAAATCAACCATTACTTTGTTTATCAACTTTAACACAAGATAGAAAACTTAAACGTAAAGTAAGTTTTCGTAATAAATTGTTTTAACCTATTTTATGAGCTATATTTTAGTCTTTAAAAACGAAACAGCTCAAAAAGGATTTTCAAAGAATATGCGAGAACATACAAAACAAAATAAAAATCAATCCAATTTTATTTGGTGCAGCTGGATTATCTGTAGTTTCAGATGAATCAGTAGTAGAACCAATTCCAGAACCTCCGACAATTCCAGAGGGCACTGAGGAAATAATTAACCAACTAAATAAATTAGGGGAACCCACATTTGAATCTATGGGTTTGGGAGGATGGAGTCCTGTGGGTATGGCACAAAACTGTTTTGAATATTTACATGTTGATCTTGGTTTGGAATGGTGGGCTGCCATCGCAGTAGGTACTCTTGTTGTCAGGTTATTACTGTTTCCTTTAGTAATAATAGCACAACGTAATGCGGCAAGAATGAATAATTATTTGCCCCAGCTGCAAGCCATTCAAGTCAAAATGACTGAAGCTAGACAAACTGGCAATCAGTTGGATGCAGCTAGGTATTCCCAGGAGTTGATGATTTTTATGAAAGAAAAGCAGTTGAATCCTTTTAAGAACATGGTTGTGCCCATAGCCCAGGTAATACTAAATTTAATTTTAATTCAATGTAATTTTTTTTTGCAAAAAATATATTTTTTTTAAATGCTAATAATTGGCATATTTAAATTATATTTTTAACACATTTGGATAATTGACTTTTTAAAAGTTTACTTTTTTAATACATCTCAAAATTATTAACTACTTTATAGTTTATATACATATATCTGCAAAATCACAATTTTTTGGGAGACATTACAACTTTTGCATAAATGTTGTTTTAAATGTGATTGCAAAATAAATAAATTTAAAAATTTAACAAAAACTTGCACCTAGATTTTAATTTTATTTTTTGTAAATGTTTGGTATTTCACAAGGATTTTTTTCAATTTTACATAGATCTGTGGTTTTGCTATGACACCATTGATATATTAAGTTAAGGTTTATCAATTTTATATTTTTACAGTTACACTTCGCTTCTGAAAATGCCAACATCTTTGAAGAAAAGTACTTTAAGCACTTTGTGTTTTGTTTTGGTGTTGGGGCATATTTCTAATATTTGTTTAACTTATCACCAAAGTTGTCTTTTTTCAATTATTAAATTTTTATGGTTTAATTTTATTATTTCCAATAAGACAATTTTAATTTTAACACAATAAAGTTAGATTAAAAGAAACTAAATTTTAATAAAACTCTTGGTTTCTTTCAAAAAATTATTCTTTGATTGACCAAAGCATCAAAAACAATTTAAAAAAATGCAATACTACTAATAATACTACAATTTTTAGATTAATTAATTATATAATTAAATGAATGTTTATGAAAGCAATTTTAATCCCATAGGGGAGCTTTTGAAGTTCGAATTTACTTATAATAAAATGTGATTTCTATTTTAAGCAATTAGTTACTCTGCACAAATTTTCATAAAAATGGAATGAAAACTACAAAAATTGCAAACCCAAAAAAGAATGTTTATCAAAATAGAATAAAACCATTTAAAAATGTCTGTCCAAATCAGTTTGGGACACCCCATATATTTATTTTGGGATTGTGCATGGTTTGGTTTTTGTTAGCAATACTTTTTCTCAAACTAAACTTTTTTTCAACACTTGCAACAAAAACATTGTTTGAATTTAAAAAATCAAATAAGGATTGCCAATTTAAAGATACTAATTTTATAAACATTTAATTGTTTATGGGCTACATTATACGAGTCACAGAGACTCCATTTTGGTTGTTTTCACCCCAACTATTTTTTTGTGTTGCACAGTAATGTTAATGGGGCCCGGATTATATGTATTTGCATGTTAAGACCAAGCTTGCAAATTCTTTTCAGCCCACTTAATGCATATTTTAAGCATTTTGCAAGCATATTTTAAGCTTTTTATGTTGCATATAATCCAGGCTGTAGTTATTAATATAACAAAAGATATAGTTTCAATTGATCAGGCATAATATATAATTATCTTCATTTAATCAGAAATAATGAAAATCGATTTTTCGCGATTTTCTCATTCCACATTACAGAATTAGTTGAAAAATCCTATATTTTTAGATGCCTATTTTTGTGTCGTTTTTTGTTGGATTGAGGCAAATGACAAATATCCCAGTGCAGAGTTTAGAAACAGGTGGTTTGTGGTGGTTCACAAATCTTACAGTTCCTGACCAGTATTTTCTAATGCCAATTATTACTAGTGCAACATTATATGCTACCATTGAGGTAAAAAACTTTATAAATTGATTACAAAATTATTCTAATTTAATTCTTTTTATAGTTGGGTACAGATTCAGCAAAATTATCAGCACAAAATCTTCAAGTGATGAGATACTTCCTTAAGGCTTTGCCTGTGGTTATTTTACCGTTCACCGTTAATTTTCCTGGTGCCATCCTTTGCTATTGGGTATCAAGTAATTTTGTTTCCCTAGTGCAAGTGGGAGTACTTAAAATACCAGCAGTTAGGGATTATTTTAAGATAGAAGCCTTAGTAACACATACAACTGAAAATTTACCAATGAAACCAAAAGGATTTACTGAAGGAATAAAAGACTGTATGTTTATTTAATTTAAATTATGTTAAAATTTTTATGAAAATAAAATATCATTTAGCATGGTCAAACATGAAAATTTCAAGAGAATTGGAAGAGAGGAGAAGGTTGGATGAAATTAAATTTCAAAGAGCAGGAAAGGGGCCAATTGTAAAAACGTACAAATATGATCCTACAAAACAGTCAAGTCCATCAAATATTACGGCGATGAATGCGAAAAAACGGTAAATTAAATGTGTAATTATAGACTAAGTAAATAATAAATAACTGTTGTTTTTATATTTCCTTTTTATTTAAATATTACAATTTATTATCACATTAAATAGCTCTATCTATATAACAATATAGAATCACTTGAACAAGATTTACATTAAAAAACAAAGTGAATAAATAAATAAAAATAATCCACGGTATAGGGAATAACAACATTTTAGTGTCTCTGACAACCAGAATTGAATTGTATCCAAGAAAAGTTATGTAAATGTAATAAATAGCCCCAAAAAGCAAGAATGTATTTCCAAAGCATAAAGCAGCCATGTTATTGCCAATTAGCCAGACATTAAAAAATATTATTTGCAATAAATGTAGAAGTATTACAGGGGGGAATATGGCATTTAAATGAACATCAAATGAGAACCCCCATTCAATTTTGCTGTTTATGGGTTTTAAAATTCTGTTTGTAAGAGTCCAAAAAATTGTGCAAACTACAACTCCAATGCATGCACAATCAAGAAATGTGATTAAAAATAAAAATTTTAAGAACTGCACTAAAGTTAAGTCCATTTGATAACCCAATCCAATTGATGTAATAAATAGGGCAACCAAAAATAAAACTAAAAATGCTGGATCATCTCTAGCATATTGAAGCTTGGAAACTTTTCTTGCCCTAAATATTTTGGATAGTTTTTGAGGTGCAATAAATAAATAAACTATTTGCCATAAGGCAAACTGAAAATCCATTTGCTCAAACTTAAACATTTTTCTGAAGAAGCTAGAAAATTTGCTGTTGCAAGTTTTGCTTTGCACAACAGGTAATGGGATGAACTCCAAATCCATTCTTAACCTTTACTTCTGTTTGCAATACACTGATTAATAACTTTGATCAAATTAAAATTCTCAAGGGCAGCAGCTACTCGTTCTTTGTCAGCAAGTTGTTTGTTTACAGAGTGTTCTGCATTGTGAGTGCCTGGCGTAACTTCTACTGTAACCTTAAATCTGGCCGGCAGGCATCTTAAAAGCTTTACTCTTATTGATAGGCCAATTAATGTGGCCATACTACAATGGGGAATTGTAGGAGTAAAACTGACATTGACAACATTCTTGTGGTTGTCTACTTCTATTAAATCTTCTTGAACTACATGCAGCTCCTCTAGTGATAACGGGTGTTCTGGATCGTTAATGTCCCTAATAAGATCTAAAATAATATGATAAATATTCATTATATTTGTTAAAGGTATCCAATATTACCAAATATTTCTCTTCTGTCAAATTCGTCAACAACGTTATCATCCTCTTCTTGGGCGGTGATCAAACGATCCTCGGTTTTATTAAAAACATTTGGATTTTCGTTTTCAAGTTGATCTAAATTCATATTTTTAATTAATTGAACTTCTCGTTGCAAAACACAAAATGAGGTTAATTTCAAAAAACACCTTTGATTAGGATCACAGACAGTGTTGCTCATAGAAATAAGGCAGTGTTGCCAGATGAAGTGCAGAGAGAATCGTGTAAAATCGGGTAAAGTCGTAAAAATGTTATTTTTGAAATACATAAAAACAAGTTATAAAAAAACCTTTTTTCAGTTAAAAAATACCATACCATGCATAAACTCTGCCTTTCTTACTTGCCTGGACCCAATTTCACACTTTCTCCAAATCTTTTTTGTATTTTTGTTTGTAGTCATGACTGCTGCAGCACTTTTCAGTCTTTTTGGAGGTCTGCAAAAAACGTCTTTCGTCCAGTTAATATTAAAATCTTAACCTCTTAAGTGGCCATATTAATATGTTAAAGTTACATTTCTGATGGTGAGTGTTTAAAAGTGTCTATAGATTATATCATTTAGATTATTTATCTGTACGCCACTGGTGGCCGTGAATTTAAAGGGTGGTCGGGGAATCCCATTCTCAGTCCAAGGCATGTCAAAATTTATTTCCTCGGCCTCTTCGTTTTCAGGAACATTATCACTTTCGTCATTATTACTCTCAAATTCATCACTGCAATTTGAATCGCTTTCCGATCCATCAGAGCTGGTAAAATCACTATTTTCGACACTAATATCAACACAATGCATTTCAGTAGGCTAATCCGATATAATATTATTATTAACAATATTCTTTTACCAAAAATAGCTAGTACGTGCTGCGCAAACAAATAAAGATTGTTACTGTGTACGCCCAACACTATTTCGCGGTATTTTCTCATCAAGCTATCGAATAGGCACCCCCCTACACTGTAAACCACCGCATGCGAGTATATGCGGCATATCCATTAAATGCTCGAAGTAAAATTTCAATCCGAATATATCCGTCATAAGCGCTGGAATATAAACTTTAAAATCCGGATATATACGTCATAGCCACTTAAGAGGTTAACTTCCTTTATAGCCAACTAACCTACTTCCGGTTATCACTAGTCTGGTCGTTTTGACAGCGAAAGCAAAAATGCACAATATTGTTTCTTTGCTATTTACAGATTTACACCAAATTATAACGTTCAAAATTCTGTGTCCGCCACTTTTATTTATATATTTATTTTATATATTGCCTTCATTCTTTCCTTCCTTCCTCCCGTAAAGGATGAACAATACTAAAATCGTAGTGCCATTTATAGATTCCCGTACGGAAATCTTTAAATATCACAACGGTTTTGTTTATCTTCTACGGGAAGAGGGAAGGCAATCTATAAATCAGGCTTTACTATTAGAAGTATCGCGCATCGCCAATGTTTTAATATTTAATTTTTATGTAAATAAAAAGTCTAAAGCTTGATTTATAGATTGTCTTCCTTCCTTCCTTCCTTCCTCCCGTAAGAGATGAACAATACGAAAACCGTAGTGCCGTTTATAGATTCCCGTACGGGATTGTACTGTTCATCTTCAACGGGAGGAAGAAAGGAATTCTAAAAATCAGGCTTTAGACATTTTATTTACGTCAAAATAAAATATTACAACATACGCGCGATCCGCTTAAAGTAAATTAAGAGCTGTGGGAAATACCTAAAATGCACGAGCTTGAATAGGTTCCATGGGATTCCCATAATTAATCGCCAGTGTCGACAATTTAATCGCGAAAAAAATTCCTTATGGCCGAAATATTTATAAACAGGAGCAGGGGCGGACTTAATATGGTGATTTAATTTTTAAAAAATTAATTAAATGCTTTTGACGTTTTACATTTTTATTAAAAGTGCCGATTTTGTTACAGAACGCCAAAAATCGTGAGAATTGATCCTTGATTCGTGTAATCGTGTAAAAAGGACCGAAATCGTGTAATCACACGATTAATCGTATAACACTGTCTAAGTCATAGGTGTTGCCAGGTCGCTTTTTAATAAAGCCGAAGATATCGTTAATAAAAAGCGGAAGATTAAAATGAAAAACGGTAGTTTTTCCACAGAAAACAAAAAAATTAAAAATTTTATAAACAAAAAAAAAATATTCCATATTAGAAGAGATCAACTGGCAAATAATATTCAAAATAATAATCTGAATCTTAAATTGAGTTAATAACACTTTTTTGCAATAAGGAATTTATAAAGTGCCGTTTGGTCCACTTAAAAAAATGGTTAAAAAACTTTGTATGCACGTAGAATATAAATTTCTTATGGGAAAGTATGTATCACTGCACAAAAAGATTTCTCCCACAATAAAATTGTTCTCACAAAAATATTGTTCACGCAAAAACTATTCGTCCCGCAAAAATGTTTCACCACCAAAAACATATTTCAGGTTTTAAAAATTTTTTTGCGTGACAAACCGAAAGAAAAATTTTTCTCACAAAAACTATTTCTCCCGCAAAATATTTCTTCCGCGAGAAAAAATTTTCTCACAAAAATATTTCCCATTCTTAAAAAAACTCTCACAAAAAATCTAATCATAAAATATAAAAATATTTTTCTTTTTCTAGCTACTTCTAGTTATTACGGAATATGACCATTCTAATATCACTTTTTAATGTGGAATGACATATATTCCTTAAGGTATTACAGAATGAATTATTCTATCATCGAATGACGGATTAAGCACTGGTGCGACATCTTGGTGTTTAAAGGCTGATTTATAGATTGCCTTCCTTTCATCCTTCCTTCCTCCTGTAAAAGATTAACAATACGAAAATCGTAGTGCCATTTATAGATTTCAACGTTTGGCCCGTGTGGTGTATACTAGTTTTCTTCATACATCGGTCGAAAGTACTTACTTTCGTCCCTAATAGCAGGGACGAAAGTTTACTTTGGTCGAAAGTACGTACTTTCGTCCCTAATAGCACAGGGAGTAAATGTTAAACTTTCGTCGCTGCTATTAGGGACGACCCAGTAAACACAATTACGTAAATATGACGTAAATATGACGTCATGTCAAGTCACGCTTACGTAAGATATAGGTCACACTTGAGTCATACAAGAGTCATTATTTCACACTTTCTTACGTCAGACTCTGACGTAAACATCTTGATGTAACACTGACATCATACTATTACATAATATTTACGTAATAAATGTGACATAAATATGACCTCCTTATTTTTCATCATGGGGCAAAATAAGTAAATACTGAAACAGCTCACTTGGCTGAAATCAGTTCCCTCTTGACGTTAAATGAGTGAAATTGTGGGTTCGCGGCTTTGGCCTTGCAAAGCAGGCACTGTTTAAGCAGAGGGCTACGGAAATTTCATGACGATCCAGACGGAACAATCCTGGCTCCAACAAAGAATTCCACTGAAAAAGCTAAATTATCATAGAAAAACCAGTTTCTCTGTGTAAATTATCGTAAGGCCACAATTCGTGACTCGTTTATTTGCCGAGGTTCGGATTCCTAAATCTCAAATTGCAATGCAGCCAGTGTCAACTTATATACTTAACGAATAGTGCCACATAAGCGAGATGTATTATGCAATAATGGTTGCCTATGATAAGTAGATTTCTACTATATTATAGTAGATGCCTACTTATCATAGGCAACCTTACTGCATATTGCAACTGTTAACAATTAATATATCAATGTTATTTGACAACTTTACCCTTATATATTATAATATTATTATAAAAAAATTTTATCAATGAAAAATTCTTTAATAGTTTACATATATTTTTAAAAATCTCTTGGTTTCTTAATTATTAATACTAAATATTCTGTGTACTTAAATAATTTCGTTTGTCAATTTCATTTCTTTTATTTATTATTTTTTAAATTTTAAAAATATACTAATACCAACATTATTGTGCAAATGCCTATCTATTATTATAGGTATTATATATAATAATATAATATTAATATATTAATATATAATTATACCATATTATATTATAATATTAAATTCTTTAAATTTGGTTGTATTATTTTTTATAGTTTTATTTTTTGAACCTCTGTATTTGGAAATTGAAATTTTAGTATGTTAAACAAGGCATTAAATATATAGGTACTACCAGAGACAAGGGTACTCTGGGTACTACTTTTTGACTTAAACCAATTTTGAAAAATTTCTAAAATGGCGTCGTACTGTCAAAAGGTCACATTTTTTTCAATGGGAAATGGAATCATTACCGAAAAGGTATTTATTGCAAGCTGATACTTTATCTAATTTATGAAGCTGATCAAAACCAACTCACAATGGATTTTGAACCAACTACTAATTTTTCAGATTCTTTACAGGGTATGTCAGAAGTAAGAACAAAAAAAATCGCTTTTTATGAGTAGCTATAGCTATAGCTAGGGACAATATTCAACATTTAAAAATTATTTTTATTTTAGAAATTTAAAATTTTAGTATTTTAATAGGTACCTAACATTTTTTGACATGCATGGATTTAAAAAAAACAAATGACGTCGTACTGCCAAGGTCACATTTAAAAAAATTTGAAGTGAGTGAAATATCATTTCAGGTCTTTGAAAGCGTAACTACTTATTTTTTCGATTGTACAGGGTGGAACAAAAAAATTCCACTTTCACCAAAAGCGCCATTTTCAAAAAATAATAACAGTAACATAGGTACAATACAAAAATAACAAGTTAAGACGTAATAACACGTAAATCTTTTGTTGATAATTTTTTACAATTTAAAAAATAAGTAGGTACTTGCAAGTAGGTACTTGCAACCATGATTAATCATACCTACATGATTTTTCACATGACCATTGAATAAAATGTGTACCCAGATAACCAAAGTTTCTTAGTAAACCTAAAGAAACGCGTTGTCGGCAATAACAAGCTGGCATATTTCATGCAACAGTAAGCCAATAAGTTGGAAGTCCAAAACATTTCCCGTCAGTTGCATGCAAACTGCAAGAAAAATGTTTAGGCCCAAGTTTGACACGTATTTCCAATAATTTCTGATTAAGAGTTGTATTCAACAGAGGTGTAACCGACGGGCAACACATTTCCTAAAATACCTTGTTGGTCAGTTGCATGAAAACTGCAAGAAATTTGTTTCCGCCCAAGATAGCTGCTTATTTTCAATAGATTCCAGTCAACAATTGTATGCAACAGAGGTGCAACGGACGGCCAACATATTTCCCACAATAAAGAACCGCGCTTGCGCGAGAGTCCCCGCTACCGTTGCTCACCATTTGTTCTTTATAAGTTATGGTTTGTTCTGCGAGTGTGTGTACGACCGACGCGTCGTACTACGACGTGTTGATTAATATAAACAAGAAATCTATCAGGTATGTTTTATGCACGCAATAGTTATCTATTAGCTTTAGCTGTACCTATATCCATATGGAAAAATCTAAAAATCCTTTGAAAATAAAAAAAAAATACAAACAAGAAACCAAAACGTAAGTAAATTTTTAAATAATTTGTTATATTGAAGTGAAACTTCTTTCGGCATGTACCTAAATATAGGCTATAAAAATGTAGGATTTTTTGAAGATGTAGTTTTTTCTTTGAATTATTATAATTTTATAAGGGTTTTTATTCAAATAACATTAATTTATTTAAAATTTCAGAAGCTATTATAATAGCGGTAATTTTAAATTAATTAATTAATGTAATTTTTTTTTTGAATACAAAAATTTGTTGTAGTATACTACAACAAATTTTTATAAAGCACACCTTACCGCCCTTGTAAAATTTGCATTTTTGAACCAATTTTTATCGCTCTTAAATATATTTGTATACAATACCAGCTAGGCATTTTTTAATTTTTGATAATCAAAAAAGTGCCGTGAATAAACACATTTAGTGGATATTTTAATAGAACCAAATGCTTCCCAAGAAACGACAAAATTTACCATAGTGTAAAAAATTATCAAATTATTAATTAAAATCTGACTGAAAAAATTGTCAAGCCAAGCGTTAATAAATTATTTTTATTTTTCAGATTGATTATGGGGCCTTTACACATTCATAAACTGTTCAGGAAGTTTATCTCCGACGAGATATGCAATATACATGGGGGGGATGAGCAAGGCAATCATCCCCTTTACAACCCTGGTCTTGTTAGGGCTATTTTTGGTATGTTAAATAATGTTTTATACAAACTAAACATATGTTTATTGCTAAACATATATTTATTGCAGGAGCTGTGGGTACCAATAAAAACTTTGATCCACCAACGCGTGTTGAACTTCAAAGAGAGGTAACGGCGAGTGGCAAAAGTTTTGCCGCAAAACAGCGTCAACGTATTACCGCTAAAGCCTTATTTATAGATTTCCTTCCTTCCTTCCTTCCTCTCATAAAAGATGAACAATACCAAAAAACGTAGTGCCATTTATAGATTCCCGTATGGGAATCTTTAAAAAGTTTTTGTATTGTTCATATTCTACGGAAGGAAGGAAGGAAGAAAGGCAATCTATAAATCAGGCTTAAGCGTCGAGATCCAAACGTAAACAATGAAGATTCCATAAGGCTGCGCCTGTTTGAATCCGATAATTTATATAATAATAAATATATTTATTATTCCCGGCTGAAGGACGAAAGTCAATGGCCTTTTGAAAAATGTATTTTTTTCAATAAAGAACATTTATTATTATTATTTATTATTATATAAATTATCGGCTTATAAGGTTATTCTGTTGTGTATATAAATATTTATAATATTTTATTTCTTTGTGAATATAGGTATTTTTGTAATAAAACGACGTTTGAAAAAATTCGGGTATGAAAATTTACGCCTAACCCTCTTGTTAAAATAACAATACCAATAAATGAGGCATTACTGAATTTGGTGGCAATTTGCCGATAACGTATCGGAAATTAAAATGAATAGGTAAATGAAGCGTTTGGAACCTGAGTGGCCTAACCCACAAATGTTTTTTCTTAAATGATGTTACAATCATTTTAGGACAATATATTTTTCGGAAATGAAAAACTTTGTTAAAAAAAGCACCCAAATATATATATATATATATATATATATATATATATATTGTCCTAAAATTATAACCCCATTTTAGAATAAATGTTTGTGGGTAAGGCCACTCTGGTTCTCAACGCTTCATTTATTAATTTATTTTAATTTTTGATTCGTTATCGGCAAATTGCCACCAAATTCAGTGAATTTGAATAGGTAAATCATTTCCTATCCGTTGCCCACAATCAGTATACGCAAAAGGTTTCCGGTGGGTTGCACACTATAAGTTGTCAGGAAACATTTCCGCCTATAAACTCTTATGTTGTCCACAATAATTATAAGCAAAAGGTTTCCCGTCGGTTGCCGGTGGATTGCACACAATATATTGTTAGAAAAGATTTTTGTCTACAGACAGTCAAATGGTGGCACCCACTTGACAGCAAACGGCTACCTTATCAAGAGAACGAATAGTAGGCAACTGACCGGCAAACGGAAGGACGCTGGTTATCTGGGTACTTTTGAAAGTACGACGCTATTTTCAAAATTTTTTACGTCATAAAGCAGTAGGAACCGGAATCATAAAAATCTATAATATATTATGATGGTTATTACATATTAAATTAAGATACATTATTTTTTGATTGGTTTTAAACCATATTTTCATTTAATCGACCAAGTACTATATTTTTTGGCTACTTATAAGTAGCCAAAAAATTCAAGGAACTTCGCGTTATTTCTTTCATCATGCTAGATGCAAAAGTAATTTTAAAATATGAAATTTGGTGTATTTTAATGTTTGAATTAAACTCATTGGTAAGGAAAAGTATACTGGATATATCCACTGATTTTATTGTTTAAAATAATCGGCGTCAATTTCAATTAATAGAATTTACTTACGTTATTTTACTCAATGTTTGAATTAACCATTTCAATCAATAAAAAATAAAAATTATGTTTGACTATTTCACTCATTGAAAATAAAAGTCCATTCATTGAAATTAGTTTATTTCAAACATTAAAATACAGTGAATTTCATACTTTGAAATTACTTTTGCATCTAGTTCGTCTAAATAATATGTATGGCAGATTTCTTATGTCAGTCTTACCTTACAAAGTGACCTTAAACTTATGTAATGGTATGACAGATTTCTTACGTCAGTCTTACGTAAGAAAGTGACCTAAAACGTATGTAATAGTATGACGTATTTCTTACGTCAGCCTTACGTAAGAAAGTGACCTTACACTTAGGTAATATTATGACAGATTTATTACGTCAGTCTTACGTAAGACAGTGACCTAAAAGTTATGTAATATTATGACAGATTTCTTATGTCAGTCTTACGTAAGAAAAGTGACTTTAATATTACGTCACGATATGACTTTAATATTACATAAGATGTACGTAATATGTAAGTCATTTAATTACATCATATAAAAGTCACGTTTTGGGTCAGTATTATGTCACTATGACGTAAAAATTGTATTACCTAGATATGATCTACGTGTTACGTAAATTTTAGGTCATAAGTCACGGTTTGGTTCACTGGGGAAAGTACTTACTTTCGAACAAGGTGTGAAGAAAAGGTCTTTTATATTCGTTGCTATCTACGAAATTTTTATTTGTTTTACAAGTGTTAAATAGCGACTTTTAGGGACGAAAGTAAGTACCTACTATGATGAAAACTTATTTTAGTTTGTGTTTAGTTATCGTTTGCTAACGGAATTATAATTATATATACATATATGTGTATATATAATTATAATTCCGTTAACAAACGATAATATATGTATGTATATTATATATAAACAGAAAATATTAGGTAAATATTATTCAAATATTTTTAAAAGAATCTTAATTATTATTAAGATTCTTTTAAAAATATTTGAATAATATTTATATATATAGAATTATTTATTATAGAATTACGAAAATGATCCTGCATATAAAAAGGTATATGGAATAAGATATTTTTAAACCAAAATTAATTAATTAATTAACCATATATGGTTATTTGATTTGAAAGTTATGCAAAAATTATTTGTTAAAAATAGTTAAAATTTATCAATTTAAAAAAAATTAAATTAAATGCAATTCGACAAAATATTAACTTTATAGAATTTATTTTAATTAAAATATAACAAATAACATTATTAAATTAATTATAATATAAATTTAGAAAATATTAACATTTGGAAAAGCGTTTTATAGATGGCGCTACAACCGCATTTTATTTATCGCGCATGTTCAAAATCCACGAATTAATTTAATATTTTAAACAAAAAATACTTATACGTTTAGTTCTTTAAGATTTTTATTTTTTTTAAGATTAAATATTTAAAAAATTAAATATTTCTTTATTTTATTGGTTTAAACTTTTAAAGCTGACCCCGAATGAGGCCCTGGCAGCCAATAGCCGGCAAGGTGAGCATTGGGCCCCCTTATTACGCCACTGAACTAATGGTTAAACTAACTGAATTTTGTTAGGAATTAATTTGCCAAATGTTTGGCCATTAATGGAAACGATATAAATAGTGGGAACAAACCTTAAATACTCTTAAAGTTATGTATAACCATTAATGGTAATAATTATTTCGATTAAAAGTTGGAATATCCTATATTCGACCAAAATTTATGATCATGATCATAAATACGTCCGTTCTGACTATATTTTATACCTATAGGTTAGACCACTATCTAGACTGTCTATAGACTAGACATCACAATTGCCTAAATTAGGCCGCCTAATAAAGGACGAGTAGATTGCCGAGATCAATGGATGTGGCCGAGTAGAAATTTGATGGACCGGGTCTAATTAGCCGAGATCTGTCCAATACACTCAATTAGGTCTTTTTCTATGATTAGGACTCATAAGGCTGTGTTGTTCTAAATGGCTGAAAATCTGAGTCAGAAAGCCGGTTAGAACAACGCTCACTCTGTGAGGGTGGCTTTTCGCAAAACCGGCACACAGCTGTGACAGCCATGCAGTCGATGGGCCCAAAGAAACTCCCACCGGCCTCCGGTGACTGGCGGTAACAAGAAGCGACCCGACTCGTACCATACGAGGCAGTTCGTTCGCAGAAACGGTTAGAGACGCCTAGTGCAATATAATACCTACTACGTCTCACTTGTAGTTATTGTATTTATACCCGCTATAGCTACGATTAATATTCGATTGACGTAAACACTCGTTTTGATGTAATACACCGGTTTATCTGTGAACTGAAAAATCGATAGTTTAACAGCATCTCCTTATGAATAGGGAGAAAAAGCATTTTGTACTTGTTCTATCCTATTAAATGCTGTGAAGGTGTGATCTGTTTATGTGAAATGTGTTATTTGGTATGTATTAAAAATATGATTTTATTTTCTTTAATCTAAACTGTTAACGCCTATTTATAAAGTAAAAAGAGTATTGATATACGATTTTACTTTCTTTAATCTAAAAAAAAACTGTTCTTAACCTTAACTTTTAACGTCTACTTATAAAGTAAATAGAGTAATAATTTATGTACATAAATATATATACATATATGTAGGTATATATATACACCTAATAATTACTATTAATATTATTATATTAGATATCTATTGAATTTATTTGCATATTTATATTCAAAAATGACCTTAATATAAAAATAGAGTGCATATGCTAGTAATTGTTGTTTACAAATACACTTATAAATAATTGCATGGGCATTGAAATATTTCTGTAGAAATTTGTAAAGCAACTTTTAAAAATGCAATATTTTTTTAAATTTTCATGCAAACTTGCATTTTACATAATTAGCTTGTACCTAGGTAGGTATGTACGTAGTAGGTACCTACTACCTACATATATTTATTTTTGAACAAAATATTAATTAGGGGCCGTTCATTAATTACGTGAGAAAATTTTGGCGATTTTTCGACCCCCCCGGGGGGGTCGAAAAATCGCCAAAATTTTCTAGGGCCCTACCCTTGGTGAGATGTCGTGAGATTTTGCTCGACCCCCTCTCCCCCCCCCCTTAATCTCACGTGAGATTTTTTAAAATGCATGGTTTTAATGTAAATAAGTTAATCTGTGCTTGATTCCATTAGATTTATTAAAAAAAACAATTTGCTTATAATTGTTTACTTAATTTAACCCAGTTTTCTCGCAATTTTACACTCTTTCTTTCGAAAAAAAAAATTACGTGATATTTGCCGAGACACCCCTCCCCCCACGTGAGATTTGGTGAGGTTTGGTTCGACCCCCCCCCCTAAACACCTCACGTAATTAATGAACGGCCCCTTATATATATATATTAGATAAGTATTACCCGGACAACAATCGGGATTTCCTGGTGAAGTCATGATGATATCACAACGTGATTTTTTTTATCACGCTGTGATATCCTGAGTGCATACACATGCTGAATCACAGTGATATTATGTAGAACTCACGGTGTGATATTTGCAAAATTTGCGCATGCGAACTGCGAATTTAAAACCTAGTTTGCTATTCACATTACGCCGTTATAATTTATAAAACGTTGTTTGAATATCACGAATGTTGTCCGGGTTCAATTAAAAAAGATATTCTAATGTTTAACAAAACGTGAATCATGTCGTGATTTTCACAAATTTTATTCATACTGATATCATACGGAAGTCACCGCGTGATAAATGAAAATCATACGAACGTCACGTCGTGATTTTTACAAATTTTATTCATACTGACATCATCCGGATGTCACTGCGTGAGAAATGAAAATCATGTCGTGATTTTTTATGCCATCACTGTTTGCGATTGACCGATGGCCTAAAAAATCACGACATGATTTTTTATGGGAGATAAAATCTATTTTGACCATTTGAATATGGCATAAAATATAAAGTAGGCCGCATTGTATGCCTTCTTTGGCACCAAAAAAAAATTAAAAAGCGTTCCAGTTTTGTTGTTAAATTTTTTCAGATTTTTTTAAGCCTTCTATATATTATTTTTATGAAAAAGATGTATTCTTTTTTACAAGGGCGTGGCTTAAGCCTTGAAGGGGTTAGCATTTTATAGTAATAAAATAACAAAATAATAATAATCTATTTAAAAAAGGTCAAAAATGCAAATTAAGACGCATCAAGTGGAGGGTTTAAACCCCGCCCCCCGTCGCTACGCCCATTTAAAACTAAAAACTTAGAAATACCTAACAAAAAAGAAATTCATATAAACATAACAGGGAGTCCTAACAAAAACAAATATACAGCTCTTTCACACTAAAACCGAATATATCTATATATATATGGGGCGTGGCCTCGCCTCCCTCCAAGGCGCGTCACAGTTGCTTGTGTGATAAACGACATGACGAAAGGTCGAGCAGGTGAGGACTTAAAAAATTAAATGATAATAATGCAAAAAATCTCATTAGCGATGCAGTCTATTTGCTTAGCTACTGTGTCGCGCGTTGGAGGGAGGCGAGGCCACGCCCCATATATATATAGATATATTCGGTTTTAGTGTGAAAGAGCTGAATATAAATAATTGGACATGAGTGTAGTTGGCATAGGTACGCCCTCCCATTTTTTTATAATCACGTGACATTTTTTTACTTTCTTAAACCTGTAACAAAGAACATTTTCTAAAAAGAAAACTAGAAAATAGTTATTTATTTATCAAGGCAGTAAAGTCGTATTTTTTATCACGAATGTGGAAATTATTTTCCGAGGCGAAAGCCAAGGCAAATAACCACGTGAGTGATAAAAATGACTTTAATGCCGAGGTGCATATTAAATTTAATGCGAAATCACATAATACTAATAATTAATCGTAATTAATATTGATGATTAAATCAAATGTCATTTGATGATCAAATCAAATGCCATTTGAATGTTGGAAGTATCTACGTATACTGTCTGTTGCGATTTTTTAATCTAATTAATAAAATTAATTATTTTTATTAAAAAACATTTTATGAAAGTACAGAGACATCTTATGACATCTATAAGACGTTCAGTTTACGACCAAGTCATCTTTAAGACGTCTTTAAGATATCTTATCTTAAACACAGCGTCATTAAGATGTCTTTGTAACGGTATTATAAAGTCTTGCTAAACATCGTTAAGACGTCTTTAAGATGTTAAAGAATACCTATTGAAAACCTCTTGGTTATGCATTGCTACATCGCCAAAAAGTTTTTAAGGTATTAAGTAATTAGCATTCAACCAAATTCAACATACTTACAAGAAGCAAAAATGGCGTCGGATGATTGCAATCTGCATTTAGTTACGACTCGTAACTAAATGCAGATGACTCGTAACTTACGAGTTATTTAAGAATTGAAAAGAGGCAGACATATCAGCCGTTGGTGAAATAGAAAAGAGCATAAGGATCACATGGCGTGACTTTTAAGATAGTGCCGATTTGATGATTTCATTGCATTATGGGAAATGTGCGGGTAATTTGATTTAAAAACTTTCGCTGGGTTATTTTAAGGTTATTTTGTCTTAATACTTAATTTTAAAAAATCATGTTCATTTATAATGTTTTTATTACAAAGAGATATTATTAATTGTAGGAAAAATAACCAATCTACAAGAATGTCAGATATATAATATTATTTACTCAAAATCCTACATTAATGTTGTTTCTATTAAACCAAAATAAGATGGTACCTACTTATATCTTACCATGAAGTCGCTGATTATGGGATATAATTTTGATTTTGACTTGTCAAAATTGACTATTTTATCAGGCATTTATAAGATGTATTTAGAACATTAAAAGACGTCTTTCAGACGTCTTTTTTAGATCTTCAGACGTTCAGGCATAATACAGACATACAAAATACATCTTCAAGATTTAATGTGCTATCTGGGTTAAGGAATATGACCGTTCTAATATCACTTTTTAATGTGGAATGGCATATTTCTTAAAGTGTTACAGAATTAATTTATTTTATCATCGGATAACGGAATAACACATAGGGTAATGACACATAGGGAATAACACATAGGGAATGACATATAGGGAATGACACATAGGGAATAACAAATACCTAGTTCCACACATATACAAATCATTTCTCAATGAGACTTTTTTTTGTGGGGTAAAGTAGGGGAAGGGAGAATCACACGGGTGATTGCATTGAGGAGCATGCGTGGCGGCATTGCCGGTTATAAAAAAATACCATATTTTTGTTCCTATATCAGAAGTATAATAAATACTTTTTAATAAATTAAATTAAAATGATAAAAAGCATTTAACAATAATAAACACACAAAATGATAATTTTTTAGATTTTATAATGGCATGTTTATAACAGCAAGAATTTGGCAACGTCGTATTTTGACCACGATAGCCAAAAACGTTTTCATAATTTTTAGTGGGTTTTACATAATATGCATGTTGGGTCTTGGATCCCAATATTTAGTTTTTAAAAAAAGTTTATTTTTTGTTTTCACACACAAACACAGTTTTAATTAATATTTGATTTATTTCACTTTTTGGGTTACAGTTGTTTCGTGACTCGACTTATATAATTTAATATTTTAATTTACAAATTGGAGTTTACTTAGTAAACGTTTTATATGAGAGCTTTTAGAAGAGTGAGTTTAAAAGTATATAATATAATATTGAAATTGAAAATCAAGAGTGGGGCTGGGTTGACCATTGCATCATCTTCTTGCAGGTGTTCATAGGATCCCTTTGTTTCGAGGAGCTGAAGTTGCGTTTTTGTTGTGGGTTTTAATTGTTCTATTATTTCCGTTGGATATGATAAGTACATTGTAGCATATTGTTAATATGAAACTACTGTTTAATAATATATAACATCTCCCTCCTTATAAAAATTGTTGGTTATTGAATAGCAACAATTTAGGCTGGTATTGATTTGTTGAAATTAGGAATTGATATTTCTTCTAATTCAATATCTGGATTTCGAATATTTCGTAGAGGACGTCGTCTTTCAACTATATTTCTTACAGTTTCTCTAATTGTTTGTGAATCTGGCGGTGGTTGTGGAAAGTCACCTGGAGAAATCTGGAGTTTGGGAATGAATCTTCTTTTTTTGCGGCATTTGCAGAATATGTAGAGGCATATAAGAGATATGATGAGTAGAATTGAAAGGTAGGTGAACCATGGAGTGTATTTTTGTATGAAGTTTTCGTTGATGAGGTCATCTAATTGTTCGCTGTATTTGTTTAATTTGTGTTCTGCCAAATTAAGTTCATCGAGATTTAATTTGTTAATTTTAATTGGATTGAGCTTGAATTTTTCTATTGTTGTGGGTATCTTGTCACAACATTTGTAAGGTATGAGTGGAGTTTGGATTATTGAAGAGAAGTTTGAAGTTTGATCGTTGGTTGGAAGTATTCTTGTGGAACCAATGTAACCTTGGCATCTTGGACTTATATTTATTATACTGTTTATTGTTATAAAGGCGGAGTTGGTTGTGGTGTCATCACATGTAATTGTTAAGGGGATTTTTCTGGAAATTGCAACTAACCATGAATTTTCTTCTATTAATTGTACGTTGTAGTCTTCTATGTCGAATGTTCTTATTTCACAGTTGACTGGAAGTATTTGGGGATTTTGTAGTATTTGTGCTTCACATGCTGCATTGGAATCGATTGGATATGTTACAATATTTTTGCAAATTAATATTTTTGTTCGGCTGTTTATATTATTACATTTGTCAATATCGTAAACACTCGTGTAAAAACGATTATCATCAGAGACTGCTAAATATTTGGAATTTGTAAGGATTGTATGAAAAAGGGTTGTTCTTGAATCAGGTATGGGTATTGAATATAAATGTAACAATTTATATTTAATTTGATCGACTAAGGGAATTGAAATAACAAAGATTATTTTTGAATGTGTTCTGAAAGCTTCTAATTGAATTATATCGTAGTAATATGCAAGATTGTTAAAATTTAAGTCAAATGGTAAATTTCCTTTTTTGTTATAGCTGTAAATGTTTTTTAATTCATTTAAAAGATTTGTATGAGAGATTATTGATGGGTGTAGAATTTTAATTCTAGCGAAAGTTATGCTGTTGATAAGATTATCTAAATGTTCGTTTATTAAAATAAATGATTCAAGTAATCTTTCACACGTATCTAAAAATTTAAATTTTGTTTCATAAAAGGTTTGACTATCCGTTATATTAAAAATAACAGTTTCTATTTGTAAAATATCATCATTAAATGTTTTTTCGTCTACTTGTAATTTTTGCAAAGTGTAATTAAAGTTTTTAATCGTAGATGTTGTAACTGAAATTTGATCTTTAAGTAAGTTCTCAATTTCATGTTCGTTTGAAGTTAATTTATGAATACTGTTTTCATAGTATTGACCATCACTTGCGTCTAAATTTCCTGTTATTGATTTAAATATTGATCCTATTCCGTTAATTAAACCTCTTTTCTTTCTATAATAGTTATTTGTATCTTTATCAAGTTCTATGAATTTTGTTTCAATATTGTCGGATATTCTTCGTAATATATTTATGTGTGAGTTAATTTCCGTACTATAGTATGACATGTGTGGGTTTGAACTGATAAGTTGATCAATGTGAGATAAAATTAATTTGTTTTGAATATATGAGTCTCTTAAAAGTGAAATATCTTTATAAACTATTAATTTCCAATTGGTATTTGAAATTTTTAAATTTCCTTCGTTATGATAAAATAATCCTAAAGTATTGTCTAAAGGTTGGATTTTAAATTTTTCAAAGCATTTTGTGTTTAGAACTAAGCTTAATAATATTAATACTAATCCTATTCTTAAGTTTATCTTAAAATTATTATGATGTTTCATCTTGATTATCTGGAACAATAGAAATATCTAAATTAGAATTTCTTCGTTCAAAGCATAATTTTAATCTGTCTAAATTTACTTTTGTGCGATTATTTTCATTTGAAATTAGTGCTGAATTGGGAAAATACAATTCTTCAATGGTATAAGGACCTAAAAACTTATTTTGTAATTTGTTTCCAATTTGTGTTTCTTTTAAATATACCTTTTGTCCTATTTCAAAATTTTTTAAAGTTTTAACATGTTTATCAAATCTTATTTTTGCTTTTTCTTTTGAAAGTTCCGTTTTTGCTTTAGCTAATCTATAATTATAATTAATCTTATTATTTAAGTCTCGTATGTATTTACTTATTAATTCTTTTTCATTATACGTTCTTTCAGGTGGACGTGAAGAAGTGTGTCCATAAATAAGTTCGTATGGGGTAAATCCTGTTGTTTTGTTTTGGCTATTATTGTATGATATTATTGCATAAGGCAATATTTCTATGGGATTTTCGTTTGGGAATTGATTTTTGTGTACTCGAAAAGCTTCTAACAATGTAGAATGAAATCTTTCAAGGGAACCATTTGATTGGGGGTGAGCTACTGAGCTATATGTTAATTTGAAGTCATAGAGTTTTGCTAAATCTCTTAGTAATTGGTTATCAAACTCTCGACCTTGATCAGCATGAACACGCAAGGGGGTACCGAAATGTTGAAAGTAATGCATTAAATTTCTGATGACTTCTTTAGCAGTTTTATTTTTTACATGATAGGCTTGGGTAAATTTGGTTAACTCGTCGCGTATTGTTAAAAGATATATTTGTTTTGGAATTTCAAGAATATCAAGATTTATTCTTTCAAACGGGGTATTTGGTATTTCTGTTATCACTAACGGTCTGTCGGTGTTTTGTCTTTGTGATTTGGATTTGTTACAGATATCACATGATTTTATGTAATTTTCAATATCTTTTTGCATACCGTCCCAATGATATTTTTCACGTATGCGTCGATATGTTTCGTTAATTCCGCGGTGAAGGTTGTTTTTAGAGTCATGATAATTTGATATTATCGTAGGTCGTTCGTTGACGTCGGGTTCTGTTACAATGTCTTGGCAAACGATAAAGTTAATTTCTTTATCTGATAATATGAAACTAAATATTTCTGGTATTAAAAGTTCTTTGTCATATTCAATGTAATATGTTTCGTTTTCGTTAAACTTATTTTGATCTTGGTATAATAACTTGAAATAATGTTTTATTGCGTTTTTTGTGTAACACGGTATTGGAATTATAAAATACTTTCTGTTTTTGTGTTTTGTAGATAAAACTACGTTTATTGTTTTATTTGTAAATTCCTGTTGTAATTCACCGTTATCGTCTAAAATTATAAAATCGTCAATTATTTCATTGTGTATAGAAGTTAAATTGTCTTGTCTGAAAAATGTTATAATATTTTTGTGTTGTTTATGAAGCAAGGTGTCATTTGATATTTTTACTTTTGAATGATCTATTAATGAGGTCTTGTGATATTGATCTTGAAATAATTTGAATTCCTCGTCAACAGTTTCGTCTGCTAACTCTGTTTCTAACGAATCGATAGATTCATTATCAGTTTCAATTGCGAATAATTTTTCGATTTTGGTTGTGTTAAAATGATTTATTTGTATTCGGGATAATGCATCGGCGTTTTTGTTTAGTTTTCCTGGTTTATACAAAATTTCATATTCGTATTCCTCTAATTTTAGTCTCCATCTGGCAAGACGGCTACCAGGGTCTTTAATAGAGAAGAGCCATGTGAGTGGTCTATGATCGGTAACGAGCTTAAATTTTCGACCGAAGAGATATGGTCTAAAATGGTTTACTGACCAAATGATTGATAAAAGTTCTCTCTCAATTACGGAATATTTACATTCGGGTTTGGACAAAGTTCTGGAAGCAAAGGCGATTGGAAGATCTCTACCTATTGTTCCTTGGGAAAGCACTGATCCGATGGCGAATGCACTTGCGTCAGTGGTTAAAACAAAATCTTGGGTGAAATCGGGGTAAATTAATATTGGTGCGGATGTAAGTAATTGTTTACATTCGTTAAAAGAATCGAGACATTTTGAATCAAAATGAAATATTTTGTCTTTTGATAAAAGGCTTGTTAATGGTTTTATTATTTTGGAAAAGTTGGGAATAAATCGTCTGTAGTAACCTACGAGTCCTAGAAAACTCTTTATTTCTTTAACATTTTGTGGTTGAGGATATTTTAAAACACATTCAACCTTTGCAGGGTTGGGTTTTACACCATTTTCTGTTATGATGTGTCCTAGATAAGACACTTCCTTTCTCAGGAATTCGCATTTGTCGGGTTGTAAAGTAAGGTTGTTATTTTGTAATCGGGAAAATACTTCATCTAGACGAGAAATGTGTTCGTCTAGTGTGGATGAGAAAATTATTATATCGTCCATGTATATCAAACATCTTTCGTTTTGTATACCTGACATGACGTTATCCATCACTCTCTGAAAGGTGCTTGGAGCATTTTTGAGTCCGAATGGCATTCGTTTGAACTCAAAATGTCCATTATCGACTGAAAAAGCTGTTTTTTGAATATCGGAATGTTCTATTTCGATTTGATGAAAACCTGAGGCAAGATCTAGGGTTGAGAAATATTGACATTTGCCTAGTTGGTCTAGAAGATCTGTTATGTTCGGAAGGGGGTATTTATCTCCTACAGTAACTTCGTTTAGTTTTCTGTAATCGATAACTACGCGCCATTTTTGGGTATTAGAAGCATCTAACTTCTTGGGTACGATCCAAACTGGTGAGGACCATGGAGAAATAGATGGTTGAACAATGCCTTGTTCTAGCATCTTGGAAATTTGTGACTTTACTTCTTGTTTGTGAACTTGTGGGTAACGATAACTTTTTGTAAAGATAGGTTTTGAATTGCCAGTGTCAATTTTATGTTTTATTTGACTTGTGAAGGATAATTGGTCTCCTTCAAGGTAAAAAATATCTGAATACTTTAAACATACGTTGATTATTTTTTCTGATTCCTCATCGTTTAAATGTTGTAATCTTAATTGATTTACAATTAAGTTTTGTCTTTCAAAATTTATTTGCTTATTGTTATTAAATTTGTTGTAATTTAATACACTTTCTAATTTTATTGGTTCTAACATTAATTCTGGTAATGTTATTGTTTTGGAAATACTGTTTGAGTTGGCTAGTGTAGTTATAAATTGACCTGAGTTATCTACGTGTACTAGTGAACTTGCTAATTTGACGTTATCAGTGTTTAAACAAGGGCATACGGCATCCGTGTTTCTCAAATTACATTTTAATTTGTAAACTGTTTCCGTACGTGGTTCGATTGTTATTGTATTTTTTATTTTATTTTGGCTTTGATCTAATAAAATGTTTTGATGATTACTTGTTGTATTTTGATTTAAACAATATAAATCTATTGTTTTAAAATTAGTATGTAATTTTTTGTTTTTGTAATCAATGTTACATTCATAATGTTCAAGAAAATCACTACCTAATATTGCGTCAAATTCGATTGGTATTTCTACAACATAAACTTTGTGTGGATCGTTTTCTTTTAAGGGTAACCATGTAGATTTTTCAACTTTTATTTTACCATCAGTAATACCTTGAATAAAAATGTTTTCGTTATTTAAATCGAAATTGGTTAAGGTGTGTGGGCGTATCAACGAGATACCGGCTCCAGTATCGATTAAGAATTTGTATGTTTTTGTTGAGTCATAAATATAATAAAGGTTTGGGGAATTAAAATTGTGTAGTTTTATAATGTTATTTTGTTTTACATGCTCATTGTTTGGAATGTTTGGAACATTTCGTTCTCTTGAACTTGGGGTTGACTGGTTTGGTTTTCTAGAGTCGAAGTACCAGTCATTTCTTGACTCTCTTGGGAGTTTAAATGATGTTGGCGATTTTTGTAAAAAAGGTTGTTATTTGGTGATTGGTTATTTCTTTGATTTTGATTGGAATTATTTGGGTTATTCTGCGAAGTATTTGAAGTAATTGTGGAATTACTTTGAAAATTGCGGTTTTGATTATTTTGGTTGTAATTATTATTTTGATAATTACTATTTTGCTTGTTTTGATTGTTATAATTTCTTTTATAACACTGATCAATTGAATGACCTGGGTTTTTACAATAATTACATGATAATTTTTGTGTATTTTGTTTTGGTTCAAATTTTGGTTTATTGTATCGATTTTGATATGGCGATTTTTGTGTTTCAAAGTAAGAAAGTTGTAATTCTCGCTTTATGCGTATTGCAGCGTCTACTAAATCCTTTGGATTTGAAGCTCTGACAATGGAACCAATTTTTTGATCGAGTCCCGTAAGTAAAGCGTCAAGACACATTGAGTCTAGCAACGTGCATTGTGATTGTTTTTGTTCAGCAGTAAAATTTTGCTGATTTACCGAAGAATGCAATTTTGCGTTATGACTTTGAATTCTGTTTATGAAGGATAAAGCACTTTCTTTTGGACCTTGTTTTAATGTTTGCAGATCATGAATAAGACTATTCAAATCACGCGAATCTCCGAAATGTACGATTAATAGTTGTTTTATATCTCGCCAAGTTTCAACGTTTCTACAATTTATTAATTGTGATGCTTTGCCTTTTAGTTTATTTTTAATATGAACGGTTAATAAAAACTCTTGCTGGTCTACAGCAATCGAAAATGCTATGTCGCATGAATTTATAAAAGCATTTAGAAGAATCTGATCACCATCATATTCTGGGATTAACATAAATAGTTCTCTCAATTGATAAGGTTCTATGGTAGAACTTGCATTTGTAGTTGAGGGTTGCTGATTTTGCGAACCTTGTTGATCTGGCATATTGTTGTCAGTCATTTTAATATAAAAATTTTTGTTAATTGATTATTGCTTATCAAGTTGTAGATAAAGATTTGATTCAACGAAATCAAATTTGAAATTGGATTAAAACAATTAGGAAGTTTACATATAATCCTCCTAGATTGTAATCAATATTGATTAAATAGTTTTTGCTATTTAATTTGGTTTTGGAAATTGTATGAAAGGAAATACAGTCTTGATAAAAATCGGACTTACATGGGTATTTTTCCTTCGACAAAAAGTGTTGACAGTTCGAACAGGGTTTCACTGGGTGTTCCTTCCTCTGAATTGTTTTTCTGTGTTGTTTTGATCAGACAGGGGTTTCACTGGGTGTTCCTTCCTCTGATTTTCTTGTGGTTCGTTGGGAATGTTGCTTGGACAGGGGCTTCACTGGGTGTTCCTTCCTCCAAAACTTGTTTTTCCCGTTCGCGAATTTATCGAAAAGAGTCTCTTTTTTCACTCAAAACGATAGATCACAAATCCGTTACGACTGCGCCAATTGTTGGGTCTTGGATCCCAATATTTAGTTTTTAAAAAAAGTTTATTTTTTGTTTTCACACACAAACACAGTTTTAATTAATATTTGATTTATTTCACTTTTTGGGTTACAGTTGTTTCGTGACTCGACTTATATAATTTAATATTTTAATTTACAAATTGGAGTTTACTTAGTAAACGTTTTATATGAGAGCTTTTAGAAGAGTGAGTTTAAAAGTATATAATATAATATTGAAATTGAAAATCAAGAGTGGGGCTGGGTTGACCATTGCATCATCTTCTTGCAGGTGTTCATAGGATCCCTTTGTTTCGAGGAGCTGAAGTTGCGTTTTTGTTGTGGGTTTTAATTGTTCTATTATTTCCGTTGGATATGATAAGTACATTGTAGCATATTGTTAATATGAAACTACTGTTTAATAATATATAACATGCATATTATGCCCCTTTTTGCTTTTTATAAAGCCAAACCACAGAAATGTTTGTAAGCTTAACCTAGGCGATGTAAGCAAATGATTTAAAAAAGTTTGATATAACAATCCATTGTGATATAACCTAAATTTAATTTAGTTGACAATTGACGTATTAATATGTCTATGGTATAATATGTGGTGGGACTTTGAGGTGTGGAGCATACCCAAGCAACAATTTAAGTATTTGTTACGTATATGGGACTATTGGAGAAACTTCAAAGTGTTTTGCGACAGTCGCCGGTCTCTTTATATTACTCTTTCATTACTACGTTACGACTAAAGTGGGGAACAATTATTGAGTTCCAAAAAGGTAGCAAATATGTCACTAGCTACCAACCCTGCTACTATTTGGGACGTAGCTGCTACGTTACTAGAACGTTCCAATATCGTTGCTAGAACGTTATAATTACTTTTATTATTTGTTTTTACTTCTATATTAACTGTCTTTGTCAAACTTATATTAGATTATACTATCCCTCCTTTTTTAAATGGAACCACTACGGACTTGGCTTTTCAATGTCGTCGTTTATTAAATATGTACTGGTAGTTTATAACTTCCAGAATAACAATATAATATTTAATTAGACAGGTAGATTTATAAACCCTTTAAATTTTACTGTTGAACTTATGAATTTAGTTTTTGTAAAATAAATGCGCTTCATCAATATTTAAGTATAAACAAATTATTTATTTAGTAATGTTTATAAATAAAAAAATCTTAATATTTATTATTATTTTTTTTATTTATAATAATTATAATTATTAATACCGTCTATTACCAACAATATTTCTATTTATTAAAAAGTAAACAACCATTTACAAACAATTAAAATAATTTATTATTTACATTACCACGTGGTACTGTACAGTAAAAAATGGCCGATAAGAAGCATTTTCCTTTGAAGTAGTTTTCGCTACTTTAAAGTTTTTTTCCACTTTACGGTTGTTTTGGTTAGTACCATAAACGTTCCAAATACTAAAATAATAACTTTTAAGTTATTAACTTTGTAGTTTTTAACTCATGTTCCAGTTTCGAGATTTTAACTTGCAAAGGGACTACAAAGTAAAAATAATTATAATGTAGGGGAAGGTGGGGGAATTTTGCGCGGTGGGTAATTTTACGCATAAACAATTCTTCCAGATATGAAGTAAATAATACATTTTTTGAATGTTGCAAACTTGGAAACGTTGCTTTGGGTATACGGGGACTAAAGTGTACCGCAATTAAGCTTGTAGCTTTTAGCTAGTGACCATGATCACTAGCTAACTGTGATACATGTACGTTGATCTAAGAAATTCATGTCGTTTCCGCTACGAGTTAAGTTTAAATTTCTGTCCAATCGCTTAAATGTTTATAACACAACTTTATATGATCTTTCCTCGTAATCTGGTGTATGTTTAAATTGTTCAGGTTAACTTTTGGAAAGTTTTTTAGTATCACAATATTTTTCTTGCAATGGGGGTAATTTTACGCTGAAAAATTGGGGTAATTTTGCGCTGCAAAATTTGACCAATATGGGAGCTTTGGTATACAGGAGCCTAGATTGTTCAGCATAAACAGTTCCATTTGGGCACACGCGGAGTGTAGCGAAAAAAAACCCCTAAAACTACATATGTGACAAATGCTGCATGTAGACCCTCTTATTTCTAAGAAGAAAATTTTTATTTTTAGTTATTTATTTTTGATTTTGTTTGTTTCATAGAGAAAATAGTTTTGTTTTATTTTTA
The DNA here is from genome assembly GCA_921294245.1 of Brassicogethes aeneus. Taxonomy (NCBI): domain Eukaryota; kingdom Metazoa; phylum Arthropoda; class Insecta; order Coleoptera; family Nitidulidae; genus Brassicogethes; species Brassicogethes aeneus. The sequence continues at coordinate 81,416,076 of OV121132.1, read as the reverse complement.
TGTTTTAATATAATAATATTATAGAAATAAACGGTTTATTTAGATACCTACAAATCTTTCTCTATACAGCGCAAATTTTCCCACTATGATGCGCAAAATTACCCTGATAGGTGGGTAATTTTGCGCAAATGCATTATTTAAAAAAATGTAGTTTTTGCATACCAAACATTTTTTTTTTATAAATTGCGCATTATATACACATAGTAAACATAGTAGACTATCGCTAGTATTAATTGCAAAATTTCACATTTAAACTTAACAAAGATACTAGAGATTTTGCTTAGATGCGCAGAATTCCCCCACCTTCCCCTAATCTTTAGGTAGCAACCGAAAGTAACTGCTACAAATTAAATTTACTTGAAAGTTTTTTTTACTTATAACATCTTTTTTAAAGTTGCAAAGTCTTCTTGGGGGCAACCAAGTTTTACTTAAATGTTTATTACTTTATAGTAACAATTTAAGGAAAAATTAAGTTTCTGTTACAAAATATTGCTATTTAAAAGTTAGAATTACTTTTAAGTAAAAATTAAAGTAGCTGTTTAGTATACTTAACTAATTTAAAGTTATCACCACTTTGGCAATGGTTTTTGGAACCAAAAATGCTGCTTGGGTAGTACCTAGTAGTTTAATTTAGATTGTAAACCAATGTCAGTTTGTAAGTTCGGCCGATGAGTTTTTGAAATTTTTAAAATAATAAATATTTGTTTTAGTAACTACCTGAAAACGAAGCTTTAAAACATACAAGTTTATATAAACTTTTTCTTATTTTAGACTAAATTTTCTCGACTGAAATCAAAGACAATAATTGAAATGTATTCGCTTCAGTGGTTTGTAGGAAAAGAAGAACTACCTACAGTTTATTAAATTATTCTTTACATTAATCATTATAATTATATATCAAAAGTCAGATAAGAATTAATTTTATGACATTATTTTTCTTAGCCATCTAATACAGAAAGGGGCTATATTTCTTAAGCTTTTTCATGAACTATTTTACATGACATAAATACAAATGATTTTAAACAAGATTTAATAAATATTAAAATATTCTTGAAATCAATTCTTTAGCTTTTGCTGCTAAACAAGATTTTGGTCGCTCTAAAATATTGGGTTTCGATAATATCAAATCAGTCTGTACTTCTCCATCCCCAACTGAATTGTCTATAAGTTGTCGAGCATCATCAGTAGAGGTGGAAGCAATAGATTGTGATTGTAAACGAGGTTTAATTTGTTCATTTTCTAATGTTTCATTTAATAGATGCTTTTCACTAGTTCTTATTTGATCAATATGTCGTTTTATTTCACGATTTTCATGAGTTAATAATTTCTTGGACCAAACTACTTTTTAACAATTGCAGATGACCAACTTGCTTTATTCGGATTTTTGTAATTTCTAACAAAAACCTTTTGACCTTTTAATAATTGTAAATTACGTTTACCCTTATAATTTTGAATTGTATTTTGCTGTTTTATCTCAATTTATTTTTTAGCTATAGGTGGTTTTAGTAAATTAAAACGATACTTCAGTTTTCTACCTAACAATAATTTAGCTGATGATTCATTTGTAGTAGGTACAATGTTTCGTGATACGGTAATAAAACAAAAATCTATTTAAAATAGTATCACATTCCACATTCCACATTCCACCTTATCACTATTTTCTAAATTTGCATTCAAAGATTTCTTCAAGATTTTTCTAACCTTAAAATACAAAATTGGATATTTTATAGCACCTCCGAGTTCTGGTTGGAAAATATGCTGCAAAAGGTAAATACAATAAAGTTCTATGGGGGGCTAGGTACTTGTTAATTGAGCAACATTTTTAATGAAACTCTTTTGAAAAAGTATATAGAACTATAACTCTGCCCCTTTTGTTTTAAAAAAAAATGCACATAAGGACTGCAAAACTCTAATCGGACCCTGTCGAACTGTAGAACTATTCGAAAATTACTCAGAAAATATCTGAGGGTTCTGAAAGGGGGTGCTTACTTCACATGGATTAACACAAATTATATAGAAAACAATATAAAATAAAAAAAAAAACAATACAATAAATAAAAAATAAAAATAAACAAATTTTATTTCATATCTTCGATATATGTATTCTAGGGTGGTTCTTATTTGACCGATGTCGAAATTTAAATCGTGCCGCCCCCACATTTGTTTTTAAAAAAATGTATGCCAAATTTGAATGTCCTAACTTATGTCCTTCTATTGCCTGTAACAACGAGAAGTTTTCCAGATAGAGGATTTTTGCCTTTAATGTATTAATTTTTTAAAATTGCTATTAATCTATGAAAAAGTATAACTTTTTGAGAATATGTAGAGGATATAAGTTAATTTAAAACAAAAAAAAAGAAATCATGGATTTGTATCCTAAGGTCTTTTTTACTTTGCTAGATTATTACTTACAGTTTTTCATATATAGGAGATTTTTGCTTTAAAAGGCAATAATTTTATAAAATCATTAATAATTAATAAACAATTCTAATTGTTTGAGAAAATGAAGGGAAAATATGGTATTTAAAAAAATATATATTATTGTACAGCTTGTATCAGCATTTCCCGACGCAAAAAAAGACTGTTGTGTACAATTTTTAAAATACCAAAAACCTAATTATCTGGATTTTATTTTGTTGTTGTTATAAAACAAATAATTTAAGATTGCCTAAAAGATATTTAGGTAGCACCAACATTAGAAAAGTACAAAATTACGTTTCAAAGCACAGTAATTATGCATTTAATGCAAATTATCACTGATATCTTGTTTTTTATGCCATTTTCAATAAAATAACAATAATTGTAATAATTGAATCTTTTTTTGTTTAAAACTACCATATTTTCCCTTCATTTCCTTAAAAAATTACAATTGTTCAATTACAATTATTAATGATTTTATAAAATTATTGCGTTTTAAAGCAAAAATCCCCATATGAAAAACTGTAAGTAATAATCGAGCGAAGTAAAAAAGACCTTAGGATGAAAATACATGATTTCTTTTTTTTGTTTAAAAGTAACTCATGTCCTCTACATTTTTTCAAAAAATTATACTTTTTCATAGATTAATAGTAATTTTAAAAAATTAATACCTTAAAGGCAAAATCCTCTATCTGGAAAACTTCTCGTTGTTACAAGCAATTTAAGGAAATAAGTTAGGACATTCAAATTTGGCATACTTTTTTTATATTTTTTAAAAACAAATGAGGTGGCGGCACGATTAAAATTTCGAAATCGGTCAAATAAGAACCACCCTAATGTATTCGCTGATGGTATAGTATGATTTTTTCACTCAAGAGTTGCTTTAACTTTGATTTAAATAATGACAACATTGTGATGTTTTTTAATTTATGTGTATTGGTGATTTTTTGAAAAGTTGCAATCTAAAAGGGGAAGTAACAAAGTTATTGGCATTTCTGGTACTATAATTGAATCGGTAAGATTAAGAACAGTACAAGTCAAAAGTTAAAACTTGGTCAAATTATTTCATAAAAGCCGTTTTATGGTTAAAAATGCATTTTTGTGAGAATATTTTTAACTAATTTATAAAATCTTATAATCATATTTTGTAAAATAATTTATCTTCTAACAAAAATGCAATTTAAACTTTAAAAATGATTTGTCAAAATAATCTCACCGATTTAATTATGGACTTTGCTATTTAAAATTTTGTGTATTTTTAAAAATATAAGTTAATAATTTCAACAAATAAACACATGCGATCTATTAAAATATACACGAAATGATTCACGAGACGAAAGACTAAATAAACATTAATCTAATACTTATTCATTATTTGTAAAATAAAAACAACTATCAACATCGGTTTCTTGGCCCCATACTTCGATACCGTAGGACAAACTCGACTAAACATTGGCATAATAAATACTCAAGAGCCCATCTTTTTCCAAAGGAGCTCATTAATATATATATATATTTACCACATACTTCCACACATATGCAAATCATTTCTTACTGAGAGTGTTTCCATTTCTTGGGGTTAAAGTAGTGAAGTGAGAATTACAAGGGTGATTGCATTGAGGCGCATGCGTCGCGGCATTGCCAGTTTAAAAAGATTGCTATATTTTTGCCCCTATTTGAAAAGTATAATAAATAATTTTTCATAAATTGTTTGAAAAAAAACATTTAACAATAATAAACACACAAAATGATGATATTTTAGATTTTATAATGGCATGTTTATAACAGCTAGAATTTGGCAACATCGTATTTCTACCACGATAACCAAAAGGTTTACATCATAGACATATTAATATGTAGATGGTTTTTTATAACTAACCATTTTTTTTGTTTTCTGTTGTATACCAATTGTTTTTACATTGTTTTTTTTCATTGTATTTATGAGATTTTTAGTGGCATATTAGTTATTAGTAGTGGCAAAAAGAGATATGGCCATTTTCCATATAATATGGAATGACTATATCTTAAAAACTGTTCTACTTTCATAACTTTTAAATGTTAAATATCCGGGATACAAATTGATGTGGACTGCTTTTTTGCTATGACAGTTGGTCATTTTTAACAAATCAATTTTATTTAGTTGACAATTCGTATCATACGTGAACGTATTAATATGTCTATGGTATCATATGTTTTAAATCCCCCACTTATGAACTGACTATGCGCATAAGGTAAAATGATTCGGCAAATCGACAAATTTGCCCTTAACGAAAGGAAACCACGTAATCTATATAAAATATAGCGAATAAGCGGCATATGTGGGGAAGTATAATATATAGTATATATAGTATAAGGTGACCAACTCTCCTGAAAGAAAAACCAGAACTCTAATAAAAAATCTGTATTATTTATAAAATGTTTACATGTATTTCTATTAACATAATATTATTACAAATTAAGATTTTTTAAAACTATATTTTTCTTGGGAGTGATTTTAAAAAATTTTAAAAAATTTTTTTATTAGAACTTCATTTTTTTAAAGTATGTTTGATCGAAATTAGTTTTAACAATTAATAATGATTTTAGTGTTTCAATACGCAATTGTGATTTGTCTTTTGTCCAAAAGTTGTTCATATTGGAAAAAACTTTCTCTACAGGACTATTTGTTCAAGATAAACACAACAATATGGGTAACTCTTGCATTTCTGCATTAAAGATGCATTTTCCTCTTTACAGAGGCATATCATTTAGAGTTTGAAATATAAAAAACAATGGATATTACAATATTTAACCACAATAAAACGCGCAGACGTCGGGGACATGCGCAATACTAAAATAGTTCCGAACTATTAGTTCGTTTGGGGAAAGCCAAGTGCGAACGCCAACGCGAATGTATTTAGTGGGAGTAGGGCGAGCAGGGTTGCACGATTGGGCAAAAAATCTGGCAAAGTGGAAAATATAATTTTATGTTTATGGCTTAATTAGTATTGTAGGTATTAATTAGTATTGTAGGTATAAAAACAGAAAAAAACAGAAAAGCTTTTGAAAAACAGAACTTTTACTTTACTTAATTTACAACCAGAACATGGTTCTCAAAAACAGTATAGTTCTGGTTAAATCAGAACGGTTGGTCACCTTAATATAGTAGGGTGAGCCAAAAAAACTAACCTATCGGATTTATGGGTTAAAAACTGCAGTTTTAGTGATTTTTTACACTTTTCAAAGCTTTCAAACATACGAATTTTTGAATTAAAAAAATAATCCTGGTATAGATTCTTTGGGAAATTTTATGCTCTACAAGAATCCGCGACGTAAAAAATTTTATCTCAAACGGTTCAAAAGTTATGGTATTTTTAATGAAAAAAGATTTTTTTACGTGTTATTTCAATGGAAAACTTAAAATGCTCACCGACACCTTTTAAAATTGAGCAAAAAATTTTGCCTTGCAGGGAAATTTTTTTCTCGGTATGTAGGTTCATTTTAACCCATAAATCCGATAGGTTAGTTTTTTTAGCTCACCCTAATATATAGTATATAGTATATATATGTGGGGGACTGGACAATCAACGCTCGAAGTCACGAGGTCTGTTTAGACCAGTTTTTTAATTTATACATATATATTTGCATAAAGTAGACAAGGATAATTAAAAAATACCATGTTATTCTATTTTTTTATTTTCCCTAGCCAAGAAAGTAGAAACCGCCCTTAATAATTAAATAAAAAATAACATATAGATTAAAATATCAATAACGTATCAAATATTAAAAATATTTAACCATTTAATAAGTGAAGCCAATCAATACTAAAACTTATTATTTATAACTACTTAAAGAAATTTTCTTCATTATTGTTTTATTGAAATCGATAATAATGACGTGGATAAAACTCCTACTGATAATTATTATGCTTTTCTAAATAAGTTAATTGCCTTGGTTTATTATTTATTAGGATTTATACAAGAAATAGAATAAGGTTACAATAACTGTTATTAATTATTTTTTCTACTTCCACCTTAAAATCGCCCATTATCGTACATGTTTCAATGATCTTTTAAATACACTTTGATAGTCGTTTAAGGGCAGAAGTTAGCAACAGGTTTTTAGTCACGGACTAAAGTTAGTTTTAAGTTAGTTGACAGTTTTCGAATGTCATACAATCGTTAAAATAAAGTGCCCTTGTGAAATAATAATGTATTAATACATTAATATTTCACAAGGGCACTTTATTTTAAGATATTAAATAATTATTTAATATCTCAATACAAAAATAAAAAGTATTAAATAGTTTCTCAACGTCAATACCTACCTATTTAAAAAGTTTTTATGCAAGTTTGTACTGACCTTTTAATTTTAAGTAAAGTAGATTTAACTGCAGTTTGAAATTTGAAATTTTTAATGCTTTCATGAAAGCATTAAAAATTTCGGGTGGAGACCCTGAAGGGCCCATAAAACATTCTCTTTATTTTTACTGTAAAAAACTGCTTCTATATCATCATTTAAACGGTTGTTAGTCCATTTTCAAGGGGGTTAAATTTCAATTTACACATACAAATTTTACATTTTGACTTGCACGCCAGTAATACAGATTAGAAATTGTCACGCGAGTTACTCTATTTTTTATAGATGTCGCTTTAAACAAATATGTATTTAATTTAAATCATTTTTAGATAATAAGTATTTGTCGTAGAAAAAGTATAGTATGCAACTCCTTTATTTATATTTATACTTTTATAGACATTTCTAACCACTCGCTCGCAAGTATGCTCGTGCCTAAATTAAATTCGTGACTAAAATGGTGTTTATGAAACTGGATACATAATATACTATTATGATTTATTGTTATTTCTAAGCTTTAAGCTATAATATGACAATTAAAGGGACAAGAGGATGAAATGGTTAATTACATTTTTCATAATAAAGGACATAAAATATTTTTTCAACGACAACACATCTTTTCATTGGCAAGGCAAAACTCGAATGTAAAGTGACATTTCTGTGTAAAAAGTGACAGATCTGTGTAAAATAGTATATTGTTTACCTAGCGTGGAATCATAGAAAATAGGTTTAGGGGTTTAGGAGTTTTCGTTGTATAGTATATTTTTTAAATGTTTAACACAAAAATTGTTGAAATTAAATGCAAGAAACTTAATTCTATTAAAATCCGGCCATAAATAACGGAGATAAAAAGGTTTATTTAAAAACAAAACAAGTTCGATAATTCGAAAACAAGCCTAAATAATAGTATATTATGTATCAAGTTTGATAAACGGCATTTTATACACGAATTTAATTTAGGCACGAGCGAGCTTGCGAGCGAGCGCTTAAATTAAGTGTATAGAAAAGTTTATAAACGAGGTGCATACTATACTTTTTCTACGACAAATACTTATTATTATCTTAAAATGATTTAAATCAAAAATTTGTATAGAGCGCCATCTATGAAACAATTAGGGAATCTGTCAAATTGTTATATTTTTTTTAACACAGATTTTAAAGGTTATAAATCGAAATTTTTTTCTTGAAAATTGACAGTTTTTCACAGTGAAAGTTAAGAAAATGTTTTATGAGCACTTTACAGTGGAGTCCGTGCCCGAATTTAAGTTATAGTTACTACTGCCGGCGAAATTTTCAAATATTGGCGTTGAGAAACTATTTAATACTTTTATATTTTTGTATTGAGATAATAAAATAATTTTCACATTTAGTATTAGGTATTTTACAAGAAAGGCACTTTATTTTAACGATTGTATGACATTTGACAACTGTCAACTAACTTAAAACTAACTTCATCCCGTGACTAAAAACCTGTTGCCAACTTCAGCCCGTGACTAAAGCGCCATAAAGTCACAACTTGTCAATGTGTATTTAAAAGTTCACTTAGTGTCATGGAAACATGTACGATACAGGGCTTTAAAGGTGGGAGTAGAAAAAAATATTTATTTAAAAAAACTGTTCTACAATTTCTACTACGTTGTCAATTTTAAATAAAAACACCCTGTGTTCATAACTTTTACTTCTATTATTTTTAAAATAATATCCATAACAAAAAATAATTATTTTATTTGCGCTGCATATATAGTTTAAAAAATACATTGGCACAATGACAAAATAAAAATACTTAAAAATAATACCTTAAAACAATTTTCTCTCACAATCGGTTTTAATAAATCGGTTAATTTAATAAAACGCGCTCCCCAAAATTACATTACTTTACATTGGAACAAGTGGATATCTTTGAGAGCGTGACGTCATACGGAACGAAAGACAGCGCTACCATGCGCAATGGCATACCATGTTTCCTTGTATCATGCTGACGACTAGTTTTTGAGTTTATATACAAAAAGTTTATATACAAAAGTGCTCTTTTAGTTCCACCCTTACTTTTTAAGAAGTCCCATAAGCCAACTGAATGGCTTGTACGGGTTAGGGGTAAGAACGGACCGCGGGCTTAAAGGAAGGACTATTACACAATAGGCCACACCAAATAAACAGCCATACCCCTGGTGGGATTCGAACCCACGACCTCCGGCTTGTAGTCAGCAGCACTAACCACTAGACCCACCGTCAGTGTATATAATAATTAATATTAATAATAATAATTATATATACATTAGGGTGTCCCAAAAAAAAAAGAATATTTTTTTTCTTCTCGTCTCTTGTGAAAATATGTTGGTTTGTCATGTTTTAAGAGCCCTGTCAAAAGATCAGCACCATTAAAAAATTTTTAGGGGTCGCTCAAGATTTTTAAAAATTACCAAAATCGTCAAAAATTGGAATTTTTTTAATTTTAATTTTTTTTCTCCTTCCAATATTATTTTTTAATTTCAAAATAATAATGATTCTGAAAATTTCAAATCGATATTTTAATTTCTAAAGGTCGCTCAAGATTTTTGAATGTTTTCGAGCGACCTCTGAATATAAATATCAACGAACTTTTAGCGACCTTTAGAAATCAAAATATTGATTTGAAATTTACAGAATTTTTATTATTTTCAACCTAAAAAATAATATCGAGACGAGAAAAAGAATTAAAATTAAACAAAAATTAAATTTTTGACGATTTTGAAAATTTTTAAAAATCTTGAGCGACCCCTACAAAATTTTTAATCGAGCTGATATTTTGAAAGGGCTCTTACAGCATGATAAACTAACATATTTATACAAGAGACAAGAAAAAAAAATATATTCTTTTTTTTTGGGACACCATAATATACATATAATATATATATCATGTACATATAACACTTAAAAAATAGTTAGTTGTTATGAAAACAATTCAAATTAGGCAGCTGATCTTAAAACTAGATACCCAAAAATTAAAAAAATAAAATGATAATTTTGATAAAAAAAACGATATTTATATAATGACAAAACATTGAGGTTATGTTAAATTGGTTAATATTTGTAGGAGATATAACTTATGTCATATAAGCTATCACAGACTGTGTAAGCTTTAATAGCTTATAGACAGGGTTTACAGTGATTTAGTATTTATAATTACTAAACCACCGTAAACCCTGTCCAGGCTTCATTAACGCTCTGTATATACGAAACGCGTCACTCAATTTGATAAATATTGGAGCACAGTACATACCTTGTATATACATACAGCTGTTTTAAGTTTGGAAAAAATCGCTGATGTCAAGGCCGATATGTGGCATGTTTGTCGCGTTTTGCCAAAAATATATACTTTAATTTATTAAATTTTCTTTATTTTACGTATTATAACAATTAAATAAAAACTTATTCCAAAACAACAAAAAACAGAACGTTATAAAAAGCGAAAATTAAAATTTTGATCATGTGTGTATGTAGTAAGAATATGCGTTTTGCCTCATATACCTACCTAATCTACACGATATCATACACATTTAAAATTATTAAATATTTATTTAGAAAAGATAACTGAAATTGATAAATCATTTCACACATGTAGTGGTTTCCTATGCACAAGCATACTTGTTTGTGTATAGTATTGCTCATATTTTAAGTTTGTAAAAAATATATTAAATAGTGTCCATATTTTTTCCAATTCAGAAAATACACGCAAAACAAGTTTGCGTTTTTATGTTTAATGTAAGTACAAAAAACCTACATACATTTAATTGATTTAAAATTACTCGGTGATAGATCTGAACATGGTCTTGTTTATCTTTTCAAACTTTTAAATAATTTAATAAACTGTTCGAGCTTAGCTGCTTCAAGAAATAAATTTTAATATTCCGAAAACCCAAACGAGGAAAATCAATCTGTTCTATTTAATAAAACAGATAACAGAATATGCTAGGTAGGTAGGTAGGTACCTACCCATGTCACTAAATCTGTACCTCCGAGCCATCAGGATCCAGTTAGTTAAGTTCAAAAAGTTAATTATGCGTGGCGGCCATTTAAAGATGAGCCGGTGTTTTATTTTACTATAGTATAGGTATAATATATATAACATATATAATATATAACATATAACATTGGGGGATTCCACGTCAGTTCAGGCAGGTTTTGACCCTCACCCCCTCTGATTTTGACGAAAATCGCTGTATGGGCTTCAAATGGGCCCAAATGGACCTGACTGCAAAAGTTTGAAAAAATAATAAAAATTGTGGATTTTATGGGGGGTATCATTTTTGGAACTTTTCAGATTAGAGGTATATTGTTTTGCTTATATCTTGGGTCCTAATTGACCTAGAGAGTTGGTCGACGTCTTATTTTAAAGAAAAAAGACTATACTTTTTAATTATTGTACATTTTTATAAATTTGAATAATTTTTTATTAAAATATATAATTTTGAAAAATTAAATTTTAAATATTTCAAAAACACCCCTTTTTATTTTTTTTATTTTTTTATATGTGAAAAAACAAACCTTTCTCTACACTTACCTAAATTTTGGTAGGGGTTATTTTTTTTGAAAGGGAGATATGATTTTTTAAATATTCGGTGTCTTTATACCCAGCGCCTATCTAGTTCTTATTTAGTGGGCTTGGGTTTAATTCTAGGTACTAAAATATTTTTGGGTATTTTTTTTTCTTAAAAATCTAAATTTTAAAAGGAAATAATATTTAATTATTTTGATATAATGTGTCATAAGCTTTACATTTTCGCAGATAACCTGCAACAAAAAAGAAAATATGCTTTAATCCAAATATTTTCTTTGAACAAAAGTGGGTCAATTTTTTTGTTTGAACTCGTTCAAATTTAAGAGATTAAAACAACGTGGCAAATTTGGGAATTTAGTTGGCAATCATTTCTATTTTATTCTTAGATTGAAAATTTTAAAATTTAATAAATATTATTGGTTATGAAATTAAAATAGTATTTATCTACTAGTAGTTTATTACCAGAAAAAAATTTGTTATTTTACTGTATAGTATTGTGTTTAGATACGTTTTCCTAAGTCACACAAGTTCATCAACATTTAATATTTTCTTATGATTATTTTCCATAATTTGACAAAAACCGTTGATAAGTTTAAAATATTTAATTTTATAATAAAAAATACTACTCATTGCCAATTTAAAAAAAGTCATAATCCTAATAAAATAAATTGACTTGTGGTTACAAAATTAAAAAGTAACTAAAGTTTTAAATTAAGGTATTGAATAGAATTACTAAACTAAGAATGCAAATTTTACTAGCATTAATTGCCAAACTAATTAAATTCTACAAGTTCAAATAAAATAATAATTTTATCAATTACTAAATCGTAAATTGTTACTTACCGGGTAGAATATGTATTTATTGGTTCGAAATTATCGGCATTGGCATTAGAGTTCCTCATTTGGATGTTTATTCCGGTTGACTCTTCTGAAATATATTTCATGCAGATGATTTGTGAAGATACGGGTATAGCTGCATGATATTGCCTAATTCCCTTGACTTCGCATGCACCCCGAAATCGGGCAGCTAGAGCTTTTCCCTCAGACTTAATATCATCTGTCGAAACAAAAGCAAAATTCATTTTATTCTCTTTGCTTGTGGCCCAATCAAAGAGGTCCTTGGGCGTCTTGATCTGCTTGTCTTCTGGACGTTGCAGGCTCGCTCTTGAAGCATTCCTCTTTAGAGTACCCCCCAGGCCGTCACTCGGCCCCTTACCGTGTGACGTTGCATAGTAGTGCCATTCTGCGGGTATTCCGAAATCGTCTTCATGAAACAGTACATTAGTAACATTATATCTATTTTTGTATTGTGAAGAGGCACCATCTGAAAAATATATTACTTTCTTAAGAGATGGGTTTTTTTTTATTAAAAAGCTTATAAGGACCCTTTGAAAAGCGTGAACGGAGGTGGTGCTGTGTTCTAGTGAGTCTGAGATAATGACAAGACTTAGAGGTTTTACTTCACCTTCTGCGTCCCGGAAATAACAAGCAAACGGATGAACGGTGGCCTGAGTGTTGTCCCAGTGCACACCTTGAACACTGTCTTGTATAATAAAATGATAATTTTCTGAAAAATCAGCTATAACCAGAACTTCATCATGAGGTAAATTATCTCGCACTCTCTTAAAAAAATCTGATTGCTTCTTCGCAACAAAGTCATGCTTTCTTACATTTGGTATATTTGACAGCAGTTTTTCTATAAATTCATCTGCAGATGCAGTTATTTTTTCTAGAGAACAACGATCCGTTTGCTGCCATTGATAATAGGTTATGTCATCGATATAGTTACTTTCCAATTGGCACCGAAGTATTTTTTCTAATTTTTCATCTCCTGGGCATTTTTTGCAGGTCCCTCTATAGCAATCATTACTTTGTGACTCACATATCGTTGAAAGTAGGATGTCTCTGTAATTGTGAAAGGGTGAATCTTCCTCAGGGAGTTTTAGTTGGTTTAGTCGAGCCCCCATGAACATAAGTTTAAAATTTTGGTGCGTCTGACACACACATACGGAGTGGGTGCCTGAAGCGCCTGCAAGTACACATTCGGCAGGACGAAGCTGACAAAACTTGGAAAACCCGATGTTCTTGTTAGGATGGGTAGTTTTAAAAGCCTCATAAATTTCTTTTAGGGTGCCTAAAACAAGTCGCTTTTGCTTTTGTACCCGCTTGCCATCCTCAAGTACGCTCTTGTATTCTTTTGCTCCAGGAAGCTCACGGCTGATTTGAGGCTCTCTATAAAAACCCACTACTAAATCTCTCAGGTGATCGGGCAATATCTTGCCTTTTCCTGGATCTGGAGTACAGAGAATGCCTTTTTCTTTCACACAGTCTTTCATCTTTTCCACCATATATTTTGTGGCTCCGAAATAGGACATAATTTGTTGCTTGCTCCAACTTTTAGGTGACAATGATAATATCATAATCTTCCTGCTCATTTGTTTAGTCTTCTGAAATGATTCCTTAAGTTGTTTCATAATGTCTTGGCCAGCTCCCTCTAAATCAAAATCCTCGTCACTTAGCATAGGGTTTCCGATGTTATCTTCTAATATTTTTTGAAATGACTTACGAAACACCAAATTTGTTTTATTTAGTTTTTTCTTAACGTATTTACGTGAGCGCATCCTTTTTTTAGTTTTTATAGGTGACTGACCCAGTGCTGACAAACTTGTGTTAATTTTATCAACAAACCCTTTTATAGGTGAATAAACTGTTTCCTTAAGCTCGATAGTATCGGAAGGTGATGAACTACCGTAACCGTGGCTTTGAAGAGATTCAATTATTTGCAGATCAGAAGTACTTGGGCCTGGATCATGGGTTAAAGAAGAATTTTCCGGCTTTTCAGCCGCTATAACCACAGCATGGGACACAACCTCTTCGGCTTCGCCTTGGTTTAAATCATTGTCCTTAGCTTTAATTGAGATGACCTTTAACACTTTAACCTTACAAGTCGCACACAACTTTTTTCCCTCTAAAACCGTTGGGAGACTTTCTCTGCATTTCAAGCCACAATTCTTTGAAACAGTCCACAAACCCTTCGTTTTTTTTTTATGTGCATTAAAAGGATTGCAACATATTTTTTCAAAAAATTTATATTTATATTTGTACCGTTTTAGATGTAGGCGGCAAATGTTAGAAAAACCGGGGCAATTAGTTCTTCTTTCCAAAAGATAGATTTCATTCTCATTAAACGCTTTTCTCCTCTTGAAATGTTTTTCCTTAGAACACTCGACTTGATGTTTGACACCAACAGAGCAGCGTTGAAGACTTTCCATATTTATATTAAAAAGTGGTATAGTTAACGTTTGTTACTAAAAGGAATGTATTTTATTAATTTAATTTATTTTATAGAAATTATTACGTACCTAATTTTAACAATATTGTTGCAAGAATAATAATATTATAATAACTTGTTATAATTACTCGCTTACAAGCAAAGTTGTTTTGTTTACTAGGTTTTTGTGTAGTTTATTATAAAAAAAACTTTGTTTAATATCCCTTTACTCATTTTATAATATTTGTTTATTTTAAAACTTTAACAATTAAATTAAATTATGTTTTCTTTTAAAATTGATTATTTTTGAGAAAAAAATAAAAAAAATTTGAATGAACCTACTTTTGTTTAACGAAAATATTTATATTAAAGCATATTTTCTTTTTTGTTGCAGGTTATATGGGAAAATGTAAAGCTTATGACACATTATATGAAAATAATTAAATATTATTTTCTTTTAAAATTTAGTATTTTTAAGAAAAAAAAAATACCCAAAAATATTTTAGTACCTAGAATTAAACCCAAGCCCACTAAATAAGAACTAGATAGGCGCTGGGTATAAAGACACCGAATATTAAAAAAATCAAATCTCCCTTTCAAAAAAAATAACCCCTACCAAAATTTAGGTAAGTGTAGAAAAAGGTTTGCTTTTTCACATATAAAAAAATAAAAAAAATAAAAAGGGGTGTTTTTGAAATATTTAAAATTTAATTTTTCAAAATTATATATTTTAATAAAAAATTATTCAAATTTATAAAAATG
The DNA here is from genome assembly GCA_921294245.1 of Brassicogethes aeneus. Taxonomy (NCBI): domain Eukaryota; kingdom Metazoa; phylum Arthropoda; class Insecta; order Coleoptera; family Nitidulidae; genus Brassicogethes; species Brassicogethes aeneus. The sequence continues at coordinate 81,400,753 of OV121132.1, read as the reverse complement.
TACAATAATTAAAAAGTATAGTCTTTTTTCTTTAAAATAAGACGTCGACCAAATCTCTAGGTCAATTAGGACCCAAGATATAAGCAAAACAATATACCTCTGATCTGAAAAGTTCCAAAAATGATACCCCCCATAAAATTCACAATTTTTATTCTTTTTTCAAACTTTTGCAGTCAGGTCTATTTGGGCCCATTTGAAGCCCATACAGCGATTTTCGTCAAAATCAGAGGGGGTGAGGGTCAAAACCTGCCTGATCTGACGTGGAATCCCCCCATTACAATTTTCCAATAAATGTACATTTTAATTTTCCAATAACTGTACATTACAATTTTCCAATAACTGTACATTTATTGGAAAATTGTAAGTTATATAGTAAAATAAAACACCGGCTCATCTTTAAATGGCCGCCACGCATAATTAACTTTTTGGACTTAACTCCTGATGGCTCTGAGGTACAGAAATAGGAAAAAAGCAGATGCAAATAAATTTAAACTTGTTTTTTTAAATATTTCTTTAAGTACATTTAAACTAAACCTTATAGAAAACCCTATAGAAATTAAGCATACAGGGTGATGCAGGGTGATTCACCTAACTTATCCATTAGAAGTTTATGGAGAACGGAAATATCGATTTAAAGTTTGTATAGTAATTATAAGGCAGTGTAAACTGTTTTTAAAAATTATTTTCCATCCGGTCTGTATTACCACTAATTGTAATGTTAAAAAGTTAATTTTTGGTGTACCTGTTAAATAAGGAGCACTCTATAGAAAGCCGTTAATAGTATTTGAAAATATTATACAGGGTATTTGGTATTTAGGTTGACTTTTTTGTCACTTTAAATACCAATAAATTTCTTATTTTAAACGAAACTACCACACAATTTTTAGATTATTCGACACAAAATTATGTTTTCTATTGAAATGATGCAGCATGCGTTGGATTGTCTTTTACAATTGTGTTACAATGGGTAATAATAATTACACTAATCAAGATATTCTAAACATGTTTTATACATATGGCGAGAGGTATCCCAATTTAATCCCTCAGAAAGTGAGACAAGCGTTTTCGGAATTGTCCCATGAAGAAAATTTGAGAACAACTTGTGAAGGTGTCTTGCGACGTATCAATATGTGTCGTAAACAATACTGGCGGGTACAATTAGATTTAGATTTGTTTTTAGATTTGTTTTATTTGTTACATTTGTTTATTTTTTCAATATAATTTTTCAAATTGATAATTCTTTTAACGTTGTTTAATACGAAATAAAAACAATCCAACGTACAATTCTGATTAAAACTTACATTAAAAGCGCCAATTTTTGTTTCTAAAACTTTTCCGCACTCCACCAGTGTAATTATTATCACCAATTGTAACACAATTGTCAGAGACGTTGACATTGATATTACTTTATAAATAACAAATAAAAGACAATATAATGCACACCACTTATATTAGAAATAAAAAAAATAAGCGTTTTTTTTTTAATTTTTTGTAATAAATCTGTAAATAATCATATTAGGTATAGGAAATGCTGCAGCATTTCAATAGAAAACATTATTTTGTGTCGATTGATGTGAAAATTGTATGGTAATTTCGTTTAAAATAATAATGTTATAGGTATTTAAAGTAACAAAAAAGTCAACGTAAATACCAGACACCATGTATAAAATTTTCAAATACCATTAATGGCTTTCGATTAACAATGACACCAGAAATTAACTTTTTAACATTACATCTAGTGGTTTGGCGGTTTAACCAAAAGTGGTAACACATTAAAAATAATTTTAAAAAAATAGTTTACATTTTAAAATTGCTATACAAATTTCAAATTGATAACTTTTCCGTTCTCAATAAACTTCTAATGAATGAGTTAGGTGAATCACCCTGTATATAAAAACGTTAACGAGTCAGTCAAACCGTTGTTCGCTCAAACTTTTAAGGGCCAAAACTTTAGTATTTTTAAAATCTATTTAGGTCTTGTTTTACTTTTTCTACTATTTTTTAGGGTTCTTTAAAAATATAGCTAGTAATATGAGTAATAATATAAGGTTTGATATTTTTGCCCAATTACTTCAACTGGACTAAAACTTAAACCTAAATGAAATGGAATTTCCTGATAAAAAATATGGGACTTTGCTGTGTTTGATATTAGACCCCTGATATGTTTTATTTTAAAAACTGTATGTTCAAGTAATTTTATTAATGTAAAAATTACAAATTCGAATATAACTTCAAATTTCCACTAAAAAAATAAAACTTACATTTAACAATTATGCATAAAATAAAAAGTATATCATCAGAAAAACCTTTAATAGTATTTAATTTCATCAAAATAAGAAATAAATAGTTGATATACATATTATTATATATTATATTAATATACATTGAGCCCCTAAACTTTTAACATGAATACAAAAAGTGTATATTAAGTTTATTGTTTATACGACCCAGGTTTATAAACATAGGTCGTCAAAAAATAGAATTTTTTAAATATCGTACATTTTTTGACGTATTGCATTAAAAAATGTTTCGGAGTGTTTAAATTAATCAATTTGAACACCCTGTGTCTCGAAAACTAACTTGACGACCTATGTTTATATGAACTTTTTGCATTCATTTTAAAAGTTCTTTCATATCAGTAACTATTGTTAAAGATATGCAACAAAAATCAAAACCCTGACTATTATTGTAGAACATTAAATTAATTATTATTTTAAATTTTAAATAAAGTACTAATTTGTTTTTCTTTATTTTAGAAAGAACATTCCGATATAACATGATGCTGGAAAAAAGGCTCTACAACCCGCTGTTTCTTCTATTAGCCTTAATACTATGTGTAACCATAATTTTTTACGTTTTTCGAAAAAAGCCAGAACGAATACTAGCCTATAAATTGCATTCCAGCAATTCCAGTTATACTTATCCGATACATAATTTGCCTAAAGATGACTACAACCGTTTAATCGACCTTAATTTTACTTTTAAAATTATAAACTACCCCTGCAATGATTCAAATCCGCCACTTTTGTTGGTACTGGTGCATACGTCTCCGGATAACCATGTGAAAAGGAGCACAATCAGAGACACCTGGGGTAAAAACGATAACGAAGTTAAAGTTTTGTTCGTAATTGGAGACACCAATAATACGAGCACGCAAAACCAAGTGCTCGAGGAAAATTTGCAGTATGGGGATTTAATTCAAGGAGATTACATGGACGCGTACAGGAACATGACCTACAAGCACGTGATGATACTGAAGTACGCAATTTATCATTGCCCATTAGCCAAATACATCCTTAAGACTGACGATGATGTTTTTGTTCACATAAGAGGAATGAAGCATTTTCTTAGTAATAATTTATCCTTGCTTGGTGCCAGTAATGTGCTATTTTGCACGACAAGGGAGCACACTATAGCCCTGAGATCGTACAGATCGAAATGGAGGGTAACGTTCAAGGAATTCCCCGACAAGTACTACCCGACGTACTGTCCCGGTTGGAATTTGCTCTACTCGCCCGATGTCATATTTAATTTGTACGAAGAAGCTCAACAAGCGGACTACTTTTGGATCGACGACGTTCATATAACCGGCATCCTAGCTAAAAAATTAAACATTGTTCACACCAATATACAACCACTTGTTGTATCTAGTCAAAATCTTTATTATATAGAAAAATCGTATAATATAACCCAGCCGTTTCTTTATGGCCCTTATAATTTAAATGAGAACACTATTAGGACTTTGTGGAAATACGCCAATACACATCCCACGCCAAATTATACAGGGTGGGAGGATTTTAATTGAAAGAACTGATAATTTGTTATGATTTTTAAATTGAATATCATTGTTCCTAATAGTTAAACTGTATAAAAACATAGGAAATTGATAAAAACCCAATTAGCTTTGAAAAATCCAGGCATTCTATTTTACGTGTTTTTATTGGCCGAAAATTTTTGTTTTCGCAATCTGCATTTTCTTTGTGTGGTAATTACTTTATCAAAACACATATCTGATTCATATCAAACATTTTTTGATGACGAATACATTTTGATGAATAAAATAATTTTTTATAAAACAATCCAGTATGTGGTACAAACAAGCTATACTTTGATTTTCAAAATTGAATAATAAGAATAAATTTACAAACTGGTTTAAACGTTAAAGATTCTACTCGGTATTTAACATTTTGATCCTTTTTTCCATCCATATATGTCGGCCCTGAGTACTAACTCTTTTAAAACAAATTTATTTCTGAAAAACCAGTTTTTATTAAAAATGTGTTGTTTACCCAAACCTATCAATTTATTATGGCATGAAGTTTGACCTTATACCCTTAATATCTTAACGCGATCATTATAAGATCAATATCTTATAACTTAAAATGAACTCAATTTATTAATTTAAAAAATGTGACCTAATACAATTGACCTCCACGAAATATAAAAATTTAACATTACAAAATCGAATGTCTGGACTAAAAGAAACATTTGTACAATATGAGAAAATTTGTTTCTTGCCTTATAATTTGTCGTGATTACGTGAATTATTTAATTTTGTTCCATTTTTTTTTATCTCTAACAAGTTTTAATCGCAATGCGATTATTGCATCCTTAAGTACAAACTTAAAACGTGTAACCTAACACGCCATAAAGTATTTTTATAGTATTTAATTTGTGATAATTTGTCTACACTAAATGAAATAGAAACTTTTAATTTATATTAAATGCATTTATTTTTTATTAATATTTATCCATAATGCGCGTCGTTTAAAAAAATTAAAACAGGTTTATTTTTATATTTAATAACGATTTTTGTATCTTTGATAAAAATATCAATAATTTTATTGTCCAATATTATTATATTTTGGTTCAATGAATTGGTCCCTGGCCTTGGATTTTATATATATAAATATATATAGGTACCTATACCTACCTTGTTTACTTAAACATGTCAATATATGTAGCACACAAAGGAATTAAAAGCAATTTATTAATTAAAAATGACAGAAAAAAACGATTAGTTTCTTTTTTAATTAAAACAATCCAGAATAACAAATGAAATATACAAGGTGTTTCTAGAAGTAATTTAAACATTATAAAATAGTTATTTTCGGGATGCAGATGTATGTATGTACACGGAGAAAATAAAACAGTAACCATGGTTACTGCAATGCATTGATGCGCAGAACAGTAATTCACTCAATAAACTATTGGAAATAATATTGAATGTTTATAATATTGCTTAAAAGTTGACAAGGAATTTTTAATAAAATATTTGTAATAATAGAATGAACATACAATATTTTTAAGCGGATCTTTCGCACTCATCAGAAAAAAATCGAAAAGCTTTGTAAACATATGTATATCCTATTGAAGTATAACAACTCATATTAATCAGAATAAATAATATTTTTCGTCGAGTATTGCGCTTATAAATATATTTATGTTATATTGATATATTAAATTGATATGACAAAAATAATCAATGCTGTTGTCAAAGAAACCCGTGAGGTTTAATTTTAAATTGTATGATTTCAAATAGTACATTGACATTGGCGTTGACATTGTATATTGAGTGCACATCAATGTTTATGTAGTGTTTTATTTCCTCCGTGTAGGTACAAAAATATTAAATGCATAATTTAACCATCTTGACTAATTTAATTTAATTTTGGTGTAAGCAAAATCTGATAATATATGAAGGGGTAAGAAGCAAAATGGTACAAGTTCATTTTAGCATAAAAATAAGTTAAGTCCAGAATTGGGTATTTTAGAATCCATTTTTTTTTTAATTTTCTCATAACGTAAAAATTGTACGACTTCTGCATGTTGATTAATGCAAACATTGAAACTTTTAGTATAATTTTGTTAAATTTTAAAAGATTTTAAAAATTAAAAAAAAGTCTTGGGACCTAAGAATTAAGCTAGAGAAACAAATATGAACAAAATAAATCATGTCTTTCTTCAACAATAATTTATATATTGTTTTACAGAAACCTTTAATAATTATTATTAATATTAAAAAATATATTATTATAAATATATATAAATACATTATTGTATTGAATTTTAAATGTCGATCAAATTATCTTGTACAAAATGTAGGAGATAAAAGTTGTCCCAAAATGAGAGTTTTAAAAGAGGTTTGTTTATATAAACTTTTTTCTTAAAATTACGTCTACAATCTCATTAGTACATGATTTAGAAACCCCCTGTATACAAAGTTGCGTTTATGATAATTTATATTAGAAACACAAAATTTTGATTAAAATTCCTGATATGCTTGTATATGACTGTTTGCGTGTATGCTTCAACAATTTCGTAATTTGATTGTATTGATCGCTTTTTAAAATGCAAGGCACAATTAAAAAAAGTACAATTTGATAATGTGGAACACTAATTGAGTTTTGTCTGATAAACTTTAAACACTAGAATGAGACTGGATATGCCAAGTAGATTTTGTAAAAGTATCAAAAGTTTCACAAATTGTTTTGTTAAAAACTATTGATGACATTAAATTCAAATGTGATATATTTATTTTTAACAGTTTGTGAAACATCATTGTAAAAAGTACTTAATTAAGGAATAGAAAAGTGCCTAATTATATTTACTTAATAGCAAATGTTAAATTTTTAGATATTTATTATAAAATTTATTTATTATTTAAGTCAAAATGTAGCTTAATATTATCACACATTAGTCATTTAAAGCAAAATTGTGCCAATTTTTAATGTTTCTAAAATTGTTAGTTATCAAAAACCAAATTTAAAATATATTGAAGTATGAGTTAACTATAATTACATTTATGTTTAATTTTGTGATATATACCTATATTTAATAAACATTTTAATTATGTTATTGGTTTAATTTATTATTAGTTGTATTATATCAATTAATATATTGATATATCCAAAGTTACAAAACCCATTATTATTTACTAAACTGTTAGATTTCTGCTGTAATAATTATAAAAAAATCCTTTTATGATGTTTAACTAATAATCATAAACAAGAATAATTTTAAATTACAATTTTTTAATTTAGTTAACTATGATCATTTTATATTCTAGTGAACTGGCCGGTACACCTGAGTGTCTTGCTTTAATTTATTTTTTCTACTCCCACCTTTAAAACGCCTATTATCGTACATGTTTCCATGACACTAAGTTAAATAAAGTGCCAATATTTAAAAAGTTTTTATTCAGTTGCACTGACCTTTTGATTTCGCCGGCAGTAAACTAAATTTAACTGATTTTGGGTAAATATTTCACCGTGGAGTGCCTATAAAACATTATCTTTACACTGTAAAAAACTGCTTCTACTGCTACTGCTTCTATCGGATTTAGTTAATCTTTTTTTAAGAGATAAATTTCGATTTGGACGTAAAAATTTGACATTTGACATCCCACACAGAACACAGCTTAAAATGGTTACTCAATAGTTATATAGATGTCGCTCTATACAGATATTTAATTTAAAACATTTTTAGATAATAATTATTTGTCGTAGAAAAAGTATAGTATACAACTCGTTTATAAACTTTTCTGGACACTCATTTAGTTAAGCTAAAATTAAATTCGTGACTAAAATGGCGTATCAAACTTGATACATAATATACTGTAATTAATTGATTTAAATACATTTTTTAGTATTGTGTAGCCTTTCTATTTTAACCAAGACCCATTTACTTTAAAAATAAATATTTGTTGGTAATTAAACAGGGGAAATGGCAAGTGCATAAAAATTCAGTCAAACTTTAGCCAAAATCGTCAAAATGAAGTTTTAGCCGTTTCTGTTTCATTTTTTAAATTTATAGAATAACTTTGCCAGCTGGGAAGTCATTATTTTGGGTGATATGAATATAAATCTTGTTAACTTAGACAATCCATTAACTAATTGGGTTCACGCAGATTATAGATAGGCATAACATAAAATGAATGTAATTTGTGTTTAGTCAGGGTTAGTGCTGAAAACCTTGTGTTTTTTCATAATATTTAAGTTTATGCTTGTATAAAAAATTTGTAAATGTACTTTATTTATGAAAAAAATAAACTTTATTATTATTATTATTATAAACCTATCGACTCGTATTAAAAAGAAGCAGTATTCTCACCCAGACAGAACGGGGTATTCTTAGAATATTCTTCAAATCAACTTAACAGATTGAGAGTATTCCTAATATTCTTGTAATATTCAAAGGATATTCGTGTCTATAAGTTACATTCATGGATAATTAATTTCAGTATATCCCAGGCACATAAATAATGTATCTGCTTATCTTATTTATTTTGGTATGTTTTTTTGGTATATTCCAAAAATAATCTATAGATAGGGGAGAGTGGGGAGGGTCTGGACACTGGGAGACAATGGACAATGAACAAATTTCGCGGTTCCAGTAAAAATTTCAGACTGGTTCTACTATTACAGATCGTCAAGTTGGTAAGGTATCAAATAGTGGTAGTGAAATAAGTTTGAGTTTAGCTGTAGAAGAGGTAAGTGGAAAGTTTATTTTTGAGTTTTTTCATGTAATATTTTACTTTCCCCTTGTAAGCTATTCTGCCCAGACCGTTGTAGATAAATAATTTAAAGTTACTACATATTAAAGCATGTATAAAGCATGGAACTTTTGTTATATCCTTACTTTATTCCGTTGCTATATTTTGAAATTATAAACATTTTTTTTGTTCCACATCATGTAGGGAGAGTTTGGACACACTGTCTAGAGTCTTCCTTTATTGTCCAAACATCGTCTCAGCACTTCGATAGCAGAATATTGCAAAAATTAAACCGAGGATATACAGTCAAATTCCTTCCATCATACAAATTTAAAGAAAAAGATAAAGATGAAGCCTTGGTGGATTTTAAGAACGTGGTATTGGTTCTTCCCACCCACTGACGGAGTTCGATTCCATAACATGATTTACTTTAATTTTGATTTGTCGCAATTTTGATTTGTGGCAATTTAGTATTGTAAAAGTTCTGCACTGATTTTTCCAATAAAATTCCTAAATTTATAATATTTTTATAGTGTCCAAATGCACCCCTTACGCTGTTCAGAATCTCCCCGTATGTGGGGTGACTTTGGACAGATAACCGAACATTTTCAAAATTTCGTAGCAAACCCATCTTACGGTTTAAAGTGCACATATTTATCTCTTTGCGTTTTCAGAAGTCAACACTATTACCTGAAACTTTGAAATTAGAAATAATTACATTTTTAAGAGACCCAGGCAAAAAAATCTAAAAATTGTCCAATGTCTACCCACTCTCTCCTACCTACTAATATTCAACTGTTCCATTTTTTATTTAGTCTAATTAGTCTAACTTAATCTTATAAGATTAAGAACAGTCCATTCAATTTTTTTTTATTTGTTTATGATTTTTCTTAAATTGATAATTTATAACAAAAAAATTGATAAACAAGTTTCACGGTCTATAAACCCGTGACTTGAACTGTTCTTTATTTCACCGATTCAATTAAAATTTACAAAAAATGGACCTATTAAATATTACTAGAATGTAAGGAATATAAAAAAGCATCTTCATTTAGGTATATACCAGGTACCGAAATGCGCATGCACTAAACGCGCTACCGCGGTATACCCACAGAAATATTTCTATTTCTGTTGGTATGCCGGGCGGCTTCATAAGAGATCGGCCGATTCGGCTCCTTCTTCATCTCTGCATCGGCCTGGCCGATTCGGCCATTGTTTTCAAGGGAATGTTTCTGGTGACTTATAGTTAAATATTATATAAATATTATTGGAACATTCACAGTATTCTTAGAATATCTGAAGAATTCCCATTGGACTTTTTTAAGAATATTTCAAAATTCATGTATACACTATTCAAAATTTCATGACCATTTTAACACCAAATTAACACCAAACATGGTCTATATCGATACAAACCAAAATGGTGTTAAATAAGGTTCGTTGGTCCGGTGTAAATTCAAATACTAAAATGGTGTTAATTTAACTTTCACACAGTATTAAAATAAATTTTACTTGGTGTAAATTGAACTCCTTTTCAGTGTTAAATATTATGTGTTTGTGGATAAATTAAATCATACTACACAGAAAAAAGGAAAAAAAAAAAAAGGAAACAGGAAGTTCCTTGACGCATTACTAGTATATTAGCAGAGGTATTATTCAACTCGCTAGAGATGTTTTTAGTGCGTTGCACTAACTTAAAATACTTCAAGTATTGACAGCTGTTTCCACCTATTTAAGGTCTCTTTAGTATCGAACAACTTGCAAGTTATATATGTAGTGTCACACCAAAGCAAATGATTACCTGTGTTTATATATTCTTCATGTGTCAACAGAGGCGAGATTTAAGAACATCACGTGATCCACACCGCCTTTGCCGCGATCGGTACACATTTTCAACCATAATTCATGGTGTTATATTAACACCATGGTGTTGGATTTTGACACCCGTGTTTGCTGGTTGCGAATGTCCATTGCGTCCCGTACTGTCTCCTAATTAGGGCTCGAGAGCGAAATGCCAATAGTTTTAGTAGCCATTCCCGGGTTCGCCGAGCCGATGATATACGCCCAAAAGGGTCATGAAGGAGGTAGGACGGGAGGGATAGACAGTTTGGTGTTTGGGGGACAATTACGCCGACTCAAATCTAACTACGACGCGGGATCCCCCTAGACCGGGAAGTTAGTATTACTCCAAACATTTAGGATTACTTTTTGGAGTTGGGGAGTTGTTAGTTTCCTGCAGGAGCCTAGTTTACTGGTCGTAATCAACGTCCTGACCGTTATTGTCTCTGTCCGTGTCGGGTTTTTCCTGCACTTGTTATTGTCTCGTCTCGGCTGTTTTCTTTCGCGTTGCAATCCTATCTTTGTATTAAATAAACTGCTCACCACTCAATGTGTCGCGACCAAAAAGTTTGGTCTTTTTCAAAACGACATAACTTTTTTGTTTCTTGAACGATTTTATTTTGCTGTGATGTCTGCTAGCCTCATCCTCTGGTAATTCATGCTATAGATATAAAGCTCACGGTTCGTCAAGTAAATTTCCTACAGGGTGATATGTTAAACGGTGAAAAGTTTTAATAACTTCATCCAAGCCCCGTTTGTAAAAAAATAATTTTTTTCTCGTTTTTATTTTGAAATAATGAAGTATTATGTGTTACCTTGAAAAGTTTTTCAAGTTTTTCGAATTGGAATCTTAGCAACGACGATATTATTTTTTTCGGGTTTTATTAAGACATTTAACAGCCGGGAATTGTTTTTCAATTTTGATTCTTGGTGATTTTGGTTTTATCTGAAACTTAAATTTGACAACTGAATCACAATCAGGAGGTCAAACTTATAAAGAAAACATGCCACGAACGTAAAGATCGGTTCAGGTTTAGTTTTCGCAAATTTTTACCAAAATGTCATTTTGAAAAAGTGGTCTTTACTTAGGCTCCTTTGAAAATAATGGAAGTTTGTTGCTTGTCGCTTGTTCAGAATTATTCAAGGAATCACCATCTTTTTTTCTTGTTCTTAAAAAATAATGGAAGTTTGTTGCTTGTCGCTTGTTCAGAATTATTCAAGGATTAATCTTTCACCATCTTTTTTTCTTGTTCTTAAAAAGACTGAGTGAAGAACTGTGGGCATGAATTGCTAGAGGATGGGGTTAGCAGACATCACAGACCAAAATAAAAAAGTTATGCCGTTTTGAAAAACGACGAATTTTTTGGTCGCGACACATTGAGTGGTGCGCAGTTTAGTTGGTGTGTATTTGATGCGATTTGACAGTTAGAGGTATTTTTGATTTCCACTATATACGAATGTAATTACCAATTCCATTAGAATTCTGTGTTTATGTTTTCTTAATTTAATGTTCGTTTGGATTTAAAGTGTTTATTTGGTATCGTTTTGTTTAACGTTTTTTGTTGGGCCGTTTTCTTTAATTTATTGGTTTAGTCTGTCGTTTTTTATTGATAGATTTATTGTCCTATTCAGCTTTCTTGTGACCAACTTAAGAGTTGGGGCGGTTTTGTTTTTTTTGTTGTTGTTTGGTTACTATTGTCTTAATGTTACTGGTGCACTTTGTTTATTTTTTTTTTGTTATTTTTTTGGTTAGTTTTTCTCATGTTTAAGCGAAAAGTGCCTCATTTATGGTCATTAGGTCATGCAGATGTTTAAGGTTACTTATCGAGAATTGCAAATTGGCCTTTCCTCCTGTAAAGAACGGGGCAAGGGGGGCACACATTTAAAATAATTAAAAAGAATATTAAAACCCTAAAAAAAACTACCTTTGGCCAAAACACGTGATCGTCTAGTTTAAAGAAATTAAATTAGGACCCCTTTTTGTTGTGAATACGGTTCTGGATACGTAAGTACTTGAGCAATTGAAAAGATATTTAAAAAGCAAAGAAAAAGTATTAAATTAAAATAAGTTTATTAATAAAGGCAATTAATACAAGAGTTAATTATTATTGCTACTGTATATTAATAATATAAATAAAACGTTTGTATTTTAAAAGTATTATAGATTTAAGTTAATAAGGTAAAACCTTAAAAACCCACATATACAATCCAGACATGCATATGTGTCGCACATCTAAACAATATAAATAATATAACAAAATCAAATTAATCAAGTAATCAAATATAATATCATCAATCATATTATCATATTGTTAAGATTATTCACCTACATAAATGTTAGGCTCGGACGGTGTTTAAATAGCAAATACAAATTAAAACTATTATCAATGTACACAGGGGCGTGCTGGGCCGCCGGGACACCGGGAGAAATCCCGGTGGGCCGGTGGTCCGGAGGGCTAAGTGGGCCGGTGTGCCGGAGGGCTATGTAGGCAGCATGCCGCAGCACGTGGTCAATTAAAAACTTTTTTAGTTGAGTTATGTATAAATATCATAATTATTTTACACATACCATGCATGCCAGCCTGCCAGCTTTGTTTCTTTTTTCAAGATTGTATATTGTTTATAAGTTTCCTGAGCGATGATAATTTGTATTAGTTTTTATTTTAAGTGCAATGCTATGTTTTAGCATTGTGTAAAATATTGTCTAGTTGTGTTTGTTGCCTGTTTTTTTTTCAAGAATTTAATTTATACTTTATGTTATTAATTATTAATATAATAATAAATGTTTAAAATTTTTTAACTTGGTTTTGTTCACCCCCCATTTTTCGTGTGTAGTTGGCCGATTTTTCTGAATTTCCCGGGCCGGTCTGATATAGCCAGCACGCCCCTGAATGTACAGCAACAAACAAAAACAATATGCAAAATAAAATAGCATGTAACTTAAGTCACAGAGAACATAATAAATAGTAGTGGTAAATAAAATATATAAATAACAAGTGTTGTTGCGGTGGACAACCGTAATGCAATAAAATTTGTGTACAGTCATAAATAATAAATACATTTAGATGTATAACGTCATAAAAATATCAATAAAACATTTTAAGTTCGTAAAATATAAAATATAATAGTTTGGAGAATAGAAGCGTAAAAGAACGGTCAAAGTAAATAAAATCTGAGACTATGAGACAAAACTTAGCCCTAACTCAATTCACTTTCGTACGGCCCTCGTATACTCGTGCACATGCACATGCCTCTTTCATTACAAACATCATATGTTCATACTTCATAGCTAAATTGGCCAACAACAATAAAAACATATTTTGTTAATAAATTAAGGGGCTAAGACTCAGCGCACATCATAGTGTCTACTCCCTTAGTAGGTCCCCAAAGATCGATTAACAAAATTAAATAAATAGCAAGATCGCGAAACACACAACGAAATAAATGTATTTTACATCCTAGGACCAACCATACATGGCTCAGGATTGACAACAAAGTCTCAACATATTAAATAAAGAATATCAATTAATTTATCAAATAAACAAAATAATGTAAACTGTACAAAACAAAGTAAGTAAAAGTTAAATAGAAATATGTATTAACATGATACATTGCATTACAAGAAAACAATAATAAAATGTAAATATTTAAATTAGTAAACATAAAATAATAATTATAATAAATACGTAATTAAGTTTGTCCAACCACAACAAAAAATATACTTCTTTAACAAAGAAGAAAATAAAATATAGTTTAAATTAAATATTAATTAATTAACCACTTATTATGATATTTGTGACTTTAAATTATAATAACTAAATATAGAAAAGACATACCTATTTAAATAAACTACACTTTCACAAAAACTGAATTTATATAAATTAATGTATTATTTGCTAAATTCACCCCCTTATAAAATTAAAGAATTCAACTCGTCCCTTCAAAGAGTAAAACGTAACTGCCTAAAATATACTGTCCTCTCTAAGTTTTTAACACGATCTTTTTATGTTTATTTTTTAAAGACTAGCAACATGAACCAAAACTTGCTTATTTTGTCTATCTGTAACGAACCCTCAAGTGGTCGTCCAGATGGGAGTCATAAATTATTATTGTATATTAAACAAATAAAGAATGTATGGAATTCTAAGGTGAAACTTATACCTAACACCTAATACAATTTTAAAAACAAAAATTAACTGCCTCATATATCGTGCCTTGGTTATCCTCTTTTGTTTGTCTCGTGAAAAGCATCCAAATGCGTGGCTAGACCGCGGTCGACCACCGGCAATGTGTCACTCTACACCTCAACCTTAAAACTTCCCTAACCTAAGGGTGGTCTACACACTATTTGCACTTTATAAGCAATTATTGCGAGCTTTGCTGTTTGTAAGTTTCAAGAGCGCGATCCGGCCAGATGCGACTAACTTAGACGAGTACTCGAACGTGACTCTCATTATTGTAAATAAATAAATTGCCCTGAAGATATACTCGGGTCTGGAATAGTTAATGCCGACTTTATATCAGATCACAGCTTAGTATACTGCGATCTAAATGTTAAAGTCGACACATGTAAACAAAAGCTTATTGCTTTTTGAAACTTTAATGAAACTTGTTTAAAGAAGATCTTTTCAGCAAAATAGCATTTATTATTCGAAAGAACTAAACGAAAAAGTCGACTTAATTACAATGTATATATCTTCTATCTTTTGTTTGACATTCATGCATCGGTAGAAACTAAAAGGGTAAGTAAACCAAAATTAACGCGACAAAGCTCTTAAAAAGATTAAAACCAAAAAAACACTGGAAAATTTGAAAAATTATAAAATGTTGCGTAATTTTTCACGCTCGTCGTTAAATCGCGATAAAGCTGCATACTTGCTTTCTTTAAATAATCAATGTCAGGGCCTTAAATATTCATAACAAAAGTAAACCAGATAATCCTACATCTCTAAAGGATCCCGACAAAATTAACAATTATTTAGTAAGTATTTAGTAAATCAAATTAATAATACTGCTGCAATATTTGCAATGTTTGTAAATTTGACCACATTTCTACAAGTTTCAAAAGTCTCAAATGGTTAAGTATGGATAGTACACGCTATACTTATTTTCTTTATAAATTAATACTAACTTCAGCACCTTTATATTTAAGAAAAAAAATAATTTTTAGGAGCGATATACATAGTCGTAACATACGCACAACCTTACTATTCCCCAACACCACACCCAGTGGCGGCTGGTTCTAAAGGGCACAAGGGCACGTGCCCACCCAACCGCCCAGATAAAAAGTAATAAAAGTTATTTGTTGCATTGTGCATTATTTTAGTTATACGTAACACCATTGTAATTACTACTTAAGAATGGTGTCAAACCTTCCGTCCGTCCGCTCAAACGCTTCAGCGCGCGCCGCCGGGGCACAATTTAAAATGTACCTATTCCGAGTATGATTCAGTGATCTTTGGTTAATCTCTCATTACGCGAATATATGATATACATATCGTCAATTTGGGGCACCGAACGCAGTGTCTCTTCAACCGATGAACTGTTATCTGTGTCTGTTTGTTTGATTTCTAACTTTTTTGTCGCCGCGTGCCGTTGTTTTTTAAGTTTACAGTGAATTACGTGTTTTGTTTAATATTAACAATAATGGCACCAGCGGAAGTAAGTTGTGTTCAAAATCTTTTAAAAAGCCCGATGTTACTTGAAGATAAACTTTTAATTAAGAAAAAAGGAAGACATATTCCCGATCTTCGAATACAATACACTTCCACAGGTAAAGGCCGAACTTACAATAGAGTATTCAACAGAAATATCTATAAAAATACGAGTGGATATGCGGATGTTCAGTAACCAATAAGCTTTTTTGTTTTATGTGTTTAATTTTCAAAAAAAAAATTGCAGATAGGAAAATTCAGTTTCTTGCATGAAAAATAGGAGAATGGACTTTATGTACAAAAATTAAAAGATAAGTTTTTTGTGCCCACCCTCTTCCAGAACCTACGAGCCGCCACTGACCACACCGCTCTTTTTAAACATATTTTAGTAATCTGTAGAACTCAATAAAACCAGGATTCACTAAGATTAAGCCAAACACATTTAGATTACGTACAAAAAGCAAGGTCAGTTTACAACGTGTGCAATTTAATTTATTTATTAACTATCTTCTAAAATCATTTTGGTTTTTTTTATGGGATAATATAATATTCCCGATGTATTTTTATATATGGTTACGTGTAAGATTAATTTTTATAATCAAACTTCGCCATTTTGAAATTTGAAAACAAATTTTATCGGATCTGATCGAGAATTTCGAAAGCTAATCGAATCATGATCAGATCTGATCAAGAATTTTGAAACATGATCGAGACATGATCAGATCTGATCTGAAACCTTATTCGCATCTCGCTCTCGAGCCCCAAATAGGGGACAGTACGGAACGCAATGGACATTCGCACCCAGCAAACACGGGTGAAGCCGTGCAGTTGCTGGGGGCGAACAAAAATCGGCGTAAGTAAACATAGGCCTGTACGGGGTCCGAGAGTGATGATGAAATGGGGCTGGTTATACGTCTCTTATACTCATACTCACTCATATAACTTTTCAGAGACGGTCATATTGTTTGTCCAGATAAGCGACAAATAGTAAAGAATAAAATAAACAAATTGTAAAAGGCTCGTATTATTCGGACCAGCATTTACTTTTGCTAGCCAAATCTTATTAGTTAAAAAGAAAGATAGATCTGATCGTTTTTACATAAATTATCGCGAATTAAACAATAATACAGTACTGCCTCTTATTGCCGATCAAATTGCTAGACTTTGTGGCGCCCAATATTTTTATATTTTAGTTTAGACATGTCAAGTGGTTTTCATCAGATGCGGATTTACCCAGACTAAAGGTACCGTGTTTGTCACCCCAGATGGGCAATAGCAGTATCTAACCATTCTGTTTAAAGTATACACCATCTGTTTGCATGTACCTACCTGATCCTGATATCGTCTCTCAGCTGAGACAGTTCATTGGCCTCGCATAATATTTTCGACAATTTGTACCAAAATTAATTTGTCTCAGATAATAAAACCTCTATTAATTAACTACAGGTAAAATTGAATTAAGTCACTAAAGCCAGTCCTTTATTTAAACTTTTGGCTGGCAAGATAGCTAGGTCTTTCTGATTAATGTCTGTTGCTGATAAATAATCCGAAATTAATATTTCTGACGTAAGAAATCGCGCAAGTCAAAATATAAAAAGTGTTCCATTGCATTATAAGTCTAGATTTAATAATACTAAAGTTAAAAAAAAATAGATTTAACGTAGGTGACCATGTTTACTTAAAAATGAAAAGTTTCTGATAGCAGAAGTTCTAGAAGGTGATAGATATACCTTAAACTCTTTAAAAATAATAGATCTTACAAGTATTCACACGATCACTTAAGAAAAATGCCTTACAGCCAGGTCCCCAGTGAGTTAGAGAGTTCTAACGAGGAAAACACTCAGAGAGGTGTTGTAGCTCAAGGTGTTGAAAGAGACATCGCAGCTAAAGGTGTTGCAAGAGACACCGTAGCTCAAGGTGTTAAAAGAGACACCGTAGCTGAAGGTGTTGCAAGAGACACCGTAGCTCAAGGTGTTGAAAGAGAAATCGCAGCTAAAGGTGTTGCAAGAGACACCGTAGCTCAAGGTGTTGAAAGAGACACCGTAGCTGAAGGTGTTGCAAGAGACAACGTAGCTCAAGGTGTTGAAAGAGACACCCTAGCTGAAGGTGTTGCAAGAGACACCGTAGCTCAAGGTGTTAAAAGAGACATCGCAGCTAAAGGTGTTGCAAGAGACACCGTAGCTCAAGGTGTTGAAAGAGACACCGTAGCTGAAGGTGTTGCAAGAGACACCGTAGCTCAAGGTTTTGAAAGAGACATCGCCAGGCTGTAGTCGCAACTGCAAGCCTAAAGTGGTTTGATCAGGGCGTGATGGGCAGCTGGTGATGTAGCGGGGGCCTAGTATGTATTTGAGTGAATTTTCTTGTTATCGAAATGGACTTTTAAACTGAGAGCATTGTTAGTTGTGTAAATTGTAAAAGTGGTGTTAAATATTGTAATTGCACCCGAGGACGTGTGATCGTCAGGATCGTCGGAGAATAGACATTAATTTGATTGGCGTGTTTATACATAACAATTTGGTAAAATAAGCAATGCTGTTTATCCTAAATAAGACTTAAAAAATAGATTTTAGAGGAACAGTTATTATGTCTGCAGTCCGATAAGGATGCATTAGTGAAGGTGATGACTAACGATCACCATACGTAGCCACGGTCTCGTGGGAACGTAGAGATAAAGATCCAAAAAGGTGGATATGTACCAACCCTCGGGGGGGTTAGATGGCCATTCTTAATCGGGCAATAAGACAGTAAAGACGCGTGTAAACCCGGAGACCGCGGATTCGTTATAATCGTTAGTTTCATACTTTAATTTACTTTGTGCGTATAATCTTTAGCGTCTATCGTTTTGTCTAGTTAGATATTTGTAATTAAATGTACTATTTGTCGAGAATCAGTGTTTGATTGTTGTGAATGATGTCAAGCAACGCGGCCCCAAAAACACTGATTCGAAATTGGTTGAACTAAATATACACATTTTTTCCATTTTTAGTATGTTGCTGCACACTTTTTGTTTCCAAATTTTTTCAAATATTTAAAGAAAGCAGGGTTGGACATTAAAAAAATTTGTACACAAAAATTGGGCAATAAATTCTACACAGATCTGTATTAACAAGACTCTTAGAAAGTGCTGGGATGAAGTAAATTTTAAGAAATAAGCGCTTGACATTACTGCGTCAGATATACTGACGCAATAAGGATAGGGATTTTAAAAATGTTTTGACGCAGCAATGATAGAATTTTGTATATATATATATATATATATATACAAAATTATATCATATATATAAATTATATCATATATATATATATATTAAGGTGCTTCAAAAAAAAATTTTTTTCGCTCTTACCCTCTGTATCAAAGTAACTTATGACAATGATCATTGCAGTTTCTTATATAAAATTTAACCCTCTACAAAAAAGGTTTCTTATTATTTTTCGATAAATTGATTTCTTCTAGAGTTATTCGAGGTCAAAGTTTTCCCCCTTTTACCTCCCATCTGCTAATTGTACCAGAAAATTTGATGTTAATCAAACTTTGACCTCGAATAACTCTAGAAGAAATCAATTTATCGAAAAATAATAAGAGACCTTTTTTGTAGAGCGTTAAATTTTATATAAGAAACTGCAATGATCATTGCCATAAGTTACTTTGATACAGAGGTATAAAATTCCAAACATAAATTAATTTTTTCCCATGTTAATTCAATGGGAAACTAAAATAAATAAAATAAAATAATAATAATAAAATAATATATATATATATATATATATATATATATATATATATATATATATATATATATATATATATATATATATATATATATATATTGACTATATTGACTATATTTGAGTTTTATTTTTGACCTTGAAACTACGATCTAATAACCCGATATTCAGTTTATTTTACAGGTTTTACAATAAAACCAGGCGAGTCTTTTACCCTTAACACTTTAGACCTAGTTGTCACCGTATTTCGACCGCGTCCACGAAACCGCTAGGGTAGTATATTACTATAGTAAAGTGGGACATTTAAACATACAATTTTAGATTATAGACAAACGTTTTCTCAATATAAAATTTCTACCAGGGGCCCTAAATAAATAAATAACTTTACCAATACAGGGCCCTGGTATGTTCATACCTTTATTGATTTTTGGTTAATTTTTTTTTAAACAGACATAATTCGAGTTTAAAAATTTTTAGTATTTAAAAAAATATATAAAATTTTTTATTTGTTAGTACCAAAACTGGTAAACCCCAAATTTTCGTAAGGGTAATGTATAATTACGGAAAAATATTTAGTTCAAAAGTGGTTAAGGTTTAAAGTCTATAGACAATTGAGGGGTGGAAGTACCAAAGTGGGTATGTGCAATTTTTCGTTAGAAACATAGAAAGGCAAATACTATGTTTTTTAACGAAAAATCTCAACAACAAAAATGGCATATACCCCCTTTGGTTCTTCCACGCCTTAATTCTAAAAAATTTATTACAATCTATTAAGAATTAAAGAAACTAAGTACCTATGGCCCATCACAAAATGATAAAATTTCAGGGTTTTACGTTGTTTTTGTGTATATATGCTATAGTTTAGTTTGTAGGTATACAGACAGTTTTATTTTTGTCTACGTAATATAAAATTATGATTTTTTCATATTACGAAAGTCATACGTAATAAAGTTATATCCATAAAAAAACCTAAAAGGTTTTATATTCGTTTCAACATAATTTTTCTTCTGGTTTAATTTATGTTTTAAGTTATAGGTAAAATATCATAATCTTATTATGCATATATATTAATAATTTAAATAAATACCATAGGTATTACCATTTAATATTCGATATTTTCACATACTTGTGGAAGTATGTGGATATTTTTAATGAGCACGACATCTAGATTCAAGAGTTAGAATTAAACAACATTCTGTAATGGAACCTAAATAAAGGTTTTTGATAAATTTTAGTTTTCTTTAATACTTAAATTTTCAGAAAATTGTAAATTGTATTTTAAGTTAAAATTTTTAACACTTTTAAAAAGAAAATACTCAAAATTTGCAGATTTAGTATTGTAAATTATTTTGAAACAAATTGGATCGAAGTTTTTCTTAGTTTTTTTTTCGGAGTTAATATTAAATTAATATTATTAATATAAGTTTAGTAACAAAAATATACATACATAGGATATATTTTTTCAAAAATAAATATACTTAAAAAATTTAATATATTTCCAAAACATATGCATGCATATTTAATACAAATAAATAGAGTACTATATACATACGTATATTGGTAAAAATTATATATATTTCAGCATTTATTAATGGCACAAACGGCGCCCCATTTATAGGTAAAAATATATATTTTTCGCATTAAATTAAATGGATTAAATCTTTATTTACACCTTTTCAAAACCACTACACTTATTTCTACTTAAGTTTTTCATCGATTTATACCTGACAACTAAATGTTCCGTAAGATTGGAATTCATATGTTTCTTCAATTTCTGATATCCTATTATTTAGAGAATCCTATCGGAAAAGAGTTATTTCAGATATTTGCGGAATTAATTACAGAGACGAATGAAAATAAAGAAAAAGAAATCGGAAATCAATTTTATAATAGGAATTTCGTTTTATGGAAGACTATAAAGAAACAAATTTTTTTTCGTTTTATTAATTTTAATTAAAAAATTTGTTTTCTATTTTATTGGACATTTCCTACCTGTACCATAATAAGATTCATTTGATACAGATTTTTAACCAATAGGAATGCAAATATACGGCAATATTAATCAACAGAAATGCGATACACAGTAATATTCTGCCAATATCAACTATTGCCTTGGACATCTGACGAAACTATTTATCAATTTTGAAAAGTTACGGCTTACATAGAACATTTTTAAACTTTGAGTTTTTTGAAGTTATAATTAGTGAACATGTGCGATAGTGAATGTAAAATTAAAAATTTAGACCTGACAGAAATTGTAACAGGCAGTAAAAGCCGCAAACAACCTATTACCCTTAAAATTAGCAAAAAGGTACGAAACATTTCAGAATTAGAGTGGATATAGCCAGCATTTAATGTAATGTAATGTAACGTAATTTAATTTAAAAGATAAAACTGTATAACCCTATGGACGCGTTTAGCCAGCATACTGTACCTTCATTTGCAAGCTAACCATAGGGAAAATACATTGTAACTGGACCAGATAAGTCGCAGTCAACACAAAGCGAGAACCTTCTCAGAAATGATTTGGATGCGTCGTCGAGACATGCGTACTAAAACAAATTTTACTAGATTTACACCGCACAAAATACAAAACAATAATAAAGCATCGATGTATGAAGCAAGGTCAACTGTTACGGCGCATGCTAGCTTACTCGTCCACGCGTCCAAATCATTTCTACAACGTTTTTCGCTTCGTGCTGACTAAGACTTATCTGGTCCAGTTACAATGTATTTTCCCTATGGTTAGCTTGCAAATGAAGGTACGGTATAATGTAACGTAATGCAGAGCTGTGCGGTACTCGAGAGTACTCGGAGTACACAAACACTGTACTCCAAGTACTTTCAGTGTACTCGGTACTCAGTCCCGAGTACTTTAATTTGAATGTACTTATACTTGTACTTGATACATTTAAGATTGCAAAAATGTACTCGAGTACTTTCCCGTGTACTCGAGTACTTTAACGTGTACTCAAGTACATTCAAAATATGCAATGAGTACATTTTTATGCGGTGAGGTTGGCGTGGACACATACACTTACAGGCAAAATAATCGATCCACCCAAATTTTCGATGAATTTCAATCGCAAATAACTTTTTTATTTGATGTCAGATTATTAAAGAATATTGTAGATAAATTAATGGACAATCGCTCACATTTTAAAAATTACTAAAAAATAGACGTACGTTTATAATATACTGGTTTAAACAAAAAGATGTTTTTTACCATAAGTTTAAGACACTCTGTAGAGTGTTAAAACCGTATTTTCTTCTAAACTAAGTTTTATTTATCAAGTCACATCTATTCTTAACAGTTTTTTTTTGGTTTACCTCGATATATTTATTTTTGTGGAAAATATGGATTTTTTAAAAAAACATTGCAATTTCCAATATTTTTCTGTATGAAGAACTAAGATTGCTATGGTCCATTCATGGGCTATGGAGAATGACAGTGACAGTTTTGTTGAATCATCCCATACTTGGACATGTCCTACACGGCTTTCAAAAGCTATCAAATTGTTTTGTGCAAATTAATGTTTAAATTTTGAGGTGTCTTCTTACTTTAAAAAATGGATATGTCTCCGACTGATGTTGCCAGAGCCATTAATTTAATCCAGGATGGACGGTCACAGTATTACGAGGCAAGTGTTTTAAACGTCACAAGATGTAAAGTACAAAGGGCAACATCAGTTGGAGACATTTTTAAAAGTAAGAAGACACCTCAAAATTAACACATTAATTTACAAAAAACAATTTGATAGCTTTTGAAAGCTGTATATGACATGTCCAAGTCAGTCATCCTCCATAGGCTATGGATGGACCAAGCAACCTTAGTTCTTCATACAGGAAAAATATTGGAAATTGCAATGTTTTTTTTAAAAAATCCATATTTTCCACAAAAATAAATATATCAAGGTGAACCAAAAACAAAACTGTTAAAAATAGATGTGACTTGATAATTAAAACTTAATTTAGAACAATATACGGTTTTGCCACTCTACAGAGTGTCTTAAACTTATGGTAAAAAACATATTGTTGTTTAAACCTGTATATTATAAACGTACGTGTATTTTTTAGTAATTTTTAAAATGTGAGCGATTCTCCATTAATGTATCTACAATATTCTTTAATATTTGTTTAAGTCCGAAATCAAATAAAAAAGTTATTTGCGATTGAAATTCATCGAAAATTTGTGTGGATCGATTTTTTTGCCTGTGGGTGTATGTGCAAATATGTGCGTGGGTGTTGAAAATTTGGCAACACTGCTCAGACTTGTCAAATTACGGACATGCTGCCTGAGGCCGCCTCAGCCTAATGCCTCACACGGCAGCCTTAAGACAGCCTCACTCAATAAATAAAAAGACACAGGAAAAATCATTGAACAAAAGGTTTTTACTTATGTATAAAATGTAATTTTGTTTATATTTTGGTAGAAATAAGGTGACAATATTCCTCAAAAATATAATTAAAAAATTAAGCTAAGGCAAAGTAAAACAAGACACTAGCCGGCATTGATAATTAACATAAAGCGAAATAACAATATTTGATGAAGGCAATAGGCCGGCTAGTATTTAGTTTTGCACTAGTGATTCTAAATTCATTTCGTAATCGCCCCATTTCTCTAGCATTTTTCCCAACATTTCATAACTCAGCCATTCCACGCTACTCGGGAATTTTTGTAGCGTCCGTTACAATCAAAAATTGTGAGTAAAACTACCGTAATTATTATGCTTATAAGTATAAGCCTAATTATTACAAGCATAATAAACATGTTTGCAATATTAACTATTGTAACAGTATTTAATCACAATTTTTTATTGTAACGGACGCTACAAAAATTCCCGAGTAGTGTGGAATGGCTGAACTGAAGTGTACTCTGTACTTTGTACTCGTATGGGTACTCGAGTACAACGGTACTGTACTTGTACTTGGTACTCGAGTACTTTTATATAAGAGTACTTGTATTCAGTACTCGAGTACTTTTTCATTGTACTCGGAACAGCTCTGACGTAATGTAAGGTAAAGTTGGCCAACTTTTAACTTTCTTAAATTATGTTACATGAAAATGAATCTACGCTTGGTTAGTTATATTGTTTTGTGCTTAAAATCTTTGTATTATGCTTAAAAGTAAAATAATTTACTTAAATGCTATAAATGATAAAATTAATTTTTTTTCATAATATTTCCTTGCTCTTTGATAAACATGTTTCGAACCTCGCGTATAAAGTTAAGTCTAAAGTTGTCTGGATTAATTTAACCAATTTAAAAAAATAAAATAACTATCTGTTTTAGTAACGTCAATCTAATTTTTGTTTATATTAACCTTCCCACAGTTGATTTAAATAAATATGGGTCTAAATTAAAATAGTTAAATTAACCATTCCTGTGTGCTATTTAGAAATAGGTTACTTTCCAGAACAATGGAAGCTATCACTTATTATTCCCTTGCCTAAAGTAAACAATCACTCTGCGCACCCTGATTTAAGGCCCATTGCTTTAATTCCTGTGCTTGCAAAAGTAATGGAAAAATTTATTCAGCCTCAAATTTACAATTACGTTATAGATAATAATTTTATTTCTTACTTTCAATCAGGTTTCAGAAAAGGCCACAGTACAACCTCCGCATTACTACATATATCTGACATTTTTTCTAGTTTGGATAAAGGCTTAGCCTCTGCATTAATTCTTTTAGACTTTTCCAAAGCCTTCGATACCTTGGATCACCTTTTATTAATTGCCAAACTTAAGTTCTATGGCTGTGACCCAAAGTCGTGTAATTTTTTTGAATCTTATTTAATAGGAAGGTCTAAAGGTAAAAATAGATCAAAATTATTCTAACGCATGCTCTATATCATCTAGTGTGCTCCAAGGTTCTGTCTTGGGTCCAATTTTATTTTTAATATACGTCGCTGAGATGTTTGATAGTATAAAGTTTTCCAAGGTTCAATGTTTTGCCGATGATACTCAGCTGCCTTACTCTTTTTCTTCTGAATGTATATAACAAGCTTGCATTAACTTAAATTATGATTTAAATGCTATAAATAATCTTAAACTCAATCCCTCTAAATGTAACTGAGATTTAATTAAAGCCAACTCAAAACTGTTTATAAACAGCCAGCCATTGCCGACTTAAAGTTGTGTAAAAAATTAAGGAATAATATTTAATGAAAACCTTATATTTACCAACCACGTATTTCAATTAGTAAAAAAGTCATACAATATATTAAAAACGTTTCACTCAAATTTCAGCATTATAAATTTTAAATTGCGCAAAAAATTATGCGAAACGCTTATATACTACAGTATTATTTGTTATTTACCATGTTTAGATCAACTTTAAATCGTCTACAAAAAATTCAAAAAAATTGTGTAGGTTTATTTTTAGAGTGAAAAGGTACGATCATGTTTTATTCCAAAATGAAAGAGTTAGGTTGGTTAAAACTTGATAAGCAATACAATCTTTATTGGAGTATATGTTTACAGTCATCAAAATGAGTTGCAAATTGAATTTGCATTATTTTAATTCTGCCATGTTTAAACGATCTTTTAGTTATAATGTAGTTAACTAGTTGTTGTTTTTAATAATATAGATATTTTATTGTTTCGACCTTTACTTGATAAAACTTCATGCCACTAATGTATAACTGGATAAAAAATAAACACTGCTTTGAGTTTCACGAATTTATTTAAAATTTATTTGAAAATTGTTTTGTTAACACTGTAGCTTCTTCAGAAATCATTTCTGAAGAAGCTACAGTCTTAGCGAAACAATTGTCAAATAAAATTTAAATAAATTCGTGAAACTTAAAAACAGTGTTTGATTTTTTATCCAGTTATTCATTAGTAATAATATAGATGACCAAATTAAACTTTAAAGTTATTCTGTGTCTGTATTTAAAAAGAAACTTAAAGATTTATTTTTAGCTGAGTGATTGATTTATTTATTTTATAATTTTGGTATTTTTAATACGTTTTTTTTTTTTTCATTTGTAATAATTTTTATTTAGGTTTATATTATTTGATTTTGTGTTGGGTTAAGTAGCCTTGGCTAGACTTCGCCCAACAATTTATGTAAACTTATTTACTGATTAAAGACTTATTATTATTATTATTATTATTATTATTATTATTATTATTATTATTATTATTATTATTATTATTATTATTATTATTATTATTATTATAAAGTTAATTATCATTCATTCATTCAACCACAGTCTTGCTAACATCGGTTTAAAAAAACACCATGTACTAAATGTTTTATAAAATACTATAGGTAAATGGCCAAATTTTTCTTAAATTACATTAAATTAAGTTAAGTTACATTACATTATATTAAATGCTAGCTAAATCCACCTTTAATTTTATACTTTTTAGCATTGTCGTATATAATAGTGTATGCAACTCCCATTTAATGGGCTACTAAGACTCGCATTCATCCTTACTTAATCGCCATCATTAAATGGTCGTTGAATAATATACTATTACTTGTAGGGTGTTTTTATGACTTAGAATCAGTAAAGAACAAAAAACGAATCCTTGAGGTAAAAGTTTTAAGACAAGTTGTTGCTGACCCAACTTTGAACACTAGAAAATTACGGTAACTAACATTCCTAGAACAGGATTAATTTAGTCCATGAATTAAATGAGGATGATTTTGACAGGCGACTAGTTTTGCGAAACTATGATTGAACAAATTGATAAAGATTGACAAAGAAGTAAATGTTTTTCAGACCTGTGTACGTTTTTTATTAATTCAAACGTCAATCGCCATAATTGTCGTTACTTCTTAAAAACTGAATGTCTGCGCAGTTATTTTTGGAGATCGTCTGGTTGGACCCAATTTTCCTGATGGAAACCTGACAGGAGAAATGCATTTAAATTTACCAGAATATGTAGTTTATTCCTTACGGGTCGATATTGTTAAAAACAGCTACTTGAAAGACCATTTAATGTTTCAACAATATGAAGCACCTACCTCCACACTATGCACTGCATGTTAAAGAGTATCAAGAACAGTAAATGTAGTTTACCGATCGACGACAATTTTGGAGGAGATCAGTAAACTCCTTACTGTTCGATATACTTATACTATTTTTGTAGCATGCTACAACATTATACGATGACATGCTTTAAAAAGTTTTTTCTACTCCCACCTTTAAAACGCCCTTTATCGTACATGTTTCCATGACACTAAGTGACCTTTTAAATACTTTAGTCACGGGCTGAAGTTAGCAACAGGTTTTTAGTCACGGGCTGAAGCTAGTTTTAAGTTAGTTGACAGTTGTCAAATGTCATACAATCGTTAAAATAAATTGCCTTTCTTGTAAAATAATACTAAATGTGAAAATTATTTTATTATCTCAATACAAAAATACAAAAGTATTAAATAGTTTCTCAATGCCAATATTTGAAATTTTTTTATGAACATTGTACTGACCTTTTAATTTCGCAGGCAGTAAACTATAACTTAAATTCGGGCACGGACTCCACTGTAAAGTCCTCATAAAACATTTCCTTTACTTTCACTGTGAAAAACTGTCAATTTTCAATATACATTTCGATTTATAACCTTTATAGTTATTGTTTCATGGATGGCGCTCTATACAAATTTTTGATTTAAATCATTTTAAGATAATAATAAGTATTTGTCGTAGAAAAAGTATAGTATGCACCTCGTTTATAAACTTTTCTAAACACTCATTAACCCAAGCACTCGCTCGCAAGCTCGCTCGTGCCTAAATTAAATTCGTGTATAAAATGGCGTTTATCAAACTTGATACATAATATACTATTATCTACTCCTACATTGACAAGCTGTGACTTTATGGCGTTTTAGTCACGGGCTGAAGTTAACAACAGTGGCTTTTGGGCATTTTAGTCACGGGCTGAAGTTAGCTTTATTATTAATTGCGAAAAAGTGAGGTTAAATTTGTCAAATGTCAAAAATTTATGAATTAAAATTGGTTTTAAATTCTTATTTTTGTTCGTCGTAGATAAAGTATAGTATGAAACTCGTTTTATAAACTTCTCTAGAGACTCGTTTTTATTAAACACTCGCTCGCAAGCTCCGCTAGTGCCTAATAAATGTTCTGATATCGCAAATTTATCAACCTGTGGTTTTTGAGGTACCTAGCTGATAACAAATTTGATTTCAATTATTCCAAAAACATGCCTTATCCAATATGGCCCACTTTTTCAAAAAAATGTTGGATTTTTTTTTGCTTACGTTTATACAAAAACATATTCAATACATAGTAACTAGCTTCGTTTAAGATACATTTTTGAATTTACAAATATAAACACTTAATGCGTTAGAAACAAACGCCCTGTAAATGAATTTAGAACTTTTTCAAGAGAACGTCAGGTATAAAGGGCACGGACGCTAAACTATTGTAGGATAAACTGTTATAATGGTAGCCAATTTTTTATTAAATCAGATTTCCTCAACATTTAATAATATTGAATATAGGTACCTACATTAAGCAATGTTGATTTTATAAAAAACATTGTCAAAATTAAGAAAAGTTATTTATTCATTAAAAAACTCAATGGACATAGGTTATGAAAGTAATATTGCAATGTAACAAATACACACCTGTAAATTTAATGTTTCATGTCGGTTTGTCAAAGAATAACTTTTAGAACCTTAATCTTTGTTTTTAAATATTAAACCATATGACTTCCATAATATGGAATATATTATATTTAACTAAAAAAGTAAAATTAAACTGTGATTTACATAACTATCCAAGGCAAGACAAAGGTATTTATATAGATAAACCAACGTCCAGTAAATATAGCAAAAGTATATTTTTTTAAGGGTTTTCAATTGTATAATAGTTTACCACCTGAAATTAAATACTGTGATAACTTCATTCATTTTAAAAACTTGTTAAAGTATTTTGTGATAGAAAAATTGTGATATATGAATTTAAAAAGTAAAAATAATGTAAAGGTATACATGTTTTAAATAGCAGAGGCTAAATAAATATATTATTATTATTAATATAAGTGTTTTAATGTTATTTGCAAATAACATTAAAACACTTATACATGTATTCAAAGTTTGTATACATTGGCATTTAATAATAGCAATATCACGGACGTCTGACAATACTCCAAATAATTTCTTTAAGGACTAAAATTTCAAAAAAAAAGTTTAAATTGAAGGAAATGTTTATTTCCCAATGGTAACAAAATGTTTATTAAACCTAAACTATTTATATGAAATTATTATTTTTTAAATTTAAATATTGCTTTTTATAAAAATATGTACGTAATTCAAGGATTACTGCTTTATATAATGTTGCATGCAGATAGACAACAAATAATTAACTAGTGATTATCTATACGTATTTAATAATTGTAGAGAAAACATGTAAAAGCCGATAAATTCTAAAGTGACTGTCTGAGATATTTGGCAAAATTGTGTTTTTTTTTCAAATTTTTTGAGAACCGCTGATTTTTTTACCAATTTTTAATAATCTTGTAATTACGTAACCACAGTCTTGTAAGGTAACTTTTGTCTAATTTAACCGGCCTTGTAAATAAATAGGAGTATACTTGGTGCACCCTGTATACACCGAACCACTAATTTAAGTTTGAATTCATTTTTAAAGATGCTAATGCAGTAGCTACGTGTATTAGCGAAATATTTGTTTATTTTTTAATTTTTCAAATTAAATTTGTGAAACCCTAAAGCAGTGGTATTTTAATAATAATTATTATAATTATTAATAATAATTATTATTTATCTTCTAGTTGTACTTACTTAATACCTATATTTTTCTAAAGTTAGAAACAAAACTGCTTAAACTGCTCTTTGGACATCTTTATGTATGAAGGGTTTAAGAATTCCGAAGCCAAGAGGCCTTTGCTACTTGATGCCGACCTTAACTTCGGTAAAATTTAAAATTTGGACATGTTTATTAATCATTTTTTAAACCCTCAACATATTCTTAAAAGTAGTTACCTATTATAGGTAATAATTTTAATAATAATTATAATAATAATTATAATATGTATATATAGTAGTTACCTATTATAGGTAATAATTATAATAATAATTATAATAATAATTATTATATGATTTAAAACATTTATACGAGGTGTGTTGAGAAAATATCGGGAATTTTCGTTTTTTGAAACAAATATTTATTTATTCGTCTACATTAATGTTGTCGCCTTCAAAATAGTCCCCATTGGATATTATGCACATGTGCCAGCTCTTCTTCCAATACTCAAAACACTTCTAAAACTCGATCTTTGGGATAGCCTTTAGTTAAGGTGACCATCCGTCCTGGTTTACCCAGGACAGGTTCTGGTTTTTACTCATGTGTCCTGGTTTCAATTGTGTACTGGTTTTGTCCTGGTTTCGCAGATTCGGTCCTGGTTTGTACTCATTTTTTAATAAAAAAATTTTTTATGATTGAGCCATTATTTGCACATCTCTAATATCGTCGGATCGGAGTTGCAAGCATGCTTGTATCTAGAACGCACGGAACTCTACAGTTTTCTTTCTCTTTCCTGCTAAACGATCGTTAAAATACTCTGTCGCACTTTAATCTAGTGACTTTTTGTCGTGACCTCGCAATCTAGTTACTTTTATTTATTTTTAAATGATGGTGTAATAACATTGGTATTGATATATTATTATTCTATGGGTTATTTGTTGGTTAGGTATTATGTTTACCGGCGTTTTTGTGTTGTCTAGGAAATTCCTAGTAGAATTTACTAAGTAGATAATATATTAATACAATATATGGAATAAATACTAATAATTACTGGTATGTATTACTTTAATTGAATTTGATTTGCCTCTTTCAATTTTATTAATAATATTAATGGAAATAATAATCTTGTTAAGTTCAATATTGTAATTATTGTATATTTTTAGCAGCTGACTCCTAAACTAAATACCATGTCGGCCTCAAATCCAAAAAAAAAGAGGAGGCAATGCTCTTTTAACTCAGAACTACAACAAAAATTTCCATTTTTGAGAAAAATATCTGAAGACTGTGCCAGGGTCAAGTGCAATATATGCGGTTCGTCATTCTCTATTGCAAACAGTGGTATAAAGGATTTACAAGACCATATCAAGACAATAAAGCATAAATCATCAGTAGCCAGCACATCAGGATGCCAGCAAGTGGTAAATTATTATAAAAAAAAAACATTTACACATGATGAGGCAAAACTGGCTGCCTCAGAAGGTACTTGGGTCTACCACATCATAAAACATAATCAGAGTTTCAGATCTAATGATTGCACTTCTCGACTAATTCAAAAAATATTCGAGGCAAAATATTCATGTGCCAGAACAAAAAGTGAGGCCATAGTTTGTCAAGTTTTTGCACCCTTTGCAGAACAACTATTGAAAGAAGATTTGTCAAAAGCAAATTTTATTACGATATGCACTGATGCATCAAACCATAAACATATTAAACTGATGCCTATCATTGTTAGATATTTTCTACCAGAAGCAGGGGTTCAGTTAAAAATATTACAAGTAAAAGACTTACCGGGAGAAACTTCAGATATAATAAGTGACTACATATTGGAAACTGTGACCAATTTTAATTTAAATGATAAAGTTTTGGCCTTATGTACTGATAACACCAATAGCAATTTTGGTGGTGTTGCTCGAAATGGAGTAAATAATGTTTTTTACAAAGTTAAATGTAAATTAAACAATGCTTCGATTGTTGGTGTGGGTTGTATGGCCCACATAGTCAATAATTGTATCAAGACTGCTTGTGATACATTACCAGTAGACATTGAAGCTTTAATTGTAAAAATTTATAGCCATTTTTATATTTATACAGTTAGAGTAGAGAAACTGAAAGAGTTTTGTGAATTTGTTGGTACTGAGTACAAGAACATGTTAGGTTACAGCAATACACGATGGTTAGCATTACTTCCTGCACTTGAACGAGTTTTACAACAGTATGAAGCATTGAAGTCCTATTTTTTATCAATTGATAAGTGCCCAGTACTAATTAAAAACTATTTTAATAATCCTGAAACTGAAATCTGGTTATATTTTGCACATAATATAGCAGATTTATTTCACAAAACTATTTTAAAATTAGAAGGCGAAAAAACGTCCTTTATTGAAACCTGTAGAGTTTATAATGAACTCATTGAAAAATTAGAAAAACGACGAGATGAAAATTTTCGCACCTTGTCCTTCAAAATGATGTTAAATTCGTTAGTACGAGATGGTAGCATATGTGAACATTCAATAGAAAAAAACATTTTTGAATTTTATGTCACAGCTATTGATTATTTAAAACAGTGGAAAAGTCCGGATAGTGATAATTTTCAAAAGTTCAATTGGATTTTGTTAAACAAAATACCTGAATTTGAGGAAATTCAGGAGTGCTTAGAATATATTAATAATTCCAGAAGGAAAGATGGCATTGATGAAAATGATCTCTTTGACGAAGTTACATGTCTCAAGAAGTTTGTTGTTCAAGAAAAACTTGATTCTTGGAAAGAGAATAAGACAAGGGTTGGATCCAAATGGCAAGAGATCATTAAATTCTTTAATAATAATGATTATCCAATTACAAATATGGTTTATATTTTGGAGTATTGTATGTGTTTACCTGGCACCAATGCACAAGCAGAAAGGGTGTTTAGTCATGTTAATAATATATGGAGCTGTGATAAGACTCAATTAAAAGTGGAAACCTTAAAAAGTATCTTAACTACCAAATTAAATTTTGATTTAGACTGTGGTGATTTTTATAAATTATTACTCACAGAGCCAAAGATTTTGGAGGCAATCCACTCCTCAAAAAAGTATAGAGCACTGATTTCGAGCTAGTCTTGTTTTATTATTTGTTATGTTTTAAATGAGGTATATTCATTATTTGATTTTGTTTTAAATGTTTAATGCTTTTTTATTATTTATTTTATTTATATTTTATTTTTTTAGAATTTTCATTTTTTTTTCAATTAAAAAACATTAAACAAAATAAGTTTCGTTTGTTTTTTTTGAAAGGGGGGGGGCATGCTGCGTGTATGTCGGACAGACTCTGTCCTGGTTTTTCATTAAAGAAAAATGGTCACCTTACCTTTAGTTCTTTCAGCGATGCGCTTTTAATGTCATCTATGCTTGCAAAACGACGGCCCTTTAAGGTTCTCTTTATTTTTGGAAATAGGAAAAAGTCAGACAGAGGCATGTCTGGCGAATATGGAGGCTGGGGCATCATTAAAGTATTGTTTTTGACCAAAAATTTTGTTCAAAATTTAACAATTTTAGAACAAATTTTTCTGCCACGCGTTTCATACCCAAAACATTCAAAAAAATTTCATGGGATGAGCCAATCGATATACCAACATCATCAGCGACTTCTCTGATGGTTTATAACCATTTCTTCCACTTTTTCCATGTTTTTATCGGTTGTTGATGTACTTGTGCGTTCGGGGCGTTCGTCATCTTCAACCTCTTCAACGTCTTCACGGCTCTTGTTTTACTTATAGCAGACTCACTATAGGCCTTTGTTACCATTTCACAGAATTTATTTAATTTTTAAGCAAAATCGGATACAAATTCTTTGATCCATTTCTTTTAACGAACGAAAAATCGCCGAGCTCATAAAACACGTATAACCTTATCGGCTGCCACAGACAAAGTAAACAATGAAAACAGCTAAAGTTTTTATCATACTTCGGGAGCATGTATACCAACATAACAAAGAAAATTTTATGACAACCGGACCCTTCGAACCCGCGAAATTTAACCATTCCCGTTATTTTCTGAACGCACCTCGTATATTAATGCCTAGACAAGCTATAAGCTTATTGAAATGTATATTTATGTAATAATAATAAATATTAAATAATAATAAATTGTGGAACAAACCAACCTTGTAGCTTAAAAAAAAAGATACCTACCCATAGAAGTATACTTGGTGCATCCTGTATAAATGTTGCACATAATCGTGTTTTGGTACAGTATTATACATTTAACATGTAAAGATTTTATCACTAGTCATCTGTCAACTTGACACCTGTCAAAGTGTTGCTTGATATTTTGTTAGGTCCCCCTGTATATATTTGGAAACAACGCAATTAAACAAGTTAGGCAGTCGCAATATTACTTGATCTTTTTCTTTTTCAAAAAATATTCACTCATTCTCTTTTTAAACGGCCAATATTTGACGGAAAGAAAAGAAAATGGAATTTGGCTTTCGTCGCGCCCGAAAAATTTGGTCGAAAGGTCTCTAAATAAGGATATAAATTTCATATTTCCACTGCCATAGGTTTTTAAGCTAAGGGGGCTCGAAAAAGTTGACGAACGGACTAAAAGACAACAGAATTCGATTACGAATCGATACATTATGTATCATACATACATAAATTATGCCGGGCCTAAGGGGGGTGTAGGGGGGGGAGTCACCCCCCCCAAAGTCTTGGCAGTTGGTTCCAAATCCAAACACGGTTGGCAAAATCTATAGTATTTGGGTCGGTTGGTTGGGTATACCTACCCTACCAACCAACCCATCACAATAAATAAAATGAAATATAATTTTTAAACTTTACCTACATATTACCAAATTATAATTTTTAATCTATTGTAACCTCCTATAATCCTTACCGTCAAGAAAATTGTATTGGTCAACCTCGCCTCGCGGCTTTGTCTTTGGTTTTGGCGGCGTTTGACTCTTTTTACGCACCGCAATTTTCGGCGCCTTATTTTTCTAGATTATTAATTAGTTGAAGCTTATCTAAGCTAAGTAAAACTAGTGTCAATAAATAGGAATTAATTTTTTTTAATATGGAAAAGCAGCGGCGTAACTAGAAAAAGTGCCGCCCGGGGCAGCAGTGGCTGTCGCCCTTATGTTTTTTTTTGGGGGGGAAGAGAGGTCAGTTTTGAGGACCGTACGCAAAATTAAAAATAGATAATTATATATATAACATATATACAGGGTGTCCCAGAACTCGCGCCACAGAGAAAAAGGGGGCGTGCCGATAGCAATGGAGATGCCAAATTTAAAAATAAAAAATTTCTAGGTAATAGTCCAATCGAATGAGAGCAAAAAAGCGGCAGCCAATACCGAGAGCTCTCGCCTAGGTTAAACGTAAGAGCTTTAAAAATTGCTAGGAGACGATAGAACATTGTTGTATTAAAAACATTTAAAAATCTTTTGGCCAACTGTATTTACTAAGTTGTCAAAAGCTTTCAAAAATGAGGTTATTAATCTATGACTTATACTTCAGAACGCCAATGTTTTAAAATAACGATTAGGAAAGGGCTGGGAAAAAACTCGCGTTGTCTCCCTGGCGTTGCGCCCACACTAAATAAATAAATAATTATCATTTCAGTATAATCATATAAGGAAAACATTATTTATAATAACTTAATTTAAAACCTAATATAATATTAATGACAGGAGTTTGACAGCAGTGTCACAATGAATTGGATTCCAGTGGACCAAATATTTTACATATTTTTAATTATCAACAATGCAACCTAAGTATCCTAGCAATTTAAAGAATTCCCTATGGCCATCTATTGGGATTGGCTATCGTTTTTTATTCTTATCTCGCTTATCCTTTGCGTTAGACAATTTTAATTTTCAAATAGGTATGTGTTTCACGTTACTTTCGGCACGTTCCGGTTTTCTATGTGGCGCGAGTTCTGGGACACCCTGTATATAACATTAAATTGTAATATTTTAAGAATTAAAAACAAACAAAAATTCTTGAACCTAGGTAAAGAAAAACAACAAATAAAATGTGCTTTAACATAATTTATATGAAAAAACAAAGAGATAAATTCTCAACCTTATGTAAAAGTACCTACCTGGGCCGGCAGCTTTTCTCGAAAACCTTTATTGGTAACTTATATCGGCGGTAGACTGATTACTCATCAAAGGTACAATACCGGTCTTGTTTCTATTTTTTGCTAGCTTTATTTGATTTGGAATATTTTGGGAGTAATTGTATAAATCTCAAATCTATTGGAATTTGAATTATATTATTTCGAAAGAGAATATTTAATTATCAAATATTTTTTTATTTTTATATTCTGTCTTCCAGTTTTTTTCGCATTTTCTCTCACGATTTTTGCCGCCCCAAGAAGTGCCGCCCGGGGCAGACCACTCGCTTGTATTTTGAATAAAACTAATCCACTATTTTTAAAGGGAAATGTTTAATTACATTTAATTACATTTTTAACAACATGCACACTAAAATCCTTTGATGTCTCAAAATTTTACTTAATATTTTTAATTAATTGTAAAATTGCAGGATTAATTTTTTATTGTTTTATTGTTTCCTTTTCTTCTTTAGGCTATTTTTTTATTTGTTTTTAGACATTCTATAATTTATAAAAGAGTGACCTAATTTAGGACCTAAAATAAAAATGATACCAGTTTTTATTTATTTCTATAAACAATCATGATGTATTTTAAATTTTATACCTCATTTCCATTGATTGAACAGTTATATATTTAATATATATATGGGGGATTCCACGTGAATTCGACATGAAAAAAAAATCCTTTCCATTTCGAAATTCCTTGGCAATTTTTCGAAATTCCTTGGCAATTTTTCCACTCAAAATAAAAATTCAATTTTAATTTTAGCACGGTTTGTCAACTGTTTTTGGAGATATGATTTTTTTAATTTTCATGAATATATATATATATACAGTATGTCTCAGTATCTTGGAATCATATGGAAAACTTTTTTATTATTAATTTTAGGAAAAAAGTTATTCCTTATAAAAAGTTCTGCATGGTGTAAAACTTAAAATGCAACCCACAAATATTAAATTGTTTTAGTCGTATACGGGGTATGTCATAAAATATGAATTTGGCTCAAGAGTAAAGTACCTTTATATTTGACAATATCGAAAATTGTTATAAAGAAAACTTAATCAGAAGTAAAAACTACGTTCAAATATGCAATTTCATCCATTTACATTAAAAAATTAGGTTTTGTTAATTTTTTTAATATTTCTATATTAAATGAACATTTATCTGTTAAAATTGCAAAATTTTTAGAAAACATTTAGAAACGAAAAGGTTATCATGTTTTTTGTAATCATAACAGATAAATGTTCATTTAAAATAGAAAGATTAGTAAAAATTAACAAAACCTAATTTTTTAATGAAAATGGATGAAACTGCATATTTGAACGTAGTTTTTAGTTCTGAATAACTTTTCTTTATAACAATTTTCGATATTATCAAATATAAAGGTACTTTACTCTTGAGTCAAATTCATATTTTATGACATACCCCGTATACGACTAAAAAAAATTAATATTTGTGGGTTGCATTTTAAGTTGTACACCATGCAGAACTTTTTATAAAGAATATCTTTTTTTCCTAAAATTAATAATAAAAAAGTTTTCCATATGATTCCAAGATACTGAGACATACTGTATATATATATTAGGGTGTTTCAAAAAAATCGACTTTTTCTTTTTCTTCAAATGGTCAGCAAATTCTTTCAGAGGATGTGAAAACAAAGACCTCGTTAAAATTTGAGCTTTTAATTTGAAGATTTAGAGGTCGCGGATCGCAATTTTTTATTTCCCATTTAAATAACATAGGAATTTTTTTTTTTTAACTTTGGAATTTTATACGTCTATATCGAATCAACTTATGGCAAGGAACATCTTAGATTTTTATAGTAAATTTAACGCTCTATAAAAAATGTCTCTTATAATTTTTCTATAAATTGATTTCTTCCAGAGTTATTCGAGGCCAAAGTTTGATTTCCATCAAATTTTCTCGTTTTTTCAACTTTTAGCATCATGTAGTAAAAAAAAATCACATATTTATATCTGAAACATAGAAAGTGTTGTAAAAAAAAACAAAAAAAATGTCACTTTTTTCCAAAGCCTACTACAAAGTTTTAATGAAAATATGAGATGTGTATAATATGCAGAGTAATTTATTTATAAATGCATTTTTCTCGAAAATGGTGCATCTGAGCAATTCAAATCAAGAGTACCTATTTTTCGTAAAAAACTATAAATTCTCATAATTTCATAAAAAAAATTAAATTATTAACCCAGAAAAAAGTTGCCCCCTCCAAATGTTACGCCTATGATTAAATTTTAACAGTTTTGATCATAGATCTAGATTCAGCATGTCAAAATTACCAAAATACCGAAAATTCATTTGTTCATGTTCAACCCTCTAGGAATAGTTTTAAAAAAATTATCCTCTTAGGCCGTAGCTCCTTTAGGGAGCATTTTTTGATACATGTTTATTAAACAAAAAAAGTGTTATTTTTATACGAATAATGCACTGTTTAAGTTTGGCCCCCTGATTTCGGGACCCCCGTATAATGATAATTGTACCATAAATGTTAAAAAAAACGCGAAAATTCGATGGAAATCAAACTTTGGCCTCGAATAACTCTGAAAGGAATCAATTTATAGAAAAATGATAGAAGACCTTTTTTGTAGAGCGTTAAATTTACCATGAAAATCTAAGATGATCCTTGACATAAGTTGATTCGATTCAGACGTATAAAATTTCAAAGTTAAAAAAAAAAAATTCCCATGTTATTTAAATAGAAAATTGCGATCCGCGACCTCTAAATCTTCAAATTAAAAGCTCAAATTTTGACGAGGTCTTTGTGTTGACATCCTCTGAAAGAATTTGCCGACCATTTGAAGAAGAAGAAAAAGTCGATTTTTTTGAAACACCCTAATATATATACAGGGTGTCCCAGAACTCGCGCCACAGAGAAAAAGGGGGCGTGCCGATAGCAATGGAGATGCCAAATTTAAAAATAAAAAATTTCTAGGTAATAGTGTAATCGAATGAGAGCAAAAAAGCGGCAGCCAATACCGAGAGATCTCGCCTAGGTTAAACGTAGGAGCTTTAAAAATTGCTAGGAGACGATAGAACATTGTTGTCTTAAAAACATTTAAAAATCTTTTGGCCAACTGTATTTACTAAGTTGTCAAAAGGTTTCAAAAAATGAGGTTATTAATCTATGACTGATACTTCAGAACGCCAATGTTTTAAAGTAAAAAATCAAACCAGTTGTACTTTATTTAGCTTTTTTTGGGCCCACGCTCCCCATAAATAGTTATCATTTCGGTATAATCATCAAGGAAAACATTATGTATAATAACTTAATTTATTACCTAATATAATATTAATGACAAAAGTAAAGATTGACAGCATTGTCAATAATAACTTAATTTATAACCTAATATAATATTAATGACAGGAGTAAAGATTGACAGCAGTTTTACAATGAATTAAATTCCAGTGGACCAAATATTTTACATATTTTTTTATTATAAACAATTCAACCTATAAGTATCCTAGCAATTTAAAGAATTCCCCATGGCCATCTATTGAGATTGGCTATCGTTTTTTATTCTTATCTCGCTTATCCTTTGCGTTAGACAATTTTAATTTTCAAATATGTGTTTCGTTCTCTGTGGCGCGAGTTCTGGGACACCCTGTATATACAGGGTGTCCTGAAATTAGTGCACCATACTTTAACAGCAGATTGTACGTGCAAAAATAAGAAAAAAAGTCCCTATAAACATAGGTCAAGAAATGCCTCTTAAGGGAGCTACAGCCCCCAAAAGGAAAGCCCCTGAAGATGGTTTTTACTTAATATCTCCAAAACCGTTAAATACATAAAAGTGAAATTTGGGGAATTAATTAAACTTTTTATGACCAATAAGACGTAACAATAACAATTTAAAATTATGTATGAGGTTTGGGTCAGATTGATAGGAAGTAGGGTTAAAACCACCTTAACTTTTTTGAACGTATCTTGTACCAGAATTTGGTGTCAGATTATGAAATTTTAGAGTTTTGCACATAAAAAAGGTCATCCTGTTGAACTTCGATAACATACACCGTTTTCGCATAAAATCGATTTGAAAATTATTTTACATGGCATAAAAATTCACAATTAAATCACAACCATAGAAATGGACTCGCGTGGTCCTTGGAATACGGCTGCCATGTTTAGGAAAAAATAGAATAATTTAAGACAGGTGACAGTTTCATCTAGTAAGTGACAGGGTGTTTCTACTTTTTTATTTATATTAGATAAAAACCATCTTCAGGGGCTCCCTTTTCGGGGGCTGTAGCTCCCTTAGGAGGCATTTCTCGACCTATATTTATAGGGACTTTTTTCTTATTTTTGCACGTAGAATCTGCTGTTAAAGTATGGTGCACTAATTTCGGAACACCCTGTATATTAGGGTGTGTCATTTTTAAGCAACTTTTTTTTCAACTAAAAAACAGGCTAAAAACTTTCAGGAAGGTGAAAAAAGAAGCCTCTAAAAATTTGAGCTCTTAATAATAACATTAAGTGGTGCCTGTTCCTAACTTTCCATTTTCCATTTAAATAACATTGAAAAATTTTTTTTCTTTTTTCTTATTTTTGTAGCTTGACTCTTGAGCATTGTAAAAACGAGCTGAAAAATTATTTTGGTAGGAAATTGAACGCTCTACAAAAAAGTTCTAATTTTTTTTCATAGAGTAACCCAGACTGCAATGAAGGTTCGAAAATATTCCAGGAATATTCCCTATCGCCTAGGAATAATCCGCTTCATTCTAGGAATATTCATTGGGAATATTCCTAGAATGATCCTCTAAAACTTCCAAGCATCATCTAAGAACATTCCCAGTGAATATTCATTAGTTTAGTTGCAATACCTCTCACCGTTGCTTACGCACGCTTGATAACTATATATACCGATAGGTTAATAATATCAGTTGGAGATGTGCGTCTGTGATGACACAGCCAAACAATGATTAGAGTGGGACATTCACATAAGTCCCCAGCCTATCGCCACCTGACGTATATCAGGTAAAGTCTCATAAACTATGCTAACTGCCTTACCAGGTTTTTGGAATTTTTCCTGGGCTAAATCTTGAAATCTTTGAGCTATCAATTAAAAACATATTCACCTCGAAATTCTCACTACGGTCCCACACAGTAAGAGCCTCTTAATCGCGCAGCGAAGGAAACGTCCGAACTCTGATAAATGGTGAATGGATGCAGTGGTAACGGAGGTGACAAACATCGTCAACAACCAAGATGCCGAGCTAGGATTGGTTGTAGCGCTGCAGTGCTGAAGATATGTACATTGTATTTTATCAAACCTAGTACTGTAAACATAATGCTACTCTGTAGCTTCTGTATCCATAAATGATTCTGTGATATTATTTTAAAATAAATTTGTTTGATTTTGATTTGAAACAATGATTAGAGTGGGACTGATCTACTCATCTACTAATATTCTTTTTATGATACCTGGGTTAACCAAAAAGCGGACATTTGATTATGCCAGGAATATTCCTGGAAATATTCTGGGACGCTTGGAATATTCCTGGGAATATTCCTGACATGTGCAGGGAATGTGATTTTGCGGTCTGGGAAGCCGTTCTGAAGGTATTGAAACTTGCAAATGTATGAGTTTTATTTTATTAAACTAATACTTTTTTTATGTCTTAAAAATTATTTTAAGAAAAAATAATTATTAACACTAAGTGTAAGTCTTACATGTCAATTTTTTTTTTCCATTTTATTTTATTTACTATCAAAAAAGTTATTTGTGTTCAATAAATTTGTTCAATATTTATAATAGATTAAATAAAACAATGAATTTGTTATTGTATTGAATTTTTAATCTTTCTTTATTTTTTATAATTTTAAAGTCGATAACTCTAATAAAAGATTATATCGGCTCAGTCGGTATATTACCGTTCGAATTACACAGTGACTAGAGGCACGCTAACGTGCCGCGATTCGAAATGTTAAAGGCAACTTTAAGTTTGAATACCTCCAGAACGGCTCACTCTATAAAAAAATATATTGAAACTTTTTTGTAGAGCGTTCAATTTTCTACCAAAATAATTTTTCAGTTCGTTTTTACAATGCTCAAATGTCAAGCTACAAAAATAAGAAAAAAGAAAATTTTTTTTCCATGTTATTTAAATGGAAAATGGAAAGTTAGGAACAGGCACCACTTAATGTTAATATTAAGAGCTCAAATTTTTAGAGGTTTCTTTTTTCACCTTTCTGAAAGTTTTTAGCCTGTTTTTTAGTTGAAAAAAAAAGTTGCTTAAAAATGACACACCCTAATACAGGGTGTTTCTTTTAACTTGAGACAGCTCAATATCTCGAGAAATACGCATTTCACCGAAAAATGTCCTAAATAAAAGGTTAATGTGACCAGAGGGGACATTATTTGGTGCTACCGCTAGCCACCCCCTACCCCTCCTTAAGGGTGAAACGGGGGGTAACTTTCGAAAGTCAAATGGAATGACCCGATTTTTTTCACAGATTTTGGTAGTACATAAAAAAAGAAATAACTTTTATTTGAAACTTTTTTCAATTTATCAACAGATGGCGCTGTAATTCAAAATTTAAGAAAATTGGGTTTCCTTGTAAAATGTATTATTTGAAACGTTTGAAAAACAAAAATTAACATTAAATCAACAATAGTCGGCTTTGAAAACAATTTATAACAAATGTTCGAAATGTCGTCCTTCCATTTCGACAGATTTTTGAATGCGGGTAATGAATTCTGGCACACAACGCGCCAACATGTCGGGCGGTATCGCCGCACAGGCGTTCCTGATCCGCTCCACCATGTCCTCCCGAGTTGTAGGAATTGCAGCGCAAACTTTTTCTTTCAAGTATCCCCACAGGAAGAAGTCTGGTGGTGTAAGCTCAGGTGATTGAGCAGGCCAACTTACTGGACCACGTCTACCGATCCACCGCCCATTGAACTC
The DNA here is from genome assembly GCA_921294245.1 of Brassicogethes aeneus. Taxonomy (NCBI): domain Eukaryota; kingdom Metazoa; phylum Arthropoda; class Insecta; order Coleoptera; family Nitidulidae; genus Brassicogethes; species Brassicogethes aeneus. The sequence goes on along the minus strand of OV121132.1, from coordinate 81,357,284 downwards.
CCGATCGAACACCTCTCGAGCAATTGCCGAATAATGCGCAGGACAACCATGATGCTGGTATCACATGTTTAGTGGTACATCCTCCAAAAGGTCCGGCAGATCGTTTTCTAGAAAAGTCCGGTACTTTTCGCCATTTAATGCACCGTCAATAAAGAAGGGTCCGATTAATCGTTCGCCAAAGGTACCGCACCAAATGTTTACCGACCAGGGACGCTGGTGCGCCACTTGGTGTCGAAATGGAAGGAAGACATTTCGAACATTTGTTATAAATTATTTTCAGAGCCGTCTATTGTTGATTTAATGTTAATTTTTGTTTTTCAAACGTTTTAAATAATACATTTTACAAGGAAACCCAATTTTGAATTACAGCGCCATCTGTTGATAAATTTAAAAAAAGTTTCAAGTAAAAGTTATTCATTTTTTTATGTACTACCAAAATCTGTGAAAAAAATCGGGTCATTCAATTTGACTTTCTAAAGTTACCCCCCATTTCACCCTTAAGGAGGGGTAGGGGTGACTAGCGGTAGCAGCAAATAATGTCCCCTTTGGTCACATTAACCTTTTATTTAAGAAAATTTTCCGTAAAATGCGTATTTCTCGAGATATTGAGCTGTGTCAAGTTAAAAGAAACACCCTGTATATATACAGGGTGTTATGTAATTAATGTTATATATTAAAATACTGAATACCTTTTGACATAAGGTGTAATGGAAAAATATTTTAAAAGATATTTTCCCAAAGATAAAGAAAATATATGCATTCGAAGTTTTTTATATTTTTTGTGATACGCCACTGGTTACACACTTGTGTTCTGTGAGTACATAGATACAAACCAACAAAGTAGCTGCGCGTTGCCAGTTGTAAAAAATTGTTACTAAAAAATTTTCTTGCATAAAATAAATAAAAACTCAATAAATACAAAAGTTTTAAGCCCTTAACTACGGTTTCGCGAAAGGATCGAACGGTCGATTTGCAAGGGTTCAAGAAATCGATTCAAACTTTTTTACCATATTTCTACATGTAAATGCAGTACTTTTTTCAAAAAAAAAACTCCTCCATTGACAACTTTGTTTTTATATTTATTTTTTTTCTTCATTGTGTTAAAAATGAAGAAATTTTATTTTTTTTAAATAACTTTTTTATTTTAAAACGTATCGATTTGAAATTTGGACAAAATGTAGATCTTACTAATGACAATTCTTCTATTTAAAAATTTTGTTTAGATTGTAACGTACAGGGGGCGCTGGTGATAATTTAATTTAAAATTTAACAATTTTTAAAGGGTAAATAATCGAAGAAGCAACATTGTTTTATAAATTTGAGTATAACACGTTAAAGTATTGATATTTGACTATTATTTAATATATTAACTTTTTTATGCAAATGATGTTTCTGTGGCCAGGATCAGTTTTTAATTAGCAGTAGCAGTATTCATAAATGTTTAGTTTGGTACATTTTGTCATTTTTATACTAATATTGTTGTATCTTTTATTAATAAATAAGTATAGCATAACATATAAATGAGTTTAATATACAGGGTGTTTCACGTAAGTAATCCGTTAGAAGTTTCTGGGGAATCGCGAAAGTCATCGGTTTAAAATTTTAATAGCGTAAATTATTCGATTTAGACTTTAGTGTGCCACTAATATACGTAATTATTTTATATACAGGGTGTTCCACATTCGTGGTCCATTATAAGTTTCTAGGGAACGGGAAAAAAATCTATTTGAAATTTTAAAAGAGTTTATAATCCATTTAAGTCTATTTTTCTAAATTATTTTGAACAAAATAGTACTTCCTGTTTTACCGGAAATGTCTTTAACTTTGTTATTGTAAACAGTAAACCTCATCCATTTTTACATTTTTTATTTCTACATAAAATTCTTAATAAAATGGCTATACGATATCCTATAGGTACCCAAAGTCAATATTTCTCGAGTTACTAATTTTTCAATCAAATATTTTAATTAATTTTAAACAATGGATTTGGTGGTAACCATGAATACTATCACATTAACCCACATGTATAATTTCACAGGTTTGTTGATACAAAATAGTATTAAAAATATTAGAAATTGTTAAATGTCTCTGAAATTTTAACTTTGAGAAACAGTTATTATAATAGCAATCGAAAGATTTTTTAATTTTTTTTTAAACATACAGGGTTTTACATTTATAATAAAAACGTTATTATTGTTTGAACTTTGCCTAATTTCAAGTGTTTTTTCTAAAGCTATTTGTTGAAAAACCTTTAAAAAATTATTTAAACAATGTTTTAATATTCCAAAAATTCTAACCCCATGTCAGCAAACCTAATAACAAAAAAATTATATGCTATTTTTGATTAACGTGCATTTAGCAAAATTTTAACAAAAAAAAAAATAATATCTTGAAAACTATTAATAATGGTATAGTCTATATCAAATTGTATATGCTATTAAAATATCAAATCTATATCTTTTGCGTTTCTTCAGAAACACCCTGTATGGCATTATAATAAATATAAAAAAACGCAAAAGCAAAACTTAATATAAAAAATATACAATAAATAGCCAATTGCAACATAAAAAATAAAGTCTTTATTCTAATTTATTTATTGGGTAAATATTACTTTCCTCAGTTTGAAATGAAAATTAAAGCTTGCTTATCGAGTAAAAAATAAATTGAAGCTTGGTTGTGCAGCAAAAAATAAAATTAAAGTAGATATAAGTAGGTTATTATGTCTAACTTGCTGACACTGTCTATAATTATTATTTAGTTTATTAATTTAAAAAAAATTAATGTTTTGAGTTTATAGTACACTTATAAATTGAAAGTCATTTGCAACTTATAAACTGAACTGTCAAATTATATTTCATGCTACAATTGTAGGTTACCATAGAGAAAAGTCTACGATGCATACTATGATCAAAATTAGTAAAGTTGAAAAAATTTAAAATTTATAAATAAAAGTAATTTTAGCTCCATCTATGGCGACTTTTTAAAATAAATTTGTAAGAATTGTATGTTATATATAATATATTATATGTAATATATAATGTATAATATGTAATATACAATACATAATCTTATAAAACTAGATAAAAGAATATATACTTTGTAAAACACGTTAGTATTATGCCCTTTGAAGGCCCAACTTAAAAATGACGTATGTCGTAGAAACATAATTTGCATATAAAAGTTTATATATCAAATAATAGTTAATTATCAGTACTTTAACGTGATATACTCAAAATTATAAAACAACGTTGCTTCTTCGACTTTTTAACCCTTAAATAATGGTAAAATTTTAAATTAAATTGCCCCTGTATGGTAAAATCTAAAAAAAATTATACGTGGATTTATTGCCACTAATAAGGTCTACATTTTATCTTAATTTCAAATCGATACGTTTTTAAATAAAAATGTTATTACAAAATATCGAAATTTATCTATTTTTAACACAGTAGAGTGACTTAAGGCCTAAAACCCACTGTGGTCAATGGATACAAAATTTTTTTTGAAAAAAATGCTCCATTTAGATGTAAAAACAAGGTTAAAAAAATATATTCAATTCTGGCATCACTTGCAAACAAATGTCCAAAATTTGTTCGATTTTTACGCGAAACCATAGTTAAAGCTCTAATACCATTTTGTATTTATTTACTCATCCAGCTATTAACTTAAGCAATGATAAGAAAAATTAATTTAAAAACTCCATAAAATTAATTTTTTCATCGGTTTTTTTCTTTCTGTTTACTCAGATGAAATTAGGACAAGTTCACAGGTTAATCGTTAAACATTCAATTTGTGTAAATAAATCCAAAAGCACTTCCCTTGGTTAAGATATTTACAATTTAAGCACATAACCTACAATTTTTGACAGAATGTGTTACCAACCATAACAATAAATTAAACCAGATTAACTTAAAGTAAAGTAAATCATTACGAATTATGAATAAAGTTTAAATCTGGTGTGTCTAAATTTAGATATATTTTTTATAAGTATGTTTTTAAATCACAATGTTAAAACGATTTTTAAAAAATCATTAGTTTACAAATTTTTACAAGGTCTAATCAAAGATCTTTGGGTCTAATTAGTGATCTAGCGATTTCAGGTTTTTATTTTTTTTCAAGTTTTTTCAGGTTTTTATTCTTTTATAACTATTTTAAAAGTTTGAAAATTTGTATTTTATTAGTAATAATAATAATAAGTAATTAGTGCGAAAGATTTTATGCTATGGCGGGTCGGGCGCTCACAAATATTCAATTAACAAATATGGTTTTGTGTTACGGGGAAGCGATGCAAAATGCTCGTCAAGCAAGAATTTTGTAGGTATATTCAAAATTATCACAACGCCAATGACGGACATCCACCGCCCTCGTAGCAAAGTTTTGTACGTGCTGTGCAAAATTTAAGGGACCGCGGAAGATTTAGCGCATTTGTTGGTGATAGGGGTCGGGCTCAGGGACGTGAATTTGTGGCCCTTGAAGAGCAAATTTTGGACGAAGTGGAAGCAAATCCGAGAATTAGTACAAGACGATTAACTGCCCAACTTGTACAAATGTCCAACTTTGTTACGTGGCGCACGATTTACGAAAATAGTTTGTACCCCTATCACCTACAAAAAGTTCAAGCTCTTCAGGATGGAGATTATGCACTGCGGTTGGAATTTTGCCATTGGTATATACAGAAAAATCAAAAAGATGCTGATTGGAGCCGTAGTGTTTTGTATACCGATAAAGGTTATTATAAATTATTTTTAGTCTTTGGAATTTAGAAAAAAAAAGTTTCAGGTGCTTCTCTATGGACCCTAAGGAACTACCCATTTTAATATATAACATTAATTACATAACACCCTGTATATATTCATGTTATATATATATAAATTCATGATCAGTATTTAAAACATAGCTCTATAAGCCGAAGGTGAAGCTCCAGCTACTAAAGAAGCTGGTAGAGCTCTATAAGGCGAAGGTAGAGCTAGATAAGCTTTAGCCAAAAAGGGAGAGCTATAAGGAACTGCAGTGTTTAACTAAAGGAGATCTAGCGGCGAATAAAGGAGCACTTGGTGCGACAACTGGTGCTGCAGCGGCTACTACTGAAGCTCTAGCTGCAACTGCTGCAGCTGCCACTAGCGGAGCTGCAGATACAGGAGCGACTAAAGCATTATAATTTCTGGCGATAACCTAAGAACTTTGAGACGTTACAACAGGTGCAACTACCACTGCAGCTGCAGCTACGACTGCTGGTTTTGGTTCTGCATAAGTCATAGCAAGTGTAGTCAAAACAATCACCTAAAAATTAAAGAGAATTATAAATTAAACTTATGTTTAGTTTTTTTCACACCAATTTGAACATTTTAAACTATTTTGTTTAAATTTGTTATTTAAAAACTGCAAAAAAAACTGATGATAATTTTACTTTTTTATTATTTATATATAGTCTAGTCCCCAGAATTGTACTTATTTTGTGTTGAAATAAAACTGATATTGAACTAAATATAAGTGTTAACTGCAGTTGTAATTTGTATTCAATGTGTGTTTAAATACGTTTTTGGTATTTGATTGTATAACACTACTTTAACTTGATTTTAACGAAATTTACTTCACTTAACTTTGGCAATAAAACGTTTTATTAAATTAAATGTTACCCTTTACTGGTACCGGTTAAAAATCCTAATAAAAATAAACCAAATCAAAGGGTTGGGTAAATAATATTTAGTGACATTTAAGAACATTTTCCTGCTCCCAAAAATTTTTCAGAGAACTTTTTTTGGTGGCCAGTGTTATAAAATGGAATAACAAAATCAATTTTAATAATTTATTGAAAAACTTTTTATTTAAATAGATGTATAAGGTATAATTATACCGGTATAATAAAATTTGTTTATCAGTAATTTGAAATCAATAAGACTAGTTCCAAAGACACGTAAACCTTATTTTTTTTATAAACTGAAAAGGAAATGTCGCCTAGATAGATAGTCTGTTTCTTTTCAAGTTGTGACCCTTCCATTTGCCATAGAAACATAATACAATCATATAAAATATTTCAATAATATTAAAGATTAACAGGGTAAAATTGTGTTATTTTGCACAAAGAAAATTATATATATACCTAATTGTTGTTTTTAAAGGATTTATTTGAAATATTTTATAATAATTAAATAATTAGGTGGACACTATAAATATTGTAATGTAATGGTAGACATATTTGTTGTTGCTTATAATTCATTACTTTAAATTATAATTAAAAATAAGATTAAGTTAAAGGAGGTTTTTTGATTAAATATAATATAAAATATAAAATGTGACATTGAAGATGTTATGCGGCTGAGAAGTTTTTTTTTGTTCTCGCTCAATTGTACGCCTTTGGTACGCGTCAGCATTCAAACTTTAAGCTAAGCACGCGTAGCGGAGGCCTACAATTGAGCAAAGCACAAAAATACATTTCTTAGCCGCATGGCATACAACATTTTATCTTCCAGGCATAATTTTATTTGTACAATTATAATAGTTGTTAAAACTTAAAAGTAAGGTAGTCGAATTTATTAATTTTTTCAAACGGGTTTTTTAACAGACTAGGAGATAAAAAACTTGTTCTGTAATATTTATTACAAAAAAAGTGGTACACTGACATTTTTTAAGCGGATATTTTTTTTGATTAGCCTGGTTAATTCTAAATTCTTATTGTCAAATGCATGCATTTGCACCTGATTATAATAATTCAATAAAAAAAATTGTAATTTTATAAATTAACACCTGTTTATAAAACTGTGGTGGTTGTGTTGGTGTGTAAGATAGGGTGGATCATTTTTTTTTTAATTTTTAAATGCTTTTTTAAACCCTGTAGAAAACAATATAATCCTTTTAGGAGACAATGTTATGTCCCCAGGACCAAAAATACGACGTACTTGTTTTAGCGTGGCCAACGACCCCCTTGATTTTTAACCATTTATTTCCCAACATCCTGCATTCGAGGTGTGTTCAGAAAATATCGGGAGGTTTCGTTTTTTGAAACAAATATTTATTTATTCGTCTACATTAATGTTGTCGCCTTCAAAATAGTCCCCATTGGATATTATGCACATATACCAGCTCTTCTTTCAATACTCGAAACACTTCTAAAACTCGATCTTTGAGATAGCCTTTAGTTCTTTCAGCGATGCGCTTTTAATGTCATCTATGCTTGCAAAACGACGGACCTTTACGGTTCTCTTTATTTTTGGGAATAGGAAAAAGTCAGACAGAGGCATGTCTGGCGAATATGGAGGCTAGGGCATCATTACAGTATTGTTTTTGGCCAAAAATTTTGTTCAAAATTTAACAATTTTGGAACAAATTTTGCTGCCACTCGTTTCATATCCAAAACATTCAAAAAAATTTCATGGGATGAGCCAATCGATATACCAACATCATCAGCGATTTCTCTGATGGTTTATAACCATTTCTTCCACTTTTTCCATCTTTTTATCGGTTGTTAATGTGCTTGTGCGTTCGGGGCGTTCGTCATCTTCAACGTCTTCACGGCCATCTTGGAAACTCTTATACCACTTGCAAAACTATTGTTTTACTTATAGCAGACTATAGGCCTTTGTTAACATTTCACAGAATTTATTTAATTTTTTAAGCAAAATTGGATACAAATTCTTTGATCTATTTCTTTCGAACGAACGAAAATCGCCGAGCTCATAAAACACGTCTAACCTTAGCGGCTGTCACAGACAAAGTAAAGAATGAAAACAGCTAAAGTTTTTATCATACTTTGGGGTAAACCAACATAATAAAGAAAATTTTATGACAACCGGACCCTCCGAACCCGCGAAATTTAACAATTCCCGTTATTTACTGAACACACCTTTATATAATATATTTGTATACTAGTATGTGTATTAAATATGCCACATGTGGAAAAGGTTTTATAGCTTTTTTTTTTAAATCTGCAGACCTTACCTAAAATAAAATTTTAGTAGGTTTCTTGGGACGAAACGGATTTAAAAGAATGTAAACGAACATTTGTTTTTACAATTTTATCTCCCACACAAATTCCAATGGGAAATATTTCATAAAAATTTTATGATTATTGGCATTTTTAGTAGGTTTTACGCTATTTCTTATTATAAATTATAATACAAATTTAAAGCAAAAAGGTTTTTATCTTTAAGCGGTCTATAAATTAAACTTTATTGTTGTCAACACTCGCATAGGCATATAAAAATTACTATTAAACAGATAATAGTATATTAAGGAACTAATTTCTTAAGATATTATAAATTATATTTGCGTATCGTACCGTGCTTATTATAGTATACAAATAGAAAATAGTAGATTATGTCATTAGGAAAAGAAGTGAGTCTTTTTGTGCTGAGCTCAAAGTTTAAAGGCGTAGGTGCCGAAAAATAAGTAACCAAACTTTTTTATAATCTCCAAAATTTCGTTCGCAATCATTGGAAATATTAAAATATAAGTCATAAAAAAATGGAGCATCTACTAGCTGAGTAAAACGATCATATTTTTACCTTAAATACCAGTGAACCCGCACAATGCACCTTTGATTCGACCTTTGGTTAATGAAAAAAATGTAAGGTACAAAGGAACAAAAGCATTTTATGGGTATGTATTTATAACAACTGTTCAAAACATTTTTTTGTAATTGGGGTTATGGTGAAAACAGCTGGTAAAATCTACAAAAAAAGAACAGTTGTAAGCACTGCAAAAAAGTGGTTACGTCTTTGGATTGTGAAGCCTTCGGGTCCATTTACTATCTTAGTTGTGCACAACAGGCGAAAGTCACAAATTCCAAAAATAAAATTATTTCTTGCAAAGGATGACAAAAAAGGGGTTAGAAGTGAGAAAGGGGGCGCAATCGATGAAACTAGAGTCAAAAACTTAGTCCTATTTAGGGTATATTTAAGCCAACTGAAGCACAAAATGCAGGAAGATATAAAAGAAATTAATACATTTATGCAGTTTATATCGGACACTTTTGATGGGTACAAGATACAGATGGATCATGTTTAAAATGACATGAAAGCTTTGAAGGAAGAAAATAAATCCTTAATAAACCGGATTAAAACACTAAAAATAAAAATGAATGCTTAGGAGCAGTTGGAAAAAAAAATAATCTGATTTTGGTTGTTATTTTGATCAGCAGGAAGATACTAAAAACCTTAAAACCTGAAGCCTCAAAGGAAGAAATTATGAATGCCCTTTTATATACCCTCTTAAAATGAATTAGTCAAAAATAACTAATTATAAGTCATAGCGAAAAAGCAGTCACTAATAATTAGTCAAATTCCACTGAATGAAATAGTCAAATTAGTAGATTTAAATTTAAAAAAGTTCTCACCCAGCCGGGGTTTGAACTCGGGTCTGTCGGTTGTCAATCTTGTCAAGCGTATGTCATAACCAAATTGGCCATCAGTCACTTTCATAAAAATCAATTTTATTTGTCTATAAATATTGCTCATAATATTTTAAAGTTGAATATATTTTTTGTGTTGCTGTTTTGAGCTAAACTTTTTGCATCTTGAGCCTATATGCATTTAACTAAAACAATAATTTGTTGTTGGCTGCAAAAAATTAGTTAGGTACTTTTAACTCTCAGAAATAGTCATTTTAAGAGAGTATATAGTGGGATTACAAAAAGATGGACCAATAGTTATGTAACTGAGAAATAAAAAAATAAAGTACGGGATATTAAAAACCATTAAGGAAAAAAGGGAACTAAAACAAATGAATGTGGATTATACGGAAGTAATCGTATCTATTTCAATGAGAATGTAACCTACTATAATCAGATATTACACTAAATCAAAAGAATACAAGAAAAATAATAACCACAAAAGTACTTACTGTTTAAATGGCAAAATATATCGGCGGCATAAAGACACTGACCATCCGCACAGGTCTGAGAGGTAAATTTACGCTGCAAAAATTATTCTTTAAATATTTTTCCCAGGACGTGTGTTTTTTATGTTTTTAAGGGTGCTAAATTTACTTCTTATATAAATTTTTTTCAAAAATATTTGGTGTTGAAGGGGCTAAGTCTAGCCAATTGATATAAAATGAATTTTTTTAATATTTGTGTATTTTTTGTTTTTTTTTTATGTTTTATATTTAATAATTTATTTATTAAATAAATAAATGATTATAGTTCGTACCAGGGGGCGATCGCCAATGTTGGCGATTGCAACATGGCGCAAGCATAATTTTTTATCATGAATAACCGAAAAAATATTACCTTCAAAGTATCAAAAATATATTATTATATCAACATTTTACATTTCACTATATTTCTTTTTAACAACCCTTTAGCCAATATCGTGATGATTGACAATAGGAAAACTTAATATTTTTATTATACGTGAACTACTCTTGCTTGTTTTAAAAATGAGATTACTATAGAACAATAATTATTGTACTACCCTCTTAAAGCACTTTGCTGTTTTTTTTATTTTCTGAGCACTCTGGACATTTAATTAAAAATGTTTGTTAGGAATCTCATTTTTAAATACAAGCAGAAGTTTTTATGAAGAATGATTTTTTGCGATTCCAAATTTCTCTCTTATTTTGATATATAATTTTTTTTAATTTCTGAGCACCCTGTATATATAATTCATCTTTTTATGAAAGTCCTAATTTGTAACCATCAAATATTTTCAAAAAGAATTCATTTTTCCACAAAACGCACTTCTAGTTTTTTGGGTTTTTTTAGTTTCTGAGCACCCTGTACATTTAATTCAAAATGTTTGTGTAGGAATTCTATTTTTGAAACAAGCAAGAGTTTGTAAAAAACATGTTTTTTTCGTATCATACCTAATAAAAAAGTTTTTTTCTATTATCATTACCATCCGTGGACACACTGTATAATATACAAAGTTTATTAAAAAAATAATATTATGTAATATGAGTAAAGAAAATTGTATTACCATTCTTAAATGCAATATTTATTGTCAAATTTAAAAAATATAATACTTTTATGACCAGGTTGGCGGTAATTTGTCGGCCATTTTTCATTTTTGCATAACTCTCTTACAGGCGCATAAAGGCAGATGAATTTTTATAAAGTCGGAGCTGGAGGTTCATATTTTCGAATGCACTATGTGGTTCTGGGCAAATAATTATAAATTTTTACTTATATTCCATTTATTATTTGTAGCTTAAAAAACGCTATATTTTTGGCAAAAAATCCAAAAAAGTTATTTTAAAGTTGTATTTGTACTCAACTTTATCCCTACTATAAATTTTTGACACTAATTTTCACTATTATATTTACGCAACACCTTTTTTACACGAAAAAGACAAGATTCCGAAAGTAAGAATATTTTTGACAATCTTTTCATGTATTTGTTATAACGCAACGCATACGCAGTAAATTCTACTTCGCAGTTTAAGGTAGTTGTCGTGCTGTAAGCATACCATCAGAAAATTAAGGACATGACAATACATATATCCTGAAAATTTGAAGTCGATTGACCGTCTATAACCCGAGATAAATTCAATTAAAAATTGGATAATTAACATGGATTGTATAGGCTTTCTGTAGTTCTGTACCAGTTTCTTAGTTATACAGAAAAAACTAACTGTCAGAAGCTTTCAAAAAACTAACAGTGTTTTAATGTATTTTTGCTGAGTTTAAAAAAAAAATAATTAAAAATTTTTGACCGTCCAATTGTTTATAAATAACCGTTTAAAGTTGTAAAGTTGTAAAAAGTATACATCACTAGTGTCAGATAAAAACAACTTGGCAAGGTTGTACGCGAGTATAGATATTATTTCCGCAGTAAATTCAAACGGACTGATTCAGTCTCCAATATATCTATTGGTTGAGCATAAGCGACGTTGCCGGATTAAAACTTATAAAAATATTTAAAGTATTACGTAAAGGTAACGTCTCCAGGGTACAGTCTTGCGAACAAATTATGAATCACTTAGCTACAAGCTCGTATACTTTTACGGTGAGTATAATCTAAAAATTTTTGACAATATTGTACCACGACAACTACCTTAAAATCTTAGGTAATAATCTCAGATTATTAATCTGTCACGAACAATAAAGAGGCATCAAAATGCGTTTTTAAAGTGTTTTCAAAATTGGATTTTTGCCGCGTAAATTTGCCTCTCAGACCACTGTGCGGGAATAAATTGGTGTTGGTATTTTTTTTAGACTGTAGTAACTATAACAAAACTTAAATACATTATTCTTTCTTAGAGAAATGGACAAATTATTGGAAAGTAAAAAAAATCAGTGCTTAATAATTGGTGAAAACCTGAATTTATTACAACAGTCTAACATTTTAAGTGAAAAAAAATATATAATTAAATTAAAATATGTTGCATTTTGAATTTATGTGTTGATTCTTTCCACTTATCCTTTTTATGTTTTGACTGCACAAGGGACATATTGGGTGGTCATTTTCAAGTGAATGTTAGCATATGGTTTTTGTCACAGATTACTCTTTTAGTGTAAGCAATACTTTAGGGTATTGTATTATTATTATATCGTTGGCACAGCAATTTGCTTTTAACTTTGTTCCACATTTCTTTTCGTTTCTGTACGGTACAGACTGTACTTTTACACTTTTATTTGTTATAATAAACATACATTGATTTCTTTCTGAGCTAGTTGAATTATTTATTTATTTCAATAAATATTTAACAGAAATTAAAAATAGGATAAAAAGGGATGATTTGTATGTAGGTATGATGAAAACGGCTCCCAAATAAATATACAGAAAAAGATTTTAATAAGATTAAGAACAAAGTTAATAACATAAGGAAGCAATTGTAAAAAAAACATGCTGAAAAAAACTGAAGAAAGCAAATGGGGATTTAAAAAAACATTTTTAGAAAAACTGGCTTTTGCATTTTTTCGTATTACTTTTTGAATAAAATTCAATCAATTAAATACGACGGTTGGGAAATCTCTTGTTTAACGCTGAAGTGGAATAATGTGTGTTTTTAGTAAAAACTTTTTACTAGAAGTCACCATGTATTTTTTAAGATTTAAAAAAATATAGAGGGATCGCTAAATCATGTTTTATGAGGAAAAGGCTCTGTTCACAGTTTAAGCCTGTTATTTTTATCATTTGCTTTAAAAAAATAATTTTAAAGCAAAATATACAAATTTTAAAGTGAGAAAAAATTGGTAAAACATGCAATTAATATTGCCCTTTTGATAAACAACAATTAAGATTAAAACTTACCTTAAACTTTCCAAAAATCTACACAAGTATTTAATACACAATTTTGTAAAATGCAGGGGCTTATTTTAAGTATAAAACAATTATAGAAATATATTTTTCTACAATAACTTTTTGAGTCATTAAGGGCCGGTTTTTCAATTAGGGTTTAAACCTTGGTTCAGGGAAACTTAGATCTGTTAATGAACTCAGTTCACAGTCAAATGAGTTTTTCAATGTCGACTCAACAGCAGTTCTGTTGAACTAAGATCAGCGGTGTCAACGTTAAGTTGGTACAACTGAATTTAGTATACGCCTACATTAATAGTAGTTAAAACTGTCATTTTGACAAAAGGATTTTTTGTTTACTTATGGAGTTTTGTTTAAAAAGTTATAATCTGTGCGAAAGGGTGCTTTAAAACAATTTATTATTTTAAAGAACAATAATTATTATTTATTATGGATAAAAATCGTGCTGCCAACTTTCCCCCTTTTGAGGAGGAATTATTTGTATGTATTTCGTTTTATATTATAAAATGAATTTGTCGTTTTTTGTTCCATGTGATGAATTTTACTAAAATCTATTTCCTATTCAGTAATTATTTTTATAACTAACCTATTGGTCGGATTTGCAATAACTGGTTTAATTAAATCCACTATCCTACGTATACGTATATAAAAGGTTTGGAAAACCGAAATCTGGCAAAAAATTCATCATTAATGTCTGAAATTTCATGAAATTTATGAAATTTATTGGAACTTTCAATAAATTTCAATCACTTTAAGGGCCGGTTTTTCAATTAGGGTTTAAACCTTAGTTCAGGGGAACCTAGATCAGTTAATGAACTCAGTTCACAGTCAAATGAGTTTTTCAATGTTGACTCAACAGCAGTTCTGTTGAACTTGGATCAGCGGTGTCAACGTTAAGTTGGTACAACCGAATTTAGTATACGCCTACATTAATAGTAGTTAAAACTGTCATTTTGACAAAAGTATCTTGTGTTTACTTTTGGAGTTTTGTTTATCTGTGCTGTTTTAAAAAGTTCTAATCTGTGCGAAAGGTTGCTTACAAACAATTTACTATTGTTAAAGACCAATAATTATTATTTATTATGAATAAAAATCGTGCTGCCAACTTTAACTCTTTTAAGGAGGAATTATTTGTAATATTTCGTTTTATAGTATAAAATCAATTTGTCGTTTTTTGTTACATGTGATGAATTTTACTAAAATCTATTACCTATTTAGTAATTATTTTTATAACTAACCTATTGGTCGGATTTGCAATAACTGGTCTAATTAAATCCACTATCCTACGTACAAAAGGTTTGGAAAACCGAAATCTGGCAAAAAATTCATCATTATTCCACCTTTCAAAATGATTCGGTCTTATATGTGCACACGAAGTTGAATATTATTTAGGAATTCGCCAATTTCCTCATCATCCTCACTAACTACCTCAAACATATCCATTGGTTTATTATAACAGCAGATCACAAAACAAGAAATAAACAACGTAATACACAATAAAGCAGAGAAAAATTAAGTTATGTCAAGTTGAACTTCGTTTAAACGGCCAACAGTGACAGTTCATCTTTTGATTTAGTTTAAACCAAATTCAAGCTTGAACTTTGATTGAAAAACGGCATGTTTTGTTTGAACCAAGTTCAAATGCTGAACCAAGTTTAAACTATGATTGAAAAACCGGCCCTAAATGTAATATATTAATATTGAAATAAGCCCACTCTGTGACCATGGCAAATTGCCTCTCTTACCTCCTACCCCTCTGTGGGCCCCTGCACTAATAATATAAATAGTAAATACCTATGTTTACCACAAATTTCTTGAGATTTTCTTTTAAAATATTTTTAAAATTACTAAAACTAAGAGAGATATAGCACTTTTTGGTAAGCTAATGAGATTGTGCTACTTTCATTGTTTTATATTTATATATATTTATTATTTTTATATATTTTACTGAAATTTTACAAAAATTTAAGAAACTTCATCAAAATTTCATGAGCCAAAGGCATTTTTTATCCGTTTTCCGATGCAATTATAGCAAAAGTAAAAGTTTAAATTAATCATGACTTAATTTTAAAGTCTGATTTAATTTACAAATTAAATTGGTAACTGAATTAAATTATTTAAATTAATTTATGCATATAAGTAGCAATAATTACTTATAGTGTATTCAAATCCAAACCGAACTAAACAAAAACGCCCAGACGCTTGATAACTCGTTCTTATTGGTCGATTCGGAATCTGTTGTAAATTATTATTAAAGGTCCCAGGGGAAATTTATGCGAAATTTTCAGTAAATTGCGAAACTTTCAATGATATTTCTGAAAGTTTCACAGGCAATGTTGAAATTTTCGAATTAAAAATTTCATTTGAAATTTTAAAAAATTTCACTTTTCCAACTAAATGAAATGTTTCAAGTTTGAAACTTTCAAAGTTGAAATTTTCATTTGAAAATTTCAACTGTCCCAACCCTACCTGTGCACACGAAGTTGAATATTATTTAGGAATTCGCCAATTTCCTCATCATCCTTACTAACTACCTCAAACATATCCATTGGTTTATTATAACAGCAGATTACAAAACAAGAAATAAACAACGTAATACACAATAAAGCAGAGAAAAATTAAAGTATATCAAGTTGAACTTCGTTTAAACGGCCATCAGTGACAGTTCATCTTTTGATTTAGTTTAAACCAAATTCAAGCTTGAACTTTGATTGAAAAACGGCATTTTTTTTTTGAACCAAGTTCAAATGCTAAACCAACTTTAAACTATGATTGAAAAACCGGCCCTAAGAAGTTTAAAAGTAAAAAAACTCAGCAACCCTGTGTATTTTATTAAAAGCGTTTATTGAGAAAGTCTCCACTCAACGGAAACAAAACCAAAAACTGGTATTATATTATGTATTATATATTATATTATGTATATATAATATTATGTTGCCATGAATTCGTAGATATATTTTGTAGTTTACTATTCTGTAAATTGCAGTTGTCGGCGTTTTTTTAGAGGACTCTAATATAAATTTTTTTGATTTTAAGGTTATGTTTGAACTATTATACGTACCGATTTAGATCCTTTGGCAAAACATGAAAATGCAACTTCCGATTAGTTCTTGAATTACATTTACAATTAAAAACACAATAGTTCACCATGATCAGTTAGATAAAATACACAAACTAATTAGTAATTATATAAGAATATAAGCGTTGAGTCCCCCTTCATGCAGCTACACACGGAGTGCGCTTGTTCTGTAAACAGTTTTCAAACATGGATGAACAAATTATTGAAAAAGTGCGTTCATAATATTATGTTTGATTAGACCTTTGCATTTTTATTTATTTTGTTTCTATATATATACACTTACCTCAAGGGTATTTCCACGAAACCTTACCCCACCTTGACAAAAAATGTGTTATTTAACAAAATAAAACCTATATCTGAAGTCAAATAGTTTAATTGCGACGTAATTTAAAACCTTAAAATATTCGTATATTGTTATGCTAAAAAGCTAACATTAAGAATAAACACGGAAGAGTTTCAATACTCGATAAAGTGTTCAAATGTCGCACCCGTTACATTTTGAGAAAATTTTAGAAAATAAAGTATACAATATTTGGGCATTTAAAGTACGTGCTTGTTTAAGGTTAGTATTCAAGTTTTACATAAAAAATTATTACTATATGCTTTCATCCAAAATTTTACTGTATCAGCTTTAGAATCCAACTTGGTGGCATTTGACGATTTCCTAAAGTCGCGATTCATGACTTTATAAAAGGTTTTATTGACATTTTTTATACTATTTTTGTATATTAATGTATCTTGATATATATGAACAAACACTTTATTATCATGAAAAAACGCAGTGTCAATGTCGCACCAGTTACAATGGAAATACCCTCAAACAAACAGCAAGTCTTTAACAAGTACTAATACTTTTTCGGAACTTGGTGTTTTGTTTTTTAATCCTATCTTTTAGCAAATCGTGTAAATAATCAAATTGTTCTTTGTACTATTGCGGCCGATAAAAAGTAATCGACTAATTTTCCCGTTGTAAATATGGTTGTCACCAGTGGCATTTCAAAAATAATTTTATAAAATTAAGTAACGTCATCTTAAATTAAGTAAATCTTAAATTAAGTAAAGTCATTATTTAATTATGCCTTACCATACTTTAAGTGAAGCAGAGAAAGGCTATATTATCGCCAAAATTGGAGAAGGATGGTCTCAACAACAAATAGCAGATGAAATAAACTGCATCAAAAGCGCTATTCAAAAATTAAACAAAAAGTGGGTGGAAACTGGTGACCTGAGTATGGTAATGGTTCTGGGCGTCCAAGAAAGACAACTCCAGTAAACGACAACGAGTTGGTTGAATATGTGAGGCAAAACCCATTTTCTAACTCCATTCATGCCAAAGAGGAAACCAACTTCCCAGCATCTGTTAGGACGGCAAGAAAACGGTTGCGAGAACAAGGTTTATTTAACTGCGTGAGTGCTAAAAAGCCTCGCTTGACGGATGTCAATAAAGAGGCAAGAGTGGAGTTTGCAAATAATTTTTTAAATCAAAACGCTGAATATTGGGAGCGAGTAGTCTTTTAAGATGAAAAAATATTTCAATCCTACTACAATGGGCAACTGCGAGTTTATCGTCCCAGAAACCATAAGTTTGATGAAGAATACCTCCACAAAACTGACAACAGCGGAAGATTTTCTGTCCACGTGTGGGCGTGGATATCATCTTCAGGGGCTGGTATAATTCATATTGTAGAAGGCCGATTAACTGGGAACGGATACGTGGAAATTTTAAACGATGTAATGCTCCCGTCATGACGGGAGCATTACATCGTTTAAAATTTCCACGTATCAGTGCAAGAAAGATTTGATAATGATTTTGTGTTTCAACACGTAACACTTTATGATTTATCTTTCCTGATCAAAAAAATATATTTTTTTTATTTTAAGGATAACTCGCTCACATTACAACGCTTCCTTGGGCGTCAAGAAGCCCCGATTTAAACCCAATCGAAAATATTTGGGGATATCTCGTAAAAAATATATATAAATATGAATTTAGACCAAGATAGAGAAGACCTTATTAATGCAATTCAAAATGAGTGGAACAATTTGGAAGAAAATTACTATATGCAAAATTTAATTAGTTCTATGCCTAGGAGATTACAAAATGGTGGTTCTACCAAGTATTAATTATTTTTTTTAAATGGAGTTTTTATAGCATTACAAATGTGTAAGATTATGTAAGATAATGCCCGAGGGAGGGCTAAATGAAAAAATTGCCAGGGCCGGTTTTTCTGAGTCCATCCAACCCTGGTTGGCTCATCTTTTATAATTGTTATAGTCGTAGTATACTATTTCTTTTTAAGTTTAAATTTATTTATTTTGGTCTCCCAATAAATAATTTGTTCTTTTTATTTGTATTACGAATACAAATACGAATAAACATGCTTTATATAATTTAAGTTTTTTTTATTAAAAAATTAAATATGTCATACACCTATGATTTCTTGTCAAAATAATTTAATTGACATGACTGACGTAAAAAACCCTACTTACAATAGCCAATTTTTAAGAAAAACATGCAACTTGATAAAGAATCGATTACTTTTTATCGGCCGCAATAGTACATTCGAAAATACATATGAATTTTGCTTTGATTTTCGGTCAAATCCAGCTCCTTCACCAAAGTGTGAAAAGCGCCATATTTATTTATTTTTTGATTTACTCTGTGTACCCAGCACTTTCTTTTTTGTTTTTTATTTATAATAATAGTAACAGCACACTCCTCTATTTCATATTCCTATTTATCAGATGAAAAACTACTTGCACACTCCATTTTCTTGGTAAATGGTACGAGACTTCACAGGAAGTAAATCCAACACGATTTCTTGGGACTTATTAGCATTATAATCGGGATTTTGGAAAATTTTAAAATTTATGTGACTTTCTAACAAATTTCGTATGAATTACAAAATTATCAAATCAACAAACTTGGTGCTACTATATCATTTATTTCTAAGCCAACTTTGTTGAACATTAGATTTAAAAATTATGGAAAATTTGCAAATTTAAGCGTTTTCTATATATATATATATATATATATAATAAGGTTTTTCAGGACTCATCTGCTAATTCCGGACGGACTATTTCAACTTTGTATCTTAAAAATAATTTAAATATTTCAGAAACGGTTGAATTTAGGTATATGGTATGTTATATGAATTATGCTCAGAATTTTACAAGGAATCGAAAAATAAATTCATATATAGGGTGATCCATTGAAAAAAAATAAACTTTTTGTTTTTCCCTGTATACTGATCAATTTTCCAATTTTCTTTAAACGTAGAAAAAAAGTATTTTTTAGTTCCTACATAACCACACTTTTAAATTTTTGGGACACTTAAAATAAAAAAGTTAAAGGGGGGCGACATTATAGGGGATCACCCTGTACCTACTTGAAACAAAAAGAACTATTTATTTACAATAATATTGTTTTTTTTTAACTAAAATGTAACATGAAACCTTCAAACAAAACATATTGTAACTGCAACACCAAATTTTATTTTTAATTACATTTAATTACAATATTTTTTGTCCTTTATTATTAATTTTTTTACCTTTACCTTATCCAGTGTGTTAAGGTATCCGATTAAAAAAAGGAAAACACATCGGCATTCAAATTCCGATGTCTTTTTATGGAAACCTCGTAAAACGCCGTTCCAGGAAAAGTTGGGGGATGTGACCCCTCCTCGCGACGCCCATGTAATTTTAATGTATTACAACATAATACATTAAATTGAAAGGAAATAATGTTAATACATGTATTAACATTAGTTAATACATGTATTAACATTAGTTATGACTGTCATTATTAATGTAATTTTAGACAAGTAAACTATCAAATAACACACTAGTGTGTTATAATCCATAACTCACTAGTGAGTTATGGATTATAACTAATAACATATTTAGTGGTATTTTATTTATTTATTACTATTACAAGCAGAATTCACATTAATATTGAAATTAAAGAAACACGCTAACGGTTTATTCAAATTTAAAGTCATTGTAAAATTCATTGGTTCATTGGAACCAGACGCTCCCATATCGATACAGCTGCTCATATTGCTGGAAGACACCGACGCTTTAGAACCTTGTATTTTTTCTACAATTTGTATTTTGTTATGCACCGATTCTTCTAGGTATCCTTCTGCTACCATCGAGGACTTCCATCCACCGTGACGCTTCAAAGTAGTCATGTTAGACCCTGCATTGGCAAAAAAGAGTCGCCGAAGACCTTCTCAGGCAGTGACCGGTGTAGAGCGCTGGTTACTGCAATTTCAAAAACATTGCAATTCTTGAAGGTATCTTTGACAACGTATTTATTCCCACACACTGGCTGGTACACCTCCCGTTTTTGTAAAAAACAGAAAAGCGGCTAGAACTTGGTCTTAAAGACATGTATTTTTTACACAAATTGATTGGGTTGACTGGAAATCCTTCCTCAAGTATGGGAAAAATTCTCAATTTCTTGGTTTTAGTGTCTGGAAAAACTACGTGAAAATGTTTCCCTTTGTCTTGAATATATTCTATTTTCAAAATGACCAATTCATCGCATCTACAAGCACCCCATTATCAAATCCACTTTCATCAGGTACTCGTCGGGAGCTTCGTTCAAAAACTTCTCTATTTCAGGTCGTTCTAATGTCTTGGACTTCTTTGGTTTGTATCCCTGTGATTTGCTTTTCAAAAATCTCTTTAGCTTGCCATATTTTGAAATGTCGATTTTTTTTATAGAAGCATCGAGTATTTGGCCCATAGCGACGATGGGGCTAATTTTATTTGCAAATGTTAAGAATAAGCCAATAGAACATTTTCATCTTCCGACTCAAACATTTTCAACTCCTTGTCGTAAGCATCTCGGGACTTTTCTGGCAAAATCTGCATCGCTGCTTCTTCCGCTTCCGTAAGGATATCCTTAGGAACGTAATTTTCATCGGTTTATTCCATTTTCTATACCTACGTTTTTTTCTTCAAAAAAGCTTCCCTTTTCTGAAGGAAAAATTGACGTGTCAAAATTTATTTAACCATTTGCTAACAATGTATCATGCCCGTGGCAACCAAACAAACAACCTACTTTGACCAAAATGTAAAAAGTCACTGTCAAGTCATTCTGACATTTATAGGGTACTAAGACGCAAGTATTTGATTTGATCACAAAGCTTATCATTATTATCGTAAGTAATATCATAAGGGCATCTAATTTTTCCGAAAAAAATCGAAAAAACACGTTGCTAAGTAATATTTTAACAAAAAGCATGAGTGCTGGTGGTAACAAAAATCCGAGTCGAAGAGGAGGATTTTTGCACCTGCACGAATGCATTTTGTTCAAAAATATTACTTAGCATTGTGTTTTTTCGATTTTTTTCACAGGAAAAATTAGATGCCCGAATGGTATTTGACACGACTATTTCATGAGTAATAGTTAACAATTAAAATATAAATTGCAATTTTTTGTGACAACAGCTGTCAAGTTTTGCCGCGGGTAAACTCGAAAAAACTGCTGACAGGTGCTGTCACATAGTTTTTTCACCTAGAAACCATTTTTAATTCAAAATTGCGCGTTTGTGATTGGTGGAAATTAAGACGAGGGAAATAGTCAACAGTAATATCACAAAAGACTGAAAATAAATTGAAAATAATTTGAGAAATGTCGAAAACTTGTTGTGACAACAAGTTTGAGAAATATCTGGAGATTTATTTTCCAATTTATTGATGTCTCGTGTTGTAGGTATTCGAAAGATTATTTTTTGACGATATAGAGCTTGCAAAATGGCATTGGTTTTAATTTTTTTATTACAAAAGTTAATAAATTACAATCTAAATTAAACTACTATAGTACCTATAGGTAGTTATATCAAAATTAATTAGAATGGAAATTCTGTATATTAAAAATACAATTATTATAAATGTTTTGTCCATTACTGGTGGACATTATCCAGTTACAGATAAGGTTTTAATGAGCTAGATGAACTATGGCCTGTTATTTGTATTATTTCCTGCTCATTTACACCTGCTTTAGCTAGATGAGATTCTGCAGTTTCTTTCATCCATTTTGAAATTGTGTTTATGCCAATTGGCATATTTTTGTACCATCCTGAAGATTTTATGTTGTCCCAAGTAATGTTTACTGTTAAAAATAGCCTGTCGGTAGTAATATTTTCTTTTCGCTTGCTTAACAATTTTTTAAGCAATCGTACAGGACAAATATCAGACTTTTCAGGGTTTGGTGTTAACCATTTACTATTAGCACATCTTTGTGCTCCACCTTGAGATGTTTTGGAAAATACTGGATTATATTCAAATCTTCCACTTATTAAACCAGCATTGTCGCATTCTTCTTTAAAATAATATACTAACCATTGCTTTGCTTCTCCTCCACGCCATGCCAATTCATATGAAGCAATATACTTTTTTTGCAAGCCATACGGCGTGTCTTCATCGTAAAATTTTATCATATCAATAAGTTCTTCTTTTGTTAAAGTTACCAAACTTTGTTTTCTTTTTTCAGGTTCCTTTTGTAATATTTTACGCTTTGTATTTCTTGCATCTCGTGCACATTTAAATTCCACGTCCTTAAAAGGGTCAAATATTCTGTTAAATTCGTTATAATAAAATTCTTGCATTAATTTGGCGGTTTTATTCCACATAATTTTTATAACCAATTCTTTATAATCTCTTCCATCACACCGTTTCATGTTATATCTCCAATCTTTCAAAATGTATGCCAGTTTTGTAATTGGTGTAGTTTCTTCAAAAGTGTATCCCTTTTCACTACAAAACGTTTGAAATTGTTTCCAAATTGATTTATTGCTGGTTTGAGTATTTTTTTTCTAATTTGGGCGTTTATTTCATCCTCCGATGTTGAACTAAACCTTTTGCTATTTATTTTATAATACTAATGACAAATATCTGTCATCTGACAGGTCATAACATTTTCACCCATAATATAACAAGTGGTATGATTATCATCGATGATATTTTCGAATTGAAACCGAGCTGCAGATTTCACGAGTCCGCAGGACGAGTGAAATGTGCTGCTTCGGTTTCAATGAGTTAATATCTTCGATTATTAATCATACCACGAGTTATATTTAGTGAGAAAATATAATGAATTTTAGGAATTAAAAAATTTGTCAGATTGACATTTAAAATTAAAATGTGCTTTAAAATATAAAAAGACTTTAATAAACCTTATTTATTCAAACTTACCTTAATTTCATTATCGTTTACACCAACCCATCGATCTTTTAGAGTTTATAATTCATTATTTTATTGATATATATCAAATACAGAATTTAAATGACAACAGATGTTAAATCAAAAAAAGTGTCAAAATTCTTAGTAACGTGTAAACAAGATGATAAAAATTATTGCCGCTGTGATAAAATACGTCACTATGGAATACTGGCATTTTATTGGTTCTAATATTAATGAATTGTATTGTCGCGAAAATAAATTCTAGTAGATATTATTTCCGATATAATAATCTTTTGATTAGCTTAAACGTACACACATGACTAAAATTGAAAATTTCTATTGGCTTTTAGAAACGTTAAAAAATAATCAACATAACACACTAGTACCATAAATAACTATTATATGAATTCTGGAGATGGCCACATATTCTGGCATAGCCTGTATAACTATAGTTATAAAAACGTGTAATATAGTATTAAAGAACCATATTTATTGGAATTAACACCATAAACCCTTTAAATAACTCCCCTATGATATGATATCCTGAACAAACAATTTTAATTAAATAAATACTGTCGCATTAGGTTCCTTGAACTTTCATAGTTGAAAGCTGGACGCGACTATTCGTCGCGCGGGACTGCGCGCGCCCAAGGAATGAAAATACGTGGCTTTTACTAGTGTAGTCTACATCGCATGTTGATATACAAAGCTGCTATCTGGTAATTTTCTTTCTACTTTTTATTTTCCTGCCAATTAATTACGCGTTTTATTTGCAGATTACGTTTAAGCCCAGATTTTAAACTGTCTGTAAAAATTACCAACAACAACGGAGTAACCGGTCACACCGTGAGTATTTAAATGTATTTAATTTGCACAGTCCGGCTTGCAGACAAATTCAAATTGTTTTAAAGCAAAACAAGTGGCTTTGGGTTTTATTTATAAATAAACGAAAATATATTTATGGGTTTTCGTACATTTGGAAAAGTATCAAGAAAGTCACTTTTAAAAATAATATTTAAGTGCAGCGTTGGATTATAAATATAAACTTTTCCGCTTTACAATCAGCTCTTTACATTAACATACATCCAATATTAATTTTTTAATTATTACCAAACCCAAAATAGATAAAAGTATTTTTAGAAGGTTATAGTGCATTAATTTGGGATAAATTATAACACTGGAAATTTTCCAAAAATTTTCTTTAATTATTTATTATTTACTACTGATTTCTCAAGCGGTTAAGGTTTTTCTGGAAATAAACACCGTCATTAAAAAAATCCAATAATCAATTGAGTTATTTGCAATTCAATATGCGGTTGTTTATACAAAGAAGGACGCTAAGAAAACATGTTTATAAATAACATTTGACAAACAAAGTAATTTTATGGTTATTTTAGTTGTTTTAAATTAAACCTTCTTAAATTTAAATTCATTTTGTTAATTGTATTTATATATTTATTATAAAATATATAAGTTTGCTAAATTACCAATTGGTTTTTCGAGAAATACATTTAAATTGATGTTTGTCTAAAAAAATATGAAATAAAAACATATATCTATAGGTAAAGAGAACAAAAAAAACAAAAACAAATTTTCAAAATTTTCAAAATAAACGGCTTCGCTTGCAAGTTAGGGGGCAATTGAAGGGGTCAATGCAAAAAGGACCTTAGTCACAAATAGGTGATATTGAGGCTTAAAGGTTTATTTTTGATTATGAAATATTACACATTTCCTTGTAGAAAGTGGATTGTAAAAAAATATAATGATTTGGGACTTACGCACTTTTGTGTTAAATTTTTTTATTTTGTAAAAAATTAAGGATTATAATTTAATATAATATAATATAATATAAAATAATATAATATAATATAATATAATATAATATAATATAATATAATATAATATAATATAATATAATATAATATAATATAATATAATATAATATAATATAATATAATATAATATAATATAATATAATATAATATAATATAATATAATATAATATAATATAATATAATATAATATAATATAATATAATATAATATAATATAATATAATATAATATAATATAATATAATATAATATAATATAATATAATATAATATAATATAATATAATATAATATAATATAATATAAAATAATATAATATAATATAATATTATTAAGAACAAATTAGTTTATGCCTACTTAAAAAAGGTTTATTATATAACGCCGCATAGTATTGCAATTCTCGAAATTTTCGACAAAATATCAAGGAGTAGTCGGATTCTCCTAAAAATCCGTTTATAGAGGTTTTTGGGGTCGCTAATAACGAATATGGAATCAGAATCCCAAAATTCAAAATGGTAAATCCAAAATGACGGACATATTTGTCCAAAAATTGACGGAATAAATTGAAAATCACCATACAGGAGTTTTTGTGGTCGCTGGTAATGAATCTGAAATCAGAATTACAAAATATTAAATGTTAGATCCAAAATGGCGGACATATTTGTCAAAAAATTGACGGAATAAATTAAAAATTACCATGCAGGGGTTTTGTGGTCGCTGATAATAAATCTGGAATCAGAATTCCAAAATTCAAAATGGTGGACCTCAAATGGCGGACATTTTTATCAAAAAATTGTCGAAATTAATTAAAAACTCGTAAGAGGTTCTTTTTAAAATGTAAATAAAACATCTTTTTATAAAATAGCTTAATTTAGTTTATTATAATTACATTTATATGATATTATTTAATACCTACATATATATTAAACAATCTCACTGGATTCTCTAAAAAAATTGTCAACAAAATGCGCATGCAGAGTTGTGGGTTAAATATGTAAAATCTGTGTTAAAAATCTTAGTAGTCACGAACGATTTACGCAAGTGAAAGTCTAGACACCGCTGTTGTAGTAAACGTTTTGAGTTAAATCCGAGTGAATCAAACCCAGAAATAAAAAAAAATCTTATATTTTGTAAAGCAAAAACACAGATACGCACGCGACATAGGCTTAAAATCGCGAGGTTTTTTACCACAACCGTGCCTGAGCGCCCAAGAACATGTAGTTTTAAAGAGCCGGGGGCGAGTTGGGGCAGATAATTTATTGATGGCTTCATAGACAAAACTCTAAGCTATTCAACGGATCTTGAACTGATGTCTTACAATGCATTACAATTTTTGTAGCTCAATTGTTCTAAAAGCTCGATTCAAAGTTTGCGATTTTAACAGACCGATCTTGTTGGTTACAATAACCCGTTGTACAAGCAAAATCTACGAAAAACAAATACATATCTGAATTTTACATATCTTGAAGATCACCTTTCATCAAACCGCATAACAATCGGACACACCAAACACAAGTTATTCACTTTTAAAAATAAACAATTTTCCGCAGCGATCGCAAACTGATATACAAGACAAAATATACCTATTTTATATAATTTTTTTTTAATACAGGATGGAGACAGGTATTAACTATCCATCTAACTCAAAATTTACCCAAAAAAAAAATGTCAATTTTTGAAGTTTTGCCGATATTTTCGAGAATTGAAACACTGTGCGCCGTAAGAAATACAATGTATGTCATAGTGTGTGAACAAAACTTAAGACTACATATGAATGACATGAAACGCTTACAGAAACAAATTACAACATGATAAGTAAAACTTAACTTAATCAAAACTAACATAATAAGAAGGCTGGCATTCATAAACAGCGTCAAATGGCATCATTTTGCTGGATTAAACTTCCATTCAGACAAGGTTCGTGCAAACAATTCAGTCTCCAATGATTTAACGTTGTTACAAGATGGTTTTCGTTGTTAAATATCAACTGCTTACGTTTAGATATTTATTATTATAGGCCGCGAAGTTTACGGCTCTGACCAACTTTGTATAGTTTCATTGGTTCCATGTAAATGAGATTGGTTGTGGGGTTAGGATAAAATCATTGTAAGATAAGAATAACAAGACACATATTTTTGCCAACCTAAAAGCTTACGTAAAACATTCTTAGATGGCGCCACAATGTCAATTTCATGAAAATATTACTTATTGTACCAATTGCCCTTTCCTGTATCCTGGCCCGTTTTTTGAGGCGAAAAATGGATATCTCGCTTATCATTAGAAAAATTTGCACATTTTCATGCCGATCAATGACTAATTTTAAGTTTTCGAGATATCGTAAAAACGAGAATTTGTAATTTTTATTTAATTTTAAAACAGTTAAATGTAGCATTTTGGAAGATTTTTTATAATTAGTAGAAATTGTTATTTATCCAAGAAAACTAGTATTTCACAGATTTAAATGAAGAACAGATTTCGTCTTTCAAAAAATATTATAAGTTTTAAATGAAGAAATATCAGTCAAAATTTCTTTAAAAACTAATACAAAATAAGGTCTTTCTTTCAGGCAAGTTATTGAATTAACTTTACGATTTTTGCATTTTGCATTCTACAATGTTCTTATTTTTTTCAAATATACAAAGCAATAGCTAAGATTCTTTTTCACTAAAGGTAGAGACCCTTTTAGCTATTGCTAAAGCCATTTTTTTGTATAATTTGTACAAAAAACTTTAAACAAAAACACAAACCTAACAAATAACTTACCTGCAAGAACAAATATAATTAAAGCTACTTACAATTAATATATGCAATAAATTTAAATTTGAGGATAGGTAGGATAGGTATGGTGGGCGAGGGCTTCAGCAATATGGAAATTAGGTAATTAGGAAAATTATTATAATTGATAAATACGAAAATTTGCCAACTGGGGATTTTTTTAGTGAATTCCCCAGGGGAATTTCCCCTTAATGTTGAAAATTAACTAATTGAAGCATAACCGAGTTGTACAACTAAATTTTCTTTAACCAGTTATTATTTTATTAATCCGTGATTTATTAATCTGTTGTTAAACAAACTTGTATACAACTGGGCCTAACGCACTTTCTTAACCCAAATCTGTCAAAATATTTTGCCGAGAGGAGATAAGCGAGACACCCTGTATGACATGGTGGTCCACCATTCAGGATTTTCAAATTTATTGTTTTCGCATTATAATATGGAAGACAAATCAGTAAAAAAACTAGAATATATATATATATATATTAATATAAATTTATTATTTTTGTTTTTTAAAAAGTAAATTGGTATACATTTATTTATTGCATATAATAATGTAAAATTGTAAGTAGCTTTAATTATATTTGTTCTTGCAGGTAAGTTTTTGTTAGGTTTGTGTATACATTTATTTATTGCATATAATAATGTAAAATTGTAAGTAGCTTTAATTATATTTGTTCTTGCAGGTAAGTTTTTGTTAGGTTTGTGTTTGTGTTTAAAGTTTTTCAAATTTTGTACAAATTATACAAAAAAATGGATTTAGCAATAGCTAAAAGGTTCGCTAACTTTAGTGAAAAAGAATCTTGGCTATTGCTTTGTATCTATACTATATTTTTTTCAACTATAGTTGAAAAAAATGAGAACATTGTTGCATGCAAAATGCAAAAATCGTAAAGTTAATTTAATAACTTGCCGGAAAGAAAGCGCTTATTTTTTTAAAGAAATGTTGGCTGATATTTCTTCATTTAAAAGTTATAATATTTTTTGAAAGACGAAATCTGTTTATTCATTTAAATCTGTAAAATACTTAGGTCTAACACGAAATTTTCTCAGTTCTCTTGGATAAATAACAATTTCTAATAATTCTAAAAATCTTCATATTTCTTCATTTAAAAGTTATAATATTTTTTGAAACACGAAATCTGTTCTTCATTTAAATCTGTAAAATATTCAGGTCTAACACGAAATTTTCTCAGTTTTCTTGGATAAATACAATTACTACTAATTCTAAAAATAAAATATCTCTAAAATTATTAACTCTTGGTATAGGATGTAGGTAATTTAATCGAAAGGTATTTTAATTTTCTTTTTCATTAGATAAAAAAAATACCTCGAAAACTATTCATTTTAAAAATGATGTTCTATTAAAAATAACAAAGTTGATGTCACTTCCAGTCAAACGCTTTAAAAATGTTCTTTTGCCATTCCCCAGAAACTTTCAATGTACCACGAACGTAAAACACCCTGTATTTCGTAAATGTGCAACACCCTGTATATAATTAAAATAATTTTAAAATCTAGCTTTAATTGTTGTCTATTTATTTAGTGAATATTTTTTTTAAACCATACAGTCTAGCTGTTATCGAAGCTGTTATATTATGTGCGTGGATAACATTTTATTGGATCTCACTTGACGTGATCTGAAAAAACGCCGAGATATGGGTATAATTTTTAGTCTTTTTACAAAATCTATAGGAATTTTTCATGGGAGGGAAAAATCAAAGTTTGTCGTAGTGTGTAATAAAAAGTATTAAAAGTATAAAGGGGGGTTAGACGGGTTATTTACAGACTAGGATGTAAAAAACTTTACTTGATTGGTCTAAAATATTTTTACAGCCTAGGAGATAATCGAATACCTTGGTAGTGAGCGTTAAAATATTAAAGCTTAATATATAAAACGCTTGAAGGTAGTTTTTGTTAGGCAAAATATACTTTGCGTGCTTTCCTTGAAGAAAAATCACTAATAATATTACTAACATCCATTTCTAACTGTCTATAATGAGCAGTGATAAAGTCGATTAGGTGTGTATCATTGTTGTCCGCAATCTATTTTCATTATTGAAAATGAGAACTTGTACACCATTAATACATGTATGTATACAAAAAACAGCCTGTAAATTGGGGCGAAGCCTATATTGGAAAAAGTGGTCCAGTAAAATAAAATATATAAAAAAAAAACAATTTGATCGGACAATGTTTATCTCTAATTGGGGCTTAAGAGAAGCCCTTTGACAAAAAATGATTTGGTAATGTAATCGGTTAAAATTTATTTATTCAATAAAATTTGTTATTGCCTTGGCTTTCGCAGAAAATTAAGCATTACTTGCATTTTAATCGACAGTAGGTAAACTTTTAAACACATTAAAAGTTTATTTCGAGTCTATATAAGACAAATAAAACTGCATTTTAAAATAAAAAGCACTTTATATAATCAAATTGTTTTTAACTGGTTTATTTATTTTTTATAAAGGTGGCTTCTACTGAAACAAGTATTTCACCAATTGAAATGTCCACTGCCATCATCAATGGGCATCAAGCAAGCACAGATGATTATACTAAACATGTCTTCGGTGGTAAGTTTTGTTTTAATTTCTTTAATCGTCCAGGTAAAATCTTTTGCTTTAAAATTCAGAAAATACAAAGACATATCGGTATAGTTTCTGCTGAACAAAATTGCTTGGTTAATTTCCTACGTATTCTCGTATTTTTATGTAGAAAGACTCTGCAATAGTTCAGGGGTCCAGCAGTTGGGGGTATTTGTACGATATTTAGTTTCAAAATTTGTAAAAAACGAATTCCTAATGTAAATACATTGACGTTTATTTGGGATGCGCTTTTCTTTTTGCTAGATTTATTAAAAATACAATAGACTATTGAATAGAGTAGCACAATAAAATTACAAACAATTATTTATGACTATTTTATTATAGCCTATGATTCAACGCGGGGTGAGTATTTGAGTGCATTTAGATTTGTAGTTTTAGTGTACCAATTTTTTTATAGTGCATGACAATTGTAGTAAAATAATTTATTTTTTTATACGCACCCCCTCCCTTTTATTATTAGAACCGGTAGGTTGGGTATTGCACATTTAAGATGTTAAACTAGAAATTAAATACCAATTTTTGATAAAATTTAAAATGGCGTCTTACTGTCAAAAGGTTATATTTTTTTCAATGGAAAGTAGGGTCATGTGACATATCTTTTGAGTTTTTTTGAAACTACTAACTTATTTTTGAGATTCTATAAAGATTTTGTAAAAAATTAGCAACATATATATAAGATTAACATTTAAAACCTGGTATTTTTGTAACTCCATTTAGAACTTTTAAATTTTTTTCTTATCCAAAAATAATTAAACATTTTTAAAGTTTATGTTTAATTTATATTTTTTTAAAAATCAATTTGTACCAGCTGGTCAAGCATTAAAAGATGCAAAAAGTTAAAGGATGCAAGAAAACTACAGTACGATCTTTTAATTTGATACTACCCTTTCGTACAACAGCAATTTTCTCGAAAATTGTTGGATCTATAGAAAAAAATGTAAATTTTAGATTTTTCCCAGATGATGAAAATTAGTTTTGAAGAAAGTGAAAAGAAACATAAAATTTTGTCTATAAAAGTGTAAACCCCCTTATTCACCCCTAAAATTAAGTTTATGTTATTTTTAAGTCAAAATATGAATAAAAATAGGGACTCGAAATTTTTTACATAATTTAATGTATAAATCTGTGGCTTGGTCAAAAAAGGGCCCAAGTGAAAAAAAACAGTTCTAAATAAATTTCAATTTACCTATACTTTATTTTGCAAATAATTGTGATTTTAATCTATTTTATCGTTAAAGGATAAAATTTAGAATAAGTTAAAATCGTTAGAAAAATACAGTTTAAATTGTATTTAAACCAAATGTAGTCAAAAAAAAATTGTAGTCAAAGTTCAAAATATTCGATTTTTCTCGCCTAACCTAAAATGTTTATAGTAAAAAAGTCCTATTTTGACCTCAGGAATACACCCTTAAAATATGTATACTGAATTTAGAAGCACCCTGTATAAATAATTTAATTTAATTGTGATTTCTTAAAATATTATTTTTTAGTTTCAAGGGCCAGATCTAGCTATTTAATATCTTCTTTTTAAGCAACTAAATTATCATGAATTTTTAAAGGAAAATAAAACATTTTTCATTTATAATATATTATAAAGAAATGTATTAACTATGTATTATTATATGTTTTAAAAATATAATATATTATATTATAAAGATATGTATTAACTCTAGGTTTTAAACTCAAATATTTAACCTTCCGGCGGGCGCAACCGATCTAAGAGATACACCAGTTAAAAAATTGCACACGAACGCACTGTTTTTATAGGCATAACTACCCACCCTTCAGTAGCTTCATATTTTTAGGACTTTTACCGATATGTCTAATGCAGTTTGTGTTTAATCGCCTTATAAGGTGGTGGCAGGCATTTTAATCTGCTAGATACAGTGCGCCCGATTACGTTATAATTTAATATTTACAAATTTTTAACTTTTTATGAACGTAAGTATTGATTTATAACTTTTTGTATGCATTTTTACTTAAATTTATAATATGATAGTTCAGCAAGAAGAAGAACAACCACCTAAAAAACGAAGATGTTTACCATGTACTTCAGAATCGGGTATTAGACCGCTTTCTAAATAAAGTGCAAAAAATGTCAAAAAGCACTTACAACTTGCAATTTTCGTATGCACTTCATTTTGGATAAAACTGTTATTACTAAATCTAATGAGGAGTTTTAATAATTATTCATAATTTTTTTTTTTTGATATACAATATGTGTATAAAATACCTATTTTGTTTAGTTTTCGTTACAAAAAAATTGTTTTATTTTATTTTCGGAATTTATGCATAAATACATACATGTATGTTTTAATTTTATGTTATTTATTAAAGTTTTAAAAAACGTTGTTATTTATTTATTTGGTAAAAATATTAAAAAAACCACTTTAGTATGCATATCTAAAAATTTATTTTGTCTTTACAAAAATTAGTTATATTTGATTTTATTTGCGCATTTTATGTATGTATAGTATTTTATAAGTTACTATATAGTCTTAAAAAAATTAGTGTTAATTA
Organism: Brassicogethes aeneus; assembly: GCA_921294245.1. Lineage (NCBI taxonomy): Eukaryota > Metazoa > Arthropoda > Insecta > Coleoptera > Nitidulidae > Brassicogethes > Brassicogethes aeneus. The sequence goes on along the minus strand of OV121132.1, from coordinate 81,324,086 downwards.
TTTATTTGGTAAAAAATATAAAAAAGCACTTTACTAAGCCTATCTGAAAATTGAATCTGTCAGATCACTGCGCCCGAACTCGTGCACAAAAGACGTGCGTCCGCCGGAAGGTTAAATTAATCAGAATATGCAATAATTTGTTTATAAAAAAGGTACACGATCAATTTAAGATTTTGCTTGTTTTTAATCTAACTTGTTAACAGAGCTGTTCCGAGAAGACTTTTAAAATATAATTTAGGTTTCAGTATCTAGCAAAAACAAATTGTTAAAAGTTAAACAAAACAAAATATCAGGTTTAGGTCACTTGAAAGTAGTGGGTCATAAAACAATATTTTAAATTTATAAAATTAGTAAAAATAAGCTCAGCGAATTTTGAATAAAAAGCGATTTTATTTCGTTAAAAACATGATGAGCTTTATGAATTTGTATAATTTATTTTTTAGTATTATGAGGAGTCATAGCTATAATATTAATGATTGTCTGTTAAAGGATTTAATTATTTTGAATTTATTTACGAATGCATAATAATAATAATTATTATTAGTATTATTATAATAGCATAATAGTAATAGTAGGGATTTACTAATACTACAGTATAATACTGGTCAACAATGATTTTGTTGTAGGATATAAATCAACTTTATACATTTAAAATAATTTTGCCCAATCAGCTCTTGTTTTTGCGATGTTATAAAAATTATTAAAACAAATAATCAAAAAATAAACAATGTTAAGTTTCGACACGTGTAATTTTTAATTAATATTTTGTGTGCCCTTTTTTTTAAATTTATACATGGTTGCTTTGTGCGGGATAAAACGGCAGGCAATGAAAGCATTAATATTGCTTCAATTATAAACTCTTGGCTTCTGGGTAATTAGATTTAGCCATGTATACATTAGTATGCTAGGGAATTTAATTTACAAGAGATATGATACAACAATAGTCGTTGTGATTGATTAAATATCTTTAATACCTCCATATCCAAAATAGATAACAAAGGACATGGACACTATTTATAAATAAAATAATATTAATTAATAATTTATAAGATCTTATTTTTATAATAAACAGAACAAAAACAAAGCATCTACCAACATACAAAATTTCCCATTTAAATTTTTTTTCAATTGATAGAACTTTCAGTATTAAATAAAAAAAATATACATTTTTTTTATTTAATACTGAAATAATTGTTATGTATATGAATAAGATCTATAATAATACACAGGGTCAACCAATAAACTAAAAATTGAAAAAAAAATATTTCTTAAACACAATAATTATTATGTAAAAATTGTTTACATAACTTATAAAATATTATCTTATAAAATTGGGTCTTAATATTTTGTTTCTAATTTATTTATTACTATTATTGTTTATAGTAACATTTTGTATTACGATGTTAAAACGATATCATCCTATGGTAATTTATTTTAAATTTTGGCGAATGCGCCGGTAATAACTTTAAATATGGTTAATAATTGTTACAATAATTGAAACTCTTGGTGCAAACATGTGGTAATTCAATAATAAATAATTAAAAAAAATCAATTTAAGGTTAAATAGTTATAATTGGAGTTTTTTTTCTCAGAACACATCTAACTTCCTTTTGTGGAGGTTAAGGTGATTTAAAACAAATATAATTTTTGAATTTGAATGAGTTTCACAGTGAAAACAAGAAAGCCTCATTCAAAACCTTGTAATTAGTGGAAACACAAAACGATCATTCACAATGCGCAAAATTAACATCTAAAATTAAGGGAATTTGCTAAAAGATTGTCCATTTTTCTTAACCTGACATATACAATATTAATTATATTAAAATAATTTTTTTTACAACCATTACAATAATATTTATATAACCTTACCTTCACTTCAAACTTTTTGCTTTTGACATAAAATATCCGCGCACATGCGCAAAGCCGCTTTCCAATTATAATTAGTGGTAAAAGTTAGAAGTTTGCAAAGTTTGTCCACTAATTGAAAAGTACTACCACTATTTTTTTGGTTGTAAACAACACTGTGTATATTTATAAGATAAACTTTTACGTTAATTTAAACCACTAATTTATTCCACTAATTACGAGGTTCTGAATGATGCTTAACAAAAAATTAAAGCCCGTAAATAGCTAATTAGTATATTTTTAGAGGGTGCAAAATGCAATTATTTACAAAATAACCCTAACATTTAAAAAAAGTTGATTTCCATAAAAGGTTGTACAACTTTTTTAATATTAAAAATTATTTAAGAAAACTTTATACTATTGTCTGTAGTAATATAATATGTATATAAAGTAAGCATATTTATTTATTTTAAAACCATTTTTTTGTTATAAATATTTTAAGTTTTGTTATAATTCAATTTCCAAAGGTAGATGTAAATTTGCCCAATAAGGTGACAATTGCTGTATTAAGAGCATCAACACGTTGAATTTTTATAAGCAAATGGCTTTGTTATAAATAATTTTTGCGGAGGATCCTTAACTAGGTCCTGTTAAAATTCTCGAATACATTTTTTGGGTATTGAATTATAAAAATATGTTAAATTGTTTATAACAAAATTTTTTTTTAAAATAAGACATAGAATTATGCGAACTTGTTTAAAATCCTACCACAGACAATTGCATAGTGTTATAAATTATACAGGGTGTCCCAGAAGTCGCGCACCACCTTGATCTACACCCCTCCAGGAATCCCAGAATATTGTTAAAAAATTCTACCTTATTATTTGAAACGATATGAGAGCGTAAACATTGAGTTTTTAAACTTGAAAATAATAGGTTTACTGTAAATATATTCTTTTAAGTCGTATTTTATAGATTAGCTCTAATGTACAAAATGTTTAAAGAATGGTTTCATTAGGAATTAATGTTTCATGTTATGAAAAATGCATTTTAAGATTTTTTACTATAACAATAAGCATGCGTTTGGCAACAATAGATTTTCACAATAATGAATTGGCTAATTAATTGTTATCTCTTGACAACAAACCATAGACAATGATTAACAGTTAAAATTCTGATACAGCATTTTTGTTAAAAATTGATATGTATTTTTTTAGTAAATACCTAATACTCACTCAGTATGTAGGTTGTGTTTGAATAATACCTAAAAAATGCAAGTCATTTAGCCTATGTACTCTCTAAAAATGAATTAGTCAAAAGTAACTAATTTAATTAAATTTTCCCCTGAATCCGAAAAAGTCATCAAAAGTTAAAAAAGTGGAACAGTTTTTGAGATATAGTCAATTTTCCATTTAATATGGAATTGACTATATCTCAAAAACTGTTCTACTTTTTTAAATTTTGACGGTATTTTCTGATTCAGGGGAAAATTTTACATAAGAATTGGCTGTTAAATTTTGGGATACCATGGTATTCCATGGTTAACCATGGCACAAGTGAAAAAGCAGCCACTATTAACTATTAAATTAGTTACTTTTGACTAATTTATTTTTAGAGAGTATGTATGTGTACAATTTAATTTAAATATTTGTTTAGTTTTTCATAATCTATGATTTTAGTTTCTGACAGGTACTCTCTGTATTTGCTTCTGGCAAGTCTAAAGTAATAGTTATTTACATGTCAAGCTTTGTAAATGAATCTTTACAGGCCAGCTAGAAGAATCCAGTGAACCTAGTAAAGATTAATTGCAAAGCGTGACACGTACCGACTTTTATTTTCACCTTAAGATAATGATTTTCAAATTTAAAATGTGTAATTTCATTTCATAAATTGCTTTTATGCAAGCCTTTACAGGCTTGTATAAAAGCAATTTGCAAGACATTACAGGTGTTTTATACAAGCCCGTAAAATATTACAGGTCTGTTCCCATAATTTATTGTTTACTTGGATACAAAAACAACAAAATTAACCTATAAAATGTCATTTACTAAGAAGGTGAAAATAAAATAAATAACCTAAGTAAAATTTGCGAATTTGACACTTTTTAATATTGTTGTTGTCATAATGATTAAGAATTAATCTACCAATTTATAAGGACTCCATGTTGTCATTTAAAATATAGGTTTCTCCTGTATTTTTTTTAATAATGAACGCACAATCCACACAACAAGGTCTGTTCGATCTCGTAGTAAAAATACTACTGTGCAACACTGCACATCATACAATGGCGGCCATTTTTGTTGTTTACAATTCTTGTGCTTTGGGTTTTTACAGATTAATAATCATTTTAAACGTTGTGTTTCTTACAGGGAGACTTGCAAGCCTTAAAAGAGACCTCAAAGTGGTAAGAACAATCATTTTACCCCTATTTTGTCAAAAATAAACCCGATTCTATCAGGGCTGTCAAATGTCAATTTAAAGGTTATTTTATAACCCACAAATTAACCTTCAAATTGAATTTGATAGAATAAGGTTTATTTTTTACAAAAGAGGAGTAAAATGATTGTTCTTACCACTTTGAGGTCTCTTTTAAGGCTTGCAAGTCTCTCTGTAAGAAACACAACGTTTAAAACGATTATTACTCTGTACAAATCCAAAGCACAAGAATTTTAAACAACAAAAATGGCCGCCATTGTATGATGTGCAGTGTTGCAGTGATTTTTAGTATTTTTAGTAGGAGATCGAACGGACCTTGTTGTGTGGATTGTGAATGAACGTAGATTTTTTAAACAACTTTCTGGGATTTCTATAGGACCCCTATGTTATAAGTGACTTCTTAGACACCCTGTATATAATATTAAAGAAGTTAAACAAAATTCTATGGACATCAACTTTTTTTATTTTTAGGTTATTTTGTAAACATTTGCCTTTGTAACATCTAAATTTATTATATCGATTTGCTTTTTTTAGTTCGACATTTTTTCAGTTGGGCATTTATTTAAATTCAAAAATGTACTCATAATTCTTATAATCACTACATTTTGTTAACCCCAGCTTTACAAAAATTGATAAACAATAATTTTTTATAACAATTTTTGCACAAACGGCTTATTATTTTACTTTAAATTTTTATACATAAGTATACTGAAATAATTTTTTGTACTCCCACCTTTAAAACGCCCATTATCGTACATGTTTCCATGACACCAAGTGATCTTTTAAATACACATTCACAAGTTGTGGCTTTATGGCGTTTAGTTTAGCAACAAGTCACGGGCTGAAGTTAGTTTAAAGTTATTTGACAGTTGTCAAATGTCATACAATCTTTAAAATAAAGTGCCCTGACCTTATTTTATTATCTTAAAACAAAAATAGTATTAAATAGTTTATTAACGCCAATACCTATTTAAAAATTTATATGCAAGTACTGACCTTTTGATTTTGTCGGCCAACTAGATTTAACTGAAATTATTAAAAATTTGGGGTGGAGACTCCACCGTGAAGTGCCCATAAAACATTCTCTTCGATTTACAAATACAAATTTGACATTATGATTGGCGCGCCGGTAATACAGATTCCCAAGTTAGAAATTGTTACTCAAGTTACTCGATTTTTTATAGATTTCGCTCTATACAAATATTAATTTGAAAGTATAGTATGCAACTTGTTTATAAATTTTCTACACACTCATTTAATTAAACACTCGCGCTTGCCTGATTAAACTTGATACATAGAATACTATTAATAGCTGTTTTTCTGCAATTATTATTAACAAAATTTAATTTAACGTAGCCCCAATAAAATTTTATAGTTGGTGTGGTCAACAACTTTTTAGGCTTTTTTGGCCGAGACTATATGAGGACCCTATAAGCCAAGGGGTATAAGTACATTTTGTTTAGTTTTGAAATAATCATTTTTAAAGTAAAAAAACACTTGTAATTGGGGGTCAAAATTGTTTGTGGTTTTATGACTCGGTTTTTCAACATGTCTTAGCTTAGAATTCAGTTATATCCCTTGGATACCAAGTAAAATGTACCATTTACTACCTTTTTCTGTACATAACTACTTTTTTTTTTAAATGTCACTTGTATCCCTTGGCTTCTAGGGTCCTCATATGTAGGCTCCTTTGCCACAGATTAAATGTAAATAATTAAAAGCATTTTGAAAAAACAGTCCTTTTGTGTTTGATAAAAAAAAAATAATGTTGATAACTTTTATTTTTTTGTAGCATTAAAAAATTAATGCATTTTTTTCTCGTGTGCACTTATACAGTGTGGAACTCACTTATGGATTAAAATTCGTTATTCGTTGAGAAAAGGTTTTTATGAAAAACGCTCGGACACGTAAACTTTAGTTTTTTATTCCAAATCTTATAATGATAATTTTAAATTTTATGCCCCCACCATTTTCCCCCCCGCACATTAGGCACCCTTATCTTAATAACAACCCCACTTTTTTTCATCGAAAATTGATAGTGCACTTTTTTTGAGTAGGACGATACCACATAAGTAGGGTTTAGTAAACAGTTTTCAATACAGGGTGGAAATATAATGACAAATTAAAAAACTAAACTTTTTATTTTAAAATTAATTAAAAATTCAAAAATAAACTGTTCTTCAATCTTATAAATGTTCAAAATGTCCCCAGTCGACTTCCTGACACTTTAGTAATCTACTGTGAAATTGTTCCCGCACTCTGTTTAAAACCTCCGGTGTTATGTTCCTAATTTCTCCAGTAATTCTGTTTCTTAATTCATCTAAATTAGCAGGTTGTGTTTTAAACACCCTGTTTTTATAGAAAAAAGTCTAGAGGTGTTAGATCCGGTGATCTTGCTGGCCATTCTATAAAACCTCTTCTTCCGATCCACCTGTGTGGAAAGGTGTCATTTAAATAATTCCGTACAAAAAGAGCATAGTCGGGTGGGGCACCGTCTTGTTGAAGCCATATCCTTTCATTGGGAAGATTAGGTTCCAATGGATTTGGAAACAACTCTGCTAAAGTTGGGACAACTTGTTCTCTTAGCATATCCAGATATCTTGCCCCGTTGGGTATGACTTTATCGTATCCAGTGGGGATTTTCTTCTGCCCAGTACCTCCAATTTTGTCTATTTACCTCGCCATTTAATAGAAATGTTGATTCATCAGAAAAAAGAATACCTGCAGAAGAAATAACATTCCTGTTTAACATATGCAGCATTTGCTCGCAAAATTGTAATCTTCTATCAGAATCACCATCAATCAATTCTTGTACGTGTTGTAGTTTATATGGATGCATTTTTTTAGCTTTTACACATCTTAAAACGGTCGAATGAATAACGTCGTTTTCACGTGCAACCTGACGCGTAGAAGTTGTTGGATCTTCTTGAAAAGCTAATAAAATATTAACCTTCACATTTTCATCAATAAAATGAGGCGTCCTGCGTAATGGTTTAACGTATCCATATTCACGAAATTGTGCATGTATTTTAGACACAGTTGCCTGAGAAAGTGGTGGTTAATCTGGGTATTTTCCCATTAAAAAGGTTTGCAACTTGCTGTTGTGATCTGCACATATCACCGTAACCAATCATCCTTAATATTTCTATTCGCAGAGTTTCTGTTAAGTGTCGCATTTTTTAACTAAAATATTAACTGATACTTGAATCTAACAAAATATTTCAATAAGTAAAGCGCAAAATGTTTCATTAATAATAAAAATTTAAACAATGCAAAAAATGTAAACAATGCAAAAAGGACAAACGCAAAAAATAGCATTAACAAAAAACAATAACAAAGCGAAAAAACATGAATATCTAAATAGCGAAAGCCACAACACAAGAAACTAAATCATAGAATAACAATAAAAAATTCATACTTGTAATTTTTAAATATTCACCCTGTATTGAAAATTATGGTTACTAAACCCTACTTATGTGGTATCGTCGTACTCAAAAAAATATGGGGGGCATAAAATTTAAAATTAACATTATAAGATTTGGAATAAAAAACTAAAGTTTACGTGTCCGAGCGTTTTTCATAAAAATCTTTTCTCAACGAATAACGAATTTTATTCCATAATTGAGTTCCACACTGTATATGCACACTGTGCATTGCACAGCGTACTCTATCCCAGGCGGGAGTGTGTTAGTGGGAGGCATGACGTCAGGAGGGCCTCCTGAGGAGGCCGACTACAATTAGCAACTAATATATGAAACAATAGATAATTTATATAAAACTGTCTTGTATTACCGCGATTATACATTAATTATTATTGTATAATCGTGGTAATACAAGAAAGTTTCATATAAATTATCTATTGCTACATATGAATTATCGATTTTTTATGTATGTTCACCATCGCATTTAACGTTGATTTAAATATTGCATTAGTTTGCTGCTTTTATAACATTATAAATACCAACAAAATGTTGCGTTCCTAACAGGCAACAAGGAAATTAATGTATTATCGCGGTTATGCAAGACAGTTTTATATGAATTATTGATTGTCAGAGCCGGCTCGAGGTTTTTTTGCCTCTCTGGGAAAAGAACACTTTTGCCGCCCCCTATTTTATTCAGCAAAAAATCAATTCTTCTGTCTCGTCCCCAACTATATTATCTACTTTTATAAAAATATTGCTTGTTTCTTTTATTTTATGTATATTCTAAAAAGAATATATTTAACAATTTTGATACCAAAACACTATATAATAAATTACCTATAGTTATACAATATTTTTTATAAAAACAGTTTTATGATTTGACCCTATTTATAAAATAATTGCATATATTATTACTATATATAGTATACTTTAACACGATTTAATACCTTTATTGAAATTGATTCATCATGCACTTCTGAAACATATGATAAATCTTAAAGTATCTCAGGTCGAGGAAATTCGTCAAGTAATCAAAGATACTTGCATATGTAATAAGCCGTTAGCTTACCGTTGTATTTTTATTTTAATAACAGTTGTATGTTTGTTTTAAATAAATTACTATTTTAAGAGCATACACAAAAAAATAATCATTTACAATAAATAACCAACATTTTTATGGTTATAAAGGGTGTCCCAACAAGAGCGCTGGATTTGATTTTAAAGAAAAACACATTTATTTTTTGAATTAAGCCAACATTTTTATATCAACATAAAGAATGGTTTCGATTAAACGTGAAATACAACCACAAAACCTCTGGCACAGGGTTATTCTTTTGTTGAAATTTTGAATAACGTTTTTGCATAACTGTGGCTGTATTTCACCAATAACGCGCCGTATTTCCTCTTTAAGATGTTCAACTGTTTAAGGCTTACACCTTTTCCTTCACTTAGTCCATCAGCGCTAGATCGCACGATTTTGGTAGACAATGTTGATCACCAAATCGAGAAATAACAGGGCCTGGAAACTTGATCTGCAGTAACTCCATTGTTTTACGTGCTGTGAGGCAGGTCCCACCGTCTTGTTGGAAAAATATGTCCTCCAAATCAATTACATCCAATTCGGGCCATAAAAACTCCGTTAACAATGTTTAATTCTTGACCACGATGCCGAATGGAAGTTCCTGGATTTTCGGCCACAAATTCCCTTTCTGTGGGTATATTTTAGAGTGACCGAAAATCAGCGTACAACACGTATTAACAAAATGGCGGCAAATTTAAATCGTGCGCTCTTGGGACATCCTTTATATACGCAAACATTTTAGTTTAAATCAAATATAAGTTTCCTTGTGTTTATTTAAATTAAATCTATTATGTTTTGTTGAAAATTACTTTTTTAAATGAATATATTAATTTATTTTAAGTAAACTTTAATATTTAAATCAGTATAATTTCTATATTTAAATACAAGAAAATTTAATTAAAGTAATTATTCTTAATAGTAATAGCAGTGGCGCAGTTGGCCCTCGAGGGGCCAACGTATCAAAAATCTGGTAGGGGCCCTTATATGGGAAAAGCTGCTGCACAGAAAAAAATCTAACATAGTACCAAGAACATCGCTGTCATTGAATGCATTAAAATTGAAGCAATCTAAATTGTTATTTGCTCAATTAATTACTATTAAACCAAAATAGGGAAATATTTTGCCTAAATGTTAAGGATTTTATTAAGTTAAATGTATACATAGTATACATACAATAGTAACGTTATTAAATAAATCAAATTAGTATTTAATGCAATAACATTCTAACATTCTAACAAATAAATATCAATATGAATATCAATAGATTTAGGAGCGATAACTTTTGTTATTAATTTAAAAACAGTAAAAGATTATAAACCAAGTGCTAACTACCTATTGGTATTATAGGAACTGTTATTCAGGAATACGGATTACAAGATCCCATTTGTTTAATGGCTCACCCATTCATGCTATGCTAGCGTTTTTTCTGTGTGGAAAAAAATTTCTGGGTGTCACGCCCAAAGTCCATTTAGGGCAAACAAAAAATTTTTTTTAGGGTATCATTTTTTTGCATTAACCAAATTTTACATAATATATGTATACATAGCTTTTTATATACCGTAAACACGGGTGGCTTTGAACCCCGCGGGTGACTTTAACCTTTTCATGAAAAATGTTCTCGCGCTCGATACAATTAACATTTATAATTTGTTATATATATAACCTGTCAATTGAGCGATTCTATTGAGTTTATATTACAGGAAAATCACTGTTTTAAAAAAATTGTTTATATTGCATCAGTGCAGAACTCTTAGAAATACACGAGGTACAATTTCTATATTGGGCGAAATCCTTTGGAATGATGATCCTTGGTTAACTACAGGTCGATATTTTATTTTTTTTTATCGGTAATCCCTTGAAATCGCTATATGTCGCTGCTAACATGTGTTTAATAAAAATAAAATATTGAGTTTATTTTATACGGAAAATACACTGTGAGAAAAAGTTACCCGCAACCAGGGGGTAACTTTGCACACCAAGTTTTGTAATTTTTATTTTTGAAACTCAGAAAGAGCAACTTAAATTTTGGTATACAATATTTAATGTTTCTGATTGTTTAAACCACAAAAATTTTAAGCTTGTTTAAAAGTGAGCTAAAGCCACCCGTATTTACGTTCTTTAACATCTTTTAAAAGGTTTCTATTTTAAAATAAAGGCAAGTCTTTTGAAATAATTGTATCGCTAATATTTATTTCTAATTTGCTATTAATATAACCTATGATAATAACACGCAAATTAGACTCAGTATGCGGCGCAGAGCACAGAAAAATATGCGCAGACAACGCATAGCGGAAAGGTGCAGGCAGAAACAATTCGTATGAGTTCACGGCCTCGTTGGAATAGGAGGGTATTCAGGAAAATTTAATAAATCGAAGTATAAACATTTAAATAATTATATTTATTTATTTATTTATTTATTTAATTTCATGCCTCAATTTTTTTAACATGTGGGTAATATGTTTTTGCTTACTCATGTCGAAGCCAATCGGGGGCCCCGTATCTTTGATACGGCTGATACCGCGGTAGCTACGCCCCTGAGTAATAGATAAATTAAACTAATTTCTTATTAAAATTAAACTGTTAAATATAAATAAATAAATTGTTAAACATTCAATTTTCTTAGTTTCTTTAAGAAACTTTCTTGACCCATCACTGGTAATATTCATAAGAATATAAGAAAAAATTGAACCTACACTCGCCAATTGCAGCAAAGGCCACGTCGTTTGACGGTGTGGATCACCTGATGTTCTTACATCTCGCCTCTGTTGACTTAACAACCGAGCATATAAGCTGAGGGAGTAATTTGTTTTGATTGTGTTCCACTACACCAAGTTGCCCGACACTGATGAGACCCAATAAAGGTCGAAACAGCTGTCTGTCGGTATTTGAAGTTGGTGGAACGCATTCGAAACAAAAAACTTTGGCGAGTGTAGGTTCAAATAAATTGTTATTTATTATTCCATACTATTAAAATTGGATTACACTTATTTTAAATATACAAATCCAAAACAATAGTTATTTTAAAATTAAAGAATTATTTTTTGTGTGCATATTCTGTTTATTTTAAATAAGTTACTATTTTAATAGCTGTTCTCTGTTTGTTTTCTATAAATTACTACCTAAAGTGTATTCAAATCCAAGCTGGACTAAACCAAATCGCCCAGACGCATGATAACTCGATTCTGATGGTATGACTCGGATTGTGAGTTCTTATTGGTCGATTCGGAGAATTGTGTTTACATTTAGTCCAGCTTGGATTTGAATACATATTGTTCTGTTGATTTTGATAGAATATGTAATCATGCGTTGTCCACCGCTTTAGTAAAAATTACTTATTAAAAGCAATAATAATCCATAACTTTGGTTGCAAAGCAATGTAATACAATAGGCTCACGTTGATCAGATCGGCCTTCTGACGTCACAGTTTTGATGCAGGAGTGGGGGCTAAACGCCTGGGATAGAGTACGCCGTGATTTAAACATTTAAACAACCAAAGGACTATTGGTAAAACAAAACTTATTTTTCTGTGTCACCACCGCCATTTGCGCCAAGTTCGCATTTATTTTTTTTGAGTGAAAAATTAAATATTGTACTCCTTAATACATAGTTTGCAAACTCTTTCTTGACGTAACTTTTTACAATCATGATAAACATCTGAAATTGTTAGTTCTCCTTCAATATGTTCTTTATTAGTGTGAGCCCGCGGCAACAGTGGCTTGGAATATATATATATATATATATATATATATATATATGTCAGAGCTGTCAAAGATACTTTTAAAAAGTATCTAGATACAAGATAAGTTACTTTTTGAAAAAGTATCCGAAGTATCTTAAGTTACTTTTTAAGATACTTAATAAGATACTTTTTTAGTTACTTTGTATATTATGTAATAAGTTTCGTAATGTATTAGATCTGGTTAGGTGTAATGTATTTCTTATCTTTATTATTAAAGACCGGACTTTTAGGCACTTAAAAACTGAAAAAAGGCTCCTAAAAAGGCACCCAAAAAGGGCAAAATAGGCAGGTAAAAGGCAAAATAGGCACGAAAAAGACACAAAAGGCAAAAAAAGAAAATTATTAAAAATAAACGCTTTTATGCTATTACAAATAAAAAAAAATATGTTTACCATAAATAATAAATAACTAATGTATACATAATAATGTATACAAAAAAAAATAATAACAAATATTTATAATAAAAATAATTAATAAAATAAAATAAAAAATTAATTACAGATATTTCTAATATAAATAATAAATTAAATAAAATAAAATAAAAAATTAATAACTAATATTTCTAATATAAATATTTTAAATTATTTAAAAAACTATAATGATTAATTTTTGGTTTTATTGCCATTATATTTAGTAGCAAACAATAATTTTTTTGACATTTTCCTCGGTTAAATTATGTCGTTTATCAGACAGAATTATTTTCCTTAGGCATTTTAATAATACTTATATTATTTTAGGAAATAATTGTTTAGTCGCCAAATCCACGTGTGCAAAGTTACTGTAGTCAAAACACGATGTTAATCTGGTTTCTCATCGAATTATAATATGCAAAACTTATTTCCTAAATCAAAGGTGGGGGGTGTGAGCTTTTCTTCGTTTATTTATTCAGATTTTTAGGACTAGATAGAGTGTTTTGCGATTTAGCTTATTTTTTTGTGTGCATTTTTTAAGGAAAAATCTATTTAAAAAAATGCGCGGTAATTAAAAAATAAATATTAAAAAAAATAACTAAAAAGGTATTTTATCCTATTTTAGGCAAGAATTTAGGCACTTTAGGCAAGCATTTAGGCATTTTAGGTAAGATTTAGGCAGTTTAGGCATTTTTTTTCAAAAAGTCGAAAAAAGGCAAAAAAGGCCAAAATGATGTTGGGTTAAATTGCGCTAAAAATGTGTAAAACTGATTTTGCACTAAGAATTTTTAACGGCCTATTAAAATTGACGATAGGCATTTTGCCTAGAATCCGGTCTCTATTTATTATATTAGAAAAAAGGAAATTATGTATGACTAAATGAACTTTTCTTGTGGTATCTTAGATACTTTTTGGTATCTAAGTTACTTTTTGGTATCTAAGTTACTTTTTGGTATTTAAGATACTTTTCTGTATCTAAGATACTTTTTTTAAGTTACAAGATACAGTTCCTTTTAAAAAGTATCTAAGATACTAGATACTTTTTGTTAAAAAAATAAAGGAACTAAGATACAGTAACTTAGATACTTTAAAGTAACTAAGTTACTCTAAAGTAACTAAGATACTTTTTTCTGACAGTTCTGATATATATATATATATATATATATATATAGGGGGCGCCATGGGGCCGGTACGGCCAAGCAAAAAGTTATCTTTTTTTCGCAAAACTTGTTTATTTAATGTCATTATAAACCATGATACTATTTAGTATCATGTTATAAACTCATATCAATTTGGTGTGGGTCTCATATCTAATAATTGAGATATTGGTATAACCAAAATCCACCAGCCGCCACTGCTTACAACAAATATCCATATACGACAAATTCTTAAAAAGACATAAATAAAAAATGGTAACACAAAATTAATTTTAAGTTTTTAGTAAGCCGCTGTGATGTGAGGGTCAAAATTTAATGACATGACATATTTTTTTATACAAGTTTATTAAAACTATAAAATATATCTATTTATTTTTATTGATTTTCACGCTGACGTATTACAGTTAAACAATTAGTTTTAACAAGGACAAATATTATTTATGCATAATAAAATCCATACTTCAAATTACATACTTGGTCAGAACGATTATTTGGTTTTTCTGTGAAAGCTACCAGTTGTGAAATATAAGGTTCATTCCAACCAGCAATAATTTCCAGTAATATTACTGATACACATGCGCGTTTGTAAAATGTCGTTCCAACCAACTAAAATTACTAGTTTAGAACTGGCAATTACTGTCAGTTCGTCGTTCCAACCAGAGTTACGAACAGTTAAATTACGGTTCAAACGATTCTTGCTCGAGAGCAAGAACTGTTGATAATAAAATTAGACGCATGCGTAGAAGGGGCACATAACCTCATCTTTTTGTTTATTTATTAACGTTTGTAATATTGTAAGTTTGTTTTCTGGACATATTATTTAAAAATGACTGCTATACAAGGTGATTTTATTAATTTTTAATGTTAATACATCTAATTTTTGTCATTTGTGAGCAGGAATGGAACAATTTATTATCAATGTGTGATGTTATTAAAATATACTTTTATATATATTTATAAACTCAACAAACCTGGGTTATATTTATTTCTAGTAGCAATGTCCCCAATAAAATCTAAATTCCTTGTCATCCGAAGAATCATACAAGTAATTATTTAAAAAACCTGCCATATTTATTACTTTATTGAAATAGATATACCTAAATGCGCTTTACTTAGTTTTTAGCACAATACAATTGTGGGTTTTGGGTTATATTCTTTTTCTTCTGATTGTGAGTACTACCAGTTCCAAAAAGGTTCCAACCAGTTTATACATTATTCAAAATAATTTTACTATTTTTGTTCGCGCAGTCGCATTAACGCTGTTACGGACGATAATATTACGGTAATATTACTGCTGGTTGGAATGAACCTATAATAACGCTAATTGCTATTATAAACAAAAACAAAAACCGTGGCAAATTATTTCAAATATGTAAATATTACATAATATTTTTTACGTAAATCAAGCATTTTGAATGTTTAAATATATCAGTGAAAATGAACGGTGTAAACCTATTTCATAGAGATAATGGGGACCTTATGAATTTATCGTCTTCTGACACTTCCATGTATGCAAATGGTAAATATGTTACTTATAACACAGTTCAATACGATTTTCCTCCAATGAAAAATTTTAACAGATTTTAAAAATAAAGGTTAAAAAACGTACCTGTGTCTCAACGTTTCACGAAATCACTTAAATATATGTTGGAAACAAATCTTGATCTTTTAGTTTGACGATTATACATTGCTTTAGAATCTGGTATCACAACCTAAAAACACCACTTGATATACAGGGTGTTTCACATTCGTGGTCCATTGGAAGTTTTAGGAAAACAGAAAAAGATATTGATTTGAAATTTAAAAAAGTTTTTTTAAATATTTTGAACTAAATGCCACTGACATCAACTTTGTTATTTCAAATAGAACTCCCCATGTATTATAACATTTTTAAATTTTACATAAATTCTGAGTAAAATTACTATACCATATACAATGTTTTAAGATTCCAAACATTTTACCCCATATTCGTAATCCTAATAGCAAACATCTACAAAACCATTCACTTTAGGTCTAGGACATGGTACACTAATTTTACTCAAAATTATAAGTAGAATTTAAAAATGTAAAAATATATCTACCTATTTAAAATAACAAAGTTAATGTCACTTCCGGTCAAACCGGAAGTGGAATTTCTTTAAAATATTTTAGAAAAATAGGCTTAATTGGATTATAAATTAAAAATTTCAAATCGATATCTCTTGCCGTTCTTCAGAAACTTTCAATGGACCACGAACGTGAAACAACCGTATTTCGTAAATGTGCCATACCCTGTATATAATTAAAATAATTTTAAAATAAATAAATAATTTTAATGGTTGTCCATATATTCAGTGAATACATTTTTTATACAAATAAACAGTCTAGCTGTTATCGAAGCTGTGTCGAATACCGTGGATAACATTTTATTGGATCGCACTTTAAAAAAATGACGTGATCTGAAAAAACGCCGAGAAACGGGTATCATTTTTTTAATCTTTTTTTTTCAAAATCTATAGGAGTTTTTCTTGGGAGGGAAAAAAATCAAATTTTGTCGTACTGTGTAATATTTGTTTAATTATCTGAATTATAAATTATTTTTTAAAATTGGATAATATGTTTTTCTTGCTACCCGGCAGAAAATACGTTGTTTCGTCCCCGATTCCACGGCAGAAAGTTTACGTTTTATGCATTGGTCAAGGCTATACGTATTTTTGGCCGAGGTAGTAAGAAAAGTTTCATTTCCTCCCGCTACCATGACAACGCTACAGTTTGATTGATTTTGAATGTAAACGTCAGAATTAAATTAAACGTCAGATTTTAATTTTGACACAAGTTTTTTATACACATTTAATTTTTTCACGTATTTTCTGCCGGGTAGCAAGAAAAATAGTATACACTACACGGGCAGAAAGTGTGAGAGCCCTGAACTGCGCGCCATGATGCCCTCGGCTTCGCCTCGGGTATCATGGCGCGCAGTGCAGGAATCTCACACTTTCTGCCCTTGTAGTGTAATATTATATTGCATGCCAAAAATTAACAATTATATTTAAATAAATATATGTCATAATTGTATTTAAAAAAGCCTATATTTTTATTTCAAACATTTTTTAAATAAAAAATAAAATAAAAATTATAAACAAGAACAATGCGATTATTAATTAGTCCTTCGGAGGGGACTTTAAGCCCGCGGTCCGTTCCTACCCCTAACCCGCTCAAGCCATTCGGTTGGCTTCTAAGATTTCTAAGGAAATAAGGGTGGAACCAAAAGAGCACTTTTGTATATTCTTTTATTATAACAACTATAATAAGTAAAGTCATAGAAAAAGGCCTTAAGAACAACTTGTTAAATAACTTAAATTTAATAAAATATTTACCAACTGCCAATATGGATTGAGACCCCAAATGTCCAGAAGAATGGCAATGAATAATTTATTAAAGTTAATATACAAATTGTTTTAGAACCGAAGCTATACTGGAGTTATGTTTTGTGACATATCCAAAGCTTTTGATTGTGCTTTTGACAAAATTTAGTAGGTATAATTTTGGAAAAGGTGCCTGTTCCTTGTTGTACTCATACATGACTAGTATACATTAATATGTGATATTCAACAACAAACCTTTGACGTTATTACCTATTAATATGGGAGTACCGCAGGGATCAGTTCTTGGTGTATATATACAGTGTGTCGCACTTAAGATGAAGACACCCCCATATTTTCGCTATTTGAAGGAATAAAGGTTTGATTTTTTTCACATTCATACATGTTGATGGGTCACATTTTTTAAGCTACTCAACTGAAATCTGAACTTTAAACTTGGCCTACTACAAATTCACAAACGGGGCCAGTTCTCGATATTTTGCTTCGCGTTAGAGATATCGAAAAAAGTTATTGGAAAAAGTTGTTCAGAATATTATTCTAACCCCATATACCAATTTTTATAACAAAATTCGCATTTTTAATTTTTTTTTATTTTGGTCCACACAAAATTATTACAATACAAGTTCATTTTTTAGTTTGATAATAAGGGAGCCATGGAAAGTAATAATTTGATACTAACTAGTGTTTATGACCGTTAAATAAATAATTAAAACAATTTTTGGAAATTACAAATCAATTATAATTTATTAAATTAAGGAAATGGTATAAAACAATAATAAAAATAAATAAATTAGAAATGCGAATTTTGCTATGAAAATCGGTATACGGGGTTAGAATAATATTGTGAACAACTTTTTCTAATAATTTTTTTCGAAATTTCTAACGCGAAGCAAAATATTGACAACTGGCCCCGTTTGTGAATTCGTAGTAGGCCAAGTTTAAAGTTCAGATTTCAGTTGAGTATCTTAAAAAATGTGACCCACCAACATGTATGAATGTGAAAAAATTCAAATCTCTATTCCTTGAAATAGCGAAAATATGGGGGTGTCTTCATCTTAAATGCGACACATTGTATATATATATATATATATATATATATATATATATATATATATATACATATATATATATATATATATTGTAAGCGTACACACCCCCCCAGCAAAGAATCTGTAAAAGTTACACCCCAAGTGATAAATGAAATATAACACCACGGCAAATGTTATATTAAATTCCGACAAATAAATAAAATAAATACTTACGGTAATAAAGCTCATTAATTTAGTAACCCAAGGTACTTTTGAGGTGTTGTATTTATGGGGAAAGTATTAAAAAGGGAAATAATAAATACAGTAAATAAAAGGCAATAAGTTACGTTTGAACTCAGTTCAAAAACCCGGAAGGCTCCCGTTTATTTTTTTATTATAAGTATCGCTCATAAAACCTTCCAAAATGAGGGATTATGGGAGTGAGTTACACGTATAAAATATTTAAAATTTATAACAAACAATAATGATATTTATTTGGATAGAGCAACAAAAATAACCGCAACCCAAACGACATTTAACTTAGTGAACTCTGAAAGAAAAGGACATCCTACAACCCCTTAAAACCCCACAATATCTCCTTACTACGACCACAACCCAAATATAATATAAATAAATAAATATATAAATACCATTAGATAAATAATACATCATACTAGAGCTTTGCTGTCGTATGTACAACCCCTTAAAACAACACAATATCTCCTTACTGCGACCACAACCCAAATATAATATAAATAAATAAATATATAAATACCATTAGATAAATAATACATCATACTAGAGCTTTGCTTTTTAATTTGTTTGTTTGCTTATTTGCTTGTTTGTTGGGTGAAAGTAGATTGAGTCTTAGTCTCCATTTTTGTATTTTAAATTTAACCTTATTCATCAAGCATTCCGTCTGCAATAGGCCTCCATCATTCAAATAAAGTTTTTTATATTATTTACTGTTGAATTTAAGTTTACTGTTTTTCTGTTACTGTTTACAATTTTTCATGTAATATTTATTAGAGTTCAGGCTCAATCAACTATTAGAAAAGGAGTAAATAAATTATCAGGCTCGACTCGGGCTTCACCTGAGGGTTCGCAATTGTCTATTATGCCTCATTTCGGCAAACTATAATGAATTAATAATTACCATAAAATACTAGGTAATCAAAATGACACAAATAACCAAAACAATGTCTGCGTCGCGCAGTCAGATGAAATCAAACCGCTCGGCACCTAATAAAATTTACAGGATAGTTATTCAAAATGGGCTTGTTGTGTCAGGACTCCACGGGTAGTGGATAAATTAAATGTCGTTTTCGCACAATCATTATTGCCACTCCAAACGTAATACCAAATAATTAAATATGACTGGTAAAAATCACTTAGCTAATTACGGGACATAAATGTGAATCTACGAGTACAATTTTATAAATCCCGTATTCAAGAAAATCGATATTAAATACACTTAATTTACACAGCGTTTATGTTAAATCCCTTTTTTGAAATATTTATTAAAATTAATTAAATAATCTCAAGTACAGTCCTGACATTTAGCTTAATAAAACTCAATACCGTCCTGCTCTTTTAATTTGATAAAATACCCGTAAAACCCTGCTCTTTTAATTAGATAAAATCAAGTACCAATTGTTTATAACTTAGAATCTAAATTATAATACGAAATACCTAGTTTAAACGTAATGTATTTTACGGGCGTGGTTTGTTAAAACAGCAGCCATCATGACGGAATAGATCGATCTATGACGCTAAGTCAAATATTCGAATATTTATCTTTACACAAGGTATTTGTGTAAACTAATTATACCAAAATGCTCGAGAATATTTATACTACAATAATTTAGTTATTTAAAATGTACAAACCTACAAATTTAAACACTTTTCTGCACAAACAAATTAGCACCTCCAGTCGCTGCACGCTCTTCTCGAATTCTCCCCTTTGTTCTTCCCTGCCCTTCTGATTGCCGGCATTCTTCCCCCCTTCTTTTTCCCACCTAAACACGAGATGCTTTCTACCCAATGGCACGGTACTAGGTATGTCAATTGCATTTCCGTCGCGCTAAATTTAAATGTTCGTTTAATTTACATGGCTTTTTGAATGCATTTATTTTAAACAATTAGGATCGTAATAACCCACCGATTGTTTATCAGGGGGGGTAATATGTATATATATATATATATATATATATATATATATATATATATATATATATATATATAAAGACGTTTCGGTACAATCTCATGTACCATCTTCAGGACTTATCTGCTGGGTTGCTGTTGCTGCTCTGCTGCGAGTTGGACGTGGAGTTCACTTCATATATATATATATATATATATTAGGGTGTTTCAAAAAAATTAACAATTATTTTTTTTTCCAATGGTGTTGAAAAATTATAATAGTACATTAAAAAACGAAAATGTTGTCGCCTATTTGAGCCCTTAATATTAATATTAAGGTTTGCCTCAATTCATTTTTTGTTTTTCCATTTCAATAACACGGGAATTTTTATTTTTTTAATTTTGAATTCTTATAACTTTGGAATGGTTTGTTTTCGAAACACCCAAGCGAGAGGAGTTATAGACAATTTCACGCTCTACAAAAAACATCTGAAGGTCAAAGTTCTTCAGATCAACCGTTTCAAAGATATCAGCGATCAAAAATAACACTAATAAAAAATTTCAAATATCATCAAATAAAATACAAAAAAATATCATATGCCATATTTATAATATTTTTTTTTTAAAATCACTTTAATTCTGTTAACATGAGACTGTAAACTTTTTTTTATTTATATATATAATATATATACATATACATATTTGAAACACCCTATATATACATTATGTATATATATATATATGTATATAAATAAAAAAAAGTTTATTTTTGATCGATGATATTTATTAGTGTTATTTTTGATAGCTGATATCTTTGAAACGGTTGATCTGAAGAACTTTGACCTTTTGATGTTTTTTGTAGAGCGTGAAATTGTCTATAACACCTCTCGCTTGGGTGTTTCGAAAACAAACCATTCCAAAGTTATAAGAATTCAAAAAAAAAAAAAAATTCCGTGTTATTGAAATGGAAAAACAACAAATGAATTGAGGCAAACCTTAATATTAATATAAAAGGCTCAAATACGCGCCAATATTTTTGTTTTTTAATGTACTGAGGAGATCTGCAAATACCCCCTACTAAACAATGCGTGGGTTATTACGATCCTTAAATTGTTTAAAATAAATGTATACATGAATATATTCAAAAAGCCATGTAAATAAAACTAACATTTAAATTTAGCGGGACGGAAATGCGAATGACGTACGAAGTAGCGTGCCATTGGGTAGAAAGGATCTCCTGTTTAGGTAGGAAAAGGAAGGGGAAGTGCCGGTGGTCGGGGGTAAGAACGGGGATAATTCGAGAAGAGCCGGCAGCGAACAAGGTGTGTGGATTTGGTGTGCAGAAAAGTGTTTGAATTTGTAGGTCTGTACATTTTAAATAGTATAAACATTCCCGAGCATTTTGGTATAATTAGTTTACACAAATACCTTGTGTAAAGATAAATATTCGATCAATTGACTTGGCGTCATCGTTCGATCTATTCAGCCGTGATGTCTGCTGTTTTAAAACAAACCACGCCGTACCTAAAATACATAACGTTTAAACTAGGTATTTCGTATTATAATTTAGATTCTAAGTTATAAACAATTGGTACTTGATTTTATTAAATTAAATGGGTAGGTTTTTACGAGTATTAATCAAATTAAAAGAGCAGGAATTTACGGGTATTTTATCAAATTAAAAAGGACAGGGCCGTATTTGATTTAATTTAGCCAAATGTCAGGTCTGTACTCGAGATTATTTAATTAATTTTAATAAATATTTCAAAAAGGGGATTTACCATAAACGCTGTATAAATTAAGTGTATTTAATATCAATTTTATTAAATACGGGATTTGTTTAATTGTACTCGCAGATTCACATTTATGTCCCGTAATTAGTAATTTTACCAGTCATATTAAATTATTTGGTATTACATTTGGAGTGGGTAGCAACAGTGATTGTACGATAACGACATTTAATTTATTCACTGCCCGTGGAGTCCTGACACAACAAGCCCATTTTGAATTACCATCCTGTAAATTTTAAGAGGTGTGTAAAGGTCTGATTTCATCTGACTGCGCGACGCCGACATTGTTTTTGTTATTTGTGTCATTTTGATTACCTAGTATTTTATGGTAATTATCAATTTATTAAAGTTTGCCGACAAATGAGGCATAATAGACAATGACGAACCCTCAATTGAAATGACCTCGAAGTCGATTATTATTTACTCCCTTTTAAGAGGTGTTTAAAAGTCTGATTTCATCTGACTGCGCGACGCCGACATTGTTTTTATTATTTGTGTCATTTTGATTACCTAGTATTTTATGGTAATTATTAATTTATTAAAGTTTGCCGACAAATGAGGCATAATAGACAATGACGAACCCTCATTTGAAGCGATTTATTTACTCCCTTTTTACAGTTGATTGAGCCTGAACTCTAATAAATATTACATGAAAATTTGTGTAACAGTAAACTTAAATTCAACAGTAAATAAGTATAAAAACTTTATTTGGATGATGGAGGCCTAATGCAGATGGAATGCTTGAAGTTAAATTACATACAAAATAGAGACTAAGACTCAATCTACTTTCACCAAACAAACAAGCAAATAAACAAACAAACAAACCAGCAAATAAGCGAAGAAACAAATTAAAAATTAAAAATTAAAAACAAGGAACACATACGACAGCTAAGCTCTAGTATGATGTTTTATTTATCTGATTGTATTTATATATTTATTTATTTATATTAGATGTGGGTTGTAGTCGCAGTAAGGAGATATTGTGTGGTTTTAAAAAGGTTGTAGGAGGTATTTTTCTTTCAGAGTTCACTAAGTTAAATGTCGTTTGGGTTGCGGTTATTTTTGTTGCTCTATCCAAATAAATATCATTATTGTTTGTTATAAATTGTAAACATTTTATACGTATAACTCACTCCCATAGTCCCTCATTTTGGAAGGTTTTATGAGCGATACTTATAAAAAAATAAACGGGAGCCTTCCGGGTTTTTGACCTGAGTTCAAACGTAACTTATTGCCTTTTATTTACTGTATTTATTATTTCCCTTTTTAATACTTTCCCCATGAATACACCTCACAAGTACTTTGGGTTACTAAATTAATGAGCTTTATTACCGTAAGTATTTATTTTATTTATTTGTTGTAATTTAATATAACATTTGACGTGGTGTTATATTTCATTTATCACTTGGGGTGTCACTTTTACAGATTCTTTGCTGGGGGGGTGTGAACGCTTACAGTACTATTAATTTTTTAACACCATTGGAAAAAAAATAATTGTTTTTTTAAACACCCTAATAGGGTGACCCTATAGGGTGTTATAATATACATATATATATACATATATATATATATATATACATATATAATATATTATGTATTATAAGGAAAATAATTTTGAAAAACTTTTTTTTTGCTTTTATATATTGGGGAAAGGATAATAAGGTTTCAAAACTAAATATCTCATAAACATAAGTAGGTACCTAGGTAATCTTTTTAAATATAAAATTCAAATTATAAAATTATAATTTTTTTTTTATTTTTTCAAAACGATTTATTTTTATATCCCTATGTACATGTGACAACGCTAATCCTACTAGTCTTTCTTCACCTGTAGAAGCCCGAAGCCAAGTCTTTATTTTTCTTTTATTATGCCACAACTATTTATAGAGGGCGACTTTCATTCATAAATTATATTTGTAGTAATTTTTTTTCTCATCACTTCTATCTTGGGGAGGTAATTACCCCCCTATCGACGCACTTATATAAATGACCTATCGAAATGTACTTCGCAGGTTAACTTTGTCCTTTTTGCCGACGATACTACTGTCGATTTTTAAAGATATATTTGATAACATCCAAATGTTTCTTATTTTTTTCTATTTAAGGGTTATTTTATCAAACATTTTAGTCTTGCACAATAACACATACCATTTCATAGATATTTAATAAAAAATCAATAATTTTTGTAAATTTTACTTTTGCACGACAAAATCTTAAAAGAAAAACTATAAAAAAGCTATTTTTGTATGATGTCTGTTTCATATGAAACTTTTTTGTTCATATCATTAGAAAATACCATTTCAAAAATATTTATTAAAAAAAATCGTTTACGCACTTAAAAAGTCACAATAATTTTTGCCAATTTTGTTTTGCACAACAATATTCTAAATTAAATGCAATTTTTTTAAAGTTGTTAATTTCTTATAATTTTGTTTTATTCATAATAAGATAAAATATAACATTTGACTCATATTTAAGCAAATATTTCGTTTAAGCACAAAAAATTATAATTTTAAATGGTTTAAACCGTAGGTATATAAAGATATTATTATTATAATTATTTGTCATATTAAAATTAGGCAACTGGATAGTCTATTATTTCTATTAAAAAAATAGTATGCATAATTTAACAAACTAGATTTTAATAATCTTGCAAAATTTAAACCCCATAGCTTATAAGTTCATAATATAAAATTAATTTGTTTACATTAGTTAAATTTTCTTATATATTTATGAACAAAAAATCCTTAATTAAAAAGAACAACATATTTTCGATATAAAAATTTGACTTATGGACCGTAAAACACGAACTTGGGCACACAGCGGAAATAATTCAATAACTTTTTTATTACATTATTTTTTTTTACTGTGCAAGGGTTGTTACGTATATTTAATTAACTATATTTTAATACAAAAATAAAGGTTTTATTTTTTCATCCGTTTGCAAAAAAAATATAGTAACTTTTTTGTTTTAACTAAATATTTATTTTTTAACAGTATTTAGAAAGACTTAGTATATTTTTTTGAAAAAACTATTTTTTTTATTTTTTAATGGTTTTTTAAATTTTTCGTAAATGATTTTACTTTTCTATGCATTTATATAAAGGAAAGCTAACTGAACACATATGTTGTCATACAAATTACCTTAATTTGCCCAAAATAATTTTCTAAACGAGACCATTAAAAATGTATCAAATGTACTTTTGTAATCACAATTATACTAATTTAACAATACTATTTTATATTATAAAATAAAGGGAATTACAAATTTTAATAAAACACTTTTACAGAAAATATATAAATAATGAAAACAATGCTTTTTTAAACACTGTTTTTAATCTAATCTGGTAATTATCATTTGAAAAACATTTCCGCTATATTTTCCTGTAAATGTTTTACATGATTTTGAATGGGTAATATCCGGTAAAAAATTATAAAGGTCATAGTTCGTATTATAAACATTTTTTTTTTAAATTATTTTTAATTGCCTTTAACAGGCACCAGGCCCAATTACAGAAGTAAACAATGACAAACACAAATACAAATAAACAGCCATGGTGGGATTCGAACCCACGATCTCTCGGCTTGTAGTCCGCAGTGCTAACTACTACACCACCGAGGGCAATTTTACTAGGTTAAAAAATACTTAGTCGAAGATCCCAGAGCCCCCACACCTACGTTATTTTAGTACTATTAAGATTTTGTCTATAAATGTCTTAATATGTATATAAAAACGTATTTATACTTGCTAGCTTGGAAGCGGGGCCCTTTTACAGGCACTAAAAGTACATAAACATAGTACTCGTTTACGATAAAGTGATACTGCTGGTTTTTATTTTTGTTTTACACAACATTATTAAAAACCAACATTTATTATTGCTAGACACATTCCAGAGGGCGTAACTACAGCCAGACGCTTTAAAGCTCGAGAAAAAAGGGCTAGGTTATATTGGTAATACTGAATTTTTTATATATTATTTGGGAGATTATTTTAAGACCTTTCATAAGGAGCCAGACCAATTCGAAGGGCCTTACCACACACCAAAAGCTTTAAAGCTCGAGAAAAATTGGGAGAACCTACGTTATAGTAGAATTCCTTAATTCTATATATATTATTTGGGTCACTATATAAAGACCTTTTTTAAGCAGCCAGACTTATCTGAAGGATCAAACCCCAGACACGATACAAAGGTAAAATCTAAAGATAAAAAAGTACTAAAGATATGTACATACATACATACATTTATACATACGAGTATATGTACACACATACATATAATGTTAAAGTTAGGTTTTCGTATATATACATATATGTTTTACACAATATTATTAAAAACCAAACCGCATATACAGGCTTTTTCACATATGTGGTCCATTAGAAGTTTCTGGGGAACGGAAAAAGATATTGATTTGAAATTTTAAAAGCATTTAAAATCTATTTAAGTCTATTTTTCTAAAATATTTGGTATTAAATACCATTTCCGGTTTAACCGGAAGTGACATTAACTTTGTTATTTCAAATAGAACACCCCAAATATTTTAAATTTATAAATTCCACACACAGAAAAAAATCTAACATAGTACCAAAAAAAAGCGCTGTCATTGAATGCATTAAAATTGAAGCAATCTAAATTGTTATTTGCTCAATTAATTACTATTAAACCAAAATAGGGAAATATTTTGCCTAAATGTCAAAGTATTTATTTATATATTTATATACATAGTATACATACAATAGTAACGTTATTAAATAAATCAAATTAGTATTTAATGCAATAACATTCTAACATTCTAACAAATAAATATCAATATGAATATCAATAGATTTAGGAGCGATAACTTTTGTTGTTAATTTAAAAACAGTAAACGATTATAAACCAAGTGCTAACTACCTATTGGTATTATAGGAACTGTTATTCAGGAATACGGATTACAAGGTCCCATTGGTTTAATGGCTCACCCATTCATGCTATGCTAGCGTTTTTTCTGTGCATACATTCTGGGTAAAATTACTATATAGTTTTCGAGTTTTAAAATTTAATTTTTTTCGTTAAAATTTGACAAATGTGTGTCAATAAAAAATAGCCTATAAACTTTTGTTATTAGGTTTGCAAATACGGGGGTAGAATTTTTATAATCTTAAAACATTGTTTAAAAGATTCCATGTCAATTCTTTAACATTTTTCAACAAATTTCTTTCTACCCAGGGAAAATTAAAAGTTAATAGCTTTTTTATTTTAAATGTTGTAACACCCGGTATGTTTTTACATAATCACATTGTACATTAAAAAACCGTTTGATTGATGTAACTATTTTCTATACCTAAAGTTAATAATTTGAGGGATATTTAAAAATTTCTAAAATTTTAAATATTTTTTTGTATCAAGAAACCTGTGACGGTTAAATTGACGGTATCCACGTAATTTGTCATTGTTCAAAATTTAATGGCGTCAATTTTTCAGGTTGTTATAAACAATTTGTTAACTAACTAATTTTTTTATTATTAACTAAAAATTTAGGATAAATAACTCACCCTAAGTGGCTGATTACCTCTTACCGCTGTCGCTGTACTTGTTGGCATTTATAAGGCCATGGCAGCGTATTTCCATGCACAGCTATCTTGCAGTAATGAGGTCTAATAAGACCGAAACAGCACACTTGAAACAAAAGTAACTGTGACCAGGTATTTGGCCAGTTCTCATGTAAAATGTATATAATTATTATCTTTATTTTATAACAAAAAAAAAATTCCAAACAAATTGACAAAACAATCACACAAATTATTTATCTGTTTATTTTGTGACAGTTTTTGATGCAAATAAATATTTTGTATTCAATGTTAACACTATATAAAGATCATATTAATATAACTTGTCATATTAACGCTTTTTGTAAAAAAATTGCTTTTTTCTGAATATCAGCATTATCCAAATTTCCAAAATAAATAAGAATACCGTAAATACGGGTGACTTTGCACCCCGCGGGTGACTTTAACCCATTTATGAAAAATCTTTTCGCGCTCGATAAAATTAACATTTATAATTTGTTGGTCTAAACCTGTCAATTGAGCGATTCTATTGAGTTTATATTACAGGAAAATCAGTGTTTTAAAGAAAGAAATGGGATTTATTACACTTTAAAATTGTAAATATCGTATCAGTGCAAAACTCTTAGAAATACACGCGTTACAATTTCTATATTATGCGCAATCCATTGGAATGATGATCCTTGGTTAACTACAGGTCGATTTTTTATTTTTTTTATTGGTAATCCCTTGCAATAGATATATGTCGCTGCTAACACGTGTCTAATAAAAATATAATATAATATTACATTCATTTTATACTGAAAAAACACTGTGAGACAAAGTAACCCGCAACCAGGGGGTAACTTTGCACACCCAGTTTTTAATTTTTATTTTTGAAACTCAGCCCTATGTAATATTATAACATAGTTATTATGAAAGAGCAACTCAAGACTCAAATTTTGGTATACAAAATTTAATGTTTATGATTGTTAAAACCACAAAAATTTTAAGCTGAAGTTTGAAAGTGAGCCAAAGCCACCCGTGTTTACGGTATACATAATTTTTTATAGATTTTTTCATATTTTTATTTTTTGTAATGACTAAAGTTATCATTTTCAAGTAATTTCATCTCTCCTATTCTTGTCTCAATGACATAGATTTACCTATGTTTCAGTGGCGGCTCGTGACCATTTATGAAGGTGAGGCCCATGAACCGCCCCGCCATGGCGCGCCATATGGCGCCGCAGACATATTTTTTTAAATTTTCAAGGTCTCGCGTTTTTGGAGCACTTCAGAATCTAAATAAAAAGAAATATTATTTAAAAATATATTCTTTCACGAGAAAAATTTTCAAAATTTAGCTAAAATAATATAAAAAGTGCGGGATGAGGGGGGATTTTTATTTATTCCTTCAGCAGGTTTCCACATTACCCAGGAGGTACTGCTCATGTTTACCTATCTTACAATAATTACTTTTATTTTAATAAAGGCACAACCGCACAACAACAAAATAATAATGTACAAGCACAGTAGGTATATGAAACTCAACGATTTAACACTGAACTATAAAAAAACATTAATATTTTTATTTATATTTTTTGTGATTTTTACTGTGTGTTAATATAATAGTATATTAAAATAAAAATGATCTTTAATAATTATTTGAAATATTTTTACATGAATTCGCAACACAATAATGTATTTTACGCTTGCATTTTTATCACCAAATCCATTTTAACGCTAAGGCAAGGACTAAACAGAAATAAGAAACTATAAACACGCATAGACCTAATTAATAAGCTTTGTTTTCTATCATTCCCCGCCCAGTCTTTTACAACGGCTAATAAGCGAGCCGCACAGATCTCGGGACTGACTCTGCTGTCTTCCATACTGTGGTACAACTTTGTGGGCCTCAATGTCTACAAAAATTCGCGTATTATCCCCGCCTTGCGGGGGTGCCGGCGGCATCGTGCAGCGGTGGGGAGCATGATGTTGTATCGGCAATGTGTGACGTATATGAAGCGCAAATTTTTGGGATTACTATTTCCCTATTATGCGGTCGGGCAATGATTTAAGCGTTTAGAATTAAAGATGGAAGGGGTGCGCGCTAAATTTAAAGGAAATGTTTTAAACTTTGATGGTTATTCGATGTTTTGATACTTTTAATAATTGGAAATTAGTTTAAAAACGTTTTATATTTAAATGAGTAATGTATTGAAGATTTCAAATTATATTATAATTTTAACATGTGAGGGCCGGGCTCAGTTGCTTTATACGACGAGCCGCCACTGCTATGTTTTACCCTACACACAAGTGTTTTGTACTCTAAGTAAAAAAAGTTTTTTGATGTCTGATATTTTAATAAACTCATTGTTGAGCGCAAAAGTACATTTTTGGGTAAATGTAAATCAAGCAAATTTCATTCCTATCAAAACCAAAAATCTTGAAACCTTGAAAAATTAAAAAATGTTGTCCACATTTATTTATGGTATAACATAAATTATTTAAATAAATTATTAAAAAACAGTTACAATTCCATTATATTCTGTTAATTGTTTGCAGAGCATTTATTATAACTACGAGTAACTATAAATTAAATTATTATTAAAAATAGTTAAAATATGTTTTATCTTTTAATTTTCAATATTTTGCTATGGGTAATTTCAAAATTTAATACATAAACGGCCGTTAACCAGTTAATACTTATTAAAGCTTACCCAGCTTAAACGACTTAATTAGCAGCGTCCTAATGGTTGGGTATTATCATTTTAGGAGGATCTCCAGAAACTGTCGAAAATAACAAGGATAGATGACCCTAGTTAACTTTCCGTGTTTGTACTGGTAATGCAGGGACATTACTATTTGTATTTGCCATTCTTTGAAAAGTTCGTTTTTTAAGTGTATATATTTATCGGGTTGTTTAAAGTAAAACTTTTGTTTTAAAAGTTTTTTCCTAAATCTTTCAAATAATTTGGAAACTCTATTGCCATTGTATGTCGAGTTTTTTTCAAAAAGAAGTTGAAGAAAGAACTAAGTATGTTTTAAAATAATATATGCCAAATCGATCACATTTGAACCCGACATTTTGTCCCTTTTAATTACAAAATTTTATTTAAATTCTCTTTTGTTTCTTACATTTAGTAAAATAATGTCTTCCCGAAGGAGCCAAAACACTCTCTTCAAATGAATTAGTCACTATAATTAGTCAAATTCTACCGAATATAATGGTCAAATTAGTAAACATAAAAATTATAATATTTAAGTTGGGGCAAAAAACTGTAGTAATATAAATATAATTTTTTTTCAACCAAGTTGTTTATTGTGACTTTTTCAAAGTTGAGCACTTTAATTTTTAAAAGAAAAACAAGGCAAAAAGGCGGACCCCAGGTCAATGTCAAATATGAAAATATTTGTACTTTTAAAATTGACCGTGTGCTCGTTTTAATTTTTTAAAATCAATGTGACCAATTTTGGGAAATATATCAATTTACAAAGCGTTTATGGCAAATCCCCATTAAGAAATATTTATTAAAATAATTAAATAAACTCACGTACGTACCTATAAAATTCAGTACAACTGTGACCTATTAATTGGATAAAATAAAGTACAAAGTGATTATAATTTAGAATCTAAATTATAATACGATATAGTTTAAACGTAACTTTATTTCATGTCGATAACGGTCGTGGTTTATTAAAACGGCAGCCATCATGGCAGAATAGAAGATCGATGACGCCAAGTCAATTGATCGAATATTTATCTTTACAAAAGGCATTTGTGTAAACTAATTATACGAAAATGTTCGGGAATATTTATACTACAATAATTATTAATTATAGTTATTAAAATGTACAAACCTACAAATTTACGCCACTACAGAATTTCCCTTTTTAAAAGTTGTTTGATACACATGTTTTTCGTTGCACCGGTTTTAATCGAATGATTCCCCGTTCTTCCCTGCCCGTCTCGAATGCCGTATTTCTTCCCCTTCCTTTTCCCACCTAAAACAGGAGTGCCCGTCTACGCCAATCGTTCGGCATTCTACGTCAAATACATTTCTACTTCCCGCTAAATTTAAATGTTAGTTTATTTAAATGACTTTTAAAATTCATATAAATATATTGAACAATTAGGATCGTAATAACCCACGGATTGTTTAGTAAGGGGGGTATTTGTAGATCTCCTCAAGTTGTGGTGTCAATAATTTTATTTATAATAATACATAATGGTTTACAAAATATAATTGCATACACAGTAAAAAAAGATGCTTTCAGTCAAATACTGTAGGTTTAAACCAAAGCATTCATTGTTTTAAATAGCCACAAATAAATCATCTATTAGACTCAAGATAAGTTTATATTTGTAATTTAAATATATCATGATCTTAGAAAAAGTAAATGCGCGCTTTAAATTAAATGCATGTTATGACTTAGTTTAAAACTAATATATTCTTAAATGGAAAAGTTGGGCTTCTTTATGTAAATATATAATGCCTTTGTCGTAAGTATTGGATATTTTTTATAGAAAACTACGATATATTTATTTTAAAAATATATTAAATTTGACGCAAAAATAATGTTTTTTGGTTAAAATTTAACATAATATGTTAAATTTTATATTATGGTTGATTTAAATGTATAATATTTTTGTTGGAAAAAATTCATGCTTTCATATTGAGGCAACGATGTGTTTAATTTAAATAATTTTTATACTTACTTTAAGGTGAAATTTAGATTTAAAGCAAAAATGTAAAAATTTTTAATAAATTCTTTTATATAGGCTTTATTTAAATTAAAATGTTTATTTACACACAAAATGTAAATACATAATGTAGTTTAAAATAATGTAACAAGTTAATTTAAGTAAGAATGTACCTTATACACTTACATATATAAATATAGTAATATTATATTAGTTAAAATAAGCATTTTAATAAGTTAATCCTTCTTTGCAGAATTATTTTAAAAACATTACATTTTTGCCTACAGTCTAGTAGATTAAGTCTACAGTAGATAACAGCTTTAAATTCCTTTAGCTTGAATATATTACCATGATTTAAATTGTTCAAGAACTCCACTAAGTAGGGATGTTTTATTTTTTTAAATAAAGAAATAATACATTAAATAATTAAAAATCCATATTTATTTAATTATAATTATTTTGGTACAAATAATATAAATTTACAAGAGCATCATGAAACTAATCCTAAAATAACAAAAAATAAACATTCGCATATAAAATGAAACAAAAGATAAACCTTCGTATTTAAAATTAAACAAAAATAAACAATACGGTATCTTATAAAATATAAGATACCGTATTTTAAATATAACATATTACGATATTAATAATAATAATTTTAAAAGCAAAACAATAACAATACACATATTACTAATATTATTAATAACTAGGGATGGGATATTTAGGTATTAAAAAAAACTGAAAAATAGGTAACTAAAAAGGTACTAAAAAAAAGCATTTTAGGTTAAAAAAGCAGCATTTTAGGTAAAAAAAAACATTAAAAGTTTAAGTTTCGTTTATAATTTTGTTTAGCCGCATACCCAAACACAGAACATACCCACAATAAACTATTTCTATGCAATAAACTATGTTTTACTGAGTGACACTCACTACACAGAAGTTCTATGACAGAACATAAGCTGACTAGTAGTGAGAGGAAGGTAACTGTAAAGAAAGTTACTGTTACAGTCTGTAACCATAAGAAAAAATTCTATACAGATGAGTTGCAAGCTCTGGATAAAACATTGGCGCAAATTTTAAAAAGAACAAAAAAAATAAAATAAGTAAAAATACGTAAAAATAGGTAACAAATATATAAAAATAAACTGACAAATTAAAAAATATGTAACAAAAGTATAAAAAGGTAGTTTAAAGCAAAAACCTCCAAAAAAGGTGAAAAAAGTTAAAAAAAAAATAGGTAACAAAAGTATAAAAAAGGTAGTTAAAAGCAAAAACCTCCAAAAAAGGTAAAAAAGGTGAAAACAAGTTAGGTTCATATAATAGAAAATCTTTTAAAACACATTTTGGCATTATTGGTTTTCAAATAGTTACATCGGTTAAAAAAAGGTAAAATAACTAAAATCCCATCCCTATTAATAACATATTACCTACCTTTAAAAACGGGGATTAGATCTTCCAAATTACATTGTTCTAATAGTTCTTCCATATTTTTGCACAAACTTTTATAAACTACACCAGAGGAAACACATAAACGAAATGGCGGCTAAAAAGAATACCGGCACCGGCACCGATACCGAAGCGAAACAGTTTCTGGTAACCCATTGGTTCCATAAGTCACGTGCTACTAAAATCTCGCGATAAAATATTTTAAACATACCATATATTTAAAATAAAATTATATTTTTAAATCAATTATACATATTATTTGTTTGAAGAATTATAATTTTAGTTCAAAACAAAAATATTACTTTGACTTAAAACTCTTGGTATTTTAGTATGAAATAAATCATATACTTAAATCAAAAATAAAATTGTATTAGATTAAATACCTTTATATTCTTAAAATCGAAGAAAAATATTACTTAAATCAAATATTTCAATATTTAGCTAAAGAAGCTTTTATTTGATAACGAAGATTTTTTATTTCTTGGAAAAAGAAAATTGCAAAGCTTAATTGAAAGATATATTTTTAAACTAAATAATTGATTATTTCACTCAAAAATATATTTCCAATTATAGCAATTTTCTTAAATTAAGAATATTAGTTTTTACTGTGTAGTCCTTTAGAAGAAATCTGGGAATAAGGTATTTTTATTTGTCTTTTTTAAAAAAATATTATATATAATTTCTTCTCTTGGTTGAAAAATATTAATATGATGATTGGAAAAATTGGAAAATTTTGGTACCAAATTTTCATAGGGAAGAGAATAAACCGATTTAAAGAAATCGGCAAATCCATTAACTATTTTTTTCTGAATCTTAAATTCAACGCCTTCATTGTAAAGCTTACCAGGAATTCAAATTCAAAATAAGTTAGGCTCTCGAGAAATACTATTTTCAATATTACTAAGATGAAGCTTATGGGCGGTTGCTATGAGCTTTTTGGTGTGTGCTCGCAATCGGAAAAAATCATTATAGTAATGATTTTTATTCGTACGCTTGAATTTATTATAATAATATGCCTTTAATTTAAGAATGTCCGCAATTTCTTAAATGACTTAAACGTTGGCACATGAGTGTCTAGAATTTTTGTATAAAATTCAGTACACATGTTGTCAACTGTATTATAAGATTTTAAGTAGTTCCAGTCAGTAGTAAGAAGTGACTGGGAAAGGTGGAGATAGTCCAAACTCTTAAAGTTATTCATTTTTGTATCTTTACCTGAAATAAAATTTGGAAGGATTTCATTATTTAGGTTTAATGATAAATTCAGGGCAGGATGGTATGGATCTATTTTAATTAAAGGAAATTCGTCCCGCTCAATAACACATTCCACATAAAAGAGAACCAAATTAAGCATACGACCATGTACATTTAATATGTTATTTACCTAATTTAATGCCGAAATATTTATAAAATTGGATATTATTTTAAATCTTTTAAATCCCTCGCAACAAATTTAGAAACATTGAAGTCGCCTAATATTAACATATTACGATGTAATTCTTAAAATGTTCAAAAAACATATTTTTAAGTAAGCATTTATAACCAGCCATATCTACACAGAAAAAAATCTATACTGATTCCAAGAAAATTCAACTCTATCCAAGTATAGCTTAGTTTCCCTATTCCGCAAGTAAATTTATACTTGTTTCAAGTATCCTCATATTCTTATAAAATAAAGATAGCTTCGGTTTAATCTAAGATTACTGCTATACTAAAAATAAGAAACTCACTAATATTGAGTTAAGTATACAAATTTGTCTTCAATGAAGACTACGGTATTCTTGTTGTAACGTTAGTATGTACTTCATCAAAGTATAGTTTCTTTGTAAAATCTTTACAGTATTCTTGTTTTAAGAATATACTTTCTTTAAAATTTATTTATTTGTACTTATTGTAAGTACACGCTTTACTTGCATAAAATGCTTGTATTCTTACTTTTCCTTTTTTTATATTTGATAAAAGTATAGTATATATTTAAAATAACTTTACACTATTCTTAAAGAAAGTGGTTGATTGAAAAAAAAAATTCCCTCGTCTAGCGACTCGGAATAATTACAAAAAAAAACATTCGTGACCCTGAAAAATATTTGTATTAATTATCCTACCACTACGGAAAATACAAGTGAAAGTGAAAATATAATCGTTATGACAGTAATTTAACAGTATTTTTGGCAGATTATTTTAATTATTTTATTGTACTAAAGTACTAAGTATAATAGGCACTGATATCACAATAGGTTTATTACCTAACAGTCTTAGAGGTATTAGAAAAAGTACTGTCAATTTATATAAATTCATTCTTTCACGGTTAATTAACATAGATACTATATTTTACATTTTATTTTTTTTAAGTACCTAGGTATCACATTTTTGGTGCTATATGTAAAGGTAAGGTTTTTAATCACAATAGTTATTATTTTTTTAAGTAGGTATTTTTATTTTCAGTAAAATTTATCTCCAGCTAAATAATTTGTAAAATGAGTCTCTAAGAAGGCTACCATTATCATCGTAGATGGTTTGGTGTTAATTCTTCAATTTTTTGTCTAACCTTGATCCTATTTTTGGAATTAATTCCTTTAAATTCTCCTCGCTTAGGTTTACCGTAATATCGAGATCTATCTCGTTTTCTAAAACAAAAATAATATAGCTGAATTGGAGGCTATAGCCTTTCTGCTGTTTATGTGCTATTGTCTATTACCTGTCGTTTGATATCCATTTTACACTACAGTATACCTATCCATTTTACACTACATTTTTACGATCATGCCTAGTTAATTACTTTAAATTAATGAAATATTATTTACTTACCCAAAAATGTGTCTAGTAAACATTCTAAGCCCAAATTTTTAAGTTTCTTCTCCATTATTTTTTATTAAAAATAACATCCAGACCGAAAAAGGAAAAAACGAACACACGCTACCACAATAGAACACAGGACAGAACTGAACACAGAAACTGCGTCTTTTCTTTTAGCGAAGCGGTCTTAGAGGGTGGACGGTATTTACTTAAGCGAAGAATTAGGTATTTGTTTTAATAAAAGCTATACTTAAATACAGTATAGTGTATTCTTTGTTCTAGAGGTCTTATACTTAAATAGAAGTATAAGCGTTCTTGTATTAAATATACATATATTTAAATAAAGTATACCGAAATTTCATACAAATATACAGAATACTTAAAATAAGTGGCAATATTCCGCTTTGAGTAAAAAAACTAGATCTCTTTCATCTAAGAATTATTGTATATTTGATTTAAGTATACCAATTTTCTTTAAAATAAAATACCTTTAAACTCAATCCAAGAATACTCATCTCAAATCAAGTAACAGTTTTTCTTAAAAATTAAGTATATCCCATTACTTAGTTTAAATGTACGCTAATCTCATAGAAATAATAAATATACTTAAATCAAGTTCCTAACATGAAGTATAGAACTATTCTTAAACCTAGTAAGGGATTTTTTTCCGTGTATTAAAGGAAAATTGTCCTTAAACACTAAATTTATAGGTTGAACAGTATATTTATTCTTTTAGGCAATTAATACTAGTCTAGTCAAATTGGTTTAAGTAAACTGACGATTACGAATTACACTGTAATGTTTTGGAAATAATTCAGCACTATAATATGTGGAACTAGTGAAGAATGGTCGATTATGAACCCACATTCTTGCCAAGCTCGCTTCTCTTGCATGTCATGTTAAAAACACGATTTGGAGATTTGATAAAATATACATACTTCATAGTTAAATATAATATAACACATTCACGTAAAAGCAAACGATAATAAAATAAAACGACCAATATTTTTTTCCATTTTGGAATAACAATATATCAGTCACGTAATAAATATAATGTTCCATTGTTAAATTTTAAAACCTGAAAAGAGTAAATTTATTCAATATATATAATATATAATACTTTTGTATATATTTTAAAGGCTCTAGGCCGTATACGTATTTTTTCTTTTATTATATTTGAAAAAAAGTATTTATGATGGTTAGATTCAACAAAAATATTTTTACCTAAAGGAAATTTCTACATAAACCCACATTTAATAGAATTTACATATTTCTGAACAATTACTTTTTGACGGCTAAATTAAGTACAATTAATAGTAAATTGTGCGACTACACTGAAAGAAATTTATGTTTCATATATGGACTACCACATACATTGCTAAAACAAACATATAATATATTTACCTTAACCATTTTTATATTTAGTTTTAACATATTATGTTAAAACTAAATATAATATATGTTTGTTTTAGCAATGTATGTGGTAGTCCATATATGAACCACAAACATTGCTAAAACAAACATATATTTCTTTCAGTGTAGTGGTAGAAAAAGGAAATTCTTCGAGCGTGGAGTTTTTTTCGCACGAGCGTAGCGAGTGCAGTAACACGCGAATGGAATCTCCTCTTTTGACCAATAGTTGCTTACCATATTTTATTCAACTACCACAAGTAATTTAAAGCCAATTTTATTTGATATTTCATCTGACATCTTCCAACTATTAAGCAATTTTAATATTACTTTTTTCCAATTTTAACTTTAGCCCGTGGGTGAAGTAAAATTTCGTACACCGGTTACAGTTAAGAAATGAAATGGGTGTTAAATAAAATTATTTTTTCTAATTATATTAAAGATTTTGTATATTTCTTATACGTTGTCAATTTCAACGGTGGTATTTATTACTACTATGACAATTATATGGTGTTTTATTGTTTTCTTTAAAATTAATTGACACTGAAATTTGCCAAATTTGTTAATAAAATTAGAAAAAGTATAGTGTTCAACACTGAAGAAATGTCGATTTCCATTCGGATGAGTTACTCCACTCGCCTTCTGCTCGTGTCGCAATATTTCATCCTTATGGAAATTGCAAACTTTCTCAATCGTTGAACAATATACTATTAACGATTTTCTTTCTTGTTAAAAAAAACAATGGCCTTCTCGGACTGCATAGCCTAAAAAAAGGAAATTAGTGGCGTCAAATCCTACGCACTGCAAGTGTACTGGTCCCTTTTGGGATATAATGTAGTCGTTTTAATGTAAGTATATTTATAATGGTTTGTCAAACATTAATAAAGATGTCCGTTATTTACCAACGCTGTACAAAAAAGCTCTCTTATTATTTTCTGATAACTTTACTGGTTTAAAGGTTAAAGTTAAGCTTATAGTAATTTTTTCGATTTTTTTTACTTTAACTGCAAAATTAGTATTATTTTTATAAAAATGAATTGTTTATTTTTAAAAATATGTGACTCTATTGTATTATCGAGAAAGTAAAAATTATTGAAAAGAGATAAATGAAAATTATTGACATTATTACATTAAACGAATCTGGCACTAGTTTTACTCAATTTTAGTACGATTACTTTTTTTACATGTTTTTTTTATTTTGTGAAATTCTACAATAGCTATTGTGTATTAAGAGCGCAAAGTAATACATTGTCGCTCTAAGCGAGGTAACTAAGCGAGCTTTTTGGTTACTTTGGCGCTCGGCGAGCGACAAAGTTAAAAACGCTCGCTCCTCGGAAAAGTCCAAAATTTTATACGATTTTATAAAATATTATGCAATGAAAAATTTTTCCTTCACTACAGCTGATGACGTAGAAATTCTTTTAACAATTATTTTTAGGACAAAATAAAAATCCTAGATACGCATACGTTTGAGATGCAGACATTTCCGCTACACAATTATTCTTTCCAGATTCTTTTAATGTAATACAAAATTTTTAATTTATCGAAATCTCTTTTCAATAATGTTTACTTTTTTAATAATACAATAAAATCACATATTTTCAAAAATTAACAATAATTTTCTTAAAAATAATGATAATTTTACAGTCAAATTAAAAAAATCAAAAAAATTAGTTTAACTTTAACCTTAAATAACTTTTATCCGAAATCGGCAGTAAAGTAAAAGAAATCGGCAGTAAAGTAGAACTTTACTGCCGATTTAATACGAGTACCCATTATACATTTAAAGATGTGTCTACTGCTCCTCAGCAGCAACTAAATAATATTTATTTCGATTGGACCCTTTCATAAAAAGGTGTTTAAAAAAAATAAGTTAATTTTATTAATTAGATTAAAAAATCACCGCGGCGGGCAAATATATCATAACCGTCGCAACAAACAGTATAAGTAGACACTTCCTACATTCAAATGACATTTGATTTGACTATTATCAATGTTAATTATTAGTAGTATTAATTGTGATTTCGGATAAAATTTAATATGCATTAATAGTATATTATGTAACAAGTTTTATAAACGCCATTTTATACACGAATTTAATTTAGGCACGAGTGAGCTTGCGAGCGAGTGCTTAAGTTAATGAGTGTATAGAAAAGTTTATAAACGAGGTGCATACTATACTTTTTCTACGACAAATACTTATTATTATCTTAAAATGATTTAAATAAAAAAATTGTATAGAGCGACATCTATGAAACAACAGGGGAAACTGTCCAATGTCACATTTTTACATTTTATAAACACAATATTAATAATAATAATAATAATAATTATTATAAAGGTTATAAATCGAAATGTATCTTGAAAATTCACAGTTTTTTTACAGTGAAAGTAAAGGAAATGTTTTATGAGGACTTTACAGTAGAGTCCGTGCCCGAATTTAAGTTATAGTTTACTGCCGGCGAAATTAAAAGGTCAGTACAATGTTCATATAAACTTTTTAAATATTGGTGTATTTTTGTATTTTTGTATTGAGATAATAAAATAATTTTCACATTTAGTATTATTTTACAAGAAAGGCACTTTATTTTAACGATTGTATGACATTTGACAACTATCAACTAACTTAAAACTAACTTCAGCCCGTGACTAAAAACCTGTTGCTAACTTCAGCCCGTGACTAAAGCGCCGTAAAGCCACAACTTTTCAATGTGTATTTAAAAGGTCACTTAGTGTCATGGAAACGGGTGCCGGTCAAAATCCCGACAATCAAAATCCCGACAGTTAGAATCCCGACAGACGAAATCCCGACAGGTCAAAATCCCGACAAGTTAAAATCCCGACAAGTTAAAATCCCGACAAGTGAAAATCCCGGCAAGTTAAAATCCCGACAACTTCTTTATATATAAGGGAAATAAATAAAATAGATATCATATAAATTAATATTTATTATAAATTAGTACATACTTATTTTTATATTATTATAAAGCAACGCTGTGGGCGATGCCCCGTAGGTATTGTAATAAGGTCAAATTAGACCGATTTTCCATTACGTGTAGAATCCTTTTTTCCCTATCAATTGTTGCTTGTTTAGGCTTTGAACATCCTTCACCTCGAACCAAATTTTCACTAGTAATACCACTAGAGGTCAAATTATTTCCGGAAATTTTTTCGAGCTCATGAATATTTTGAAAATTATCCCGAGTCGAAGACGAGGGATAATTTTCTAAAAATATTCATGAGGGAGAAAAAATTTCCGGATTTAATTTGACCTCGTGTGGTATTCGGTAAGAAAATTCCACACCAAATTGTGTTTAAATAATTAAAATTTATTTTTTGATTTAACTTGACCTCGACTTGATTATTTAGTTACCATGGCAACTAAGTCAATCCCAACCTAAAAGTTATTTCAAATTTGAAGCTGTCAAGCGGCACGACGCACAGTGGGCCAGCGTACCCTTATTTTATTGAAAAATTATTTTTCTTGTAGAAATTGGTATAAATAAGTTAAAAAAGCTAATTTTGATTAAAATATATAAAATAAATAAATTGGATGAGTAGAAACTTAATTATAAAGGGTGTTTTAAAAAATGAGCATATTATAGTGGCATTAAATTATTTATTTTTGTTATGTAAAATTAAACTATTATAAAAGAATGTAGGTTATTTAATACTGCTCATTTTTACTGAAAATGTATGCACTTTCAAAGTTATTTACCAAAAATTTAAGACTATTTTTTTTAAGTAAACAAACTAACCTTTTAACAAATGTTCCTTCGAGAGATTTTGTAGCAAAAGATTTAATTACAAATTTAAAGGAAACAAAATACACTTTATTATAAACTAATAAATGCATCAAATCGTCGACTTAAGATGAAAATGGCCTAACTCACAATTTTTTTTAGGGAAGAGACCAAAACCGACAAAATAGACCTTTAGCTACCGGATAAGCAATAAAATAAATTTTCGAAAAAACCTGGAGTTAGGCCATTTGCATCTTAAGCCGACGAAATACAATAAATACAAGAACATTTTAAGCGCGTTTCTTAACCGATTTTTGTAATATTGTTATATCCAATTAAAAATATTACATAATATATTATATTATAATGAATATCTATAGGCTTTCACGGCATTATTATTATTATTATAAGATATACCTATTAACACGAAAACAACTCACAATACTACTTTTTTTTCTGTGCACTGGATTATACCATTATATCTATACTTTTTTGAGGTGGCTGAAACCGAATCCGGTCCGTTTGACCTCATCAGGTCAGGATCAAGGTTATTTCAAGGTCAAACTGAAGAAAAAATCCGCCAAAACCAAAACAACTAAACGTTTTTGGGTCGCCGAGTACCATGTTTATTATATATTTATGAGGTCGCCGAGTATGAGTCCGGATTCTGTTTGGCCCTATCAGATTAGAATAAAGGTCACTTCAAGGACAAAACAAAAAAAAACACAAGGAAACAACAATGTCAAAATTTGTTTTTACACATCCTAAAAATACGTTTTTGGGGTCGCAAATTCTGGGGTTTGACCCTATAAGTTTAAGATCAAGATCGTTGATTGACTCTACTTTGGTGTTTTTTTCTTCTCATGTTGACCTTAAAAGACCTTGACCCTGACATGATGGGGTCAAACAGACCCCAGATTCGTACTCGGTGACCCGAAAAACGTATAGTGATAATAGTTGTCTCCGCTTAAGTGTTTTTTCTCATTTTGACCTTGAAATGACCTTTCCCTGACCTGTTCGGGTCAAACGGACCCCGGATTCGGATTTAGCGACCTCATAAACGTAAAAATATGATAGTCTAGTCTGGTGCCCAGAAAACATTTTTTTTTGTGGGACTGTATTAATTGACCTTTACGGGGATTGCATCGCAAATAAAAACGCTCATTCTTCATTGAGGGGCAGATTGGGGCAGAATTTTTTTTTATCAAAATAAAGTATAACTATTATATATTCCAAAAATATAAGTAAGAAAAATATGATAGTTTGACATTAAAAAAAAAAGCCTGTGGCAAATTTGAACCTTTTGATTCAATAGATATTTTTATTAAATAGAAAGTTTTCATTTAAGGTGTCTTTTGGTGGAAAATTTACTAACAAAAAATATGATAAAGTAGACTAAACATACCTCTTTTAGATTCATCCATCATAGATATTATATATCTTAATATATCCCACCGAAAAAATTTATAAATTTAACCTTTTTCAATTCACAAACCGTTAGTTAAATGCGAAATACAAACTTGCTGCAAACTGACGCGGTATTTGACGTCTCCATGACAATCAATCGAAATATTTTTTTGTTTTCATATGAATCAAAGCCTACTTAGTTTATGTAAGTATTAAATTATCAGTTATATTAATAAAAATATTTTTGACTTATTCAATATTAAATGTTATTTCTGGCCCGCTGTGCGACGTAAAAAAATGTGAAATTGTCTGCTGTAATGATCAATCATCGTGCAATGACTTATTTACCCGCATTATTAGAGGATTGTGGCTCCTTCTTGAAGAAAGAAAATTTGTTTTGAATTGTTCAGGAATATTTGCATCTTAACT
Organism: Brassicogethes aeneus; assembly: GCA_921294245.1. Classification (NCBI taxonomy): domain Eukaryota; kingdom Metazoa; phylum Arthropoda; class Insecta; order Coleoptera; family Nitidulidae; genus Brassicogethes; species Brassicogethes aeneus. The sequence continues at coordinate 81,280,214 of OV121132.1, read as the reverse complement.
ATTCAAAACTCAAAGTGCTAAATGGAAAAAAGGTGAATAGAATAGTGTCTAAATATTATATATATTTCATTAGACATAGACATTTAATTTATTTCAATTCCTGCATTTTCGCCATTAAGAAGAAAGGAGGTGTCCAACGAATATAGAAAACATCTAAACTTTGTAATGGAAATGTATCAAAATTATCATGTAAACAAATAAAAACCAGATTGTCAAAAAAATATTCTGTCATTATAAACGTCAAAAAATTTCCAGTATAATTCGCTGTTGGGTACCCACGAGGAAAAAATTTCCACTAAAATTCAACCGTTGCCATGGTGATCTATCAAAAATACACGTTTTGATTGGTTACAAATTACAGGTGTGGAATTTTCACAAATATTTTCTACATTTCGCTGTTCTTTTTGAAATTCTTCTATAATATTGTATAGGCCAACATGTGCACGTCCAACTAAATTTTCCCATCTTCTATGCCACGCTTCCACAATATTTTGTGTGCGTGGAACCCCAAGCTCCATAGAATCGTAGACGGACCATAATTCTGGTGGAAATAACGGTGAATTCCTTAGAGCCACCCCATTCCTTAGATGGCGTCTTACTCTCCCGTGGATGTAATTTTCTTCGAACCATAGAACTACATCGTTTGCCTCCTGTGGCATATGTAGTTTAAGGGTGTCAAATGCGGCTGGTATTTCTTCCGGTGGCATAAACGCTAATGCAAACAATTGGCGGAGCAACAAACTAAATTCTTCGTCGCTACCATATCTTCTTGTAAGTCCAGATGCCTGAATTCTTCTCCATCCACATTGTCCTAGATGAAAAAAACACGCTTTGTTACGGACACCCGGAAATTCAGACTTTATAGCATTTATCGCAGCTATTTCTAAATCGGTCATTACTATAGCCGGTTGCAAACGCACATCGTTTTCTTCGGAAAAATCAATCAAATCTTGGAACAGTCTCTTGTATAATGCTTCACTTTTGCCTGTCATCAACGAATATACAAGGGGTACTGTTTTATCCTTGTTTGGTCCCACTGAAGCATGAATGGTATATAATTGGTGAAAAATTGTTGGGACTGTCTTAAATGTCCCATCCATTATCCAATAAGTTGCCTGAGATAGGCGCAAAATGTTTTCTTTCGTTGTAAAGATAAGAGTTCTATCATCTCCAATATCCGAATCACGTATAAGAAACAATTCTCCACTTAAAGTTTTCGTTAATATTTCAGGTATATCTATTGCTTCCAAAGATTGTGGTTCAGATGGTTTATCGGCACGTCTTGCACGCTTAATTTTTTGGCGAAGGGCATCCTTTGATGGCAAGTATGAAACATACTTCTCTTTAATAGTTGACATTTCCTTTTGTATCAACTGACATGGCAGGTCTCTTGTTTTTTGAGCTTGTTATTTTATATTTTGTATAGTTTTACTTATGGTCGCAGAACTTGCTTCAGGAGCGTGGTTATGTTCCACACATTTTCGCAGGCGGTGTCTTCCCTCCAGAAAGATTGTTGTTGCTCTTCCCTTGCAATCAGTCGACTTCCTTTTTTCGCAGAACCAATAAAACATATCATCTCGATTTCTTTCTTTAATCATCAAGTAAAAGTTTTGATTTGTTCTTGTTTTTTCAATATATGTCGGGAATATCACCTGTCGGGATTTTAACTTGTCGGGATTTTAATCTGTCGGGATTCTAACTTGTCGGGATTTTGATCTGTCGGGATTTCGTCTGTCGGGATTCTAACTGTCGGGATTTTGATTGTCGGGATTTTGACCCTAACCCCATGGAAACATGTACGATAAAGGGCGTTTTAAAGGTGGGAGTAAAAAAAGTCATTTTTTATCACTCGCGTGGTTAATAATTTCCACGTTCGTGATAAAAAATACGACTTTACTGCCTTGATACATAAATAATTATTAAACCAGTGATTTTATCAAAAAATCATAAAAGAGCTTTTTTGCACAACGTTCAATTTCCTATTTGTGTTATTTAAATGGAAAATGTATCGTCTTTGTGGCAAGGTTTAAAATGAATATTAAGGGCATATATGAGTCTGATAATTTTTTTAAGGTCATTAACTAAACATTTAGGGGGCGCTGCAAAAAAAAAACAAGCTGGTAAATAACTGACACCCTAGTAAAGATACATATTAAAATATTATTGGATTACAATTACAATAAAAATTATTTTGTCAGTCTAACAAATCAAATAATCCAAAATGTTGAGAGAAAAAAGTTAAATTAAAAACACTTGCCAAAATTTGATATCTAAGCTCGTTTGTGGTATTATCGTATAAATTAGGCGTTGTATTTCCTCTATAAAAAATGTTTGCATATATTCTGTAATTTTATTCAAACAAAATTTTAAAATTGACGTAATTATAATTATTGGCCTAATGTTATAAAAAGATGGTTAATTATATAGCAAATATTTTATTGCATACCCAACTTTTTAGGAATTATGAGACTTATATTCATAGGCATAGGCTAGATTTCTATTTAGTGTATATTTTATAAAATAATATTTTTTAATATTATAAATTTTTTTTAACAAATAAATCTTGGATTTTTTTGTAATCTGAGTCATAAAACGTGATACTAATTTTTATTTTTATATAAAATTAAATTACTTTGAAGCACCAATTTTTATTTCTATGTAGTAAAAAAAGCCTCGCGTTATTCTTTTTATTTATAAGAAAAACAGCGCGCACCGCTTTACCCATGTCTTCGAACACATAATCTTTTGTAGACGTAATTTTAATATATCCAATGTATGCTTACTTTTGGTATTGGCCTACCAATTGTTTTAGTCGGCTTGAATCGTTCGCAATCGGGGCTTCCGCGAGGAACAAGGGCGCAGCTTTATCTGGTAAAGCCCAAAGAGCTTTCGCACAGTATTGCTCCGTCTCTTATCGTATGCAGGGTATGTGCTGGTGCCCCAAAACTTTACCGAACTGAATGAACAAGTGCTTATTAAAATGACGGAAGGTCAGTTGGTTTTGGTAATAGCATGTCTTTAATGTGTATTTATTAACCCTTTTTTATGAATGTTTTATTTTAATTTTTTTTAAATTGTCAAGCTACAAAGCTGTTGCGTTTCGCGCGAGTTTTGCCCCAGTTTCATTCCTCCGCTCGTATCTATACAACTTACTACTAGATGACGTCAAGTTCGACTTCATGACGTCAAAGCTGAAAAGGAAATTATTTTGCATGTGACAGAATGTTTTTTTTACAAACTGGTTATTTTAGTTCATTATAGGATTTTGATAAAACATTAAATTTTACATTTTCGACCTCGTTTAACAAAAATGGCGAATGCGCCGGGATTAACATAAAATTTAAATAAAATTAAATATACAGTAACAAAAGTTTCTGGTACCATAATGGTATTTTTTATTTGTTATTATTAAAATCAATAAAATAACGATTATTTTTAGTAAATTAACATTATAATAATAAAGTTAGAAATTTAAAGGCGTTGTTTTTACTGCATTATTTATTATAAATATTTACAAAAACTATGTATGTGGCCAAGAGTATAAAGGAGTTAAGTAACATTTTAAATAATAAGGGATAAACAATATTGTAATTGCAATACCACAATTATTTTATGGCGCTTTAGTCACGGGCTGAAGTTAGTAGACAGTTGTTAAATTTCATGCAATCGTTTAAATAAAGTGCCTCTCTTGTAAAATAATACCAAATGTAAAAAGTATTTTATTATCTCAATACAAAAATACAAAAGTATTAAAAAGTTTCTTGACGCCAATATTTGAAAAGATTATATGAACGTTTGACCTTTTGATTTCTCCGTAGTACTGCAGTTAACTAGATTTAAGCGTTAGAAATTTTGCTTTTAGTGCCCATAAAACATTCTCTTCTCTTTTACTGTAAAAAACTGCTTCTATTTTGATTGTTAGTTTATTTTCAAGGAATAAATTTTGATTTACACAGAAAAATTTGAGATTTTAACGGCGGTAGATTCCCAATAAATTCTAACGGAAATTCCAATAAATACAAATGTCACTTTTTCTACCATTAAAATTTCCCGTGTAAGAATTTTTAATACAGTAATAATATTTTGCAATTGTAGTAATAAAAAAATCAAACGATAAAATATTATTAATTAAAATAATAATGAGTAATGTTAACGGTTAAAATTACGTCAAAAATGTGTATTGTTATTTTTTTAGATAATAGTAAGTATTTGTTGTTGAACAAGTATAGTATGCAACTCGTTTTTAAACTTTTCTATGCACTCATATAATTAAGCTCGCAAGCTAGCTCGTGCCTAAATTAAATTTGTGACTGAAATGGAGTTTGATACATAATATACTAATATTTACAATTGAGGGGCCTAGAAGTAAAAGGGTTTAAGTGCATTTTTTTTATTTATGAGATAAATGGCTTTAAAGTTAACTTGCATTTTAAAATTCTAGAAAAGAGTTTAAAAAACTGTGTGAATATTTTAGTTTTGTTTAAAGACTAAAAATGATTATAAAGAAAAAGGAATTTTTTAATTTCGCTTTTTTGTTAATTTTTTTTACAAAAATGTACTTGAATCGTCATGCATGTAAGACAAAATTTAGTGGTAAAATGATTTAAATGCAATAACTGTACTATAACAAAACTTTATTTTTTAAAATTTGGGTAATTACCCAGCAAACACACTAGTCCGGCCATGCAATGGCACATTAATGGGCCGTTGCATGGCCGGAATAGTGTGTTTGCTGGGAAGTTTTACAACAAAAAGTATTTTTTGGCTCAATACTATGGTCTTTGTTTTTTTTCTTTTTTCTGATGGATCTCGATCGTGCTCTATGTTTTTAAAAAATAAGTGGTAAATTAGCGGAATATAGTCCAATAAGGTACCTAAGTAAATTTTTGTGCTTAGCGGCTTTTTTGTAGTTTTCGCTGGAGTTACATGGCCTTCTTCTTCTTCATTGATGTCAGGAACATAGTTACTATGTTGAATCCTCATCAGTCTGGACCGATGATATAATCGTAACGCTGGCCGATGTCGTTCCGACCCCAGTCACAATATGTCGAAACGAGCTACTTGTCAAGGTTTTAGCAGTATAGATAATAGCCTATGTTTAGCAGTAAAAGGTGCACTTAAATCGTTTTACCAAAGATATATTTTAAAATATTTTGACAGGTTTTTAAAGACGATAAGAAATGGCGCCAGGGAATGAAAAATGTAGTTATATAATTTTACCACTAAGTTAGAATATTCTTTAGGTTTGATATTCTGCACTTAGACCATTTATTTAAAAAAGTGCACTTGAACCGTTTTACTTCCAAGCCCCTCAATTATTATTATAAACAAAAACATATTGTAATAACAATACCAAATTTATTTTTACAATTATAAGAATATTTTTAGTCTTTTATAATTAAAATTGTTACTTAACCTGTTTATCCACTTGTCCCTTCTATTAATATATAAAAAGTGTCTACATTATTTAACAGGGTATCCCGAAAATGACGCACTAACTGCATATTACGCTGTTAAGGGGGTTATTTTTTATAGTTAAAATAACCAGAGATAAAACAGATAGTTCTTTGGCCGGATACCGATTATCCACAAGATTCGAATATTTGGTGTGACGAGTTAAGAATAGGTAGATTCAGGCGTCATCGTAATTATTCGTAAGTGATTAGCAAAAAATCTGTTGTTAAACTAATTTAATTTTTATTAAATATCGCAATTTGATCACTTGATTGTACAAAATAAACTACTCAAAAAAGGATATTTTATATAATTACTAGGGATGGGATTTTAGTTATTTTACCTTTTTTCAACCGATGTAACTATTTGAAAACCAATAATGCCAAAATGTGTTTTAAAAGATTTTCTATTATATGAACCTAACTTGTTTTCACCTTTTTTACCTTTTTTGGATGTTTTTTCTTTAAACTACCTTTTTTATACCTATTTTTTTAACTTGTTTTCACCTTTTTTACCTTTTTTGGAAGTTTTTGCTTTAAACTACCTTTTTATACTTTTGTTACATATTTTTTAATTTGCCAGTTTATTTTCACCTATTTGTTATCTATAATTACGTATTTTTACTTATTTTATTTTTTTGTGTTCTTTTTAAATTTTGCCCCAATATTTTATCCAGGGCGTGCAACTCAACGGTATAAAATTTTTTCTTATGGTCACAGACTGTAACAGTAACTTTTATTACAGTTACCTTCTTTGTAGTGAGCTTATGTTCTGTCATAGAACTTCTGTGTAGTGAGTGTCACTCAGTGAAACACAGTTTATTGCATGGAAATAGTTTATTGTGGGTATATTCTGTATTTGGGTATGCGGCTAAACAAAATTATAAACGAAACGTGAACTTTTAATGTTTTTTTTTACCTAAAATGCTGTTTTTTAACCTAAAATGCTTTTTTTAGTACCTTTTTAGTTACCTTCCTAATAATTACATATATTTTAAAAATGACTCACAGTATAAATTTATTTTATTATAATATAAATGCATTGTTTGTTATTATGTATTTTTACAGTTTAAACATTTTATTTTTATTAACTTAACAAAAAATTTGCTGAATGACAACTTTTTCCATAAGGTAATAATTTTGTCTTCTAAATTTTAAAGACAATATTTAAAGTTTGCTTGGTATGTATACTGGCAAAAAATTTATTTGACTGAAAAACAGCGGTTATAGATGCTATATCTCAAAGTGTTGTTAGTCGTCTTCGTAGTAGATATTCTGAGACAGAGCATGGAAGCAGTGGCGTAACAAATTCTGAGTGGGCCCCCCCGCAAACGATTTTAATGGGCCCTCTTTACAATAATTAAAAAGTTTATTTAATAGGTAATTTTTAAAATAGTTTATCATAGTACTTTTAAACCTACACTATATACATAATATTTTTTAAATTAAAAATTTTGACAGGTAGGTATAGAGTGTATACGATAGACAGACATACGATAAGCAAATAAAAAAGGATTAGGTAAGAAAAATTGCTGTATCTGCAATTTTTGGTAGTAAAACATAAAATATTTAATTAATTTTGGTTTAAAAATATCTTATTCTATATACCTTTTTATATGCAGGATCATTTTCGTAATTCTATAATATATAATATCTTATTAAGATTATTTTAAAAAAATATTTAAATAATAATTACCTAAACATTTTCTGTTCTTATTACCAAATTTTGCCTTTCTTAGAACGGCAGTATTATACTATTATATCAGCAATAATAACAATTTAAAAATAATAATAATTTAAAAAATGTATACATATCTTACCAAGTTTAAACAGTCTTGAAAAAAAATTAAAAACATATTGTAGACAGTCTTAAAGAAGTTAAATTAAAAAAAAAATTAAAAACATAAACACAAAATGCGATTGTCTAAGTATTTATAGTCGGTCTGATCTTCTAGAGTTTTCTTTGCAAATTCAGTTATAATATTGTCAATGTTTAATGTCTTAATAAACTCATGTTCAATACTAATAATTGATAAATTACAAAGACGTTGTTTTCCCATAGTGTTACGAAGATATGTTTTCACTATTTTTAGTTTCGAAAAAGAACGCCTTGGGCCCCCTGACCGTCTGGGCCCCCCCGCGGTGCGGGGTCTGCGGGGGTGCTTATTACGCCACTGCATGGAAGAATAACTAACCTAGCATAAGACCAGTTTGTGCAACTACAAGCAAGAAAAACCTTAAATTTGACCGATTTAATGTGGAAAAACACTCGCTCGCAAGCTTCGCTCGTGCCTAATAAAACTCGTAACTAAAATGGCGTTTATAAAACTTGATACATATGTACTATTATTTTCAGATTTTTAATAATTATATTTTTAAACAAGTAATTAGTTAAATTTAAATGCATACCTCAGTTCAAAAAATATAAATTTTTATTTTGTTAAGCCGGGTCTACAATTGTCGCAGCGGTCCGATCGCAGAACATAAGCTTACGCAAAGCACCCCGCGACGTGTCGATCGAGCAAGGTTCTTTTGTCAGCTGGGTGCTTTGCGAAAGCTTATGTTCTGCGACCTGCGACAATTGTAGACCCGGCTTTAATGATTTATTTTTACATTTCGCAATTTCGTCAATCTGAGAAAACAAACAAACCATCAATAAAAATACAACCCATTATCATTGGTCAAAATGTTTTTCACATTTGGTACTAGTAAAGGTCAGACTAAGAAATTAAATTTGTTTAACAAAATTATTAGTAGTCATGAGAGTTTTACATTTACCACTGAGAAGTTTTTTTTAAATTCGCCATAATAGAATATTATGTATCAAGTTTGATAAACGCAATTTGCTTACTAAACTTTTTCTACGACAAATACTTTTTATTATCTTAAAATAATTTAAATTAAGTATTTATATATATCTATAAAACAATAGTTACAATGTTACTGTCAAATGTCAAATTTTTATGTGTTATAAACATAGATAACACAGTACAACACAATTTCCCTCCCATGAAAAATTTTAGCAGATTTTGAAAATAGAGGTAAAAAAAACGTACCCGTGTCTCACAGTTTCACGAGATCACGTCATAAAAAAATTTTAAGCCGTCATTCCTATTATTTATGCTTATACAGATTGTACATTTTTTACTCGGTTAAAATTTTTTTTTTTGTAAATATTGTATGTTTTTACACAATACAAAAAACAAATATAAAAAAAGTTTATAAGTATTTTGATTTTTTTTTAATAATTTTTTTACATTTGTATTTATCTTATATTCAATACATGTTGGAATAAAATCTTGGTCGTTTAGTTTGACGATTATATATTGCTTCTTTTGCCTTGAAGCGTTTTTCAACTGTTAAAATGTCTTGGTGAAAACGTTCGCCATGTTCGTCACTAAAATCGCCCAAATTTGGTGGAAAATTGTCCAAATGAGCATGGAAAAAATGTATTTTCAGTGACATATGTACTTTCATGTCCTGAAAAGCAGAAATCATTTCTGCAACAATTTCTTTGTAGTTGTCTGCTTTTTTGTTTCCCAAAAAATTATCGACCACTGCAACGAAACCATTCCACGCCCTTTTTTCTATCATGCTCATTAAATTATAAAATTCATTATTTTTTATTAATTTTGATATATCTGGACCAGTAAATATACCTAAAACATACACTGTTGTTACTAAAAAATAAATCTTAAATTATATTGAAATGTACCTGCTTTAATTTTTTCTGTAGACAATTTTGAAAAAAATTATATGTAAAAAAGCTTTACCGGACGAATCCAGTGCTCGAACAAAATTGCAAATCAGGCCAAGTTTAATTTGATTACTTTCCTTGCATCCACCAACAGTTAATGCGTGGCTCCCATGTAAAATCAGTATAATGCAGCTCGGCTTACGGCCTTCCCAAGTGCACAAGAAACATTGGTGTTTACAATATCCTTTTTTTAAACCAGTCAGCAATCCCACAATTTTCAGATTGCAACAAATTTTCCATTCGTGCTGATTGTAGTGTATCAGCTCTAGAATTAGCTTCATATTGTCATAATTTTCAGGCATATTTGTGGCATAGGCGATTGGAACAGATGGATACTTGTTTCCAATATGAAGTAAAACTACTTTTAAGCTATTCACAGAGGAATCAATGAAGAGTCGACATTCTTCTGAAATATGAGGATGACCAATTTCTTCGAATAATGCATCGACGTCTTCACAATAAGCCAGGTTCTTTTCAGAATCCTCATGTGAAGCAAAATATTTGTCAAACGACATGCAAATATTTCGTTTTCGGTTTGCCGTTATTTTAAAGTCATCGGCAACTAAATTCCATTGTCGGAGCCGTGATGCAACCAATTCCGCTGTAGTTCTTGATAAATTGCCATCACGAACAAGATCATTGAAATCAGCCTAGGTTATAAAATGTACTTTATAACCCGAACTACAGGGAATAAATTCAGATTCCATCTCGGAAAAAATGGTAGTACTAGGTGTTAAAGGTCTTTTACTTTTATCCTCACTTATGTTTTCTGAAGGAGCAGTTGGATAATCTTCAGATCGCACTCTTGCGAGAATGACGGATTCTACATCGGCGTAATCAATTTTCTCTCTAGTATTCTACCGAAATCCAAAACTTTTTAATTTTGACATGCAGAAATAACACTGGTCAGATGCGTGTTCGGTACGTCGAAGCCAAATTGTTGGTGCAACATATTTCATACTTTGTGTTTTATCTTGCAATCCATGCAAACAACGGTAACAATAATCGCATAAAACCTCTGGTACATACCATAAGTTTGGTATATACGTCACCAAAAAATAGTCTTCAAAAGCTGTTACTACACTTTTTGTAATATTTCGCATATGGCTTGGAGGTGCAAATAAACCACATAAATTACAAAAATTATTTCGAATCGGACACTGCATTTTTACTTTGATTTCAAATGGATGGTTAACTCAACAATCAAAATTAATATGAAAAATTTATCGATTTATCGCTGCAGTAATGTTTTTATTTAACATTTTTAAAAAAAGTATAAAGATTGTTTTGAAAACTATGCTTTTTATGTATAAATGCCGCAGATGTGTAAATTTTTTGTTTTTTTGCTGTTTCAATGGACTTCGAATACTTAAATACTTTTTTTACTTAAATTAAATATGTTTTAGGTACACTTGCTTTAAGACTTAAATCAATTAATTTAAATATCTTTTAATTTTTAGTATTAAAAATGTTAATTCAACAAAGCTCAATTTTTACAAAAAATTGAATAAATAAAAATTTTAATCACCCGACTTTAAAGCATTTTGATTGGCTTAAAATTGAAACATTTTGTTACTTGGTTTAAAAATAAACCGTTTGATATATTTCTTAAATGTGCAAAACTCTGTATAAGATTAAAATAATTTTAAAATGCATCTATAATGGTTGCCTATCCATTTAGTAAATATATATATTTTTAACTATGCAGTCCAGCTGTTATCGAGTCTATTAAATTATGTCGCGAATAGTGCGAATAAGATTTTATTGGATAGCCCTTAAAAAAAAAATTATGACGTGATGTGAAAAAACGCCGAGACACGGGTATCATTTTTTTAACTCTATTTTTAGAATCTGTAGAATTTTTTCATGGGAGGGACCAAAAATCAAATTTTGTCGTACTGTGTAATAAATAAAAATGTTTATCTTGAAAATGGATTAAACCACAGTTTTTTATAGTGAAAGTTAAGATAATGTTTTATTAGCAATTCACGCTGGAGTCAGAATACGACTTAGTTATATCTAGTTTACTGCCGGCGAAATTAAAAGGTCAGTACAATGTTCATATAAACTTTTTAAATATTGGTTTTGAGAAACTATGTTATGCTTTTGTATTGGGGTAATAAAATATTTTTCAAGCTACAAAACTGTTGCGTTACGCGCGAGTTTTGCCCCAGTTTCATTCCTCCGCTCGTATCTATACAACTTACTAGTAGTAGTTGCGAGATTTGTACTTAAAAAGTATTGCCATTAGAATATTTAATTTACTTGAGAATGGAGAAAATAAAAATTATCAATACATTGTATTTTTTACTCTAAATTGATTTAAAGTAAAAATACAAAAATAATTGTACTTATTAATTTGAATAAATAATATTTTTTAGTACTTCGTAATGCAAAAAGTTTAAAGTCAAAGTAAAAAATTGATTGTACTTAAAATATAAATAAAAATATAAGTACCAAGAATACATCGTCCTTCAAGTCATTGTATATTGTAAATAATTTTAATCAGAATCTAAAACTATCTTTATGCATATATTTAAATAATTGATAAACCTTTTTACAAATATTTTAATTATTGACATGTAATACTTACTAAGTATTTAATATTTGTTATCAACCATTGTATTGTTACTTTAAACTATTAATTTTATCATTATCATGTTAACATAACCTTATAATAATTTTACATATTTTTGTAGTTTGCCTGAAGATGATCTAATATAGATCGAAACTAGTCGCAATAAAAACATAAACAAGCACGGAAGTATCCTTATTCATCATTCTAATCAAATAAAAAAAAATATAATGTATTCTGTTCTGTATTATTTTTTAATTATAAAATAAAAAAATATTTAGAATCAGTAAACATTTTAAGTTAAAATAAAAAGTACTTGATATTTTCTCTGATTATAATTACAAAAAAAAATATTGTAATTATCAAATTGGTAAAGTAAAAATAAAAAGTACTCAATATTTTTCTCTCATTACAATTATAAAATCAAGTAATAATTAGTAATGATAGCATAATCCATTAAAAAAAATACTCAGTACTCCCAACTCTGCTTACTACTAGATGACGTCAAGTTTGACTTCATGACGTCAAACCTGAAAATGGAATTATTTTGCATGTGACAGAATGTTTTTTATAAACTGGTAATTTTAGTTCATTATAGGATTTTGATAAAAAACTAAATTTTACATTTTCGACCTCGTTTTACAAAAATGGCGAATGCACCGGGATTAACATAACATTTAATTAAAATTAAATATACAGTAACAATAGTTACTGTTACCATAATGGTATTTTTATTGGTTTTTATTAAAATAAATAAAATAATGATTATTTTTCTTTATAAACATTATAATAATAAAGTTAGAAATTTAAAGGCGTTGTTTTTACTGCATTATTTAGTATAAATATTGTTTTGTACCAAGAACTAATAATTTAATTGAATGGCTAAGAGTATAAAGGAGTCAAGTAACATTTTAAATAATAAAGGATAAACAATATTATAATTGCAATGCAATGCAATCGTTAAAATAAAGTGCCTTTTCTGTAAAATAATACCAAATGTAAAAAGTATTTTATTATCTCAATACAAAAATACAACAGTATTAAATATATTCTTGACGCCAATATTTGAAAAGATTATATGAACGTTTGACTTTTTGATTTCACCGTGGTACTGCAGTTAACTAGATTTACTCGTTAGAAATTTTGCTTTATCTTCTGTGAAAAACTGCTTCAACAATAGGGAAATCTGTGTTACTGTCAAATGTCAATTTTTTTTGTGTTATAAACATAGATAATAAATAAAAATGTTTATCTTGAAAATGGATTAAACCACAGTTTTTCACAGTGAAAGTGAAGAAAATGTTTTATTAGCATTTCACGCTGGAGTTAGAACACGACTTAGTTATATCTAGTTTACTGCCGGTGAAATTAAAAGGTCAGTACAATGTTCATATAAACTTTTTAAATATTGGCTTTGAGAAACAATGTTATGCTTTTGTATTGGGGTAATAATATATTTTTCTCTACGACTACTTAAGAATAGTAACATTCTAGTGTAATTTTTGATCATAGAAAGGATATTTTTCTGCAATACTGTGCGAGAATATTCCTACTCTTGTTTAAGAATGGTCACAAGTAACGACATCTCCTGGCTGTTTACTAAACGTAAAAAATTTTAAAATATTTAAATATTACTGTATTATTTATTAATTAAAAAATAATAGCAGTTGTATAATTAAGATTTAGGCACAAAAAATTAGTTATATTTATTGTTTTTTAAATATACAAATCAAAATTATAATAAATTTGATATTAAAATGATAAACCAGTTACCTACTATACCGGCTTTGAAGTTTTGACAGATTCAAAAAGTTTAAAAAAAGACCTTTAAAATGTAGAAAAAGAATACTGCCCTACTATGGAGAACGGCAGTAACTGCTAAACAAGAAATTTGTGAAAAATTAGCATAAACTACATTTTTATAAAAAGCAGTACGTATTTAATTTATTTTTTTAACTTATGAGATATTTGACTGCATTTCTGTGTTGAATTTGGTTACAAAATGTCCATAGCTTTCCATTAGTTTTGTATTTGTTACAATGTTATTTTTTTTATTAGTTAGTGTAAATAACTATTTATAATTATAATAAAGATTTAGGCATACCATTTGTTTAAATTTATTATAATTTACATTATAAAATTGTGACGGCACAAAATGGTTTGACAATACAAAAAGCTTAAATGTCAAAAACTGCTTGGTTTCTTTTCTCTGTTTAAAATTATATAAGCGTTACTATTCTTACGTAGTCGTAGAGAAAATAATGTCTGAAACACGTTTGGAATAGCATATTCCACTATCGTAAAACCGTCACACTCGCCTTCGGCTCGTGTGTCAAATTTTTCCTCGAGCGGAATATGCTGTATTCCAAACTTGTTACAGAATGTACTATTCACATTTAGTATTATTTTAGAAGAAAGGTGCTTTATTTTAAGGATTTTATGACATTTGACAACTGTTAACTAACTTAAAACCAAGTTCTGCCTGTGACTAAAAACCTGTTGCTAACTTCAGCCCGTGACAAAAATGCCGTAACTTGTCACCTATGCAAAGTGAATAGCTTGATGTTTAAATTATATGTTTATTTAATAAAACAACTTATTACTTAATTACCAAGTGATTTAATTTGTATTTATTATATTATATTTAATAACTGTCAAATAATTAATTAATATTTCTGTCGATATTGAAACTTTTAAATTAGAATAAAGTCATTGATTTTTTTCATGTGTATATAACGTTAGTTAGTCTTACAAATTACGCAATAGTTCTTTTAATTTAAAATTAAATTGCATTGAATATATTAGAATAAAACACTTTACAATTTATATTTGGTTTCATGTAGTAAGTAGATTAAAAAATACCCGCAAAAGGACTATAATACAACGATGTATAATTTATCTTATTTCAAATAGCTTTTATTGTAATATTCTTCTGTGGTAGTATTATTGAGGGAATAAATACCCAAAGCAATTACTTGTTTTTACCTTTTTTTGCTTATAAGAAATTTAATAATAATATTGTTTTATTAATAAAATAATCATTAAATATATGTATTTATGTAAACACAACCAAACATATAAAATCACCCGAAACCAGTATTTTACTTAAAAATAAAGTGATCACTTTTTTCAAGTGGAAAATGTTTCTCGTAGTTACTGGGCTGTGTTTTACTAATTTTAATAAAATCTTCAACCTTTTACAATTTTTTTATACTTAGTGATAGGTAACACAAATAACAAATAAATAAATTTAAATTTTGAACTTTATTATAATTTATATTATTCTACTTTGCTTTTATTGTATTCTTAAAATGTATTATAATAATTATTATTATTAAAGCAATTAGTTTCTTTTCGGTTTTTTAAAAATTGATGATTGATGATTTTCATGTACATAATATACTTTATTTTTTAATATTAAACGAATAAAATCATAGAAAAAGCGGTGGATAATTCATGAATTACAAATTATCGTAAAAGAATAAAGCTTTTTATAAATTTTGATCCATGAAATTTTAATATAAATTAAACTTTATTGTTGTCAATATTGAAACATTAAATAATGAACTGGGTACATTAATAGTTATTTACGATATAAGTGGGATAAGAGCTTTATTAACGTACGCATGCGAAATTTGCCCAACGAGTGCGTAGCACGAGTTGGGAAATCGCAAAAGTACGTTAATAAAGCGTTATCACACGTATATTGTACAAATTTTTATCTACGCCTCTAAATGAAAAAATAAACGGTAATTATTTTTGTCTAAGACTTAATTTAGGGTTATTTTGACATTTTGACATTTTGACTTTTTTATTTGATTGGTTAAAAGCAGAGAAAAACGCGTGCGTTAATGAACTTCTTATCTCACTCAAAATGAGTGGGATAAGAAGTTCTTATCTCACTGGCGTAGATAAAATAATTTAAACCAATCGGGCTAGTAATTAATTATTTACCGCGTTTTGAACAATCATAAAATTCGATGTCTGTCACATCTATGCAACCTCACTTTTTACTTTTATTAATTGTATTTTATTGAACTTTAAACAAATGAAATTGTACCTTAATTTATAGACCGATTAAAGATGAAATGTTGTATGTCATTTGGCCTAGAAGGTCGTTTTGTGCTTCGCTCAAACTATCTTGCTTACCAAAAAGACTATTACAGCAGTTTATTTAAAATCCTTGTGTTTAAAATGAATACTAATAAATGGATGTGGTTTATAATATACAGGGTGTAAAAAAATCACGGATATACTCCTTAGTAGCTATATTTAAAAAAAATGCAAAATATTAAACAGTACATTGCAACGTTTAACACGTCAAATGCTGGTATCTGGTATTTTAATTTTTAAGTGTACATAATTTGTGTTTTTGCACAAATTTTTATGTGGTAATTAAATTAATACACACCACAAAAAGAATTAATATAATTCAACAAATGTATAATTTTAAATAATATACATATTTTTAAAATAATATAAATATATTATAAACCTGTTATATTCTGGCTGAAAGACGTAAGTCAATAACCCTTTGATGCTTCAATAAAGAACACTTAGGGCCGTATGCAGAAACGTTGATTTATTTATATCAACTGATTTAGCATATCAGAGGATATAGGTTCTTGCACAACATGGCAACGTAGAAAATTTCTTTCAAAACTGTTGTCTTATAAAATAAATTGGGTAATATCTTTCAACGTTTATATTTTCCCTAAAAAAGTCGATTTCTATACATTTACATTTTAAATTAGACATAAAACAATTAAAATTTCATCAAGATTTATTTGAGATTTGTGACATTTTCTTTTAACCATAGAAAATAATTTCGCTAATATGTCATGGTTTACTAGATTTGTTTTTTGGCCAATAAAATCATCTAAAATTTAAATTGTTTGATATAATGTATGTCAGTCGTTAACGACTGATTCAAAATAAGGATAAAAATAGACAGTATTTTTGTTTTATATATGAAAAATAAATTCAGAAGGTAAACATACGTATAACAAAGATATAATTAAAAAATAAAAAAATTTTAAAGATAAAATTATTACCATGTTAAATATATCAAATATCTTTAGTGTTTTTTTTGTCTGATTGAAAAGCTGAATGCTTGAAATCAATTGATTTATAACTTTCTTTGTTTTCATTGTAAAATAATTACCCCTAACATTGAACTTGGGTGAAAATATTTATTGATTATTTTTTTTATTATTAAAAACATACATACCTTCCATAAATGTTTACTTTTTAAAAATATTAATTTATATAATACCTAGATAATTAAAAAAAAAAATAACTATTTAATAAATAATAAGGATTATAAAAAAGAAATATAAATTGAGTTTAAAAAATATTTGTCTTATTTTTTAAATACTTTTGAAAATTTTAAATTTTAGACCATGTTCATCTTATTTTTTCTTTTAAATTTTTAAATTGTGCTTGCTCTTCAAATAGAAACAGTAGGTAGAGGGGACTTGTTTTCAAAGGAAATTTACTCTCTATTTATTTTTCGGCTCAGAAATATGTAGGTCCTATTAAACATAAAAGAAAATGAAATTGAGGGACAAACATATAGGCAATACAAGTTTAAAAGGCATTTTATATATAATATATATATATATATATATATATATATATATATATATATATATATATATATATATAATTGCATTTGTTCGAAAGCAAAAACAGGCACAGTGTTTGAAACTATTTTTTATATTTTTGTTTCAAATTGTTTTTATCATTTGTAATATTTATTTGACAAATAATTAAAAATATGATCTGAAACAATATTTTTATTTTTAAAATAAAATACACAAGGTAATAAAATCTGGACTAGAACTGCAACAATCAAATTTTTAAATTTGCTTTATTAAAATAACAGTTTTTAAAATTAGTGCACCTATATTTTTGAATATAAATTATTTAAAAAACAAAGTGTACAAGGCATGCCTTTTAGAAAAGCAGGGATTCTTGCCCCATTTTCAGCAAGGGTGTAGCCAGGATTTTGTTCAGGGGGGGCAGGCAAGGGTAAACTATATGCACAAAAAGTTTCGAGACTCCACCTCCCACCCATTTTCTAGCACATTTTTTCTGCAATTTTTGAGTATAGCTCCCCCCTTTTGATTAAAAAGTTTATTCTGAAGCCATAATTTATGTATATCAAGCATTTACTAACATATGTTATCCTCTAGAGTTTGTTTCTTAATTTTTTTATATTCTTGTCACAAATTTTAAATGTCTTTTTTCCTTCTCGATGTCTTCGGCATCATTGCATTTATTTTTCAAAACATTTGCCTAAATGCCTAAAAAGGTGTTATTGGTACATGTAAAAGAGCATTGTCTTTTAGAAACAGGTCTAGTATTTCTATAAATATAATTTAATTAATTAACATTTTACAAGAACAAACACTTGAATAAAATTTTCAACAACTTCAACAAAATTTCTTTGTTCTTTTCAGAGGGTTTAAGCCGTAATGTCCGTTTTTCATACCTTCTAATCCTCTGTGCTTCTAATGCAAATTTACTTATACCTGAACACATTCAAACTGCGGCCCAATAACCCAATTGTGTGTTTTATATTGCGGAATTCTCTTCAAATCAAGTCTTTGTCAATAATAAGGTTTAGTCAGTTTATAAATGTATTTTTCTACTCCAACCTTTAAAACGCCCATTGTCGTACATGTTATCATGACACTAAGTGACCTTTTAAATACACATTGACAAGTTGTGGCTTTATGGCGTTTTAGTCACGGGCAACAGATGTTTAGTCAAGGGTTGAAGTTAGTTTTAAGTTAGTTAGCAGATGTCAAATGTCATACAATCGTTAAAATAAAGTGCCTTTCTTGTAAAATAATACTAAATGTGAAAATTATTTTATTATCTCAATACAAAAATACAAAAGTATTAAATAGTTTCTCAACGCTTGAAAAGTTTATATGAACATTACAATGACCTTTTATTTACTCTTAATACTCCAGTTGAGTAACTCCACTGTAAAGTGCTCATAAACATTTTCTTTACTTTCACTATAAAAAACTGTCCATTTTCAAGGAATACATTTCGATATATAACCTTTAAAATCTGTGTTTATAAAATATAAAAATTTGACATTTGACGGTGACACACAGATTCCCCTATTGTTTCATAGATGGCGCTCTATATTTGATTTAAATCATTTTAAGATAATAAAAAGTATTTGTCGTAAAAAAAGTATAGTATGCACCTCGTTTATATACTTTTCTATACACTCATTAATTTAAGCACTTACTCGCAAGCTCGCTCGTGCCTAAATTAAATTCGTGTATAAAATGGCGTTTATCAAACTTGATACATAATATAATATTATGTGTATATTTAATAATACATTTCAAAAATGTTTCACCCTTAAAATGTAATAAACACATATTTAAGTATATGTAAGTTAACCTACAAATTTTAAATGACAGTAAAGATTTTTTATTGTCATTTAAAATTTGCTATGTTTCCAAACTGGTTCAAACTGAAATCAGTGTGTAAGCGTAAATCAGTTGATATAAATAATTCAACGTTTCTGCATACGGCCCTTAATATTATTATTTTTCCACTTCCACCTTTTAAACACCCATTATCGTACATGTTTCCATGACACTTTAAATAAACGTTGACAAGTTGTGGCTTTATGTCGTTTTAGTCACGGGCTGAAGTAAGCAACAAGTTTTTAGTCACGGGCCAAAGTTAGTATTAATTTATTTGACAGTTGTCAAATGTAATACAGGGTTCCCCATAATAAACTACCCATTTTATTTTATTAATAAATTCCCTACGAGATAACTTAATAAGTTGTTCTCTATGGGAATATCTTCTATAGTCTTTGGGATTTAAGTTAATTCTTAATCAAGTAGGCGCCTGTCACAAATAAGTTTTAAATTAATAATTTCCTGGAACGTCATTTTTTCTACGAGAAGTTTGTTAGTTTTCATCAATAATTATTTAAATTATTTAATAATTTTTTTCTTTGAGACATTATTTAAACATCCGTTTGAACTTTCATGGATTACTCAGTCCAACAACGTGGGTTTTGTGTAAAAACTTACATAAGAAGCAATTCGATAGAAGAAGTTAGGCGTGAATTCCCGCGTCAGTTCAATAACAACAATAGGGGTCACGCGCCAAATCGTAAAATGTTAAGTTATGGGTTCGTCATTGGCGTGAAAATGGTTCTGTACAAAATTTGAAGAACAGTTCGAAGAACAGTTCGTACACCAGAAATATTGAACGAGTTAGAATTGCGTTTACGACTTTACCACTTTTTATCTAATATTGAAAAATCTGTTGAAGTTGGTGGAGGTCATTTAGAAGACGTGATTTTTATAAGTTAAAATTAAATTAGCCAAATATTTATAAGTTATCATAAATCCCAAAGAGTTATCTGTAATTTAGTATAATAAAAAGTTTGTTTTGTTAACTAAAACATTTTTAATTCAAATGTTAAAATGGGTAGCCTATTATGGGGAACCCTGTACAATCGTTAAAATAAAGTGCCTTTCTTGTAAAATATTACTAAATGTGAAAATTATTTTATTATTTCAATACAAAAACACAAAAGTATTAAATAGTTTATCAAGGCCAATATTGGAAAAGTTTATATAAACATTGTACTGACCTTTTAATTTCGCCGTCAGTAAACTATAACTTAAATTCGGACTCGGACTACACTGTGAAGTGCTCATAAAACATTTTCTTTACTTTCACTGTGAAAAAATGTCCATTTTCAACGAATAAATTTCGATTTTTAACCTTTTTAATCTGTGTTTATAACACATAAAAATTTGACATTTGACGGTAATACAAATTCCCCTATTGTTCTATACAAATATTTGATTTAAATCATTTTAAGTTAATAATAAGTTTTTGTCGTAGAACCTCGTTTATAAACTTTTCTAGACACTCATTAATTTAAACACTCGCTCGTGCCAAAATGAAATGCGTGTATAAAATGGCGTTTATTAAACTGGATACATAATATACTATTATCTACTCCCCCATTGATAAGCTGTGACTGGCGTTCTAGTCACGGGCTGAAGTTAGCAATAGTGACTTTTGGGCATTTTAGGCACAAGCTGAAGTTGGCTTTATTTTAAATTGGAAAAAAGTGATGTTAAATCCGTTGACAGTTGTCAAATTTTTAACAAATAAAATTGACAACTCGTTTTATATACTTCTACAGATACTCGATTTTATTAAACACTCGCTGGCAAGCTTCGCTCGTCCCTCGTAACTAAAATAGCGTTTATAAAACTTAATACACAATACAAATATACAAATTGTTATGTTTTAAGGTTGCAATAATATTCAGAGAATACAAATATACAAATTGTTATGTTTTAAGGTTGCAATAATATTCAGAGAATAAACAAACACTAATTTATTTGGTAAATAAATGTAAAAAAAATCAATACAAGTAGGTAGATTGATAAATTAAAAATTATCTAAAGCTTTAATTATATGGTGAGATATTTTTTGTTTATTTGATTTAAATCAATGTGTATTTATCAGCCGTTTATTTAAACTCCTTTTATTTAAAATGCATTTAGCTTTTCAAATATTGATAAATTAATTGGGTTACTTTTTAATGTACATGTAAATGGTTTGTTTTCCTATACGTTAAAAAACCCTACATTACAGTTACAGATTTTATAAAAAAAACCCTATTAAATAATAAAACACTATCAATATCTTGATCTATAAATTAAATTTTTAATGTTACAAATTATAAAAAGTTTTAGTCATTGATTTTTATTTTATTTTTGTAATTGTACAAAAAAACATATATTATATAAATTAAAGTTTTTAATTTTAAATTAAATTACGTTTTATATTTGAGTCTAACAAACGTACAATTTATTTAAAATTTTCATGTATTAAGCAGATTAAAACATCTAAAAAAGAAATAAGATAAACTCCAGATGTACATATGGTTTACCTTATTTTAAATAGCTTTTATTGTAATGTTCTTATTAGGTTGTATATTATTAAGGAAATAAATGCCCAAAGCAATACGTTTTTTTACCGTTTTTATACCTAAGTAATCAAAAATACAAATTTTTAACCATGGCCTATTTTGATTTAATGTAAAGTGTAAATTATTTTAAAATTAAAAATATCTAAAAGTTAATGCTTTAATAACTGGCCTTTTACCTCATAATCGGGCTTTTTTCGTTGGACGATAGTTGGAACTGATTACCTTGCGCTTACCTTTGTCCGACTGCTTTATAGCGGTGTGGCAGTGGGTTTCAAAGTGTGCCCCACACCACATGGATGCCCGGTGCTTGTTTGTAAAGTACACTTGAAACAAAGGCACGGTAGTAAGGTAAAAAAAATTGAAAACACGTACTGGTAAAGCTGTAAACCTTTTTTTTTACTACAATACCATTTATTAAAAAGTACTAATTAGTCACTGTAAACAGTTTTTTAAGTAATTTGGGTGTTAAAATTTTAAGTTTATAATTTTTAGAAATAATAAGGGTATTTTATAAAATACTTTATTAAAAAACATTGTTGTTTATTATACTATAAAAGAAGAAACAAGTATTATAATTAATGTCTACATTTTTAAGTATCCAACTTGTAAGTGATAGTAAATTTAAAAATAAATTATTTTTTTAAATTTTACATTTTTCTTCCTACACTATAATAAAGTTGAATTTTATACAGTGTAATATTAAATAAATAAACAAATAAAGTGAGGCATTTGCAGGAGCAATTGTAAAAATTATTGCAGTTATGTTGTGCTTGAAGGAAAATAACGTATAAACTACGAAGGTAAAATGATTTTTCCAGGCTTTAAGAAGTTTACAGGCTTCCTAAATTTTGACTGTACATTTCTTCTTTAAGCCTGGAAAAGCGTCTCTTTACCGCCTAGGTCTACAATATACTATTTTTTACTCCCACCTTTAAAACGCTTTTTATAACACTAAGTGATCTTTAATACACATTGGCAAGCTGTGACCTTATGGCGTTTTAGTCACTGGTTAAATTAAGCAGCCTTTAAGGTCACGAGCAGAAGTTAGTAGACAGTTGTCAAATGACATACAATCATCAAAATACAGTGAAATGATACTAACATGTGAAAAATATTTCATTATCTTAATACAAAAATATAAAATTATATATTTATATATATATATATTAGACTGGGCCAAAAAAAACAACTATTTTTTTTTTTGAAAAGTATATCGAAAATATGGTTTGGGGTGACAAAAAAAAATTATTGTGAAAGTTTGAGTCCATATTATTAATATTAAGAAGTCTATCATCGCAATTTTAATTTTTTTTTCCTCAGCAAGTTTTTGTCTCAGAACTCCCAAACCATTGAGTTTAACAAAATTGGCTCAAAAATATTTTTTTAAGAAAATTTAATGCTCTACAAAAAAGGTTAAAGTGAAATTTTCCGTCAGATGGACCGTTTCCTTAAAATCATGCTTTAAAAATTGGTATACTTTTACATTTTGATCTTTTAAATTGGAATTTTGTAATTGATGTAAAAATCAGTACCCATAAAAAACCGATAAATATTCTTATGGGAAATCAAATGCTTTACAAAAAAAGCCTCTCAACATTTTTGGCTGAATTCACTCAATCAAAAGTTATTCAGGGTTAAAATTTCGTTTTGAGTTCAAATTTAACCTTGAATAACTTTTGATTGAGTGAATTTAGCCAAAAATGATAAAAGACTTTTTTTGTAGAGCATTTGATTTTCCATAAGAATATTTATCGTTTTTTTTTCAGGGTACTGATTTTTACATTAATTACAAAATTCCAAAGTTAAAAGATCAAATTGTAAAACTAAACCAATTTTTAAGGCATGATTGTAAGAAAACGGTTCATCTGACGGGAAATTCCAATTTAACCTTTTTTGTAGAACATTCAATTTTCTTCAAAAAATATTCTTAAGTCAATTTTGTTAAACTCAATGTTTTGGGAGTTCTGAGACAAAAACTCGCTCAGGAAAAAAAAACCTAAAATTGCGATGATAGACCTCTTAATATTAATAATATTGACTCAAACTTTCACAATAATTTTTTTTTGTCACCCCAAACCATATTTTCGATATACTTTTCAAAAAAAAAAATAGTTGATTTTTTTGGCCCAGTCTAATATATATATATTAGGGTGTGCCAAAAAAACTCGAAATAGTTTTTTTCTTGCTCTCCACCCAAAATATCTTAGAATATGTCCGAACAAATATTCTGTTAAAAGCGGAGCTCATAATTTCAATTTTAAGAGGTCCCTCATCGAATCTGAAGTTTTGCCCCTTAAATAGCACAGAAAACTGACCTTTTTACCTTATTTAGTCTTGCAACCTAGGAAGAATTTTTTTTTTCATAAAATCCATGACCAAATCTTACAAAGCATTAAACTTGGACGAAAAAATCTTATTAAGCCGAATTTCTATTTTCATTATTTGATTTTTTACAGAGCTTTAAATTTAAAATTTTACGTTTTTTGCCTTTTTCAGCTAAACTATTGAAGTTAGACGAAAAAGTCAAATGGCAATTTTTTAGCTTGTCTGATGGACCACAAAAAAGTTTTAAGAGAATTTTTTGTATCGTCAATATTCTAAAAGTTACAGGCGTATAAAGTCATCATTTTTGTATTATTAACTTTAAATTTAAAGCTATGTAAAAAATTAAATAATGAAAACAGAAATTCGGCTTAATAAGATTTTTTTCTCCATATTTAATGCTTTGTAAGAATTAGTCATGGATTTTATGAAAAAAAAAATCTTCCTAGGTTGCAAGAATAAATAAGGTAAAAAAGTCAGTTTTCTGTGTTATTTAAGCGGCAAAACTTCAGATTCGATGAGGGACCTCTTAAAATTGAAATTATGAGCTCCGCTTTTAACAGAATATTTGTTTGGACATATTCTACGATATTTTGGGTGGAGAGCAAGAAAAAAAATATCGAGTTTTTTTGGCACACCCTAATATATATATATATATATATACATTAGGGTGATTCATTTCCGCAAAGTTTTTGTTTTCTTCGGTGCTCAAGCAAAATATTAATCTGCATAAAGAAAAAAAATTCTCAAACAAGTTTGAGCCCTTAATATCAATTTTAAGTACTTACTATTTAAATTTAAAGTTTTACCGTTTAAAATGCATGTAAAAAATATATATATTTTTTCAAATTTCTAATGCTTACCCACCTTTGACAATATTGCAAATCGGTTTAATACACCTTATGGGGAATTTCACGCTCTTTAAAATTGCTTTTGAGTTTTTTTTGTAACTCGCATTGGTTCACCAGTAGGAGTCGTCAAAGGACAGTTTTTGAAAAAAAAAAATTTTTAAATTTTTTCTAACAAACCGCAAAAAGTAGGGAGAAAAAAGGGCTGAATGATAAAAAAAAGTTATCCAACCAATATTTAATGAATTTACAGCCATTTTATAACTGAAAACGTAAGAAATTGATAATTACCAACTCATAATGTTATTTAGATTGATTTTTTCTATTTATTATCATTATATTTCCCTACACTAAGAAGTTTTTTAAAATTATTGATTTCTCACTTATAATGAATATAAAAACAACAGATAAATTCATAAAAAAACAATAAGAAAATTGTAACGTGGATTTTGCAATTTTTCAACATTTCTGTCATATAGCAAAAAAATATAAATGAAGATTATATATCTATTTTTTTGAAGCGAAATTTGAAATATGTTACATAACCTCCTGTATATTCCGATTAAAGTTTTGTTGTTTTTTTATGAATTTATGTGTTGTTTTCATTTTCATTATGAGTGAGAAATCATAATAATTTTAAAAAAGTTCTTAGTGTAGGGAAATGTGCCAAATTGCAGCTCTTAATTTTAAAATTAAGCCGCCCCCCCCGACAGCCAAAGTTTTAAATGGAAATAACATGGGAAAAGTTCTGTTATTACTTTGGATTTTTTTAAGTCATGAACTAATAAACGGATTATATAGAAGGATAAATATTCTTGTAACAAATATAACGCTCTACAAAACAGGTTTCTTGTGATTTTTTGCTAAATTGACTGGTTCAAATTTATTTGAGGTCAAAATCAAAGTTCTAGTCAATTCCATGGTTTTTCCATTTTTATTGTGGTTTGATGATTCAAAAATGTAAAAAGGGTTATAATTTATATTCTAGATGACTTTTCTTATCTTGACGTTTGCTCTAAAAAGAAAAATATTTATTGTTTAAATATTATTAAAATTTCAATAGATTAAAAAAAATACCAGATGGTAAGGCGGTCGCTTGGCATGCTAGAGGTACCGGGTTCGATACTACTAGAAGTTGTCGAACTTTTTTTATTTTTTTTATTTTATAAATTTGTTGTTTCTTTGTTAAAAAGTGTTGGGTTGGGTTGGTTGGTTTGCTTTAGTTTTATAGTAACATAAAAAATCTTAAAATTATGACGTCACTCGGGACTAAACTTAAGTCCCGCCTCGGGACGGGAGCCACAGCAATGTTTTTATTAAGAAGTTTGAATTTAAAACTAGAGTTTATCAAAATTTTTACCAATTAAAATCAAAATCTTTTAACAATACCTATGTCCAAAATATCTTGCGTATCCCAAAATTTAAAAAATCCTTAAAAGTTACGACAGTGCAAAAATAAAAAAAACAATTGGTGTAACTAACTTTTTAGGGTCACGATTACCCTGAAAGTTTTCTAAAAAATAGAACCATCTAAAATATAAATTATAACCCTTTTTACATTTTTGAATCATTAAACCACGTTGAAAATGGATAAAAACATAATTAATTGACTAATTGACTAGAACTTCCATTTTGACCTCGAATAACTTTTGAACCAGTTCAGTTAGCAAAAAATCACAAGAAACCTTTTTTGTAGAGCGTTAAATTTGTTACAAGAATATATATACTTCTATATAATCCGTTTATTAGTTCATGACTCAAAAAAATCCAAAGTAATAACAGAACTTTTCCCATGTTATTTCCATTTAAAACTTTGGCTGTCGGGGGGGCCGGCTTAATTTTAAAATTAAGAGCTGCAATTTGGCACATTATTTTTTTATATATTTGGAACCTATTTAGGACTATCGTGAAGAAAAATTCGAACACACCCTAAATAAGGACCACCCTAATATATATATATATATATATATATATATATGTATATATTAGGGTGGTCGTTAAAAATTAATGTTTTTGCGACGCCCCCTAAAATGCTTCGTTTTGATGAAAAAACACTAGGATTTTCCTTTTAATTAAAAATAACACGTGCCTCAAGACGATCTAAGTTAACTATAAGTATAATTATGTCTTTTCTGAAAATATTGAATAATAATTTTTTTGAGATTTAAAAGTTATTATCAATGAAGTAACTTTACCTTGGAGTGAAGAAATCTAGATATTAAAATTACGTTTGTACTAATTTAGTTTTAATAAAAATATCTATTTGAATTTTTTATTTAATAGACTGGGAAAAATTTTAAATTTAAATTTTTGTCTATTGTTATTTCGATTAACTATTGTTTTTTATTGATTTGGATTCTATATTTCGAATAAAATTTTATTTTTCATAAAAAATTCCCAAAAAAACATAATTACCTATACCAAAAAATTAACTTAGATCTTACATAAATATTTATATATAATATAATATATACAATAGTTTTTAATAGTTAATCTTTAAAAATTTTAATGCACATTTGATTTCGCCGTCAACAAACTAGTATTTGCCGACAAAACATTAATGATTTCGGGTGTTGTACTTATAAAAACACTCTCTTCACTTTAATTGTAAAAAACTGGTTCTGTTTCAAATTTACGGTTGTTATTCCGTTTTAAGGGAGAAATTTAGATTTTTACAGAAAATTTAACAAACTGACACTGACATTTTAAAAGTCGGTAAAAAAGATTCCTAACACATAGATGTTGCTCTATAAAAATATTTAAATTAATTAGTAATAAACTGTTTTTTTGTAATAACATTTGTTATAGAAAAAGCATAGTATGCAACTTGTTTATAAACTTTTCTATATTAATTAAAAACTCACTCACAAGCTTTGCTCGTACCTATTCATGAAAACAATGTCGTTTATCAAACTTGATAAACAATATACTATTTTCTACTCCTATGTTTATAACACTTATCTTTTATCGTATAATATTATGTTATCATGAAGCTAAGTGATCTTGTAAATACACATTGACAAGCTGTGACAAGCTTGTTGTTCTTGGTATTATAATCACGAAATTTATTCTAAACATGCAGACAATACAAAAGCTCATTCAATTTTAAATTAGACGTGCCTCCTGAGAATCATTACAAATTTTCTTTCTTTCTTTTATCGTATAATATTATGTTATCATGAAGCTAAGTGATCTTGTAAATACACATTGACAAGCTGTGACAAGCTTGTTGTTCTTGGTATTATAATCACGAAATTTATTCTAAACATGCAGACAATACAAAAGCTCATTCAATTTTAAATTAGACGTGCCTCCTGAGAATCATTACAAATTTTCCTTGGTACTTTTAGAGTATAAATTGAACTTGATACTTTCACAATTAATCATCGTATTGTTCAGTATTTGTAAGTTGATTGTAAATAAGGTACACATAACTTAATTTAAAGTTCTTTATAAATATTTTTTGTAATAAATCAAACTTGACAAACAACGATTTCAGTATTGTTATTAGGCTTTTATAATGCATATTCTATGGACTGTACATTTATAATAGAAAGGATATTAGTAAACGCCGACAGCGTAACAGAAGGGTCTCTTGATGTTCAGCAGAATATGTGTGCATACAAATAGGGAAATACATTATTAAAAGGATTTTTGCTAGACTATAACAATTATGTAAAATTATTTTATATTTAGATAATAATAGAAATAGTAGTGAGGAACATTGACTTATCCCTTAACTCTTTTACTTACAAACTAATTATCATTTATAAATGGAACGTATACCTT
Source organism: Brassicogethes aeneus (assembly GCA_921294245.1). Lineage (NCBI taxonomy): Eukaryota > Metazoa > Arthropoda > Insecta > Coleoptera > Nitidulidae > Brassicogethes > Brassicogethes aeneus. The sequence goes on along the minus strand of OV121132.1, from coordinate 81,251,464 downwards.
AAAATGTTATATGTCAAAATTATAACAATTGGTACACATTCGTTTTTTTTCATGCCACCCGCAAATTACAAAATGATGTAATTATGAAAAAAATAATTCATTTTTATATATTTTTTATTTTATTTATAATTGGTTTGTAATTGTTTTTTTATTATTACAAATCTTGACATTTGAATACAAATAATTGAGGTTATATATCTGTAAGTTTAACGCTACTTTATGAATATAATAAAATATATAAATATTTTTTGTTATAAATTAATACCTTTTTTTTTCAAGCGTACAATCATTTTTATATTAAACCCGTACAGAAATAAAGCTAAAATGTCATCATGTCAGTTAAACCTAACCTAAAAATGATGTGACAGAAAATTAAATTTTTTAAAATTTAAATGCTTGAAAAAAAAACAGTATATAAAACTCAGCGGCGAAAGCTTATTAATTGCCTCCTCGGTGTCGCCTCGTCAATAAAATGTATGCACGGAGAGAAAAATTTTGCCAAAATAACTATCCAAAGTATTGTTAAATGACGTATAGTGAATTTAGTCAACTGTTTTATTAAACTGAGGATCTGTATAGCCAATTTAGCCATACAAATCCTCAGTTTAATAAAACAGTTGACTAAATTCACGATACGTCATTTAACAATACTTTGGATAGTTATTTTAGCAAAATTTTTCTCTCCGTGTGCTCGGCGATAATATGTGCTTTATCCGCCTGGTCTATAATGTACTATAATACAAAAAAATATACTGTATTATTTTAAGAAAATAAGCATTAAACAGATATACATATAACCTCAATTATTTGAAATGTTAAAGCATATTTTTTTATTGAATTTTAAAATGACCCACAAATTAAATAATACATTTTTCTTAAAAATATATCAAATGGGTATTCATTGTTTTAACTTTAAATTTGTATTGGTTAAAAAATTCTTTATCAATTAAAAGATTTAAAACGTATACGTTTATATTAATTAATTAATTAATAATTATTTAACTTTAAATTTGTATTGGTTAAAACATTCTTTATAAATTAAAAGATTTAAAACGTATACGTTTATATTAATTAATTAATTAATAATTATTTAATTTGACTTAATTTCCGGTATTATATTACCGGAAATTAAGTGAAATTAAATATTTATTTATGTTATTAAAAGTAATTAATTGCATTAAATAGTGTATACATCAAAATGCCAACTGACAATTTCATGAGGTAGATTTTCTTATTTATTTTTTTATTTGCAGCGGAACAAGTCGAAGACGAATCCAAGACATGCGGAAAAATTTTAATCGTCTTGTCATGGATTGTCGTCGTTCTTACTATGCCATTTTCCTTGATGGTTTGCTTTAAGGTAAGATTATTTTTATTTATTATATTTACGCGGTCTATAATTTAAACTTTATTGTTGTCAACATTCGATAAAGAAATAACTTGTTATGGCCTAGGCCGATAAAAAATTTTATGAGGCAAGTAATTAGTTTGATTTTTCCTCGCTAGGGGTATTGTTTTGACAAATTAATCATTTTCTAAGAAATTAACGTACTAAACTGGTTTAATTTATTTATAATAAGCACTAATTTGTTTGTTTTACTGTTAATGTTTATTATTTTTCATTAAATTATTGTAAAATTAAATATGAATAATAAAACAAAAAGTGAGGTTAGGACATTGCAATTTGACGTTTCTGTGGATTTCACAGTTGTGTTTTCTTTTTCTACGATTTAAATTATCTTTAAGTTTTAATTTGCTTTAAGTTTTTAGTGAAATTAAATGTTATACACAGCGTAAACATTCCAAACTACCTATTTTTTTTAATAAAAATGCAAACAAATTGAAATTAGATACCTATTTATTAAACAATTAATTGAATTCAATGTAATAGCAAGAGGGTAAGTAAACCATTTTCTTACAAAAATCCATTTCTACTTAAATCATGTAGCTAGGTATTGTCAAACTATTACTGCTTCTAAAAGGAATAATAATTATTGTACATTTAATGTAATCTTTAGCTAATAAATAAATGAGATTCTAAAAATGTGAGGTTAGGCCGCTTTCATGTTGAATTAAATTGACCTATATAAAGTGCTTTGAAGATAAAATGTTGTATTCCATTCGGCCAAGAAGTGTCTTTTTGTGCTTCGCTCAATTGTAGGCCTCCGCTACGCGTCGGCCTTCAAACTTTGAGCTTAGCACAAAAAGCCTTACTTCTTAACCTAATGACATACATAACTATTATCCGAAATCGGCAGTAAAGTAGTCAACAATCGGCAGTAAAGTAGAACTTTCTGCCGATTTAATGGAGAGCAATGCAACCCATTATACATTTTAAGATGCTACTCAGCAGCAACTAAATAATATTTAAAAAAAGCACCGTCGCGGAGGTCGATTGGACCCGTTCATAAAATGTTGTTTAATAAAAAAAATAAGAAGTTAATTTTATTAATTAGATTAAAAAATCGCCGCGGCGGGCAAATATATCATAAACGTCGCAACAAACAGTATACGTCTGTGGTCTGTGGTATACGTAGACACTTCCTACATTCAAATAACATTTGTTTTGATCATCAAATGACATTTGATTTGATCATCAATATTAATTATTAGTATTATTAAATGTGATTTCAGATAAAATTTAATATGCACATCGGCATTAAAGTCATTAAAAATAATAATTATCATTTATATAGGACAATAAACATTCCTGTTAAACAATTAAATAAAAAAAACATATTTTGATAAATTAAACTTTAAATGTTAAAACTGCGCTTTTAGTAAATATTCAAAAACAAATAAACGCAGTTGTTTTTTAATAGTTTTTTTAAAACCGTTTTAAAAATGTCAAACAAGTCGTTTTAGAAAAATAATATAAGGGCGACCACCGTATTAAACTTAAGCAACAGGAACGTCATAAATGCCTGCCAACTAGGGCCGTTTTCCAAATATTTTATTACCTTTTATACTACAGGGCCGGCTTGATCTATTTTGTATATATTAATAATTATAATATTAATTTATTTAAATTTAATAAATAAAATAAAATAATTGCAAAGATTTATTTATTTTAAATAAGAAAATGGTTATAATACACTAATTTTAACAATAAAATAAATTTAAGAATATACGAAAAGTGCATCTGTATTTTGAATGGGCTCAGAAGTGAAAGAAGGTATAAAACTTCCCTCCTGCATCGGTTTCGGTCCAAAAAAAACATACCGACATCTTAAAAAAAAAACCACCAGGGACATCAGTTCGTTGGAAATTACTTACAAACTGAATAATAGTGTCCCTATTAAAACAAATGTCCCAATATTATTAAGTAGTATGGGTTTTTGCAAAAAAAAACAATCTTAATAAATGAAATACAAATTAATTATTTTATTAAAACAAATGTCCCAATATTATTAAGTAGTATGGGTTTTTGCAAAAAAACCAATCTTAATAAATGAAATACAAATTAATTATTTTATAGGTATTTTAATCTCTAAAGGAAACATTATAAAAGTAATAACTGATTTATTGTGTATACTTACTGTAACTTCAAGGGAATAAAATACAGATGGAAAAACTAAAAAAAATACTTAAAAGTTTAGATCTTTACCTTTGTCGATATTCTTTCTATTGTTGTCAGAAGTCATACTACAATTAAAATAATTATAAAAAAAGATGACTTAAGCCACAAAAAGAAAATATGGCAACATTGCTCGGGAGGCGCTTGTTGCGCATATTTCTATATGAGTTTCACTCCCCTGGTTTTAAATTTTATATTCAACACATGACAGTTATGACTGTCATTATTAATGTCATTTTAGACAAGTAAACTATTAAATAACACAATAGTGTGTTATAATCCATAACTCACTAGTGAGTTATGGATTATAACTCACGTTCATATTTAAAGTAGTATTCTATTTATTTATTACCATTACAAGCAGAATTCACATTGATATTGAAATTAAAGGAAAACGCTAACGGATTATTCGAATTTGAAGTCATTGTAAAATTCGTTGGTTCATTGGAACCAGACGCTCCCATATCGGTACAGCTGCTGATAGTGCTGGAAAACGCCGACGCATTAGAACCTTGTATTTTTTGTGCAATTTGTATTTTGTTATGCACCGATTCTTCTAGGTATCCTTCTGCTACCGTCGAGGACTTCCATCCTCCGTGAAGCTTCAAAGTAGTCATGTTAGCCCCTGCATTGGCCAAAAGAGTCGCCGAAGACCTTCTCAGGACCTGTGTAGAGCGCTGGTTCCTCCAATTTCAAGAACATTGCAATTCTTGAAGGTATCTTCGACAACGTATTTATTTCCACACACTAGCTGGTAAAAAACAAAAAAGAGGCTAGAACTAGTATTCTTTGGTATCAAAGACATGTATTTTTTACACAAATTGATCGGGTTGACTGGAAATCCTTCTTCAAGTATAGTGAAACTTTTCAATTTCATGGTTTTAGTCTTTGAATATTTTCTATTTTCCAATTGACCAATTTATCGCATCTACAAGCACCACTAATCCCCATTATCAAAGCCATCAACAGGTACACGTCGTCGGGAGCTTTGTTCAAAAACTTCTGTATTTCAGGTCGTTCTAATGTCTTGGACTTCTTTGGTTTGTATCCCTGTGGTGTGCTTTTTAAAAAGCTCGTTAGTTTGCCTCATTTTGAAATGTCGATTTTTCTATAAAGGTGAATAGTCGAGTATTTGGTCCATAGCGACGATGGGGCTAATTTTTTTTTGCAAATGTAAAAAATAAGCCAATAGAACATTTTCATCGATACCTTTTATCTTCCGTGAATTCATCCAAGACTCAAACATTTTGAACTCTTTGTCGTACAGTGAAAAAAATAATTTGTTAAAGCAACTAAAAAAAAGTTCGTCGTCGGGAGCTTTGTTCAAAAACTTCTGTATTTCAGGTCGTTCTAATGTCTTGGACTTCTTTGGTTTGTATCCCTGTGGTGTGCTTTTCAAAAAGCTCGTTAGTTTGCCATATTTTGAAATGTCGATTTTTCTATAAAGGTGAATAGTCGAGTATTTGGTCCATAGCGACGATGGGGCTAATTTTTTTTTGCAAATGTAAAAAATAAGCCAATAGAACATTTTCATCGATACCTTTTATCTTCCGTGAATTCATCCAAGACTCAAACATTTTGAACTCTTTGTCGTACACTGAAAAAAATAATTTGTTTAAGCAACTAAAAAAAAGTTGCGCCAACAAATTTTATTTGTAGCTATAGCCTCAACTAAAATCTTTGTTACAACAACAATTTTTTTTTGTTGAGACATAATATGTTACTGTAACTAATTTTTTGTTGACAAAACTATGTCGTCTTGTTTAAAGTAACTAATATTATTGATATCTCATACAATAATATTTTGTTGTTAAAACAGTTTACATTTGTTTTAGGTAATAATTTATTTGTTTCTATAACTTTTTGCATTTGTTTTCATTATAAATCTATTTGTTAAACCAAAATAATTTGTTGGAAAAGCTATGGTAATGATTAACTACAACATTGTTGCTTTGTTGTTATAACATTTGGTAGTTCTTTTAATCACCAAAAAATATTTTTGTTAAAAGAACTTAAACAATATTAACCTATGCCTACACAATATTGTTAAAGCACCTCTTTCAGTATGTAATACTAATTAATAAAAAGAGTTGCAAAAACAATATTGTGTAGGTATAGGTTAATATTGTTTGATTTTTTTTTAACAAAAATTATTTTGGTACCTTTAAAAGTATTTTCTAATGAAGAAAATATTTGGTTTACTCCTTTATCCATAACGCCCAATGCACAAAAATTAATTAACGCGAACCTGCTTCCTCTAGCATTTGCACAAAAATTTTTTAACAGTGACAAATTATTTTTTTATTATTCAATCACTATGACACCAAGACTTAACTTTAACCATGGCACCAAGTCGGTCAACTTTATAAAATAAATTTAAATGTCACGTCATGTCAATTTTGGGCGAAAATTGACAACAAAAATATATTTGTTATGTTTACTTAAGGATACCTATTAGCGGCGACGCATATTGCCAGTAGGGTAAACTAATTCTTTCCAACAAATTAATTTTTGTTGCAAATACTAATGTATTAAACACTTTACTGGGGTTAACAAATTTTTTATTAGGACCAACAAGAACAATTGCAACAAAAATTTATTGGTTGATAAAACAGATTTGTTTTTTCAGTGTAAGCATCTTGGGACTTTTCTGGCAAAATTTGCATCGCTGCTTCTTCCGCTTCCGTAAGGATATCCTTAGGAAAGTAATTTTCATCGGTTTACTTCATTTTCTATACGTTTTTTCTTCAAAAAGTTTTCCTTTTCTGCAGGGAAAACTGACAAGTGTCAAAAATTATTTAAACATTTGCTAACAATATATCATGCCCGTGGTAACCAAACAAACAACCTACTTTAACCAAAATGTAAAAAACAGGTTTGTAGATTTAGTTTTTGTTTTTACTTTTTCGTCTTTAAATGTACAATAATTTTGAAAATGACCCATATATAAAAATATAAACGCTTAAAAATAGTATATACAATACGGCGGATAAAGCATATTAACTGCCTCGCTCAGATCTGCTGCCTCGACTTGCGTCGAAAAATGTGAGGTCTTTAAGAAATTCTTATTTACGTTTCATTTTTATAAAAATTTTAATAATAATTTTAAATTTTCTGCCTTCTGATATAAATAAAATACGAAATTAAATCTCCTTTTTTGCCAACACATTTCATGAAACGTGTTTTATTTAATTTGTTTGTAGCGTCTGAGAAATAAGCGACTCGCAAACTTTATTATTAAATTTAAAAAGTATTAACAATAAAACAACTGCTTATTTCAGTATAAAATTACATATCGAAATAAACTTTAAAGTAACTCTTACTAAATTGACTAGAAAATAAGGTTAGAACAGTCTGAATTTATTTTTGTAAATTATTTAATGTTTTGTGGTCGTCCTAAAAAAAGAATAGTATGCAACTCGCTTTATAAACTTCGTTAGGTTATCATTTATTAAAAACTTGCTTACAGCCTTCGTACGTGAATAATTAAAACTAAAATGCTATTTATTAAACTTGTTACGTAATGAATTGTAATGAATTGGTATAATTATTTAAAATTTAATCAGTGACCACCTTTCCAAAAAAATTTTATTTAATTTTAGGTCAGCATGGTTTTTTTATTTTTGTATATATGTAAAAAACAATGCTATGATTTGTATAATAACGCATTATAATTGTTTAAGCAATTATTGTAATCTTAATTTCCCCCCGATACTAAAAATATTTGTATCGTAGAAACATATCAAATTAGTGTACTTGGCATAGTTTAAGTTTTAATTAAAATAATTTAAAATTGTTATAAAATTATTTAAATTTAATCCTGGCGCATTCGCCATTTTTGATAGTTTTTAGTACAAATACAACTTTTTGAATAAATAAATAATTTAAATAAAATGTTATCCTATCTAATAAGAATTTTAGTATTTTCAATTTTATTCAGATTTTTTTAAGAATTACGTCAGCAAATTTCTAAAATTTTCTCATGGAAAGAACATTTGAAAAATTCTAAAGTTAAATTCAACTTAAATTTGTAGTTTAAATTAAAACTAATGAAAAAAATTATTGAGAAAATTTGATTTTGGCTGAGTAATTTAGTTATTAACGAAAGCAATAGGATGGTTTCATTCTTACTTGTCAAATATAAAACAAAAGGTCAAGTTTAAAAACTGTATATCAGATTTACTTAATAATAAACGACTTTATTTGACATACATACTTATATACATATATAAAAATGGCGAAGTTTGATTATAAAAATCAATCTTACACTTAACCATAAAAATAAATAAGGAATAATATACTACAAAAGAAAAAATAAAAGATTTTAGAACACTGTTAATAAATAAATTAAATTGCACACATTAAATGTTGTGTAATTAAAAAGTTGATTATGAAGTCCCATAAGGAATTGTGTTAGGACATTTATTGTTTTTGTTGTTTGTAAATGAGGAGTGATTTTTCAAAAGGTCGTTTTTCCATTTGCAACAATTTTTCAAAAAAATTTAATGATGTTATGAAATGTGTAAAATAATGTCAAATAAAATTATTTGCTGATGTACATTATTAGGAAAAACATTGAAACCAAATTAACAATGATTTAAACAATATATATATATATATATATATATATATATATATATATATATATATATATATATATATATATATATATATATATATATATATATATATATATATATATATATATATATATATATATATAATTAACAATGATTTATAAAATATATTAATATGGTTGTCCCATAATAATTTAAGTTTAAATGTAGAAAAAAATAAGTGTTTTGTGTTTTAAAAACCAGCATAATTAAGTAAAAAATGTAAATGTGATAATTAAAAATTGTAAAATTCAACATGAGTGTAATATTAAACATTAAGGTATCATCTTTGACCCCAACTTAAAATTTTACACACATGCAGAACACATTATGCAGTTCTCTGTAGATCCCTTAGACTTCCATTTGCCGACATATTTTCATATTAAGTTTTTGCTTTATTTTTTCCCCGTAAAACCGCTTGTAGATTATTGCACAATATTTTTGGGGTACTGTATAATTATTTAAAATATTGGTTAAATGGTGTAACAAAGGTTGAAAAAAATGAGTCATTGGTAAAAATAAAAGGTTTTTTCTCATGAAGTTATGCCATACAGGTCGTTAGTTAGTTACAGGGTGTTAAAAAATTTATAAAATTAGGTTTCTTTAATAACTTTAAAATACTAAAAATTAATGAAAAAAACGTAGCAATTGCTCTATTGCTTAATGTCTATTAGAATTAAAACAAAAGACTTGTGGGTAAATTAGTGGACATACCCCACTGGAAAAATATTTTTTTGTTTATTTTTCAATATTTGCTCTTTATTAAAAAAAATATTTCCTATTTGAGTTCTTTTTTGTATCATTTTTTATTCTCTTGTAATTAAACCTTTTGTATATACCAGTTTTTCCACTGCCTGTAGAGGTAAACAAAGGTTACAACTCAACCTTGTTTATTTATTTAAAATATTTTTGAATGCTATTATACTTTAACTACACTGCTTTAGCGTATAAATGCGCAACCATAAGTCCTATAATATAAACAAAATATAAGTATATTCTGATACCAGAGACAATGCTCATAATTTCGAGTGTAATAGTTACTATACGGATAGCACTTCTTTAATAGGTATATCAATTTGATGTCAAAAAGTAGTATACTTAATATCATTGACAATGGTTTTTGTCCGATGTCGATACTTTTTTTCGTTCAAAAGATAAAGGGGGGTCGACTTTTAACTTATTTAGTTTGATACATTCCTTGATTTTTTTCCCAACTAACCATGTAAAATTTTAATATGGCGGCCATAGGAAAAACAAAAGATGGTGGTGGTAACTCAAAATCTAAAAGGCGAAAAAATCACCAATTTGATAAAAATGTAAAACGTGTATGTTTACATTTAAAACCAACTTTTTTTCAAAGTTCCCAGTTTTTCCAGTATTTAAAATGAGCCATTTTTTTGCGCACCACTTTTCAAAACTATTGTTAACCTCATAAACATTTTGTTTAAGTTTCTCAGGATTTGGTGCTGATACCACAACCAATGTTTCATCGGAATACATTGTAAGTTTACCCCTAATAAATTTGAAAGTTTTTAGATAAGAAATTATTAACTTTTACTTTGAACTGCCTATTTTAGTATTTAAGTTTAAAACAGGTATAAATTCTGAATTGCGTAGGTAGGTGCCAGGTTGTCTGAATTTACATACACGGCAGCATTATTTAGTCAAATGGCATAACGGAAACTTAATAGGGATAGTAGGTAACTGTTGAAATTTTCAAACTACATGTAATAATGAGAATGGATGCTTTGTTATAAAGTATCGCCTAAATAATTCCCAATTAATTTTTATTTTATTTTAAGGCTAAGTTAACGATATTTAGTAAATATAAATGATATTTACTAACAAATAAGTTTTGACCACAATTCTGTGGTTAAAAGGCATAAGGGGATAAGTCAAAAAAGCAATTTTTCAATAGAGTCTTTAACGTGTTCGCATTAATTCAGGAAATATATTTATGTTTAGCGGGTATACGCAAAGATAATATTATCTTTGGGTATGCGCTTTTGTTAGCATAGGAGATGGGCTAACAAAAGGGTATACCCGCTAACCATAAATATGTTTTCTAAATTAATGCGAATACGTTTAAGGCTCTACTAAAAAATTGTTTTTTTACTTATCCCCTTATGGGCCGGTTTTTCAATCGTTGGTTAAGTTTATCTTACGGTTAACTTTCTTAGATACTATTGTGTTAACAATAGTATCTAAGGAAATTAACCGTAAGATAAATTTAACCAACGATTAAAAAACCGGCCTTTTACCTACAGAATTACATGTTACATAATAATAGTTAAACAAAATTTAATAACAAATTCAAAACAGTTTTATTTTTATATACAGTTAATAAGAACATCAATTTTTAATTGCTAAAATTGTAATGAAAACTTTTTGATTTAATTTGAAGCTTATAAGTTAAAATTTAAAGTTTATTTTTATTTAAATTCTATCAAGGATTCATTGTATAGCTTTTCATAGCAAAACTTTATTTCGGAATATACTGAATTATCTTGTTGTATAAATAAACATGTATTGTTGTGTAGAGTTTTATGTACATACTTAATATTTAAAAGATATATTAAAATGTATTATGCGACTCTCGGTCCCAAATTAATAAATATGAGTATGGTCGGCACCAGGGCCGTGTGCAGGATTTGATCCCAATTAAAACATTTCATAAAAAGTAGGTCATTATCTAACAGGCAGAGAAAGCGCTTATTTAAAGCCGAGCTCAGTGTTTGTTAGGATTGCCACCTTTTTCCAAAGTGAAAAAAGGACTTGAGTATGAGTATGAGTATAAGAACGTATAGCTGGCCCAATGGGCATTGCCTTACACTGATCTCCCAGAGTAATTTTTACAAACTTTCATACGTATCCCAAAACTGCGATGCACAGCATGACCTGTGTTTGATGAATCCAAATTTTCACCCTGGCTGGTAAATCTCTCCTAGGATGTCGTGGATGACAGTTTTGATGGTTAAGGCCCCGAAATTTTGTCGTCGGGCCGGGCCATTCGCCCGATTTAGGATAGTGGAGTGCGGGACAAGGAGAGAGAACATTTTGGTTTTTGGGGGACATTAGGAATTTCCCTCAACCAGGGATTTAGTAATACCCCCCATTAAATTGGGTTCATGAATGAGGTTTGATTGGTTAGTACGCTGCTAGGAGCCATCCTTGCTGGTCTTGTAATACTTCCTATTTTTCTGCGTCCGTATCTGCTGAAATCCATTGTTTGTCCCACTGTGCTTTCCATTTTGTCAGGTTTAACGTTTGCCATGTTATATTATAGGTTATGTAAATAAATTTGTTCTACATTGACCTGTAATTTTAATTTATTTTTATTATTGCACGGCGGTGTATAATAATTTGATTTTTGAACTGCGTACAAATATGAAGTCTTTCTATATAGGCTTATGAGTGTTGTTATAGAATACAGACAGCATGGGTGCATAATAATCCGGAAAAGACGATGACAATTTACATTCCAGGTTTAGTAAAGGATTCATTACCATTACCTTTAAACCCTGCGAATATAATTAGTGGATTCAAAGCTTCTGGTATATGGCCTTTAAATGCTCATATTTTTCTTGACAGTAATTATGTACCATCGTTTGCCACTGATCGCCCAAACCCTATAGAAGAACCGGAAGGTGGAGCAAAATATCAGAAAATTTAACGTTGACCTTGAAAATCCAGAACTAATAGATTCTTCTCCTGAATTGGATATTAGTACTAATGAAATTAAAGTGAAATCGAAACTGCCAATGAACCAACTCCAAGTTGCTCAGGTGTGCAAAACCTTTACCTTCAAAGACCGTTAACAAAGGCACCACCGCGGAAAGAAAATACTAAGAGCAGACGTAAAAGAAAAACATGTGTTTAAAAAGATACACCCGAAAATGAAGTTTTAAGAATGGAACAGGAGGAAGAAATGAAAATAGAAACAGAACAAAAAATATAAAGATGGAAAAAGGAAAAAACAAAGGAAAAGGAAAAAGAAAAAGGCAAGCTTGGCCAAGGAGTGGTTTAAGGTGTGGTTCAAACAAAGGCGAATGGGTAAATGGGTACATGCAAGATGTGGGCACATGCAAGATTTGCGCACATGTAAAATGTGTGTCAGGAAACACTAGTTCCTTTATTTGTATCAACTGTGATTCTTAAGAAGACTGCATTAATTTATCAAGGAACATACTTGCTAAAAGGCTAAGTATTTTTAAATTTTTTATGAAATATATTATAAAAGTAATGTTTTATTTCCTGTGATTTAAAGTGTCATGTTAATATAGACCAAAACCAAAAAAAAAGTTTTATATACGTTTAAGCCAATCAAAAGATTATTATATCGGAAATAATATCTACTAGAATTTATTTTCGCGAAAATTTTATGACCTGTTAGATGACAGATATTTATCAGTAAAATGAATAGCAAAAGGTTTAGTTCAACACCGGAGGATGAAATAAACGCTCAAATTAGAAAAAAATACATCAAAAAATACTCAAACCAGCAATAAATCAATTTGGAAACAATTTCAAACGTTTTGTAGTGAAAAAGGATACACCCTTGAAGAAACTACACCAATTACAAAAATGGCATACATTTTGAAAGATTGGGGATATAACATGAAACGGTGTGATGGAACAGATTATAAAGAATTGGTTATAAAAATTATGTGGAATAAAGCCGCCAAATTAATGCAAGAATTTTATTATAACGAATTTAACAGAATATTTGACCCTTTTAAGGACGTGGAATTTAAATGTGCGCGAGATGCAAGAAATACAAAGCGTAAAATATTACAAAAGGAACCTGAAAAAAGAAAACAAAATTCGGTTACTTTAACAAAAGAAGAACTTATCGATATGATAAAATGTTACGATGAAGACACGCCGTATGGCTTGCAAAAAAAGTTCTATCATTTTGCTTCATATGAATTGGCATGGCGTGGAGGAGAAGCAAAGCAATGTTTAGTATATTATTTTAAAGAAGAATGCGACAATGCTGGTTTAATAAGTGGAAGATTTGAATATAATCCAGTATTTTCCAAAACATCTCAAGGTGGAGCAAAAAGATGTGCTAATAGTAAATGGTTAATACCAAACCCTAAAAAGCCTGATATTTGTCCTGTACGATAGCTCAAAAAATTGTTAAGCAAGCTAAACGAAAATATTACTACCGACAGGCTATTTTTAACAGTAAACATTACTTGGGACAACATAAAATCTTCAGGATGGTACAAAAATATGCCAATTGGCATAAACACAATTTCAAAATGGATGAAAGAATCTGCAGAAATGATTGGCCTGGATACTAAAAAAAAAAATACTAATCAGTGATTAGTAATCACTCTGCAAAATCAACTGCAGTATTGCAAGCAGGTGTAAATGAGCAGGAAATAATACAAATAACAGGCCATAGTTCATCTAGCTCATTAAAACCTTATCTGCAACTGGATAATGAACACCATTTAAATTTAATTAGCAACCTAAGAGATGATGTTATGAATATTGGTAAAACCGAACAAAATAATGTTGCTAAGTCCACCAGTAATGGACAAAACATTTATAATAATTGTATTTTTAATATACAGAATTTCCATTTTAATTAATTTTGATATAAGTACCTAGTAGTTTAATTTAGATTGTAATTCATTAACTTTTGTAATACAAAAATTAAAACCAATGCCATTTTGCAAGCTTTATATCGTCAAAAAATAATCTTTTGAATAAAACACGAGACGTAAATAAATTGAAAAATAATTTTCCAGATATTTCTCAAACTTGTTGTCATAAGGCAATAGCCACTCAAGCCCTACGGGCAACAAGTTTTCGACATATCTGTCAAATTATTTTTAATTTATTTTCAGTCTCTTATGATATTATTGTTGAAAATTGTTGCAAAAAGCCCATTGCTCCTCCACGCTTGAAAAAAAAGAAATATATATATATGTATTAGTGGTTTTTCGGGATCTGCTCCGTGTTGTCGGTTTTTGGTTCTTAAAAGAACCAGACGTGGAGTGAGCTCCGTTTCCGCTGATCGTTGTTTATATACCCTCTTAGCTTTCCGCGTCATTAACCGTGACCGCGATTGAACCTGTGATTTTTTTTTTAATTAGTGGCTCAGAGCTTGAGTTTTGATGCATTGTTTGCAAAAACGTAGTTTAGGTTACCAAGTCATTTAAACATTTCCCATGCTTTAATTCATCAAATTTTATAAAAAATAGACATATTTCACTTAAAAAAAATATCCCACTTGTTTATTGTTTACTAGTTGTAGGTAATTATAATGATAAATTAAATAGCTAAAAACCGTTTAGAATTTTAAAAATTAAAATATCTATTTGTATACGAATTCCAAAATTCTAATGCTCAAATTCTTATACGGGGTGGTTTAGTTTAAACGTCATTAATTTTAAAACATGAGCATAAAATTAAGGTGGACTGTTTAAATGTAACATGGTTGATAGATGTATTTTTGACAGTCAAAGACTACTTAGATTTTAAATTTTGCCGCATTACTTTTGATCCAAAACTTTAAATTTAAATATTTTAGAAACTAAGCCCTAAATCAAAATATTACAATTTTAGTTTTTCTCTTTAAATTAAAAAAATAACCTTAAAGTATATTTATTATTTTAAAATTTCCAGAAAATAACCTTAAAGTATATTTATTATTTTAAAATTTCCAGTAGCGTTAAAGACTGAGGTAAAAATTCAAATTGTTTAAAATTTAGATAAAATATGGCAAACAATAAATCTAAAGTCTTTGTTCATATAATGTTGGTTAAATGTATAAAAAAATAACATATATAATGAAAAAATATTATGAAATATGATGGGCCATTCACTCCAATATACAATAAGAAAATAATTCGGGGGATTTTCAGTACAAAATGAGATAATTAGATAATCACAAAAAGACCGAGTTCCATTGATTTCACTCATTTAATACATTTAGGTATGTGTGATTCCCAATATTTTTGGGGATAATAATGGTTAATTCTTCTAGTTCTCTCTTTTGCCACCCTTGTGATTCATAGAACAATAGTACATTTCATAACGAGTGGCAAAAGAATAAATCGAATATTTGAACAATTCAAATATTCGAACCTTTTGAATTATTTAAATAATACTTTTTTATTTTATCCATATTTCTGTTACTAGTTCACTTTTTCAATATTTAAATTAATTTTGTTTTTATGATTTATAAAAATAGATTTAAAGAATCATCATCATTAAATAACTACATAAAATAAAAGTAAATTAGAAGTTTATGTAACAAACTTACACTAAATTTAAATTTGAATGTTTGTATTAGACACAAATAGCAATTAACGTCATACCGATTAGTCCAAAGCCATCTTTCTTTGCATATTGATTTGCCATTATGTCGATTTGATGAAAATGGCCTCGGAGTGTGATAAAAGGTCTGTTTTATTATGCTCTTGTTAAAACATAGTAAACATTTTATGGGGAGAGACCTTTACTTAACTTATAAAGTAATCCCCATTTAAGATATACTTCATTAAAGTAGTAATTCGTTGCAATAAGATTACTTTGTAAAAAGTTGGTAAATAAAGTTTTAAACCAGATCTGCCTAATTTTATTCTTGTCTAAACAATCCGTTTTAAAAACGAATCGAATAGGTTTTAGTTTTAAATGGGGTGTATTCCATAATGTATTTTATTATATTGACTAAAATCTTTTTAAATAATATTGCAGTTTTAGAAGGCCAAATATTTTTTAATATTTTTAAAGAAAATTGCGATTCGTCGACGAAAATTATTTCGCCTCATTTATGGGCAGTTATGACTCTTTTTGCATTAAAGACATTTATGATTTTTTTTTACTCTGATATGTTTCTGAATAATTTATTTTGACTATAAAGTTTAGATTTTCTTATGATTTGAAACTCTGCGAAGATGGCAATAAAATGTATCCTACAAAATGTTGTCATTTGAATCGCTCCAAAAATTACTAATTATAATAATAATTATAATTATAATTATAATTATAATTATAATTATAATTATAATTATAATTAATTAATAATTAATATTATGGTCTCATTATTTTTTGTATAATCGTTAATTTAATTACGAGAATAACTTTTCTGTGGACGAAAGAATATATAGGTGTGCTTACTACGAAAAGTTAAGGGTACTTTGGGCAAACGAAAATTATTCTTTCCTTTACAAAAGCTAAATAAAAACCGTTATTAATAATCAAGCACGACAGGTTGACATGAGCTAAAGACCATCGAAATTGGTAGGTGTACATTGGAGTAACGGGTCGCATTTTGAAGTTTGTCTCGGTGACAGCCAAAGCAGAGTTACCAAAAAATTAAACTTATTATCCTGATTGTCTTAAGCGCAAAGTTAAATTTCCATCTTCGGTTGCGGTCTGGGGTTCAATATCGGCTATAGGAGTTTAAAAATTACACTAACGACATTGTTAACTCAGAAAATTATTTGGACCAGACAAGAGAGTCATTCTTTCTGGAAATTACCTTTCCGCAAGACGGTGCTGCATAAAATCCATATTCAATTGCTTTCAGGCCATAAAATACATCCACAAAATGGGTTTTCAGTAGTCAAGTAGACTTTGTGGCATGTGATGAAAAAGCGGTCTCGAGCTAATCCTGCCAGGACTATGCAAGAACTAAAGTAAAGGCTCCAGAACATTTAAAATAACTTCACTCCAAAGGAGTATGAGGATCTAATAAATATTTATTTCTAAATCGCTTATTTCGTACTAAACCTTGTATTTAATAGTATATTACACTACAAGGGCAGAAAGTGTGAGATTCCTGCACATCATGGCGCGCAGTTCAGGGCTCTCACACTTTCTGCCCGTGTAGTGTAGTAAGAAAAATAGTATACTATTTTTCTTACTACCTCGGCCGAAAATACAACCCGGCCGAAAATACGGGAAAAATTAAATGTGTATTTATGTACCTATCTGCATTTGAAGAGCTTGATAAATAAATAACAGTAGGCCGTGAATTCAGCGGTGCCAATACAGTAAAAATAAAAAATTGTATTTTAATTAACAAATTACTACTTTATAACAAATAAAAGTACTAATAGTAATAATAAACACTTAAAACAACATAAGAAGTAAAAACATAAATTGTTTATTTGTTGTTATAATTGCAAAATTATGGTTTAAAACTGTCATATTTTTGTCTCTCATGTTGGCAGTACGAAATTTGAATGTTAAGCACACGACTAAAAAATTTTTACTCCCGCTATTAGAGTGTGCGCGTATAGCTTGACCAATGCATAAAACGTAAACTTTCTGCTGTGGAATCGGGGACGAAACAACGTATTTTGAGTCGAGGTAGTATAAAAAATTTTTTTTTTATCTTTCCGATAAAATAAGTTAAATTGCTGGCTGGTTTTTTAATATCTATTTAGATAAAACCTCTATTGAAAACCACACAGTAAAAAAAATCAACTTTTAGCAACACTAATTAGAGTTCACACAGGTCCACACTAAATAGTGTTGTTTTATAACCTACCATTAGAGTTAATTTGAAGTGTAAGTTTCCCCAAGTAAGCAAGTATGATTTAACACTATAGCACTGAGGATAAAGTAATTTTACACTGTATTAAAAAGTGTTAATTTACCTAAAATCGTGTACTTCTACACTGTGTAAAATCCCAATTTTCTTCAGTGTAAATTAACACTACTTTGGAAAAGTTCTAATTTTAGAAAGGTACTTTTACTCTTTTAGTGCAATTAGTGTAAATTAACACTATTATTTGAGTAGTGTTAGTGATTAAAACGAAAAGGTAAATAAAGAGAAACATTTATTTGGAACAAAAATCTATGACAATTATTAAAATCGGTGCCTTTTAAAATATAATTTTCTATTTGAGTCGTATGGCTGGCTTAAGCAAAATGGTTCCTTAAAACGTAAAAGTTTTAGATCACAGCAATGTTTTACTGGCTGTCAACTTATAAAAAATGGGTGATCTCATCTCACACGCTGCAGCGGATATTTCCAGACCGGGAGCGAAAAAAATAGTCCCAAAAAAACACACACATATATATATATATATATTAGACTGGTTCAAAAAAATCAAATATTTTTTTTTTCTTCAAAGCCCGCATTAAAATATCTTCCTAGTAGTAAAAAAAAGAAGCCTATGAAAATTGTAGCTCTTAATATTAATATTTAGAGGTCGCTCATCGTGAATTTCTATTTTACTTTTAAATAACACAGGAATTCTTTTTTCTTAACTTTGAAATTTTAGAACTCGTTTTTGAGTGAACATATTCGAATGAACTCTATATATTTTTAAAAAAAATTGAACGCTCTACAAAAAATGTCTCTTATAATTTTTTCATAAATTCACTTCTTTTATAGTTATTCAAGGTTAAAATTAGACATATAATAAATTAAACGTTTTTTTTCAATTGGTGGCATAATAATAAACCTTATCACTCATTATTGTATAGGATGGTCCAGTTTGTAATACATTAATTTTAATAGGTGATAAAGCATCAAAAATAAGGTAGACTTTCATAAAAAAACATTTCTTAAAAAAAATAGTTTTCTCTTCATAACTTTTAAACCACAAAACCACGCTTATTTCAATATGTTCACTCAAAAACGAGTTATAAAATTTCAAAGTTAAGAAAAAAGAATTCCTGTGTTATTTAAACGTAAAATAGAAATTCACGATGAGCGACCTCTAAATATTAATATTAAGAGCTACAATTTTCACAGGCTTCTTTTTTCACTACTGGGAAGATACTTCAATGCGGGCTTTGAAGAAAAAAAAATATTCGATTTTTTTGAACCAGTCTAATATATATATATATATATATAATATATAATATATTATATATATATATATATATATATATATATTAGGGTGGTCCTTAATAAGGTTATTTTCAAATTTCTTTGCTCCCAGGGGCTCAAATACTTCCAAATTGATAAAAAAAAATTCCCTGAAAATTTGAACTCTTAATATTAACTCTAAGATAGTGCGCATTCCAATCTAAGTTTCTTATGGAAATAACATGGGAAAAATTACTTTTGTTGTTTATAATTTCATAACTTGGGAACGAATGAATTAGAAATTATAAATCATACATATTTTTATAGAGAATTTAACGCTCTACAAAAAAGGTCTCCTATAATTTTTCCATTAGTCTATTGGTTTAAAAGTTATTCAACGCCAAAGTTTAATTTTCATATTATTATTAATATTATCAAGGCTTTTTTATGAGGCGCCGTTTGTGTCAAAATTAAAAGTGCTAAATAAACTTATTTTGTTTTATAAATAATTAATTATATGCTTTACCAAATAATTTTTTTATAAAATAATTTTTTTTTAAATAATTTTTTTTAAAAATAATTTTTTTATAAAATAATTCTTTTTTATAAAATTATTTTTTTTGATTTTTAGTTTTGTTTTAAGAGAATTGATTTATTTATTTTAATTTGTTTTCAAGAGAATTATTTTATTTATTTATTTTAGTTTTTAACAAGTGCTTTTTTATAAAAAACGTTTAAACATAAAGAATTCTTGTTAAAAACTAAAAATCAAAATAAATGTAGATAAAAAAATTAATAAATTAATGAATAAAACTAATACATTATTATTTTCAATCGTTTTCCCAAATTGCGTCAAACAAAAGCCCAGTCCGTCATAAAATTGTATCTGGGGAGGGGCGTTCGGGTTTACTCGAGTGTCTACAAACAAATAGAGATGGCTGCAGTAAAAATTAATTTATAAATGCGCCCGTCGTCTTTTATTAAATAATTTTTGATTCGAATTGAAAATTATTTTATAAAAAAATAATTTTATAAAAAAGAATTATTTTATAAAAAAACGATTTAAAAAAAAATTATTTTATAAAAAAATAATTTTATAAAAAAATTATTTTATAAAATTTTTTACAAAAAAATAAATTTATAAAAAAATTATTTTATAAAATTTTTTACAAAAAAAAAAATTATAAAAAAATAATTTTATAAAAAAATTATTTGCTAAAGCATATAATTAATTATTTATAAAACAAAATAAGTTTATTTAGCACTTTTAATTTTGACACAAACGGCGCCTAAAAAAGCCTTGATAATATTAATAATAATATGAAGATTAAACTTTGACGTTAAATAACTTTTAAACAAATAGACTAATGAAAAAATTATACGAAACCTTTTTTGTAGAGCGTTAAATTCTCTATAAAAATATGTATGATTTATAATTTTTAATTTATTCGTTTCCAAGTTATAAAATTATAAACAACAAAAGTAATTTTTCCTATGTTATTTCCATAGGAAACTTAGATTGGAATGCGCACTATCTTAGAGTTAATATTAAGAGCTCAAATTTTCAGGGAATTTTTTTTTATTAATTTGGAAGCATTTGAGCCCCTGGGAGCAAAGAAATTTGAAAATAACCTTATTAAGGACCACCCTAATATATATATATATATAACAAAATCTATTTTGTGTACTAGTTATTGACATTTAAAAACACCCACGATATTTCCTGCTTAAGAAAATAATATTAGCTTTGTAAACTTAATTTCGTGACATTAAAATCAATAAATATTATAGAACAAATGTGTAACATAACATTTTAATTTTTGTATGATTAGTAAACCAAAGAATTCCTAAGCTTATGTGTAGCTGTATTATTATTATTAATAATATTATTATTATTATTATTATTATTATTATTATTATTAACTCCAATGCATTAACAATATCATAGGCATAGATATTCGTCACATTTTTGGTTATGAAATTTTAATTTTAGGTAAAATAAAGTAAATACATTAAGTTGGTTTGGTTGTTTATGTCAGGTTATTATTAGGTATAAACTGTACAGGTTGAATAAGACAACTGATTTCGTATTTTGTTTATCCACGTGGAAAATGCGGTTTTGTTTACGAAAGTTTAATGATCCTTTGTCGTAACGTCAGCCGCAAACAGAGCTTGTCATTTGAAAGTGACTTGCCTAATTTACAAAAGGATTGGTTGAAGAGTGTTTTTTTCTTCTTTTGCCTCAAAACATAAAGTTTATGATGTATTAAACTAAAACTTGGTTGTGAATTTAAATATTAATCTTATCTCTAAACTTTTAAAATTTTAAATGAGGCTTTTAAATTTATATATTTATAAAGCGGGAGTGAGCTAAACTGTTTAGCTTAAACAGGTTCAGGCCTCATAAAAATAGTGTTACATTTTATTGGAGACTTTGTATGGTCCAAAAACAAGGTAATGTTTAAATATAGAAGAATAATAAGGAATAATATAAGGACGTGGATCTTTCCCCATTCATGGATCCACGGAGATACCTAACTGTTTTAGTATGATTACTAATAAATTGTGGAGGGCTTAGGCATTTTGAAAATAAGTGCTTATGTGTTTAGTAATGATTTCCAATCTCTAATTGTATGAATAAATAATATGAATAAATAATACATATTACTGTAGTATATCATAGTAAAATAAAGTGCCTTTCTTGTAAAATAATACTAAATGTAAAAATTATTTTATTATCTTAATACAAAAATACAAAAGTATAGTTTCTCAACGCTAATATATATTTGAAAAGTTTATATGAATTTTGTACTGACCTTTTTTGCCGGCAGTAAATTATAACTTTAATTTGGGCTCGGAATCCACTGTGAAGTGCTCATAAAACATTTTTTTTTACTCTCTGTGAAAAACTGTTAATTGTTAATCTTTTTTTAAGGAATACATTTAGATTTATTACCTTTGTAAACACATACAAATTTGATATTTGACGGTAAGACAAATTCCCATATTGCTTTATCCCAAATAGTGCCACCGTCCTTTTAAAAGGACGGCAAAGAAATGTGTATTTTTTCTTGACAGACTACTCATTGTGAGATGACGCTAGTAGGTACTGTTTCTGTAAGATATTGCTTACAGATTGTCGATGATATTTTTGTGTTAGTTGCATTTTTTTCGTCATTGTTATGGAGAGTAAAAGCTAAGATATAATTTTATTATAAGAATGTAACTGCTATTTTTTCCTAAAAAAACACGTACCTTTATCAAACCTATTTGTTCAAAATTTAGTTTTTTCATGTTTTTGATGTTAGATAGCATCTCAAATAGTTTAAAAGGCCAGTGGAAATATAAGTGGTTATTTTTTTAGATATCGGACAAGACCGTTAACTTTAAATGAGATTTTGGAGAAAATAGAACATTTAGATGATATTGCCAGGGTTACTGATGCACTGGTCGTCTTTCCGCCCATTAACGCCAATGCAGATCTGACAGATGATGACGTATAGGGAGTATATTGCAAAAAGAAGCTGAGCCGGTTTTCAATAGACATGTGGACATAGTGATAGAAATGATCTCACTGCTCATGGTGATGATTCCAAAGATGATAGTGACGACGATATTACATTGTCACGTTTTATAAAATATAAGAAAAAATTTAAACATCATAATTGGGTGCAGGAAGATATTAGAAGTAAGTTGCCCAGTTGGCAACGCTCAACCTTTGGAAATGTTCTATCTTTTTTGACGATGAACTATGGCAAATGATAACTAACTTTACCAATCTATATGCTGTACAACACAACAGAAATGGGAATATATCCATTGACGAAATGAAGTGTTTTTTCGGTGTACTAATTTATAGTGGCTACTCTAGCGTCTCGAGAAGAACATTGTATTGGGAAAATAGTTCAGACGCAAACCATAAAATTGTATATGAAGCTATTTCTAGAAATCGCTTGAATTTTATTATGCAAAGTCTACAATGACAATACACAAATACATTTGCACAACAAAATTTCTAAAATTAATCCTCTTTTGAAAAATCTGAGACATAAGTTCATCGAACATGCGCCTTTGCGAGAAAACCACAGCGTATTTTGGGCGGCACGGTTCTTAACAATTCATTAGGGGTAAGCCTATTAGATGGCTGCAACTACAAATGGTTACGTTAAGTGGTTCGAACCATATCAAGTTTGGGTGTAGTTCTATATTTCGCAGACAAAATTGTTTAAGAGGTTGTCTTCCTTTCCACTTCTACTTTGACAATTTTTTTCCTCTTGGAATCTACTATTAGTTCTAAGAGACAAAGGTATAAAAGCCAATGGCACTCTAAGGGAAAACAGAATAGCTGTTCTTATAATAAAATCTGGCCCAGAACTAAAAAAATCAGAGAGAGGAAGTTTTATTATCATCGAATGCAGGTGGAATGATAATAAAATCGTCACAATGTTCTCCAATTGTGTGTCTGTTTTACCAACCCATACTATATCAAGATTTTTTCAAAAAGAGAAGAAGAAGATATCTGTACTTCAACCAAATATGATCAAAAAATATAATTAAAATATGGGAGGCCAAAAAGCAGACCAAAACCTAATTCTGTACAGAGTGAATATAAGAGGCAAGAAGGGTATTTTCCGCTGAATAGTCACTGTCTTGACATGGCAATCCATAATGCATGGCAACTTTATCGACACAACGAGGGGAAATTAGACCAATATCTTTTTAGAAGATCTCTTGCTACTGGAATTTTAGAAAGTCACAAGAAAAAAAACAAACTAGGACCTGTACGACCTAATGCTCATGATAACCAAACACACAGTATGCACCTCGTTTATAAACATTTCTAGACTCATTAATTTAAGCACTCGCTCACAAGCTCGCTCATGCCTGAATTAAATTCGTGTCTAAAATGGCGTTTATCAAACTTGATGCATAATATACTATTATCTACGATGAACACAAGGAAGAATTTAAAGCCAATTTTATTTGTTTAAAATTTGACATTTATCTCGATTTTTCCCAATTTATAATAAACTTAAGTTCGTGAACAAAATGCTCAAAAGCCACTGTTGCTAACTTCAGCTTGTGACTAAAACGCCATAAAGTCAAAGCTTATCAATGGAGGTGTATATAAACAATATTAAAAGGTCGCTTAGGAATTTTTAAAATTAAAAATATAGTCAAAATTCAAGTATTAATAATTATTATTGTTACATTTCTGTGGGTAAAAGGCATAAGGGGATAAGTCAAAAAAAGCAATTTTTCAGTAGAGCCTTAAAAGTGTTCGCATTATTTCAGGAAATATATTTCCTAAATTAATGGGAACATGTTTAAGGCACTACTAAAAAATTGATTTTTTGACTTATCCCCTTATGCCTTTACCCACAGTTTTATTCATTATTATATTTTATTATAATATTATTATATTACATCAAAATTGTCTGTAAAAAATAAAAAAGTTATTTTAAAGCAAAGTTTTCAAAATGAATGTGTGGAAATGATTATTGAAAATAATAAGAATTATATAATGGAATGGACGATTAAGAAGAACTTTATAAAATTGATATGGTTTTGAAGGTACCAGTTATAAAACTGTTTTGTTAAACTTAATACAGTTAATACAGTGTTATATTTAATAAATAAATAAAGAAATAAAAACCAATTTAATTACTAACATTTTATTTTTTAAATTGTTTTTGGTGTTCAAAATTCGTTAGCGACCTCTAAAAAATAATCGGGCTCATTTTTGATAGAGCTCTTAAAACATTAATAATTGGCTTGTTTTTTACACCTACAATGTAAAACCCCTCTTAACATATTATCAATGTCAAAATTTATTTACTATAATACGTTTTTTTAATAACAATGATAGATTAGATGAAGACAATCAAATGTAGAATACGTCTTCTCCATCCTGGAGTACGGCTGTAAAAAATAAAAGCGTTTGAAAGGTGCTACAGGAAGATGCTAAAGGTGACATGAGAAGAAAAAATTCACAACTGAGATTCTTAGGCACATATAAAAATAACATTTTAAATGGCTATATACCATTCTGCCGTACTAAGCTAAAACCCCGTATCTGTAATATTAAATAATAAAGGACTAAAGGTCATTTTCATTGTTAAAAGCAATAAAAATTATCTTTTGTCCTTTATTATTAAATAATACAGATACGGGGGTTTAGTTTAGTACGGCAGCATTATGGAAAGAAAAATCAAACTTGCTGGACATGTGCTGAGGGGGTCAAGTGGGAGGCTGATGCTGGACGTGATATAGGGAGACATGGACAGACCAAGCAAAAGAGGAAGAAAAATACCAAGAAGACGTTACACGTGACAACATTGACACAGGGCAAAGCCCTGGCTCAAGATAGACAATGACTTGGAACAATAACCTACCTATAAGACTATCAAATTTGGCAACCATCGATGATAATGATGATGATAATAGTTATTTAAAAATTAAGGGAAGTAAGGCATAGTTACCAGTCGAGAACGTTTTTACGCCCAAGCGCTAGCGAGGGCTGGCAATAGAGTCCGAGGCTGGTCAGACTTACTTCCCGAATTGTTTATAACGTTTTTTTCACTCCAAAAGTTGTTTTTAATTAATTTTAATTGCTTATATTCAAGCAATTTTAATTGTTTACCTTTGGTTGCTAAGGATTTCATTTGACTATTTTCCAAACAAAGTGCAATGTCAAAAGTTGCATTCTTTATTTTTTAAGATGAATTGACGCGTTTCTCGGAAAAACATCATTAGTCCAAAATTAACATATTTGGGAAAATGAAAAAAACTCTCCGACATTCCCATTTTTTACCAAAGTACTTTATTGACCTATTTACTACATGTAAAAAAATGTAAGATACTTTGTCCAGAATTCCTCATGTTTTTTGTTTCGACAAATATGAAATAAACACAAAAAATACATGAACATGTGAGGTTTTTAGAAGAAAAAAACGAACAATTCTCCTTACTACAAACACTACAAACTAAATATTAACTCTGAGTAACAAAATAAATGAAAAACTAAAAACTGTATTACTGCCACACTCTTCGCATCCACTGCTGTTATCATCGTTGTCGACCGTGTTATCAGGACTGTCAGGTGCTATGGTCTTCTGGTCTTTTACAAGTTATCATAACATTTTCTATTGCTGTGCTCATGTAAAAGAGGTAGAAGCTTTTCTAGAGTGTCCAAAAACGTCACATGTTATGCACATGTGACTCTCTTAGACGAAACGGAGTGATGTTTTAGAAGAACAAGCTAAATTTCATATTTAATTATTATGGAACCTATAACATTTTTACGAGAAACACTTATTTGTATACGTATATATGGAGGTTAGGAAACAGTTGGTGCTAATATCTAAATTTCGACGATATTGGACTAATGATGTTTTTCCGAGAAACGCCTCAATTTCAACGAAAATGGGCAAGAAATGAAAATTAAAGAAGCTGCAAAAGCTGCATGTGCCTTCCTCCTACCGGATAAGTCAAAGGGGCGTTATCAAGATGCATACAAGTGTTTCAAAAAGTGGTGCCTGAGAATGAATTCTACAGTAATATCGGAAACAACAATGCTGGCATATTTTATGGATAAAAGCAAGGTATTAAAGTCGCCAGCAAGTTTGTGGTGTGACTATTCGATGTTAAAGTCAACACTGTTTATTGAAGACAACATCGATATTTCCAAATTCCCAAAACTCAATACTTTTTTGAAAAGAAAAAATTATGGCTATAAACCCACCCGTGAACAAATAAATAGATTTTTGGTGAAGGCTGACGACAGTCATATCCTTTTGATAAAAGTAGTTGCAATAACGGGAATAGCAGGTGCTTGCCGTTCGCAGGAACTGTGTGATATGATGATAAAGAATGTTTAAGACTTGGAGATACGAAAAATGGGATGTCTCGTAAATTTACGATTACGGCATGGGAGGGAGAGGCTGTTTGTCACTTGAAATTTTTTAAAAAATACCTGAAAATAAGAAAATAAGTGTCCATCAACGCTTCTTTATGCGGTATCAGAATGGTAAATGCTTAGGACAACCTGTTAGAAAAACACATTTGTGTCAATTCCGAGCAAAATTTCAAATTTCCTATGGCTGCCAAATGGTGAGACTTATACTGGACATTCATTTCGAAGGACTTCATCTACTTTGTTAGCTAACACTGGAGTCGATGTTCTTGCACTCAAGAGACACGGGGCTGGAAATCGGATATCATTGCAGAAAGTTACGTCGCAGACAGTCTTTCGAATAAAAATGAGGTGGCCAATAGAATTTTGTACGACAATAGTAATCATTCATTGAACACACTATGAAAATCTACCAGCAACTCAACGAAAATTTCTTATGTCAGTGAAAGTGAAGCAGTGTTATCAACAGAAACCATAATTCTAGATAAGAACGAAAATGGAAATACGGTTTCAGAAGTCACACCAACTTTTGTTAATTGTAATTTTGAAAATTGTACCATTAATATTAAGAAAAAATAATCTTGTTTAATTTGTACTTACTTCCCTAAGGAGGTAAGTTTTTACTTACTTCCCGTTGTCAACGGTAGCCAGAGCACACTCAGTAAGTTGTACTTACTTCTGTCAAATCAATGTCACAACATATTACTTACTATGTCAGGAGTGGAAAAAATATATTAGTTTTAGAATGCTTATAAAAACCAGAAAATTTAAATGCAACCTCGTATGAGGATTATAGTAAACATTTCTATATGCAGAATTTATATGCAACCACATACTGAAATAGGTATATAGATTATATTCAGTTACTGTAACTTGTCATTTAAGCAGTATAAAGTTCAGTGGTTAATTTGATACCTCCAAACACAATTAGCCTAGTAACGAGGTTTCATTCTGCGTTGCCATTATTAAATCTTTGAAATGCACTCTGCAACTCTGGCAAATTTTCCAATTTGTTCTCAAATCCATGTAGATTGTGATTAATGGGATGTCATCCTCATAATTTAATTAATAGCCAGATAGCAAGGTAAATGATAATAAAACGGAATTAAATGTTTTTTCTAAAGTAACAAAGGAAGTGAAGAATCATTATTTTTTAAATAAATATTAAGTACCTATATGGGCTACGTAAACAACAAAATGGGATTAACGATTAACTTTCCATATTTAGGTTAATAGCAAAGATTTGAAAACTGAACAATGCACATTTTTTTTACATGCTTTTGTGTGCATGTCTAAATTTTGACCGAAAGTGAACTAAATTTTGACCGAAAGTGAACTTACGCGAAGAAATGTTATGGACCGACTTCGTCAATTTTTTTTTATTTAAATTATTAGAAAAGGGGGTATCATAATTTGACCTCTTCAGCGTCCCTATACCCCATTGGACTTTGTATTGGGGTTCACCCATAGTTTCTTGAAGTATTTTGAAGAAACATTTTTTTGTTGACTTTACTTAATGAACACATAATAAATGCGGAAAATTGTATAAAATTTAAAGAATGTTGTTAAAATGAATTTATTTATGAATAAAATATTTTTATATCGGTTTCAGGTCGTTCAGGAATACGAAAGAGCAGTTATTTTCCGTCTTGGTCGTTTATTATCCGGCGGAGCGAAAGGACCAGGCAAGTACACTTAAAGACTAAAGTCGTCAACTAAACTGCTCCCGGTGTAGTTTAATAACTAATAATCTTAGGTTATCAATCCCCATTCAATTTATGCACCAATATAACTTTACAATTACCTTATCAAGGCACACTGTTATAATTTATTTAAACTATGCGGCAGGGTGAACTTTTTGTTCACAAATTTAACATTTTTAATGGCCATCAAATATTTGTTTTGCAATCTATTTTTAAGTAGTTCAGCTTTTACTTTACTTTTAGGAATAAAATATTTTCTTAAAAAAATATGGTTTATTTCCACACCCACAAATTAAAGTCACTGGACATGTAGAAAAGTTATTGGGTTTTGGATCTCATAACATTAAAAGTTTGTATCACATTTCTTAAAAATTAATGTTATCATATATGATAATAATAAAGGGTGGTCTATTTTATTTCCTATTATTTTAAATAGATAATATAAGATATTATTAAATAATAATCTTATGTAAAATTTTACAAAATTTTATACGATTTTATAAAATGTTATACAAGGAAAAATTTTAGCTGTAGCTAATGACGTAGAAATTCTTTTGACAATTATTTTTACGAAAAAATAAAATTTGTACTTACGCTTGCGCACTAAAGTATGATTTACTACTTTGACCACAGAAGGCAGAAGTCGCACTTCACAGATTTCGTGTCGCAAAGTTGAAGTTTGAAGTATGTCCCATGCCCATCGTCTGTGGCATCTTTTATACGAGTGTACTCGTATAATAGAATAGGTATTATGCATCAAGTTTTATAAACACCATTTTAGTTACGAGTTTCATTAGGCACGAGCGAAGCTTATTAAAAACGAGTGTCTAGGTAAGTTTATAAAACGAGTTGCATACTAAGTATACTTTATCTACGACGAACACAAAAAAGAATTTAAAGTCAATTATATTTGTTAAGCATTTTACATCTGTCAAATGTCAACGGAATTAACCTCACTTTTCTATAATATATAATAAAGCTAATGTCAGCCCGTGACTAAAATACCCAAAAGTCACTACTTATTGACAACTTCAGCCCGTGACTAAAGCGACATAAAGTCACTGTAGAAGTAGATAAATACATTTAACTTATTTAAAAAGGATAATTGGTGTAGCGGAAATGTCTGCATCTCATACTCAAGACAACGTATGCGTAACTACGAATTTTATTTTGTCGTAAAAATAATTGTTAAAAGAATTTCTACGTCATTAGCTGTAATGAAGGAAAACTTTGTATTGTATAATATTTTATAAAATCGTATAAAATTTTGTAGAATTTCATTGAAATAAAAAGATTAGGTAAAAAAGTAATCGTACTAAAATTGAGTAAAAGTAGTACCAGATTCGTTTAATGTAATAAAAAAATTGATTTTATGGGAATCTCTTGTCAATACTTTTTACTTATCTCTTTTCAATAATTTTAATTTTTTCAATAATACAATAAAATCATCACATATTTTTAAAAATAAACAATTCATTTTCATAAAAATAATTATAATTTTGCAGTCAAAGTAAAAAAATAGAAAAAATTACTATAAGTTTAAAAGTTATTTAAGGTTAACATTAAATAACTTTTAAATCAGTGAATTTATGAAAAAATCATATAAAAGCGTTTTTGTACAGAATTCAATTTCTTATAATAATATGTGTCTTCTATTACTGTTTATTAACTTACTCGGAAACCCCATGTTATTTAATACAATATATATATATATGTATATATATATATATATATATATATATATGTATATATATATATATATATATATATATTTTAGGGTTCGCTCAAGATTTTTTAAAATTTTCAAAATCGTCAAAAATTGAATTTTTGTTTTATTTTAATTTTTTTTTCGTCTCGATATTATTTTTTTGGTTGAAAATAATAAAAATTCTGTAAATTTCAAATCAATATTTTGATTTCTAAAGGTCGCTAAAAGTTCGTTGATATTTATATTCAGAGGTCGCTCAAAAACATTCAAAATACTTTACTTTGAAAGTTAAAAAAATCTTAAGCGACCTTTAGAAATCAAAATATTGATTTGAAATTTTCAGAATCATTATTATTTTTAAATTAAAAAATAATATCGGAACGAGAAAAAAAATTAAAATAAAAAAAAAATCCAATTTTTGACGATTTTGGAAATTTTTAAAAATCTTGAGCGACCCCGAAAATTTTTTTAATGGAGCTGATCTTTTGACAGGGCTCTTAAAACATGACAAACCAACATATTTTCACAAGAGACAAGAGAAAAAAATATTCTTTTTTTTTTGGGCCACCCTAATACATAAATAATATATTAAAATTCACTAAGATAAATTTAATTAAATATACACCTAAAATTTGTTACTTTAACACTTTATTGGTAGTGTCTATATAAGTATAAGAAAATATATTTGTTATTAAGAATTATGTACTAATTACTACTATCTGATTCGTAGATAAGGCTGTAACCTTTTAGAGCTAGTAAAACTTTGTGTGTATTGTATATTTAATTGTTTAATTTTTTTGAAAAAATATATTACCATAATGTGGTAATAATGCCGTAATAGTAACGTATATAGACTAATAGTCAAAGCATTTCTTGATTAATATGGTGTTTTAATAAATTGATGTTGACAAATAAGTAAGAAATAAAAACATTTTTTTGTTTATTTAAAGGAGAAAGATCAATCTACACAATACTGAAAAATTAAGCTCATTGAAAATATTAGGGTGGTACAATATTTTTGTACTTAGTTTGGTTAAAAAAAGAAAGTTAAGTTAAAAATAAAATAAGGTAAATTCATTTAAACCCTATTATATATTGTTATAAGCCATATGGTCGCCGCGGCGAATATTTTCCGTTGCGTCATCAATTTGTGTACCAAGCACAGACATTTTAATTAGCTGTTTTCTTTGTATAGTCGCCTCGGCGCGCCGCGGCGTACATCCCATATACGCGTATGTGGTAATTATTATTATAATTATAACGGGTTTTGTTACAGACTAGAATAGTAAAAACTTCACCTGCCGGTGATTGGTGATTAGTCTACATTATTTTTACAGCCTAAGAGATAAAAAAATACTTTGGTAGTGAGCGTTGACAATAATAAAGCCTAAATTATAGAACGCTTGAAGATAAAAACATTTATAGAAGCTTTTTAATATTTGTTAATAAAACTTTTTAATATATTTTAAATTATTATACTTGTAAATTTAGTATAAATTAATTAAAATACATGTAAATTGGTTTCGTCCACTGATTAAAATTATAATACAAATTTAATTCCATAACAATAGTTTTAAACTATAATGTGTAATTATTACCTACAAAGTGACGCAAAAGTCATAAACCTAATAAAATACATGCAATACCTTGATAGATTTATCTTTTTGCAATCGCGCGCAAAGTATCTTCAGTGGTATCTATTATGTTGCGGTTTACTAACACAATTCATATTTTTATTTACAGTAGTAAGGAAATTGAGTAAGAATTTTGTGTGGCAAAGCAAATGTGGGATACCAGTGCACAGAGAGAAAAATATACTGCTGATTACCATAATTATAATACCCTTTACTGCAGTATTTTTAAATTACATGTAATTTACATTACTATTTGGGACAACTATCTGGTATATTGCCAGATACTATGCATATTTGGTAATTTTTAAATATCCATGTATGTTAAACCTTAAGGTAAAATATTATTATTCTCAACCAATTTTGTTTTTAATTCTTATTATAATTAGAATTTTTCCATTACTAATAAGTATAGTAAATTTTAAAATATTATGTTGCCATTTTAAATATAAAATATTTTAAAATCGAATATTTTTATATGTTAACAATTAAAAATTGTAACATATTTATTGTTCTTTTTAATATACAAAAATGTTATGAGAAAGAATTGAACCTACACCTCGCCAAAGTTTTTTGTTTTGAGTGTGTTCCATCAACTTCAAATACCGACAGACAGGTGTTTTGACCTATATTGGGTATCATCAGTGTCGACACGACCCTGTCGAGTAACTTGTAGACTACAAGTTGTAGTAGTGGAACACACCCAAAACAAAGAAATACCTGAGCTTATATAACATGGTTGGTAAGCCAACAGAGGTAAGAACATCACGTGATCCACACCGTCAAACGACGCGTCGCGACGTGGCCTTTGCCGCAATCGGTACATACTATGCAACCAAGTAGGTTCAATTCTTTCTTATAAGTATAACCAGTAATGGGTCAAGAAAGTTTATTAAAGAAACTAAGAAAATTGAATGTTTAAAATTTCATGAGTTACTATATTGTATATTATATTTAAATATATTGTTTATTTACCTTAAACATAAAAGTATCTTTATTTTTACAATATTTTTTATTAATGTGTAATATATTTTAATATTAGATGTACTGTATCAAATGTAAGGTGTACATCATGTACACCTTACATTTGATTAAATCATATAGTAAATATTACTATTTGTAGAAAGTAAAATCAATTTACTTTACGAACATATTAAAAACTAAAATATATATTATACATTTATTATTGTAATCTTTACTAAAATTGTATATTAAAAAAATAGTATTTTGTATTACAATCTTAATATTGTATTGACGAATATATATTATTGTTACCCTAAAAATTTGTAAATTTTACTATATTTTTTTTACTATCGAAAATTTACTATACATTTCTCTCCGTGTGTATTATGTTGCTCGTGTAGCGCGGTGCGGTCTCACATTATCGTCCGGAAAATAAAAAATTTGCCCGATAGCACGCTGCAGCGTAAAACATGGTGACAACATTGTTTATAATCTGTTCCTCATAAATTTTAATATTCATTGTATTTATCCAAAACTACAATTCGGATCTTCCACCAAAACATATGCCAGTCCATACCATAATTCTTTAAATATCTTGGTGTTTCTAGTGTATACTATAGTACATAATATGTACTACATATACACTTCTACTCATAAAATCGACCATATCTGGACCAGTCGGTAAAAAATACAATCTTGTAACCAGTTTGCATATTCTTTTGTTCATCGTCATCTTGCTAATTTGTGTAAGACTTGTCGAAGTAAACCAAATTGAAATTCAGTAAACGTCTCCTAATGGTTGCAATGGAAATTGAAACTCCTCTAGCATTTTCTAGACGGCTCTCTAAGACCAGAATGAGTCAAATAATGTTTATGTTGTGGTGTTATTTTCATGTGCCTTTCACTTATAAATTGGTCTCTCTTCTACACAGATAAAATAAAACTTTAGCCATTGATAATAGAACATTGACGATTGATGCCAAAAAAACTAATCAATTTAATATAAAATGCCAATGTCAGTGTCATTGTCCCATTTGAAACCATACAATTTGTAATAAAACTTAACGGGTTATTTTTACAACAGCAATGGTTAGTTATGTGACATCAATAAGTAGTGTCAGGAACTGTAGAATCAATATTCTACACACTAAATAATATTATGGATTGAAAATAAGTGGATTACTATTTTGGGCATCAGTGGTTACCATTTTATTTTCTTCCTGCTCCAATCCTGTCAATATTTCTAGACTGTAGTTGAGTGATTTGCTACATGTGCCTAAGTTAGACCTCCTTGTATCATATAACTAAAATACTTTATTTGTTACATACACATATATATAGACCAGGGTCGATAATTTTTGAAACCAAAAAAAATAACAGTAGGATGAAACCCATTGGAAAAGAAGAAGAATATAATAAAAATGAAAGGAAAAATAAATTACGGGCGATCTGACTTCGGGAAGTGGGAGGGGGGGGTTTTAAGGGTAAAAAATGGTTTATCTTGATTTCCGGCAAAACTACAAGTTCTATGGAAAAAAGTTAAATGGCAAAGTTGTAGGTAATAAAAGGATCTACAACTTTTATCATTACAATTTTTTCACATAACCTCAAAATTTATGTGAAAAATTCAAAAAACCAAGTTTTTGGTTTTTTATTTTTATCTTTTTCAAAAAAAAATTTTTTTCCACGAAATTTGGTGAAAACTTACCTTTTTATGTCCCAAATACACTGTAATTTATTTGATTTGAAATATTTATTATTTCGCCTTATTTTGACTTAATATCAAAAAAGCACCCTAATTTTCAATCGAAAATTCTCGCGTCAAAATATCAGCTTTTTTCAAAAAGTCGGTGTGCTTTTTGTTCGTTGAAATCTCTACTTTCTGATGGTGTAAAAAATATATACATTACTATGGTAAATGTTCTCAGAAAATGCAAAAAATATTATAATGAATAACGAAAAAAACTCGAATTCGAAAATTTATTTTAATCATTGTGTACAATTTCATCAAAAAAATGTGATTGTTGCAATTTTTTTAGTTAAAAAGTTTATTTATTAAATTCTAATAACATTTATGTCAGAAAATCTCATAAAATATAAAAATACATGTAAATCATACTATTGAATTTAGATACTTCATTCTGATTACGTTATTCATTATAATATTTTTTGTATTTTCTGAGAACATTTACCATAGTAATGTATATTTTTTTACACCATCAGAAAGTAGAGATTTCAACGAACAAAAAGCACACCGACTTTTTGAAAAAAGCTGATATTTTGACGCGAGAATTTTCGATTGAAAATTAGGGTGCTTTTTTGATATTAAGTCAAAATAAGGCGAAATAATAGATATTTCAAATCAAATAAATTACAGTGTATTTGGGACATAAAAAGGTAAGTTTTCACCAAATTTCGTGGAAAAAATTTTTTTTTTGAAAAAGATAAAAATAAAAAACCAAAAACTTGGTTTTTTGAATTTTTCACATAAATTTTGAGGTTATGTAAAAAAATTGTAAATACAAAAGTTGTAGAACTTTTTATTACCTACAACTTTGACAATTAACTTTTTTCCATAGGACTTGTAGTTTTGCCGGAAATCGAGATAAACCATTTTTTACCCTTAAAACCCCCCCCCCTTCCACTTCCCGAACTCAGATCGCCCGTAATTTATTTTTCCTTTAATTTTTATTATATTCCCCTCCTTTTCCAATGGGTTTCATCCTACTGTTATTTTTTTTCTCTTTTTACCATTTTTAAAGGCTTCTGCACTGGTCTAATATTTCAGAACATTATACCGAGTGTTAGAAAATAAATGGAAAAAAATCAAGGCCGTGGTAGGCCTAAACAAGTATTTTTGGTCTTTAATGTTAGTGACATATACCTAACCTTAATTATACAGAAACTGACAGATACCTAACCATAATTCTCCTGAAAGTGACATATACCTAACCCCAAATCTACGTCATTAATCAATACCATTGTTACAAGTTGTAACTTACAACCATGGTTGCAAGAATACATCGGGCCAGTCCACGCCCAAAATTTAAAAGGTGCGGACAGTTTTAACGCCTGTATCTTGGTAGGGAACGTTTTCGGAGACATGTCCCCAATACCAAAAATGCTCGTCTCGCTTGGCCTTTCATCCACTTGATATTTTAGAATTTATTTCCTAACACCCTGTATAAAAACAGTTTATTTGTATTTAATTTAATAAGAAATATATTTCCTTTTCAGGCATATTTTTTATTCTGCCTTGCATAGACGCATACGCTAGAGTGGATTTAAGAACAAGGACATATGACATTCCACCCCAAGAGGTAAGTAAATATTATATTTTCTAAAAATAAAATTTTAATTGAAAATAAATTTACCTGTATAATGTATAAAATAGCTTTTAAATAAAATTACAGAGTATTAAATTCTTACGGGAGACCTCTCTAGGGGACAATATTCTTAAGTATCTTCTTAGCCTTTATAAAATGTTACACAATAGAGCCAGTAAAAATAATTTTTGTTTCAATTAACTTTTGGAGTTTGTAAATTATTTTACAAACATTTTAACTTTTAAATTATTCAATTAATTTTATATTTGCAGAAGCAAAATGGCACAAGTTCAAAAAAGAAAAGTGGAGTAAAGTTTTTGCAATATACAAAAATCTGGATACTTGTTTCAATGTTTGCATTTATCAACATGCAAACGTCATACAATATTTCCGTCATTGAAAAATTAAAAAAAAAATGGACTCTACACTACCCAAATCTGCACTTAACTTATTTCCATGCTAAAATGCACTAGTACGCTTTTGCTTCTTACCCCTTCATTTATTATTTATTCCAAAATCTTAGACTAGAGCAAATATTTGGGTTTTACTTACTTACTCAGCGAGTTTTAGTAAAAACATATTTTTTAATTTAAAAGTTTTGTATATTTTAAATACCTGTCTTGCTGTGTGGGGTTATTTTAAGTATTCACAGTTTTTTGTCAAGTAGTTTAATTTTAAGTTACTTATAAAGATTTAAAAATTGAATTTTGTTTTTATAATTTTAATGTAATATTTATATAAAATGATATAAAACAAACAACAAAATAGAAAATTAAAATAAGGATAAAAAGTTTGAACACAAACAGAAAATGTTTCTGTCAACAATGTTCCACTTTACGGCAGTATACGTCGTTGTTAATTTTGTTTCCATAACAAAACATAATATTTTGTCATAAATCTGCATAGAAAATCAACAACGTTGCCGAGTTTTTAAACTTAAATACTTAATAACATGAAAATATGTTTACGCTTAAGCTATAGTAAATTTAAAAGTAAACTACGTACACGTCATCAATAAAACAAAAATTTTACGCATTGGTACCAACACTAAATGACTAAATCGAAGTCTGTAATTGAATATTTGAATGCATTTTAAACATCTTCAGTTGGCAACAATTAAGATGTTGTCATATTTACATTCAAATATTTCATATTTAAATGACACATAAAAAAGAATTTGACGTTTTAGAATTTCGAAGCTGTCAGTTGTGTTTTTGAATATTTCGTTTAATTCGTGTATTATTTCGTTTATTTTGTTTGTTGTTTGTGTTATTTTATATCGTTTAAGTTTTCATTGCCGTTTTTGTGTTTGTTATAATATATTATAATATATTATATCGTTTTTTTTTGTGTTTCCTATATTTAAAATGCCGAAGCATTTAAATAGTCAAGAGTTGGTGTCATCCTTAATACGCTATTTTGAGGCAGAAGGGGATAATAATGGACCTTTGTTACCTTTAACAGCTGTTAGAGAGGTAAATAGGATTATTATTAATTATATATTAGAATATTTAACAAAATATATGTTGGATACATAAAATAATAATATATATACCAGAGACTGACTTTAGATGGCAAAATTTTTGGGTTTTATATCAGAGAATGTCTTTAAAAATGGCTAAAAACATACTTTTGGCGGTGCATCATATAGTTTATAAAAACTCAGACTTTTGACATTTTGGTATTATTCATGTAAACGCCATCTATCGCCCTGTAGTTGCACTACCACTTTCCCTTGATGCAAGGATTTTAGCATCACATTGACAACCGTGCCCGATCAGCTGATTGATGACGTGTACGTAGTTTACTTTTAAATTTACTATATGTAACTTTATTACACACAATGCATCTACCTATCAACCAAGGGCGTCGCTAGGAGCAACGATATGTGTACG
Source organism: Brassicogethes aeneus (assembly GCA_921294245.1). NCBI lineage: Eukaryota > Metazoa > Arthropoda > Insecta > Coleoptera > Nitidulidae > Brassicogethes > Brassicogethes aeneus. The sequence continues at coordinate 81,213,341 of OV121132.1, read as the reverse complement.
TTTAGTAGTATATAAAACACGGCGGTAAAAGCTTATTAATTGCCTCGCACACAATATACTGCCTGAGCTATCGCCTTAGCAATAATATGTGTTCCTCCGCCTGGTTTAAAATGTATTTTTAATAAGTTTTTACAAAAAAAGGTTTAAAATCGATCCATAACTGTAGGTGAACTGGTGTAACGGGGTTTTTATTTCTTATTCCTTGGTTGGCCTGTGGGAGCTCGTGATGGACGAGTCTGAATAGAGGCGAAGTATTCCAGATATGGATTTTCAAACACTGACCCACACACGTCGAATCACCCGGAAAACTTCACACACGATCACTGTATACTTACTACTTGACTTAAATTGATTCAAGGTTTTCTTATAAAACAGACAGTAGTAATAAAGCGATATTTCAAACTATATAAATATATTTACAAACAATGAATTAACAATAAAAATGAAAAGATAAAAACAGTAGTGTTAACTTAAGACTTTTTTTTCTGGGTGTTTTTCCACTTATTAAAAGTATGTCCACATGCGTGTAAATGTTTACCAAACTTAAAGGTCATGTTGTCTTTTAGGTGTTCTTGCATTACATTCTTCGCATTTAATATACACCGCGTTTTTCTAAATAATTTGTGGAGTCTTTTCCGTTCTTGAGATGATTAATTATATTTTCTTTTTGTGATGTGGCACAGCTTATGTCATATTTTTTAAGAGTTTTTCTTATTTTGTTATTTATTTCTCATTGGGATGAGAGTTTTCTATAATTATTTTCTTTAGTTTTATCTGTTTTTTGCAGAAAATGTGCATTTAGAAATCTCTTTTCTTGTTTTTTCTTTATCATTTTTTCGAAGAATGTAATGCAAAATATATTGGGGAGACAGGAAGAAAAATTAAAGTTAGAATTAAAAAAAAAGTCTTAAGTTAATACTACTGGAAGCTTACGAAATAAATAAATCACTAAAAGATGAAAACTGCAACCTTCTAAATGAACAAGTAGATTTATATTTTAATCCACCTTTAAGCAATTATAAGACTACAACCCATATACCATCATGCATTTGTTTTAAACTCTATATTATTGTAATCTTTGTCTAACAAGAAAATTTATGACTTTTGACAATGTAAGTAGCCCTAATATGTATGTTACTATATATTGTATATTGTTTTATCATTGACTTATCTTCACTCAATGGTTTTATTTTAATAAGTTTGATTTTTACAATAACATAATTATAACATTTCAAATCAAAACAATTATTTTAACTTATGTATATTTTGTAGATAGTCCCATAGACAAGGGATTGGTTGGGTGGGCGGGTGGTTAGTCCTAGACCGAAACTAGTAGCAATATAAATAAAATTGAAAATTAAGTAAGAAAGTATAATTTCATTAACAATACAATATATTGCTAAAAATGGACTATTAAAAATTAATGAAGGAAAATTAAAAAAAGGTAATTAAAGTTAATCCATGCAGAGATTTAATGAAAGATAACTAGTTTACAACAAAGACTAAAAGTCTGGATTTAGAATTTTGACTAAACGTAAACTAAAAGAAAATGTAACAAATAATTAAACTATAGTTATAATAAAATGAACTAAAATAAACTATAGATATAATAAAATGAATGAAATAAACTATCAGAGTAAATCTAATCTATACAAAATTGGTTTGAAATGCAATAATTATTATAGATACCTTACACCGAATCAATTCAAGTTGGCAAATAGTGGCTAAAACGGATATCTGCGGACGTTGGAAAAGCGCATTAAAGAACTGGCGATTCAAGGATCGCGTTGGTTTTTTATGGACTATTTCTAGGTTTACTTTTACACTGATTTAGATTTAGAATTCTTGGTTTACAGAAAGTGTGGTTGCCATATGCTTGGCGGCTTTGGCGAAACGAATATAGCCTGCTTTATGGCCTCTATTTAAATTTTCTTTAAAAACAACCCCATAAATTTGTTTTTGACGTTACATTTTAAGTACCCCCTTTTCAAAATTACTTATTTCGAACATGTTGATGATTTCTAAACCTTTCTAAGAAACCTGTAATTGCAGATCTTTCCAAGAATTATTTTAACCGCCTTTTTTAAGATTCGCCATATTATACTGGCATTTGATTAAATTTCTTTGGGTTCTAGGGGAGGTAGCGGCCCATTCATGACATGATTAATTTATATTACTATTTGGGACACCTATCTTGTATATTGCTATGGATATTTAGTTCTTTTTAAATATACATTTATGTTAAACCTAAGGTAAAATATTATTATTTTAAACTTATTATAATTAGATTTTTTCCATTACTAATAAGTATAGTAAATAACTTTGTCGCCATCTGTTTTTCTTTGGCCCAATAATTTACATATAAGCTACTTTAGTGCCGTATGTGGTAATAAATAAATAAAATTTATCTGAAAAATATTTTATATTTTAATAAACATATTACATTCATAATAACAAACTAAAACAAATATGTATAAAGAAATAAATGCAAATTTTAAAATTAAATAATTTATAATATTAAATTAAATATTGTATTTTATTTTTTTGTATAATACAAAATACATTTAATTAAATCATATAGTAAATATTACTATTCTGCCCTGCTAAGCAAGAATAGTATATTCTGTAACAAGTTTGGAATACAGCATATTCCGCTCGAGTGAAGAGTTTGTCATACGAGCCGAAGGCGAGTTTGACGGGTTCACGAGAGCGGAATATGCAATTCCAAACGTGTTTCAGACTATACTTTTTCTACGTTTCCAAAAAATACCATAGAAAAATAATTTAATTGGAAGAAAGTGAGGTTGGATCGGTCTAAAATTTGTTAGATATTAAAAACAGAGATGTCGCCACGAGTGTTTATTCTGTAATCCGATGATAGAATATTTCATTCTGTAACACTTTACGGAATATATGTCATTCCACAGATAAAAGTGATATTAGAACGCTCAAATTCCGTAATAGTAGAAAAAGTCATATCTGACAATTTGTTGATTTGGAATAATTGTAATTTAAGACCACTTTTCTTAGTAACACAATAATTTTTGTAGTTAGGACAAAATTAATAGAAGATTTATCATTTTACTAATGCAGATAAAGCATTCTGGGTTAGTGTAAAAATGCAGAAATGCCCAATCTCTGATTTAGATGTGACAGTTTCATTTCTGAATAAATGTCAGATACGACCTTCTTGCTTAGCAAGGCAGTATTTGTAATGGTAAAATTAATTTACTATACGAACATATTAAAAATTAAAATATATATTATACATTTATAATCTAGTAATATTGGTATTGTAATCTTTACTAAAATTGTATAATAAAAAATAGTATATTGTATTACTATGGTTTGTATCTCTACTGACGAATATTTTATATTCTTACCCTAAAATTTGTTAAAGTAAATTTCACTATATTTTTTTACTATCAAAAATTTACCATACATTTATCTCCATTTAATATTACTTTTATTGGAGATAAATATTTTCTGGAATAGGTGTTTAAAAACAGATAATAATCACTGAAGCCAATGGTGGTTAAAAGCAATTTATAGCCAAATCGTTCAGTTGAATCCCCTATTATCAAAACCCCTTAAATTAGTTTTGATAAAAAATGATAACCATGCATTAAAAAAATATACCCATCAATTTGTGCATTCAAATGGTTGAAAAAGCCACAAAATGTATATATTCATTTTTTTAAATAAATATTTGATGGCTTTTGCAACCATTTCTGTGCACACATTGATAGGAAGGAATATTTTAAAGCATGTATCTCATTTTTATCAAAACGGATTTAAGGGGTTTTGATACTAGAGGATTCAATTTTGACTGACATTAGGGTGACTGACAGTTCAGCTCTATTAAGTTTCATACAAAAGCCCCTGTCGAACTCTCCTACGTAATTGATCGGACCCAATATTTATTTTCCACTCTATTACATCATTGAAAAGTTTTGACTTGTGAAGTAGCTGCAATTTTATTATTTTCCTTTATTTTATTGAACCCTTTAGACGTGAGGAGTAAACGAACTATAAGTGCAATTCTTCATCAAATGTTATAAAGGGCCCACCCCCAGATTTGTTTATTTTATTTACAAATCAATACTGCATCATTGAAAAAATAGGTTTTTTACATGCATAATGTTATTTTTTTATATGCATATGTTATTTATGAAAGGTATTTATTTTTAAGTAGTGAAGATACAAAAAAATTACCACCTTTTACGGCTTTTTGTAAGATCCTAACTGTTTTTAATTCTGTTTTGTGCATGCTAAAAATAAGTTGCAGATATATATATCTGATTTTATCCAACTCTTCAGTTCATATTTTCGCTAGCAAAATTAAAAAAGTTTTAAACCAATACCTCGACCTCGAGGTTTAATTTTGCTATGATGAATCATTGATGATGCTGTTGTTATTGTTATGATTATTTTCATGTAGAGAATTTCTTAATTCCTATTTTTGTAACTGTAAATTAAAAATAAAGAAATATAGCTTGTTTATTAGGGTGTGTCATTTTTGAGCAACTTTTTTTTCAACTAAAAAACAGGCTAAAAACTTTCAGGAAGGTGAAAAAAGAAGCCTCTAAAAATTTGAGCTCTTTATAATAACATTAAGTGGTGCCTGTTCCTAACTTTCCATTTTCCATTTAAATAACACGGGAAAAAATTTCTTTTTTCTTATTTTTGTATCTTGACATTTAAGCATTGTAATAACGAACGGAAAAATTAGTTTGGTAGGAAATTGAACGCTCTACAAAAAAATACTAATTTATTTTTTCATAGAGTAAGCCGTTCTGAAGGTATTCAAACTTGCAAATGAATGAAATTATGACTTTTATTTTATTAAACTAATACTTTTTTATGTCTTAAAAATTATTTTAAGGAAAAATTATTATTTTCTTATAGAAAGAAAATAACACTTACATCTCAATTTTTTTCCATTTTATTTTATTTACTATCAAAAAAAGTTATTTGTGTTCAATAAATTTGTTCATTAATTATAATAAATTAAACAATGAATTTGTTATTGTATTGAATTTTTAATATTTCTTTATTCTTTATAATTTTAAAGTCGATAACTCTGATAAAAGATAATATCGGTTCAGTCGGTATATTACCTTTCGGATTACACGGTGACTAGAGGCACGCTAACGTGCCGCGATTCGAAATGTAAAAAATATATTGAAACTTTTTTGTAGAGCGTTCAATTTCCTACTAAAATAAGTTCGCTTTTACAATGCTCAAATGTCAAGCTACAATAATAAGAAAAAAGAAAAAAAAATTCCATGTTATTTAAATGGAAAATGGAAAGTTAGGAACAGGCACCACTTAATGTTAATATTAAGAGCTCAAATTTTTAGAGGTTTCTTTTTTCACCTTCCTGAAAGTTTTTAGCCTGTTTTTTTAGTAGAAAAAAATTTGCTTAAAAATGACACCCTATTGTTTATGCTTATCGGCAGCATTCTCACTGCACATTGACATTGACTATTGACTTAAGAAATATGTCTTAAATAATCATAACAGTAAACATTTTTCATTTAACAAAAAATTCGTACTGATTTTTTGACAAAAATAGTCGAGAATTTTAATCTTAAATTTAAATTTCTCTACTCCGAAAAATATTGATTACATTGTAGGAACTGCAAAAGATACACGAAAACGCTTGTACACGTAAACTTAATTTTCCGTCGTAAAATTTAGTGGTGCATTACGTTTTTAAATTTATAATTAAATTTATTTTGATCCGTGCTTGGAATCGGCCGAAACATTCAAGTTTAAACTTGAGAATTATGCTCTGTGTTCTAATGAAATTTAACGATGCGAAACTGAACTAACGGATGGCAGTATACACTGAGTCCCTTCGGGTTGCTAATAGGAAAAACTTTTTTATTAGGTATGTATTTTACGATTTTTTTTTATAAAAACTCCTTATTTAACAGATGAGTTTCCCATAAATATATTTGAATCAAATATGCAAGGAGTTCCGAAAACTTTAAAATGGTTTAAAAGAATAGTCCCTTATTTATTATTTTATTTAGAAGCAGAACAAAAATAAATAGAACTTAAAATTTTCATAACTCAGTTTAAATAAAAATAAAAATTTGTATTTCTTATTTAGACTTTGGATTTAGACTTGTCAACGACTGTTTCTTATAAAAATTTCTATAATTCTATAAAATAATATATTCGTATAAAGCATTTTCTTAATTTGATTACAAAATGTATTGGAAAATCTAATTTAAAAAATAAAGAGAAATATTTTTTTTCTAAAATCGCATAATACAAGTTTTTAATTGGCGTTCGCATTCGGAGAACACAGTTTATACGGCAATCTGCTCTCTAAAAATGAATTAGTCAAAAATAACTAATATAATAGTTATTAGTGGCTGCTTTTTCACTTGTACCATGGTTAACCACGGAATACCATGGTATCCCAAAATTTAATATGGAATTTATATCTCAAAAACTGCTTCACTTTAATAATTTTTGATGGTATTTTCGGATTCAGGGGACAATTTTATATAATTGGATGTTAAATTTTGGGATACCATGGTATTCCATGGTTAACAATGGTACAAGTAAAAAAGCAGCCACTAATAACTATAAAATTAGTCATTTTTGACTAATTCATTTATAGAGAGTGTAAGTTCAGTTTCGAATAGTTAAAGTCTATAAATTTTATTAGAAAATAATTATTTATTATTAATAGCACGTGCTAATGCTGTACAGCATCGAAATACTCGATTTTTTAGGCTGATTTTAAGCAAAAAATGATCAAAATAAATTGAATTCCAAAAAAACTAAAAAAATGTGTAAAATCAATCCAAAAGTGGCTAAAAATACAAAACTTTTAATTGAATCCGTCTGAAAATAAACGGCCAATGACCGTCGATCATCATTGTTAAAGTTGAGTATTGATAAATTAAAAATAAATATAGACATTTTACTTTTACTTTTCCTTTAAAAATAAGCAAAATATAGCAAAAAGTGAATCTATAAGTACCCAAAATTAGGTTTATTTTTCCAGCATTTTCCTGTATCTTTTAAAAAGTTGAAAATTTACATATAGTGTTATTAGAAAGCTTTTTGAGCGGTTAGTACCAGGGTAAGTATTTTCGTAATAAGTAAGTTTCTTTTTTTTATAGATTGACTTTTTTTAAATTAATTGTCCACATAGTCCAATAAAGTTGACATTATTCTTTTCTGTTATTGTTTTATTATTATTACAATTAACAAACTGCCACAGTCTTCTTGCCAAAGCATTTTTATGGTCAAATTTGTATTCAAAATCTTTAGGCGTTGAGCTATTTAATGAATTTTCATTATTTATGAAAAAACAAAAGCATCGTCACATATTTGAAAATTAATCATAAAGAAGTCGAAATTCAATATTTATACTGAAAAATAGCTGGTATGGACATTTTGTAAAATGTCCCAGGATTTATTAGTCGATGCAGTATTGTATTTTATTGTTTACTTTTGTATATGAAATTGATTTTGAAAGTTTAATAAAAAAAATAGTGTCGAAATAGCCATTATGTTTACTAGTTTAGAAAAGCATATAGAAAAAATATTGTTTCGTAAAATAACATCATAAACTGAGAATTTGTAACCTTTTAAAATCATTGCCGGAATTCGATCTCTATTAATTACACTGTAGGTAAACTTGTAACTAAATATTACAGCTAAACGCTCGGACACGTAAACATAAATTTTGGTCGTAGATTCCAAATATGTGCTAGGTTTAGCTGTATCAGGTCTAAAAAAGTTTTTCCTGTCGGTTAACTGATCCCGTAACATACTGTATACTGGTATATTATAATTTGTAAAATAATATATTTCACCCCTTAGGTCAACATTCTTATGCTTTTTATTTCAATTAATATAACATACTCAATTATACTCATAGTATACTTCCTTTTGTTCAATTAAATCAATTAACTTCATCAAGATTTTTTTTTAATTTTGTACTGATGTGTATTATTGATTTTTTTTTAATTTATACAGGGTGTTTAAATTTGTACAGGGTGTTTCCAATATCTTTGAATTTTGACCTGATACAGCTAAACTAAGCATGGATTTGTAATCTACGACCAAAAATTAAGTTTACGTTTAGCTGTGATATTTTCATCTCCCTACAGTGTTATTGTAATCTAATGTGGCAACAGCTTAATAAACCAGTATATTTACTTAAAACCATGAATATAAAGCAAAATGAAAAAAACAAAGAATGAGCTAAAAGATAACAGAGAACGACAAAGGATATTTACCGAAAAAGTTTATCCTCAAGACATACGATATTAAAAACGTCTAGCTTTCCCAGTTTAAAAATAAATCTGGACGATACATGCACAACGTGCATTGTACCGACAAAATAATGTTTCAAGATACCTTTGGAAAAGTTTATTTTTCTTTAGGTTAAATTTAAAATGGACTTTTGAAGTCTTATGTTGCTCTTGCATAAAGCCAAGTTGGGCATTATGCAAATTGAGTAATTTATTATTCACGGTGATTTGAAAGCATAAAACCAAATATTCTATTGCAAATTATTTGAAACGAAGATTTTATTAAAAAATAAATGTCAACAGTTTTTTATTATATTATAAAAGTGTTTTTTTAAAGTATCTACTTAATAGCTGCCAACAAAATATTAGAAACGTAGCATATGTTAATATCCGGCCCATATACTATCTCTATGCAAATTATCACGTTGATCCGTTGCTCCGTTGCTGTCTGAAAGGTACATGTGTCAGAAATCCTGACTCAGGATACAAAAAAATTCAACAATTTAGTATTTAAATAAATAGTTATTTATGTTATATTAACTAAAATTAAATTGTATTTTTGAAACAAATATATAAGGCGCCATATGCGCCAGGATTATTTCGTAAAACGATACGAGGTGTGTTCAGAAAATATCGGGAATTTTGGATGTTGAAACAATTATTTATTTATTCGTCTACATTAATGTTGTCGCCTTCAAAATAGTCCCCATTGGATATTATGTCATGTGCCAGCTCTTCTTCCAATACACGAAACACTTCTAAAACTCGATCTTTGGGATAGCCTTTAGTTCTTTCAGCGATGCGCTTTTAATGTTATCTATGCTTGCAAAACGTCGGCCCTTTAAGGTTCTCTTGATTTTTGGGAATAGGAAAAAGTCAGACAGAGGCATGTCTGGCGAATAGGAAGGCTGGGACATCATTACAGTATTGTTTTTGGCCAAAAATTTTGTTCAAAATTTAATAATTTTAGAACAAATTTTGCTGCCACGCGTTTCATACCCAAAACGTTCGAAAAAATTTCATGGGATGAGCCAATCGATATACCAACATCATCAGCGACTTTTTTGATGGTTCATAACCATTTTTTCCACTTTGTCCATGTTTTTATCGGTTCTTAATGTGCTTGTGCGTTCGGGGCATTCGTTATCTTCAACGTCTTCACGGCCATCTTGGATACTCTTATACCACTTGTAAACTCTTGTTTTACTTATAGCAGACTCACTATAGGCCTTTGTTAACATTTCACACAATTTATTTCATTTTTTAAGCAAAATTGGATACAAATCCTTTGATCCATTTCTTTTAACGAACGAAAAATCGCCGAGCTCATAAAACACATCTAACCTTAGCGGCTGCCATAGACAAAGTAAACAATATAAACAGCTAAAGTTTTTATCATACTTCGGGGGCATGTATAGTATACATGCCCCCGAAGTATGATACATTGTATATCAACATAATAAAGAAAATTCCACACCTGTAATTTTTAACCAATCAAAACGTGTATTTTTGATAGATCACCATGGCAACGGTTGAATTTTAGTGGAAATTTTTTCCTCGTGGGTACCCAACAGCGAATTATACTGGAAATTTTTTAAAGTTTATAATGACAGAATATTTGTTTGACAATCTGGTTTTTATTTGTTTACATGATAATTTTGATACATTTCCATTACAAAGTTTAGATGTTTTCTATATTCGTTGGACACCTCCTTTCTTCTTAATGGCGAAAATGCAGGACTTGAAATAAATTAAATGTCTATGTCTAATGAAATATATATAATATTTAGACACTATTCTATTCACCTTTTTTTCCATTTAGCACTTTGAGTTTTGAATAGTTAGGATGCAAATATTCGTGAACAATTCAAAACAAATTTTCTTTCTTCAAGTAGGAGCCACAATCCTCTAATAATGCGGGTAACTAAGTCATTGCACGATGATTGATCATTACAGCAGACAATTTCACATTTTTTTACGTCGTGCCGTTTGACAGCTTCAAAACTGAAATAACTTTTAGGTTGGGGTTGACTTAGTTGCCATGGTAACTAAATAATCAAGTCAAGGTCAAGTTAAATCAAAAAATAAATTTTAATTATTTAAACACAATTTGGTGTGGAATTTTCTTACCGAATACCACACGAGGTCAAATTAAATCCGGAAATTTTTTCTCCCTCATGAATATTTTTAGAAAATTATCCCTCGTCTTCGACTCGGGATAATTTTCAAAATATTCATGAGCTCGAAAAAATTTCCGGAAATAATTTGACCTCTAGTGGTATTACTAGTGAAAATTTTATGACAACCGGACCCTCAGAACCGGACCCTGAACACACCTCATATATAGGTAAAAATTACTACAATTTTGCATATATCTAAGATTATAATGTTACATATCCTTTTGGTTTAAGCTTTTTTTAATGTACTTTATTTCTGGATTTTGATATGTTTTTACAAAATAAAAATTGGAAACAATAATTAAATCATTTATCTTTAAAACCCTATGAGAAAGCAAAATACGATTAGCGCCAAAACTACCTTTGGAAAACAGCTTTTGTCTGTGAATCAACTATGCATATAATTTAGTTATTTTAACCATGTAATATAATGCTTAACATAGTAGATAAAAACTTTGGTTAATTAATATTCACATTTACAAAAAATACTGGCGTACACAATGGAATTCAATATTATTGAACCCGGGCGTATCTTTTGTCACCCATGAATAAATTCCCATATAGGTCACGCGTAAAGAAGTACAGCTTCCTTATGCTGGTAGGGTAAAGCTATTCCAATTTAAGTCGTAGCGGTAAATCATTTCAGCACATTCCAGGTGCTGACAAAATACAGAAATACAGTGCTTTTCTGAGAAGTCATTTCCGGAAATTCTGCGAAATAAATTATATTTATGATATAACTAAGAATTTCATCGAAAAAAATTAAAAAATCTGAAGGTTAGATTTTTTTAAATTTCATGTTAGTTAAAAATAATATCCACTTAAAACTGTAAATTTAATTTATAAATTGGCAAAATGTTTAGATTAGATAAGAGCATGTGTGTAAATCCGACAATAGTTATGAAAGTAGAGCAGTTTTTGAGTCAATTCTATATTATATGAAAATATAATATAAATATACGAGGAATGTACTGTACTTTAATATTTATCAAATTGAGTGATATGAGGCGCCATTTGTCCGTAAATTATTTTTGCTATATATAAGATTATTTCCCTCATTATAATATGAACCAATCAAAAGCCTTGAATTTTCGAATAAATTTCGTTTAAATAAGCGATTAAATCACTAGAACTATTTAACAGCGATTAAATTTTAGCCTCCATATTGGATTTTTGTTTACGATTTTATGGTGTTATTTTTCAAGTTTTAACAAACATTTTTTAAAAAACAATAAAAAATAAGTTATCTACTCTCTTAAAATGAATTAGTCAAAAATAACTAATTATAAGTCATATTTGACTTATTGTCATAGTGAAAAAGCAGTCACTAATAATTAGTCAAATTCCACTAAATGAAATAGTCAAATTAGTAAATTTAAATTTAAAAAAGTTTTGACCCAGCCTGGGATTGAACTCAGGTCTGTCACTTGACAAGTTTGTCAAGCTAACGTCTTAAGGCATTCGGCTGTCAGCCGCTCTTATAAAAATTAATTTTATTTATCAATAAATATGGTTCATAATATTTTAAAGTTTAATATATTATTTGTCTTGCTATTTTGAGCTAAACTTTTTGCATCTTTATTTGTTTTATGGGTCATTTAACCATGGAGAGGTACCTATATGCATTTAATTCAAATAATACTTTGTTGTTGGCCGTAAACGACTAAAGAAATTAGTTACTTTTAACTGTCAGAAATAGTCAAATATGGTGACTAATCTTAAATTAGTCAAACTTTAACTATTTACATAGTAAAAAATAACTATTTAAAAGTGAAAACGACTATTTTATTAGTAAAAAATGCTTTTACTAATTCAAATAGTAGAATTTTGACTATTTCATTTTTAGAGAGTAGTTTACGAAATATCAATTATTACTTGGAGGGTATGAGTCACTGTGGATACAAACTACGGATATACTTATTACATACCTTAAATTAATGGAATTTTCTTTAAAAAAATATTTATAAATTTTGACACATACGTCAGATTTTATGAATTGTCAAATGTTTCCTTTAATTCGACCTCAACCTATAAATTTAATATTTCAAACTATGCTCAGTAAGTTTTTTATTTGATTTTTCTTTTTGGAAAATAGTTTGATGCAAAATAATTAAAAATAAAACCCCTCGACCGCAACGCCGTCTCGTGATTTTATTAAATTATTTTGCATTCAACATTTTCCAACAAAAACCAAACAAAAAACTACTGAGCCTAGTTTAACCGATTAAATTCATAGTTCTCGTGATATAATATATGAATATTTTTTATATATAAACTTTAAATTTCCTATATATATATAGAAACTTTTTAGTTCAGATAATGCCGCTTGAGGATGAGGGCGCTTTGCGGTAATCAACTAAAAAGCACTGTTGCCAGAGTGTGCCAATGCAAAGTTTTGGTCAGTGTTTCCAACATAACGTTTCGCCAGATCTAGCAGATTTTAATAAAGGTCAAAGGAAAAACGATACTCTTACGGCTGACGGATTTGTCATAAGATTTGTACCTTTATAATTTAATTTGTAAGAGTCCAAGTTTTAAAAAAATATTTTTTTTTTAATTTACAAGTGAAGCAAAACAAAAACAAATTTTATTTTTTTTTAAATACCTATTAGTAAAACCGAAGCCGTGTGTATTTAGAGAAATAGAGGTGACCAAGGAAGAGAAATTTTCTCTTCAATAAAAATAAACCAACTGAGCAATGTATTACCTATAGGTATTTAAAGAAACTAAAATCCTATACTTTTCGCTCATTTTGTTCCGCTAGATCTGGTGGAAGTTCTGTTATGTTGGAAACACTAACCAAAACTTTGCATTGGCACACTCTGGCAACAGTGCTTTTTAGTTGATAACCGCAAAGCGCCCTCATTCGCAAGCGGCATTATCAGAACTGAAAAGTTTCTATATAGGAAATTTAAATTTTATATATAAAAAATATTCTTATATATAGCAAAAAAGTTTACAGAGAAACGGCGCCTCATATCACTCAATTGGATAAATATTAGAGTACAGTACATTCCTCGTATATTTATATTATATTTTTATATAATATAGAATTGACTCAAAAACTGCTCTACTTTCATAACTATTGTCGGATTTAGCGGACATAGGAATTGACTGTTAAATGTTACAAATTGCTGTGGACAAAGTGTATGATTTTTTACTATGAGAAGTAGAGCTGAAATTTCATAGAATGTTTAACAAAGTTCCGAACGTGTAACGTTTCAAAGCTCATAAAACCGTAATTGTATGGCTTCCATTGAAAATTTGAGCACAAAAGCTTATTTTAAAGGGTTTTTTAGTGCCTTTAAATAAACTGAAACTCGAATATTCAAAAAACATAAACAAAAGTTATTTCGAAAAATTTGTGTAAAATTGTAACGTTACCAACAAAAGAATGGTCTATATACAGGGTGACCGGAAATTAATGCAACAAAATTTGATCACAGATTCTCGAGACAAATTTAGAGGACACGTATTTTTTAGTTTTGACAATTGGCCCCCTTTTTCGGAGATACAGCCCCCCAAAAGTAGCCCATAAGAATAGTATTTTTCTTATATCTCATGGACAACTTAGGGGGCTGTATCTCAGAAAAAGGGGGCCCATTGACAAAACTAAAAAATACGTGTCCCCTAAATTTCTCTCAAGAATCTGTGACCAAATTTGGTTGCATTAATTTCCGGACACCCTGTATAGATCTATTATGTTTGGCTCTCCTACTGTATCCACCTTAAAATCCCTCGATGTTTTGCACAATATGGGCATAAGATATTTGTTGGGTAACACTTCGAAGGCATGTCTGTGTGTGGAGTTTTAAAAGAGGATAATATGGTCAGACCTTTTCTAATCAATGAAATTGCTCCAGAAAGAGGAATCTTTAATTAAAAATGAGACGGGATGGCGAAAGACTTATTATTAGACATTCCAGTGCAGCTACATCATAATTAAAGGCGCAATCCTGTGTTTACAAGTTTTACGAAAACATTTTCTATATTGCATTTATTTTATTCTAGGTCGCGTTTTTGTTTTATTTAGCAAGTTTTAAAAATGTTTACTTGGATTTAAAGTTTTCAGTTTATAAAAATAGAAATAAACCGCTTAAAGTTTGCGGCTTTGTTGTTTATTTTTAGTTGAACTTAACTTTAAAATATGGTTGAATAAAATTTCATTGGAAAAGTTTGCTCGGGAAAACTGTAAATATTCTGTTTAAACTCTAAAAAATGTGTGACATTTCTAATTATTATGTAAAATTATAAAAAATTACATACATGTTGCATATTACAAAAAATTGTCCCATACTATTAAATTAAAATTATATTTTATATGAATTTATATTCCGTTTAAACAACTCTAAATTAGTTAAGAGACAAAACGACAAACTTTATACTCCAGTGTATTTTACATTGTGGTTTAGGAACAAAGTTACGCTATGCTTATTTTAAATATAAATTATTCAAATGGGTATTTAATTTTTGTACAAGAAAAGTTTTTAAATATAAATACCATTTGGGTGTCATGGTTTCATTAATACCTTACTTAAACAGCGGTTGCTCTATAACTTTTGGAAACTGTTCAAGTAGTCGAGGTCTACTATTTGGCAAGCTTTAAGAATAATAAATGATTAAATTTCCCACAACTAAGTTAGAAAGATATTTTGACAGAACAAAAGATTTAAGGTATGAAAAGTAAAGTTACTCAAAGTTTTTTATATATGGCCATTTCGGTACCTCGATAATTGTTAACTATAATGATTAAAAGCTTGTTAAATATGCAATAAAATGTTTAATTAAATGACAATTCTGTAATAATATTCGTTTTCCAATCTATCAAAGATTATCCGAAGACCAACCGGTCATTTCCGTAACGTATACGTTACAGAAATGACCGGTTGGTCTTCGGATAATCTTATATGGTTTAAAGATGCTGATACACATTTTGGAGGCAATGATTTGATTAATGGAAATTTTTTAGGCATGTTTTAGGTCCATTTATGTTATGGCTTACGTAAAGTAACACACATGTTCTTAAAAATTGGGTAATTGTTTGTTTAATTTATGTGAAAAGTATTCTTACAGCAAAAATGTAAAACAAAATGTTAAAAAAATATAAGGGTGATTCTACGAAAGTTGGACAACTGGATGTCATCAGTCAATGGAGTAGGTATTTTTGTAAATATTTTAGTATATTACAAAAGATCCACGTTTTTTTAACTTGTCCACCCAATTTTAATGTATTTCAAAAGCACGTTTGTAGAAAACATAATAAATATTCAAATCATCAGTACCTTGGCGTGTCACAGCTCCTGAATCAAATATTTGAGTGATTTTATTTTAAAATATATTTAATTTATCTTAAATTTTTCACTTTTACCCGTCAGTTCTGTGTCCAATGTTTAAATTCAAAATTCCTGCGAAATATTGAAGTTTAAACGTCAAGTCCTCGTTTTAACTCGTTTTAACTTGGTAAAATTACCTACAGAGCCCACCCTTTGCACGTCTTGAAAACAATGCAAGCGGCGAAGTTGTGCTAAATGCACGTATACTTCCAGTCAAAATTTCAGTACTGCGCTGAGTAGTTATTTTTTTACGTATATATATTTCATTGTAATTTATATAAGGCTATATATATATATATATGTGATTTGTTGATAAGTAGCATCCACTAATAAAAATATCAGTAAAATATTTGCGCAGAACTTGTTTATTTAATGTCATTATAAACTCATATAAATTTGGTGTGGGTCCCATATCTAATAATTGAGATATCGGTATACCCAAAATCCACCAGCCGCCACTGACGTGTGGTATTATTTGATTTTAAGATATTTAATGTATAATATTCTCAAAGTTGCAATAAATCTTATATTTTCCAATAAATTATGTATTTAATTAGTACACTGGTATACTCGTCACTTCCCTTGCATTCAAATTTAAAAACACAGATATTTCATAAACTGTTTGAAAAAGTGACTGGCCCTGTCTGGAACAGTATATTTATTATATTATCTATGTTCTCATAACAAAATATTGTTTAATTTTCTCCGAAAACTATATAAACAAAATAAGGTCAAAAGTTGCCCAACTAACTTTTGTAGAATCACACATAAACCAAAATATAAAAATGGTGTAACGACATTGTCCATAAGATTATTATTTTTCAAAAAATACCCTGACAAATATAGTATTAATAAATAAAATGTAAGTAATGCAATATTGTAATAATACATTATTATGACTTAAAACTACAAATGCTTATAAAATATTTCGCCTCGGTAAATTTTTTTTTATTACAAGAAAAATTGGTAGCTAAATTAAAAATTCTTTGTACTAATTATGTTGCTATCAATGTTTGCTGGTATGCCCGTAAATGTAACCCGAATGTAACTACAAATCTCTTAAAATTACTTAAACCAGCAAAATTTTATTTTGCATATAAAATCCTATTTTGACAGAAGTTGATTTATTATCTATGCTTCACCTCGCCAAAGTGCGTTCTCCACTAACTTCAAATACCGACAGAGAGCTGTTTCGACCTATATTGGGTTTCATCAGTGTCGGGCATCTTGGTGCATTGAAACATCACGTGATCCAAACCGTCTGAAATTGGTGGAACAAAAGCTCTGGCGAGGTGAAGGTTTAATTCCTCTTGAATAATATCAGTAATGGAACCAAGAAAATTTAATGTTTCCTATTTTGACGTTGGCGCATGATTTGTTAACCATTTTAAAAACTTTTCGTGCTTATATTTGAATTTTTTATAGGCATGCATGCATAATGGGAGGGGACTTTAAGCCCGCGGTCCGTTCCTACCCCTAACCCGTACAAGCCATTCAGTTGGCTTATGGGACTTCTTAAGAAGTAAGGGTGGAACTAAAAGAGCACATTTGTATTTGTATTTGTATTATTGTTAAATTCCCCACCTCTTATGCGAGAAAACGACTAAAAACACATTTCAAAACTTGTGCCATTTTACTGACAATACAATTCATTAATATTAGAACCAATAAAATGCCAGTATTCCATAGTGACGTATTTTATCACAGCGGCAATAATTTTTATCATCTTGTTTACACGTTACTATGAATTTTGACGTTTTTTTGATTTGACATGTTGTCATTTAAATTCTGTTTTTGATATATATTAATAAAATAATGAATTATAAACTCTAAAAGATCGATGGGTTGGTGTAAACGATAATGAAATTAAGGTAAGTTTAAATAAATAAGGTTTATTAAAGTCTTTTTATATTTTAAAGCACATTTTAATTTCAAATGTCAAACTAAAAATTCGTTAAATCCTAAAATTCATTATATTTTCTCACTAAATATAACTCGTGCTATGATTAATTATCGATGATATTTACTCATTAAAACCGAAGCAGCACATTTCACTCGTCCTGCGGACTCGTGAAATCTGCAGCTCGGTTTCAATTCGAAAATATCATCGATGATAATCATACCACTTGTTATATTATGGGTGATAATATTTACTTTAACGGGTACAGCAAATGAACGCAATTTGACCTTGTATTAGTCGATACACATGTATTAGTCGATACACTTTTCAATTAAAGATTTTTTAGGTCCTGGGCACAGGGGGTAAAGGTGTGTGACTCAATGTTTACATAAAAAGTTTTCTTATTGATAACAATTTTATTGTTTTTGAACACACTGTACATTATATAATAGGAATACAAATATTTTTCAAGCACTTAGCGTTTTTTATGTGTATATGTAATTCAGCAAATATGGACTTATTTTTGCATAATTTATGGCTTTTATGCTGTATATTTTTTGTTGGTTTCAATGCATCCTTTTTACAGTCATATAATTTATATGGAAACTTTTTACTGTTAGGTAATAATATAATACATAACATTTGGGGTGGTCCATAATTTTTATGGAAAAAAACATCTAGCCTTCACATAGGTAATTTTTGTATGTAATTATTTAGTTATATTCGCACCAAATGTAAACCTAGGTTGCTACTTACTGCTTGTTTTTTATATTTATATGGACTGGGTAACCAAAAGTAGCATTTTTGCTGTAGTATTTATGCTCCAAAATGTTGTCTTTATAGAATAATAACCTCAGGTGCCGAGTTGTTGTGAAACATGCATAAATTCTTAGTCTGAAAGTTATTTATAAACAAGAAGATATTTTTTTCCAAAATTAATTTATTCTCCTGAATTATGTCAGTAAAAATACTTAATCGTGTGTAACAAGAGAAAAGTATATTTTATCTGTGGTATATGTTTATGTTCATTTGTGTTCATGCTTTACTCATAAAATAACACGACTACGTATCAGAATGTCGAGGAGTTTCAAACTAATGTGGAAACTTGTTTTTGATATTTAAAGTGTGCACATTCGGTTTTTTATACAGTCCGAGCAGTATGAGGATTATGTTTAAGCAGATTGTTGACAAGCTTATAATACAAATAAACAACTCTTAATAGATGACATTTTCGTGCTAAGCAAAAGTGTGGTTACCTTTATCTTTTAATATTGTAGTTATCACTTTCTTGCGTAGCACGAAAATAACACTTAACATGTTTATCCACTAAGCTTTTCATTTGTATTTGTTTCATTATTTTTTTTAAATATATTTTCTTTAAGTAAATGTTTATTTAATATTTTACATACTAAACTAGTAAGTTTAACTAAAAGTAGAGAATATTAAAAAAAGCATTATACATTCAGTCCAGTGGTTTCACTTAAATCAAAACTAGTTGCGGATTTCTTTCACGAGAATGGTTTGAAAATTGTTAAAAACATGTTTATAATTTCATGTGGAAACAAACCTAATATTTGCTCCAACTAACTGGCTTCTTGGAAATCCAATTTAAAGTTTGTATACAGCAAGACGTTTTCGTGGTTTACATTTTCCCGGATTAGTTTAATTTTACTATTTAGAAGAGGACAAAACTTTGTCAGTAAGTTATAAACAAACTTGTAAGCAGTTTTTTATAACTTAGTTTTTTGGCAAGACACGCTTAGGTACGCATCAAATTGATTTACGTGTGAGTAAACTATCAAAATTGTATAAACGATATTAAGCTATCAACAAGCGTGAGAATATTTGATATTTTAAAATCAAAAATTAGATTTTTTAAACCATAAAACAACGCGTTGCAACGGCAAGGAAAAAAAAAATAGGCAGGAAGGGAAAGTAAAGATGGTTCTACATTTTCTTCTGAAAACTCTAAAGTAGAAGAGTGAGGTTTGTTTATGTGAGAAATTGATATTCAGCTCCAAACAAGAAGCTCGGTACACTGGTTAAAATTTAATATTAAAAATTTTAAAATTAATTTTTTTGGACCAACTTGTAAAACTTGATTGTATTTAATTTGGCTTAGTATTTTGGTTATTTCACAATTTGTTTAAAATAATATGACCATCAAAAATCCTTGATATTGATAAAGCCGAAAATATAAATGTGATTTATTTAAATGTCGATATAATCTTAACCATTAAAAGAGTTTTGAATTTTTCGTATTAATAATGAAGTTATGGTTTTTGTAATAAACCTTAAAAATATTATAGGGTAACCTTAAAATTTATTATTTCTTTGGAATCTTCCTTCTTACCGATCTAAAATATATAAAGTGCCCCCAAGTATTAATAAATTATGAAAAAGTACAAAAAATAATACATATGTATACATATCACGGTGCTGTTCTGAGAGGTGATTTTTGGACTTTCTGTGAAACCTATTTTTTTTTTATATTCTTGTTAATTAGGTCATAACTAAAAGTTTAAGAGCAAAATAAAAAAAATTTGACGGTTTGAATTGTTTTAATTGGCTGTTTATTAAAAATATTATGCACTCTTTCAATTATCCAATTAAAACTAGCGATTTAATTTAAATATTTAATATTTGCATAACTAAAAAAAAGGTTTTTACAATTTTTTTTATATATTTTACTGTTTTGTTGCAATAAACGTTCAAACTTTTAATCTAACCTTTGACGTATACATTTATGTTCCCTTAATTAATATATCCTTAAAGGTTGCCATGAAACTTAAATCTATTAAAAATTTATTTGACGTTTGAATTGTCATTTTCAGTATACGTATTCTATAATTTTTGTTTAGTTTTTTAAAGTGTTTTTTATAAACAAAAATAAAAAATTGTAGTAAAAGTTACGAAGAAATTCATGAAATTTAACTAAGGACCGGTTTATTCATCTTTAGTAAAGTTTATCGGGTTGATAACTTTCATGTCTTGGCAATATCTAGTATCCAAAAAAATTATTCGTCAAATAAATCAAAAATGAATAAATCGGCCCTAAATGTGGCACCCTTAGAATTATTGTTTAATAAATGTATACTATACATTTAACCTTTAATTAAAACTTTAAACGTGTATTACAACAAAACAGTAAAATATATAAAAAATGTATAGACCTTTTTTTAGGAAATTAACTAATCTTTAATCTGATTTAAAAAGTTATGATAATATTTAAATAAAATCGCAATTTTTAAATGGTGAATTGAAAGTGTACATACATATATTTTTAATAAACATCCAATTAAAACAAAATTAACCGTCAAATTTTTTTTATTTTGCTCTTAAAATTTTAGTTATGACCTAATTAACAAGAATATAAAAAAAATTAGGTTTCACAGAAAGTCCAAAAATCACCTCTCAGAACAGCACCGTGATATTGTATATTTTTATACTAAGAACAAAATAAAATATTTTACACTCAATAAATATCAGAAATTCACATGAGACATTCTACTCTTGAAGATAAGGCGATGAAAAAAATTTTTTAACATCTCTTCCCAATATTACCGATCTTTTTTTAAAAAAAAAAAAGTTGAATGAGCTTAACTTTGTTAAACAAAAGTGTAAGTTGAAAAATCATACAATAAAAATTAAAATTTCATATTTTTTTTTAGATTTTAATACATTAAACTGTTTATACCTTTTGGACTATGGACCTCAGAAAATTCATACAGGGATATTTTTGTAGGAAATTTAATTTCCTACAAATTATTTTCTGATCATTTTTTTCATAAGTTCAACTGTTTTGTTGATAAAAACGAAAATATAATAATTTTTGAGAAAATTGGGGTTTCGAGGCCGAGACCGATGAGACGGGTTCAAGGACAAAAAAATTTTGGTGGGCACTTTCAAAGAGTCACTAATATACTACAAATTCTGACTAATCGCAATGAAATACCATGAAATCAAACGGAGCTATGTTAATTTTAATTTAAAAAATCATGATTTACATGTTATTTCAATGGGAAATATACATCGATCGAGAGGAACCACTGAAAATTAAAATTAAGGGCTCAAATTTTCAGGGAATTTTTTTTTCGATACAAGGAACAAAATTTTCATGTGTCAGCGGAAAAAAAAAATGTTCGTTTCAAATGAAGCACCCTAATATGTACATAGTAATAAAATAATATATCAACAATAAAATCTTAAGTTGTCTTGCTATGAAAAATTTGGCCATTTGTGGAATTGTTAGCATACTGGTTATTTAAATAATATTTGTTTATAATTATCGTTTTATTAAAATTTACCTACTACGAATGTTTTATTAAAAATTTGAGAAACAAAGCAAAAATAAACCACTAATCCCGGCGCATTCGCCATTTTTTAATTAACTTTTAACCCAACTAAATTGAAATAAAATGTAATTAATAAACATAATTATATTTTACAGGTTTTAACCAAAGACAGCGTAACAGTTTCCGTGGACGCAGTGGTATACTATCGCGTCTCGAACGCAACTGTTTCCATCGCCAACGTGGAAAATGCGCATCATTCCACCCGACTGTTGGCACAAACCACCTTGCGTAACATCATGGGCCAACGGCCATTGCACGAAATTCTAAGCGAGCGCGAAAGCATTTCGCAACACATGAAGGCACTGCTTGACGAAGCTACCGATTCTTGGGGAATAAACGTTGAGAGAGTCGAAATGTAAGTATCCATTTTCTAACTATAATCGTCAACATTATATTTCTACGGATGCAAGCCTGAAGCCGTGAAATTGAAAAAAAATATTGGTAACATATATTTATAAAGTTTAAATTTTATTTATTTATGTTTGTTTATATATTGCACATGGGCGATAACAGTGTCATAAGTCGAGAAAATTGAATTTTGAGGTTTTTAGTGCAATAAGTGTAAAATTAATCATAGTTTATGCTGCAACAGTGGCAAAAAGATATTTTTTAAATTTATCCCTAGATGGAGACTTGTGTCTGTTTGCAATTTGTATAATCCCTATCATAATTTACATCTTCACTGTCATAAGTAAGTTGGCTGTAAGTTGTGACAGTAATTTTGTTAGCTTAGGTTAGTAAAATTAAAGTTGTCAACAATAAAAGAATGAATAAGTGACGCTCCTCACCTTAAGGCAAAAGGTCGTGTGTTTAGGATTTCGTTTAACGCGTTCGTACTTTCATAGTACTACCACCGCTATCGGTGTTCAAATCCTTAAAATCAAATGATTCTACACGTGATCTAACAAAACCAAGTGCAAAAAGGGTGCAAATTGCGTGTGAATTCTTGTAAAAAGGGTGTAAGTGAGGTGATTGGATACAACAAATAATTTTTCCTGAATTACCAACACAGAAACAACACGAGCTAATAGTTGGCTGTCGAGGTTAAGGAATAATTTCACAACACCTGCCTGTCAATGCACCTGAAGTCTAAATAAACCGGATAAGTAAACCTACCAAAATTGGATGACCTTAATAATACTTAAAAACTAAATTTTAATGCGCAACCTCAACTTATAGAGAACTGCACTAGGTAAAAATTAATTAGTCGCCAACAGTTGACATAAGAACAGCAAGCATGGCCAAAGAACTCATAAATAAGGGCTCACGTAACCAGTATTTAATCACTCAAGTTTAAATAAACACTAGGCAAAAGAAACTCATCCTAAAGAAAAAACATCTGTAGATTACTAAGCACATTTAAGGGAACCATAAATTACCTTCTATACGAAATAATAAACAACTGCACAGTGGGGTGCAACGTTCGATAGTCAGCAACCTCGGAATCCGACTCGGACAGACACGGACATATACGAAAAGGAAGTACTTTAAGACCAGATAAATCCTAGCAGCGTACTAACCAACCGAGCCCCATTCTTGAACCAAAATTGAATGGGGTAATTACTAAATCCCTGGTTGAGGGGGACTCCGGATTGTACTTAATTTTGGATCAGTTCAATGTCCCTCAAAAACCAAAATGTTTTCCCTCCTTGTCTGCACTCCACTAGCTTAAATCGGGCGTATGGCCCGGGGCGACAAAGTTCCGGGACTGGCCTTAACCATCGACACTGTCATCCACGAGCTCCTAGACAAAATTTACCAGCCGGGGTAAAAATTCGGATCCACCAAACACAGGCAATGCTGTGCAGTGGCAGAAAATCAGTGTAAGGCGTTTCCGATGGGGCCAGTCATACGTTCCTCATATTCTTAATCAACAATAAAAGAATTAATAATTTAAAACATGTGGTCAACACATTTTTAGCAATACAGACATATCTGCAAAATTCTTGCACATATTTTCAGCAACACAGACATATCTTCAAAATTTATGGAAACCTTCTACGGCAACACAGACATATCTACAAATAGCTCTTATTCAAAAAGAGTATTTTTTAAATCTTATTTTTAACTGGCTCAGAATCTTAGTGTGGTTCCTCCTTTGCAAAGAAAATACTGTAAGTTTATATCGATAATTTTTACAAATATGTTAGAATTTTGTTATTCAAAAATCTTTTACGGTCATTATCTCGGAATTAAGGTTTAACTACTTATGACACTGTTGTCGCCCATGTGCGATATGTTTGACCCTTTCTCAAATTTTTTTATTAATAAAACAATATAAGGTATATGTCGATACTTTGGCATTTTTTTTTCGTATATCATATTATTATATGAGAGATACTGCAGGCAATTATTTACGAGGATGAATTTTGAGTCTAGAATCAGACGTGAGGCTTAAATCCTCTGTGTGAATATTGCGCATAATCTACTCTATGTGCCATGTAGATAATAAAATTATTTTCAAAATTAAATAAATAAAATCTAACATCTGTCAAAAGGTTAACATCACTTTTTACCAATTTTAAATGTTGTTTTAGTCGCCTTCTCCCAATTTAATACCCGATTGATTCACATTGATTTATTGATTGATCACAGTGAATATTAAAATCAAGCAATCACTCATGCCTAACAACGTGAATAATGAGTTAATTATCCCCGTTGTTAGGTAGGAAATTTATAATGTTTATCATTACTTATGAAAAAAACTCACTATTATGCAATAGCAGTAGATAATAGTATATTATGTATTAAGTTTTATAAATGCCATTTTAGTCACGAATTTTAATTAGGCACGAGCGAGCTTGCGAGCAAGTGTTTAATAAAATAAGTGTATAAAAAAGTTTATAAACGAGTACCTTACAATACTTTTTTTACGACAAATATTATTATGTGAAAAAAATAATTTATTATCATTAATTTAAATAATTTTATAAAGCGACATCTATACAAAACTGAAGTAACCTTTAAATCTGTTTTTACTGGCTTTTTAAATGGACGTGTTAGCTGTCAAATTTGTCTATAAAGATTAAAAGGTATCTCTTGAAATGGACTAACAACCGTTTAAATTAGATATATAAGCAGTTTTTTTACAGTGAAAGTAAGTGTATTTAAAACATGTGTTTATAGGTTATGTCCATTATTCCTTAAATAAATTTAAACTTTAGAAAATCGCCGCAAAGTACATATAAGAAGAGAATTTTAATTTTAAAACCTTTCTTTAAGAAAGTTATAATAAAAATAATACAAATACGCTGTTAATGGTTTTATAACAAGTAAAGTTTGAACTGTCTACAAAATTGGTTATGTTCGTATTTTTATGAAGAACGCATACGTTTTTTATGTTAAAAGATAAAGATAGCCATTAAAGTGGAACAACAATGGCTAGATTTTTCTTTTGCAATATCTAACATTTTTTTCATACTTATATGTAGAATTGCCTATTTCACCTTCTCACTTACTTATCGTTCTTGTAATATTCTTTTGTAATAATCACTTGTAAAGTATGTTTGTAATATTTCGTGGAACGCACTCTAAGAATAAATCTTTTTGACATATAAATAAAAAAAATGTATTATAATTTGTGCAAAAAACACTAGTCTTTTAATCATGTATAAACATTTATATGGTTAAAAAATAATTTGAACAATTTAAATTTAACAATTTGGATTATTTTCCATAATTACCGTTAGTTGTCCCATTAATCAACATAAAAAACAGCGTTGTCGAGTTTTTAAAAATTAAATACTTAATAACTTGAAAACTACCTGTCAAAACAATTTTTGTGCTTCGCTAGAACTCTGAGCGATGCACAAAAAGACTCACTTTTTAGCCTAACTATTTTGCAATGAATAAAATATTATATTTATTTTGTAAAATATTTTAATTAATATTCGTTAATGATTTTTAAAAGCTTCAGTGCGTTTTAATGTAATTAGTTTTCATTATTAATGGATTTATAAAGTCAAAAAGAAAACAACCATTTATAAGCCAAACATAAACCTCATTATATTTTTGAAACATAAATATTATCCTTAGTTAACAAGACTTTTAAAAAAATGTTTGTTTAGATTTTACTAAACAATATTAAATACTCGGTAAAGAATAAAGTTGAGCTCATATTTCAAACAATATTAAGTAACTTTAATAATTTTTATCTCCACGCGGTCTATAATTTAAACTTTATTGTTGTCAACATTCGATAAAGAAATAACTTGTTATGGCCTAGGCCGATAAAAATTCGATTTTTTCTCGCTAGAGTTATTGTTTTGAAAAATTAATCCTTTTCTAAGAAATTAACGTACTAAACTGGTTTAATTTATTTATAATAAGCACTAATTTGTTTATTTTACTGTTAATGTTTAATATTTTTCATTAAATTATTGTAAAATTAAATATAAATAATAAAACAAAAAGAAAGGTTAGGACATTGCAATTTGACGTTTCTGTGGATTTCACAGTTGTGTTTTCTTTTTCTACGATTTAAATTATCTTTAAGTTTTAATTTGCTTTAAGTTTTCAGTGAAATTAAATGTTAAACTCAGCGTAAACATTCCAAACTACCTATTTTTTTTAATAAAAATGCAAACAAATTGAAATTAGATACCTATTTATTAAACAATTAATTGAATTCAATGTAATAGCAAGAGGGTAAGTAAACCATTTTCTTACAAAAATTCATTTCTACTTAAATCATGTAGCTAGGTATTGTCAAACTATTACTGCTTCTGAAAGTAATAATAATTATTGTACATTTAATGTAATCTTTAGCTAATAAATAAATGAGATTCTAAAAAAGTGAGGTTAGGCCCCTTTCAAGTTGAATTAAATTGACCTATATAAAGTGCTTTGAAGATAAAATGTTGCATGCCATTCGGCCAAGAAGTGTCTTTTTGTGCTTCGCTCAATTGTAGGCCTCCGCTACGCGTCGGCCTTCAAACTTTGAGCTTAGCACAAAAAGACTTACTTCTTAACCTAATGACATAAATAACTATTATTTTCAGTTTTTATATCATTAGGTATATATTTTAGCCTGATAAATATTCAATATACATTACTCCAATAATTTAATGCACCACATAATATTTCCTGTATAAAAAAGCCTGGCAAAACAAACACTAAAATGTAAATAAATATTTTAAAACATGGTGTTTAAAAACTATATTATATTATTATTATTTTGGTAAAATTAACAATATGCAACGCAAATCTAGAAAGTTAACACGTTAAGAATGTGCCCAAACAGTCCTGTTAGTAAAAGAAGGTTAAAGTTACCGCAGAATAGCCGATAGATTTGGTGTATACCACACATCCATTTCCCGAATGTTGCAACGGTATAGGGAGACTGATAACCATACTAGAAGAGCTGAGCAGAGAAGAAATTATGCCACAACGCCTGCTCAAGATCGTTTTATAGGGATTTCTACCTTGAGACAATCGTTTGTAGCAGAAAGAATGTCGCAGTCTTAGTGTTAAAACCTGGAAGGTGTCGGAAAAAGCCTTGAAACAATTTGAAAATGATGCTAATTTACATCCCTATGTTCCTACTTAGGCTTAGCATTAACCGTGGGCCATCGCAGAGCCCACTTAAATTGTATAAGGGAACACTTCCATTGGTTGGAAGCTGACTGGGAACATGTTTTTTTTATAAATAAGTTCAGATTTTCGATTTATATTTAACCAAATGAGCGATATTCGGTGAAGGCTCCGTCATGGTATAAGGAGGCATTTGGTAAGGGGGGGTAGTTTTAAATTATGTCAACCTTAATGCTGACCGTTACATATTGGACATTGTATGCCATATATCCATTATATTGGTCTATACAAAATAATTTAAGGTCAGGCACACTGTTTGTGCACAACGTCCAGTTCTGAGGTTCTAAATAAAACTTTATATTAACTGATATTATTATTTTATACATCTTGTAACAAAATAAATAAAAAAGGTTAGCAGGTAAGTAAAACTTAAAAAGATACAAACATTTACATTTTTTATTTAGAAAGTAACATGGTATATTATTTATCTCATCATATCATATTATTATCATTATTTTAATAATAATTACCCTAAAAAGTACCTATAGGTAAACATATGTATTGTGGGTCGACGGTAACGTAAACGATGCACCTCCTCGTTAGAAAATTCGCTAAAACACGACAAAAAATTAAAAAAATCCTAGGCTCAGGAGCAATATTTACTTGGTAATTGTTCGTGTGGTTTGCTGTCAAGTTTTGAGTACTAATCAAAGATTTAACAATTTTATATGGTTATGTATTATGGTTTATATAAACTGCGCACCACTCAATGTGTCGCGACCAAAAAGTTCGTTCTTTTTCAAAACGGCATAACTTTTTTGTTTCTTAAACGATTTTATTTTGGTCTGTGATGTCTGGTAGCCTCATCCTCTGGCAATTCATGCTATAGATATGAAGCTCACGGTTCGTCAAGTAAATGTCCTACAGGGTGATATGTTACCGGTGAAAAATTTCAATAACTTCATCCAAGCCCCGTTTGTAAAAAAATATTTTTTTTTCGTTTTTACTTTGAAATAATAAAATGTTACCTTGAAACTTTTTTCAAATTTTTCGAATTGGAATCTTAGCAACGAAAATATGATTTTTTTCCCAAAAGAGTACATTTAAGGCTTTTTGTAGGCAATACATTTAGTCTTTTTAGGAACAAGAAGATAAGATGGTAAAAGATTGTTCCTTAAATAATTCTGAACAAGCGACAAGCAACAAACTTCCATTATTTTCAGAGGGCCTAAGCTAAGACCACTTTTTGAAAATGACATTTTTGTGAAAGTTTGCAAAAACTAAACCTAAACCAATATTTACGTTCGTTATATGTTTTCTTCATAATTTTGACCTCCTGATTGGGATTTAGTTGTCAAATTTAAGTTTCAGATAAAACGAAAATCACTAAGAATCAAGATTCGAAAACAATTCCCGGCTGTTAAATGTCTCAATAAAATTCGATTGCTGGTTTTGACTGTTTTTTTTTACTGTGTTTTGCATCTTTAGTACGTTATGATCAAATCGAGGATCAAATGATGAAAATTAGTTTTTGAAAATATTAAAAACGCATTATGAGGTATATTCTTGGTTTTTTCAGTTTGCTTGTGTTTTTCCAAATTTCGAAGTTTTTTTGAATAATTTATACCTACCTACCTACATGCCTATCCCTATGTTAGCCAGGTTACTTTTATTCTTCCTTTAAATTATTAAAATGCCAATGCTGCAGCTACGAGAATTAACATCTCCAAATCAACGGTTCGCAGAAGATTGCACGACACGGGAGGCAAGGGTGGCTTTTGGAAGTGGAGGAGTGACTGTTTGGGGTGGAATGGCGATGAATGGAAAGAGTGAATGCTGAGAGATTTAGAGATTTTGTTGTTATTGATATCGTGGTCTCCTTATGCTCAAAATGTTGCCAATAATTGGTGTTGGTGGACGACAATGCCCGCCAAATTGAGAGAATGAATTGGCCACCTTTGTCTCCGGATGTGAATCCTATTGAGCATGTGTGGAGCAGGAAGAAATTGAAGATGAAATAGAGGGAAGGACGCATGGAAAATTTGGATGAATTGGTAAATGCTATTCAGGAAGAATGGGGAACCCCAGGAATTTCTAAGGAACTTATCTCGAGAGAATGCCCAGGAGGGTTGACGAATTATTACGGGTTAGGGGAGGGCCAACGAAATATTAGTTTTGATTATGATTATATCTACGCATAAAATTTTTAAAAATGAACAAAAATATTTTTATTTAACTTTATTACCAATTAGGTAGGTACTTATCAATGATGTTATCACTACTGCGCAATGTAAATGTATATGTAAATGTGTATGTGTATGTAACATTATCCTAACTACTCAAACAAATTGCAGTAATTTCGCCCAAAAAATGAATCCCCAAATGGCATTTTTATTATAAATATGCAAGAAACACGCCAGCAATCGGATTTTATTAAGACATTTAACAGCAGGGAATTGTTTTTGAATTTTGATTCTGGGTGATTTTGGTTTTATCTGAAACTTAAATATTTGACAACTGAATCAAAATCAGGTCAAAATTATAAAGAAAACATGTCACGAACGTAAATATCGGTTCAGGTTTAGTTTTCGCAAATTTTCACCAAAATGTCATTTTGAAAAAGTGGTCTTTGCTTAGGCTCCTCTAAAAATATTGGAAGTTTGTTGCTTGTCGCTTGTTTAGAATTATTCAAGGAATAATCTTTCACCATCTTATTTTCTTGTTCTTAAAAAGACTGAGTGTATTGCCTACCAAAAAGCCTTAAATGTACTCTTTTGGAAAAAAAATCATATTTTCGTTGCTAAGATTCCAATTCGAAAAATTTGAAAAAAGGTTTAAGGTAACACATAATACTTCATTATTTCAAAGTAAAAACGAAAAAAAAAATATTTTTTTGCAAACAGGGCTTGGATGAAGTTTTGAAATTTTTCACCATTTTACATATCACCCTGTAGGAAATTTACTTGAAGAACGGTGGGCTTAATATCTATAGCATGAAATGCCAGAGGATGGGGTTAGCAGACATCACAGACCAAAATAAAATCGTTCAAGAAACAAAAAAGTTATGTCGTTTTGAAAAAGGACGAACTTTTTGGTTGCGACACATTGAGTGGTGCGCAGTTTAGTTAAAAAAACGGGTATCTGCAATTGTACCTACTATAAAAGCTTGTACTATTTTTTTAAAATCAATATTAAGTACCTACATATAGGTGCATAAATTAAGGTAACACATTGACTTACCTATACTTTTCACAGAACCGCAGATAAACGATAACAAGATACTGGATACTGGATAAAGCGACGCCATGTACATCGCGTGACCACGTGTTATCACATTAGTTCAATGATTGATTACGTAGATTCTGTAAAGTTACAGAGTAAGCGCTAAAATCACAGAATGCTTGTGTTGTCACATATTACTTTATAAAAGTACAATAATTTTTATGTGAAGTTAAACCACACTCTGTAAATATAAAGGATATATTGTACAAATACATTGAACTCTGTATATTTCCGGAATATTGTGTAAATCCACATTGTATTTAACTTAAATATTAATTAACAGAAACAGTTCTGTAATAAATACAGAAGAAGAAATTGTGTAATAACACATAGACTTTTTTCAGTGCATTGAACATATCTGGGCCATGCTTTTTAGACAATTAAGGGATCATCCGAACCGGCCTAATAACTAGGGGGAAGTGGAGCGTCTTTTTATTAAAATATTGGATGAGTTGGATTAAAAAGACTTTCGAACGCTCATTTTAGGAATGAACCGTCAATGCGAAGATGAAATCCAAAGTAAAGGTGGAAATACCCAATATTAACTTAATTGATTTATTTAAAAAATTCGTAATTTTACGATTGTTTTAATTTGTTTTTAATTATTTAATGTTAATTTTTAGTGTAAAATTAAAAAAAAAAGTTAAAAAAAAATGTTTAGATAATTATATGTATTTACGTTAAAACGAACATTCTCAAACTTAATTAACTAACTAGTTTGAGTTTGTTGGTTAAAGGTTAATACATATAATATCCAAAATTATTTTAGTGGTGCTTTAATTTTAAGGTTAATTTATTGGAGCTGTGTATTTTAATATATAATTGAATTTTAAATAAGTACATTTTTAGAAAGCTCGTACATTATGATCTCTCTTCTGAGTATTATGGAACGATGTGTCAAAACCATAAAGCAATAAACATTCCACTTTTTGATAAATTGTCACAATTTATGTTTGATATTGGTCGATAAAATCTGGTTTAACCCAGAATAACGTGAAAATAAATTAATATTTTGGTATTTTAAAATAAAATTTTCAAATAAGTATCAAAAATCTATATTTTATTTAGCAAAAATAGTTTTTTTTTACAAAAAAAGTAAATGTCCAAAGAAAATACTTGAATAAAAATACTATGAAAAAGACATGTTTCCATGAGACTAAATGATCTTTTAAAATACACATGTGACTTTATGGTGTTGTTGTCACGAGCTTTAAAATAGTGGAGAGTTGTCAAATGTTATACAATCATCAAAATAATGTGACCTTGTGAAATTATACTATATGTAGAAATTATTGTATTGACAACTTTATGGCGTTTTAGTCACGCAATAAAGTTAGCAACAGTGGTTTTTGGGCATTTTAGTCAGGGGCTGAAGTTAGCTTTATTATAAATTGGGGAAAAGTTAGGTTAGATGTTTAAGAAAAAAATTGACTTTAAATTCTTCTTTGTGCTCGTCGTAGATAACTCGTTTTATAAACTTCTCTAGACACTGGTTTTTATTAACACTCGTGCATAATAAAACTTTTAAGGAAATGTGGCTATGGCCAAATATTTTTTAATGTTAACGAAAATTGTTATAAATTTATACAAATAATTTAGATACCAATTAATTTAAGTTAATTATGCTTACTTCTATACGTTTGGTCATACGCAGAGCTTTTCACTCTAAAGTCAGCTGCCTTACCCCACTCTCACCCCTTTCCTGTTCCACTTAGACCCCACTCCAGCACCGATACTTACAGGGTGGGGACTTTAACTGGAACTAATTCGCTAGAGCCTCGGGATAATATGTTTTGATAAAGCGCAAAAACACGTAGAATGACATTTTTTGTGGGCTTTTCAGTCATAGCACCTTGTTGGAAAGTTCTTTTAAAAAGAAAATTGTCTGTGCAATTTTTTTCTCATTTTAATTTGATAGTTAATTTTTAATTAAAAAAAAAAGTTTATAAAAATCTAAAATTACAAATATGTTTGCGAAAGTTTTTTTTTTGTAATTAATAATTAACTATCAAATTAAAATGAGAAAAAAATTGCACAGACAATTTTCTTTTTAAAGGAGCTTTCCAACAAGGTGCCACAAGTAGTATCATTCCATTTAAAAAAAGAAGTGGGGTTAGGTTTCAGGGGTGAACAGCCCACAAAAAATGTCAATATCCGTGTTTTTGTTTTATGCAAATATTTTATCCTGAGCGAATTATGTGCCTAACTCAAAAGCATGATTTATTGCAAAATACTACAAAAAAGTTGTATATTTAATTTCATAATCTAAAAATAATATTAAACTTATGAAAACCCAGTGGCGTACCCAAATTTTATTTTTAAATATCCAGTTGTGTTGCCCCAGTGCTTATTCTCGAACTATTTGCATTGTTTCCTAAATTATCCAATAATTTACAGGAGATTGCCTTATCTTACGCCATATGCCTATACAGGATTCTCCCACTCCACGCGCCCCTAGCAACTAGTCTGGATTCGCATATGAAAACGGTCAAGTAAATAAACAATCGAATTAATTTAATTTTGTATGTATACAATAAATTTTGCAATAAACCAGATATTTTTTAAATTGATATTTAATACATAATCCCCAATTTAAATTACCTAATTACAAATATAATTGCATAATTTAATACCCGACGGACTACACAATAGTTATTTACCTAACTATTGCGTGTTAGGTAGAATATTTTTTCATTATTTCCAATTGTAGAAAAAATATTTTTTTATATAATAAATACTTTTTTTTTATAAATTCATTTTGAAACTGCCACTTAGTAATTTTTTGACATTGAAGGATGTTATGTAGTCTGCTATGATTTTGTCGTTATTAAGATGTTTACCCATGGGAGGTAAGTAGCTCACTTACCTCCCGTCGTCAATAGCAACCAGCCTCTCAAGGTAAATTCTACTTACCTGCCATATAACAATGTAATAATAGCCTAGTTACCATAGCAGATAAAAAATATTTGACAATATACTAACCAATAATTGGTTAATTAATTAATTAATTACACTGTAGAGAGGTGAAAATATCACAGCTATGTATGTAAACGCTCGGACCCAAAAACTTAATTTTTGGTCGTAGATTACAATCAGTGCTTGGTTTAGCTGTATCAGGTCAAAATTCAAAAATATTGGAAACACCCTGTATAAATTTAAACACCCTGTATAATTTTTTTTTAATTAAATTTGGCGGGACCGTACATCAGTTTCAAATTTAAAAAATAAGTAAATTGATCAAAAGATACACGTGTCCTTAAGGGTTTCTCTTAGATAATTTAGGAAATTTGAAACGTTTTTTTGCTGATTTTTTTATTGAGTATAATTGAGGATATTATATTAAAGGAAATAAAAAGCATAAAACTGTTGGCACAAGAGGTGAATTATATTATTTTAAAAACTATAATATACCAGTATACAGTGTGTCCCCGGATCGGACCAAGCACGGATTTGGAATCTACGACCAAAAATTATGTTTACGTGTCCGAGCGTTTAGCTGTGATATTTCAAAAGTTAAAAATTTACACACAGTGTTATTAATATTTAAATATTTATGTATATTTTATTAAACCATGGCATATACATTAGCAGAAAAAATGGTTGAAGAAGACTTTAAAGTTACCATTAATAAAATAAAAAAAGTCCAATAATTAAAAAAAACGCAAATATTTTTATATAAATAACATTTATTAAATCAAGTCCACCTAGAAATTTTTAAGGATGACCAATATTTTGATGGATTGAATTTTTCCAAACATAAATTGTATTGATTTTTTCTTTCTTTTATCGCATTTTTTAGTATAACTTCGGAGTTGGCAACAACTAGCAGCAATTTTTATAAATGTTTCTGATGAATACCTATACGGAGAAATCAAAACAGTAGTCATTGATGCGCAGAACAGTAATCCAGTCAATATGTTATTTAAAATGTGCAGAATATAGCTCATTAATCAACTAATCCTTGATGTTTTATTAGAAATTGTACGATTTCAAATAGTATATTGACTGGATTAATGCTCCGCGCATTAATGGTTATGTACTGTTTTATTTTCTCCGTGTAGGCTATAAATTAACATTAAATTAATAGCCTCGTCGAACATAAAAGGGCTAATAGTTTAATTCTTAATACTTTTAAATTTTAGAATTATTTTAATTTTATAAAAAAAATATGTATACTTTTAAATTGAAATACGATATTTTAACAGCAATTATGTAATAATCTGAGCTATCGCGGAATATTGCAAAAGTATATTTTAACAAACCAAAGAACTCTTGTTATTTAAAAATATTGTTTTTCTACTCCCACCTTTATAACGCCCTTTATCGTACATGTTTCCATGACACTAAA
The DNA here is from genome assembly GCA_921294245.1 of Brassicogethes aeneus. NCBI lineage: Eukaryota > Metazoa > Arthropoda > Insecta > Coleoptera > Nitidulidae > Brassicogethes > Brassicogethes aeneus. Next base: position 81,178,126 of record OV121132.1, on the reverse strand, counting down.
TGACCTTTTAAATACAAATTGACAAGTTGTGGCTTTATGGCGCTTTAGTCACGGGTTGACGTTAGCAACAGGTTTTTAGTCACGGGCTGAAATTGGTTTTAAGTTAGTTGACAGTTTTCAAATGACATACAATCGTTAAAATAAAGTGCCTTTCTTGTATAATAATACTAAATGTGAAAATTATTTTATTACCTCAATACAAAAGTATTAAATAGTTTCTCAACGCCAATATTTGAAAAGTTTATATGAACATTGTACTGACCTTTTAATTTCGCCGGCAACTTAAATTCGGGCACGGACTCCACTGTTAAGTCCTCATAAAACATTTTCTTTACTTTCACTGTGAAAAACTGTCAACTTTCAAGAAATACATTTCGATAAATAACCTTTATAATCTGTGTTTATGAAATTTAAAAATGTGACTTTTGACGGTGACATACGGATTCCCCTATTGTTTCATAGATGGCGCTCTATACAATCATATTTTCAATTTCATATTTTTGATTTAAATCATTTTAAGATAATAATAAGTATTTGTCGTAGAAAAAGTATAGTATGCACCTCGTTTATAAAATTAAAATTAAATTCGTGTTTAAAATGGCGTTTATCAAACTTGATACATAATATACTATTAATTATACTCACTATAATAGTGACACTATTTATACCTATATAATAATATATATGATATACCTAATCATTGACAAGAGATGCAATTGTGTATACATATATATTTTAAACATTAATCACATAATAAAAACAGTGTATTTTGCCTATTTCCAATCTGTGCTAAGGTTTGGAATTATCTTTTGGGGCCAATGTGAGGATATTCAAGCCATCTTTGTGGCTCAAAAGAATTGTTTAAGAACTATGTTAGGTTTTAAATATGGAGAATCATTAAGAGGGCCGTTTAGGAAACATAAAATACTTAGGGTGACAGCGTTGTATGTGTTTGAAATTCTCATGTTTGTATGTAAGAATATGCATCTGTTTATAGATTTAAGATTGAACTCTGAACGTACTCGAGCTTTAAAATATCCGAGACATCGTTTAACCATTTTTGAAAAAGGCTGTTTCTATGCGTGTATTGTTATGTATAATAAATTGCCTAGTTATATCCAATCGGTGTCCAAACTGCCTAGTTTTAAGAGCCTTGCCATGGAATATTTAATTGATATGGAACCCTATATATAGGGTATACTTTGGCAGATTATCTGCAGTATAATATATGGATTTAATCTGTAACTCTTGACAATATTTCTTCCTAGTTGTTGTATTATACAATTATTTTGGAAATAAATTTTATTATTATTATTATTATTATTATTATTATTGTTATTATTATTATTATTATTATTATTAACAGAAATTCTAAAGCATAAAAAACTCTTATAAAATTAAATTAAAAAAATGAAAAAAGAATTACGTTAAACTACTTTTTTTCCTATTCCTGCTAAATAAAAAGGGGGCGGCAAAAATATCTTCGCCCGGGCGGCAAAAAACGTCGGGCCGGCTCTGCTTAAAGTCGGGCTCGGACTTCACCATGAAGTGCTAATAAAACATTTTCTTTACTTTCACTGTAAAAAACTGTTCTTTAATCCATTTTCAAGGGGTAAAATTTGATTTATTATATATGTTTATAACACATACAAATTCGAAATTTGACAGTAATACAGATTCCCATATTGTTTTATAGATGGCGCTCTATACAAATACTTAATTTAAATCATTTTTAGACAATAATTTGTCGTAGACAAAGTATAGTATGCAACTCGAGAACTTAAGCAATGCAATGCTGTTATTAACCACGATTCTAAATCAATTTTTTTCGAATGTTTGGCCTATGTATCGAGTAAATACTTGTATAGGGTTTGCAGATCATTAATAATACTCACAGTGAGTGACTCACTAAATTTAAGTGCTTCAAAACATTCAAAAGTTACTTCTTAAATTAAAAATAATAATTTATTTTTAGTCGTGTTTGTGTAATTCCCTTTCAGGGTTATTTATATTTAAAAGCCTATAGGCTTATAATATTATAATATTTATTACTTTTAATTGTCCTTTTTATCTAATTATAAAAATTCATTTTTATGTACATGATACAAGTACACTTCTTATACGTAACCTTTTTAGTTTTGTTTTATATAAAAAGTTTCATTACAAAAAAGAATTTCTGCCAAATGAGTTGTCTGTTCGTTTGGAGGTCCCATTCAAGAGCTCGTTATAATTTTCTCGTGGAAATGCTTCTAACTTTCTACGGCATTTAATTATTTTATTTACCCCCGTGTAATATGTGGTCTTGTTTACCAAAGTTTTAAATTATCCTGTTTGTCATGGCATTTTTTGGGTTATTGTTTTAATAACTTTTTATTACACTAAACTAAGAAATAACCGACCTAAAATAATACAACTTGTGATATTTCTTCTTTTAATAATTAAATTATTTACGAGTATATGTAGAATAGTATGTTATTTGTATCAAGCACCCCAATCTTTTTTTAACAATATATATAGTTACTATTATTATAATCATATTATTTATATTATATATTTATATTTTTAAATTTACAAACTAAAATGTATTTAAATTTACTTTTACTTTAATGTTTCTGTTAAAAAATCTACATTTATAAATCAATACCTTGTTTTAATCAGGCCTCCATTTTTTTAATGTGGCTGTCTCTGTAAAATTAATGAGCAAAATAGACCTAAACAGAGATTAAGAAGACTCTTTTGAGAGAAAACTTACTTTTTTGAAAAAAGTTTTATGGACAAAAAATTACCACAATTTGCATACTTGGGCCTAAAAGAGCTATCCGAACCAAAAGTTTTTAACATGCATTCAGTTAAAATTTTAGGTGGGCAATCGTAGATTTGTGAACCTCACATTTTGCCACCTCATCTAAATTCCCACTTATTCTTAGAGTTTTTAAAAGACAATTTGGTAGATCTGTTGGAAGATGTTTTTATATGGAGTGCGAAAAGTAAGCTCGTTGCAGATAGATGGTGCTTCATCACATTTCAGTTTGAGAGTGCGACAGTGGTGCGATCAAATTTTCAATTAAATGGCCGATTTGGACACTCCTAGATCACCGGATTTAGGTATATCCTCTGGATTGTTAGTTTTGGGGATGCTGTAAATATGGAGATGCTCATTGAAATAGTTCAAGCTAAATGTGATAAAATAAGAGCAAATGCGTACATGATATCATTGTTGAGGTGCCGTGAAATTTTATTAAACTTTGGTAATTTTAAACAAAATAAAAATCTTTTTTGTTTTAACTTTAACATCATTTATCTCCTTTATTATGCATTTAAGATATAATATAAAAATTTTCATAAAAGGCATCATTATTGTTTGATACTCTCTAAAAATGAATTAGTCAAAAATGATTTAATAGTTATTAGTGGCTGCTTTTTCACTTGTACCATGGTTAACCATGGAATACTATGCATAGTATTCCATGGTTAACCATACAATACTATACATCATTTATCTCCTTTATTATGCATTTAAGATATAATATAAAAATTTTCATAAAAGGCATCATTATTGTTTGATACTCTCTAAAAATGAATTAGTCAAAAATGATTTAATAGTTATTAGTGGCTGCTTTTTCACTTGTACCATGGTTAACCATGGAATACTATGCATAGTATTCCATGGTTAACCATACCATGGTATCACTAAATTTAACAGCCAATTCTTATGTAAAATTGTCCCCTGAATCCGAAAATACAGTCAAAAATTATAAAAGTGGAGCAGTTTTTGAAATAAAGTCAATTACATATTAAATGGAAAATTAAATAAATAAACTATTAAATTAGTCATTTTTGACTAATTCATTTTTAGAGAGTAAAGATAAAAATAAATTTGAATAAAATCTGTTTTTTTTGACCTCCATCGATTCTTAAGTTTTGTCGATTAAAACCTTAACCACCCTGTATATATTCTAAAAATATATATTTTTTATTTATAATAAAACAACATTTTTAAGTGCCAATATCTTTTGGATAGCCAGTGCCAGTGCCAGTATCTTTTGGTAGCTCAGGCGGGCTTGCTTGGTGCCTAAGCACAATTAATTCATTAAAAACTGTTAGCGACCCCCTTAAAAAGCCATTGCGCCCCCATTGGGCCTTTGAAATAAATAAAAGATAAATAAAAGTTTTTAAATGTTAAGCTTTATGTTTTTTATAATTAACATGTTAAATATTTAAAGTTAATTTGCAATTTCCAGGTAAATTTATTTTAATTAAATCGGCGTTAAATATTTAATATGGTAATAATAATAAACTTTATTTTTAATTTATACATTCTAGGCTTGAATATAAATTATTTTATGATGTTGTAAAAGCGGTTCTTTAAATACGTTTTATATAGTATAAAAATAGTGAATATTTTATATTTTCATATAATAATTTTATATTTAAAGGTACCCATATTTTTTATCTACTTTATTTGTTTGTATATACTTTTGATACAATTTTCATTAGTTAAAATTTATTATTATTCTTAAATTATTTTTTTTAGCTGAGATTTTAAATTGTATATTACTACTTTTGTGTTGTTACAAAACATATTATATATTTTTTGGTTCAATAAATTCTAAGTCAGTATACTTTTCTTATTGAGCTTCTATTTTTTTATATACTTATTAGAATTAATTGTTGTTTAATGACTATGAAGTATGACACTTTTGTTTGATTGAAATAAACTTCTTTCAAACAATCCATTCTTAGGATTTGCAAAAAGAAATATTTAAATTATTAATTTTATAATGGATGTGTTTTAATATTCACATAATCCTATTGCATAATATTTTTTTTTTGCGAATTATTAGTATATTATTATACGAGAGATAATACAGGCTAATATTCACGAGCATGAGGTTTGCGTCTCGAGTCGCCAGGCGAGAGACCTAAATCATCCGAGTAAATAATGCACTTAATCTCTAGTGTAATACTATACTTTATCTACTTCAATAGGTAGATAATTAAATGATTTTTAAAAATAAATAAATAAAATCCAAATTAAAACCCGATTGGTTTAAATTGGTTAATTGCTGTACGCTTAATGTATAATCTTGGACCAAAAGATTCATGCACACCTGCTTTCAAAGAACACAAAATTCTCACTTTAACCTCGATATATATCTAAAACACGTAAATAACAACCTACCCAGTTTCCCTAAAAAACATGGTTTAAGCACAAGTCGGAGCTGAGAATTCCTTACCAATCCTCTACTCAACAGTTTGTGGATTATTGGGGCCCAAAACTTTACAATAAGTTACCTGAGAAAATAAAGTTATTAAAACACAAACTTTACGTTAAACATGTGAAAGATATACTCATTCAAGAAGCCTTCTATACCCTGGAAGAGTTTTTAAGTTATAATTTTACGTGATAGGTTTAAATTATGATTTATCCACCTAATGTTTAACTTTATACTTACTTTTATATGAGCTATTTTATTTGTTTTGCTCTAACTGTGATTCAATGTTTAATATTTTACTTACCTTTTATACTATAATAGTATTACTATTTATATACTATTTTATCTTTACATATACATTGTACATATGCTCTTTATACAACTTTATCTTTTGAGTGACCTGTTATGTATTTCTTTTGATAACAATAACAATTATTATTATTATTGCAATCGCCCAATCACTGATGTGTAACAACCTAAATAATGATTTTATTAATCCCGTAGTTAGGCAAAGGATCTATAATATTTATCATTGTGACTATATTTTATGATGGTAATTTTTAAGACCATGGGTTAGAATAGCGTTTGAATATTTTTTATTTTCTGTTTCTAAACAAAAAATCTTAATGTGTGGGTTGGTTGTTTTCTGCAGAACTAAGTCCAAAAATTAAAAAAAGATGTTCAAATTTGACATGTATATTTTTTGCTATGGCATTTAAATTTGAAACCCATTTATACAGGATGATTCACCTAACTTACTTCTCCTAGCGCGATGTGATCTATTTTTTTTATAATTTCAATATTTACAGAGATATTATAATTATAATGCTATAGCAGAAATGTGGAAAAACGCACATTCGTGTATATTGTCGCAAGTGTACTTTGCATGTTTTTTTATTTTATAACTGACAAATAATATGAACCTGTATAAATTGACACTCTTTTGGATATTTCTACACAAAGCATCTACATAACAAGACTAAACAATATGAAATGTCAAATATGAAATTTAAATCCATTTAAAGCACACTTATGACAATATACACATTTGAAGGGGTCAATGCAAGAAGTACCTTAGTCACAAATAGGTGATTCTGAGTTTATTTCTTTAAATGAAAAATATTTAAAGTAAAATTTCGTTTTAAATATGAGAAGAATATAAAAATATGTGAACAATATAAAAAAGATATATTTATGATATGATATTTACTGTAATTTATTGTTTTCAATTATTGTCTTCTTTTTCTTCTCCTAATTTTTTATTGTTTCACCAATAAAAAAAATATTTTTAATGTTTAACCAGGGTTACAATAGCTTACTTTGTTCATTTTTTCGAGCGTATATCTCAATTTCAAGTGAGTAAGGGACAACATTGTTTTATTTCACATTGCGCGTAACAAATAAATGCCACTAAATAATTATAAAATCGAGTAAGGGCCGGTTTTTCAATCATAGCTTAAACTTGGTTCAGCATTTGAACTTGGTTCAAACAAAATATGCCGTTTTTCAATCAGTTTAAGCTTGAATTTGGCTTAAACTAAATCAAAAGATGAACCGTCACTGTTTGCCGTTTAAACGAGGTTCAACTTGACATAACTTAATTTTTCTTTGCTTTATTGTGTATTACGTTGTTTATTTGTTTGGTGATCTGCTGTTATAATAAACCAATGGATATGTTTGAGGTAGTTAGTGAGGATGAGGAAATTGGCGAATTCCTAAATAATATTTAAGTTCGTGTGCACAGGCCACGGGTAAGACCGAATCATTTTGAAAAGTGGAATAATGAAACCTTTTGTACGTAGGATAGTGGATTTAATTAGACCAGTTATTGCAAATCCGACCAATAGGTTAGTTATAAAAATAATTACTGAATAGGTAATAGATTTTAGTAAAATTCATCACATGTAACAAAAAACGACAAATTCATTTTATACTACGAGTATAAAACGAAATAAATACCAATAATTCCTCCTTAAAAGAGGTAAAGTTGGCAGCACGATTTTTATTCATAATAAATAATAATTATTGTTCTTTAACAATAGTAAATTGTTTTAAAGCACCCTTTCGCACAAATTAAAACTTTTTAAAACAGCACAGATAAATAAAACTCGAAAAGTAAACACAAAATCCTTTTGTAAAAATGACTATAATAATAGTTAAACCTGTTTAACTATTATTAATGTAGGCGTATAATAAATTCGGTTTTACCAACTTAACGTTGACACCGCTGATCTAAGTTCAACAGAACCGCTGTTGAGTTGACATTGAAAAACTCATTTGACTGTGAACTGAGTTCATTAACTGATCTGACTGACCAATTTAAACCCTAATTGAAAAACCGGCCCTAAAAGACATTAAAAATCGTTTTTAATTTTTTGATTGGTAACGGTTTTTATCCGGATTTATTTAATATTTTGCATAAATAAAATAATTAAAGCAAGTATTAAAAAAATGTTGTGTTACACGGAGAGAAAAGTATATTACTGATTACCATAATTATAATACCCTTTACTATATTATATATTACTATTTGGGACAACTATCTTGTATATTGCCAGTTACTATGCATATTTAGTAATTTTTAAATATCCATGTATATTAAACCTTAAGGTTATTATTCTCAACCAATTTTGTTTTTAATTTTTATTATAATTAGATAGTAAATTTTAAAAATAAATATAATAGATACGTAACCCATAAGAAACTAAATAGTTTATTTTATTATTTTGTATAATACATTTAATTAAATCATATAGTAAATATTACTATTTGTAGATAGTAAAATCAATTTACTATACGAATATATTCAAAATTAAAATACGTATTATACATTTTTGATCTAATAATACTGGTGTTGTAATCTTTACTAAAATTGTATAATAAAAAATACTATTTCGTATTACAATCTTTATATTTTACTGACGAATATTTAATATTGTTAAACTAAAAATTTTTTAAAGTAATTTTTAATATATTTTTTTAACTATCTAAAATTTACTATACATTTCTCTCCGTGTACGATAAAAATACTACAGCTAATCTTTTAATTTCAGAAAAGACGTTCGTCTACCGGTTCAACTCCAAAGGGCCATGGCGGCCGAGGCAGAGGCATCTCGCGAAGCCCGTGCAAAAGTAATCGCCGCCGAGGGTGAACAGAAAGCCTCCAGGGCCCTCCGCGAGGCCTCCGAGGTGATAGGCGACTCTCCTGCCGCCCTCCAGCTACGCTACTTGCAGGTAATATTTCATACATTATCGCACGCATATCTCTTCTCCAGTTTTTTGGCATGTAGGTCTTTGAAGCTTATAGCTTGTAAGTTAAATCATCAATTAAGTGCATTTAGTACATTATTATTTTTTTTGTCATTACTTAATCTTAAATAATATTGATACTAACAAAAATATAACTGGGAATTTCTAAACCTAGGCATGCCATACAATACAAATAAGATGGGTTCTTTTATATATCGTCAAACAATAATAAAAAATAAAAAGGTACAATTTTTATTTCCTAACTAATAAAATATTTTTTTATATTTCTTACAAAAAATATATCATCATTTTGCTTTTTTTACGTAATACTTTTAAATAAATTAATAAATGATTCTTTGTTATATTCCCCATAAATATTTTACAAAGAAGCCTTTGGTCAAATAAATTTTATAAAATATAACTCTTTTCATATAGTGAATGACATTCACTGAATGTTAGAAGTAAGAAAAAGTATAAAATAAGCTAATAATTTTATTATTTAATAATAAAATTTAAAATTCTGGCACATATTTTTTTAAATCGTATTGCCTAGTTATAATTTAGAAATATTTGATTAATATACAAGAATAAAAAGTAACTTTTTGTTTTTTATTATTTTAAAATAAATAATAATTAATCTCCCTCACACACAAAAATTACATAGTAATTTATAACCCTTTAATTAATAAATACTATTAAACTGTATTTGTATTTAACACATGGTCTGGTCTGTATTATGCTATTTAAGATTATTTGCCGGATGTACAAAGCATAGGATTTGTAGGCTACCCATTAATACATTGTTATGTTATGTTATTATTACCTACAATTTTTAAATAAGTATTTAGGAATAAACCGTAAAAATTTGGATTAATCAAATCTTTCGTATAGGTAAAATGAGTGGATTTTGAATACTTACGTTATTCCTAAATTTTGAAGGCATAAGTACATAAGATAAGTTCAGCTTAAAATTTAATATATTTTTTGTCAAAGGAAAAGTGTAGCCAAAAATATACTAGATTTAAAAATTAGATTTTTAGAGTCTTAAATTCTTTAATTTACTTTTTTTTTCAATTATACAGGGTGTTATGTAATTAATGTTATATATTAAAATACTGAATACCTTTTGACATAAGGTGTAATGGAAAAATATTTTAAAAGATATTTTCCCAAAGATAAAGAAAATATATACATTAGAAGTTTTTTATATTTTTTGTGATACGCCACTGGTTACACACTTGTGTTCTGTGAGTACATAGAAACAAACCAACAAAGTAGCTGCGCGTTGCCAGTTGTAAAAAATTGTTACTAAAAAATTTTCTTGCATAAAATAAATAAATACAAAAGTTTTAAGCCCTTAAAGTTCTAATACCATTCTGTATTTATTTACTCATCCAGCTATTAACTTAAGCAATGATAAGAAAAATTAGTACCTATTTAAAAACTCCATAAAATTAATTTTTTCATCGGTTTTTTTCTTTTTGTTTACTCAGATGAAATTAGGACAAGTTCACAGGTTAATCGTTAAACATTCAATTTGTGTAAATAAATCCAAACGCCCAAAAGCACTTCCCTTAGTTAAGATATTTAGAATTTGAGCATATAACCTACAATTTTCTGACAGAATGTGTTACCAACCAACATAATAAATTAAACCAGATTAACTTAAAGTAAAGTAAATCATTACGAATTATGAATAAAGTTTAAGTCTGGTGTGTCTAAATTTAAATATATTTTTTATAAGTATGTTTTTAAATCACAATGTTAAAACGATTTTTAAAAAATCATTAGTTTACAAATTTTTACAAGGTCTAATTAGTGATCTAGCGATTTCAGGTTTTTATTTTTTTTCAAGTTTTTTCAGGTTTTTATTCTTTTATAAATATTTTGAAAGTTTGAAAATTTGTATTTTATTAGTAATAATAATAAGTAATTAGTGCGAAAGATTTTATGCTAAGGCGGGTCGGGCGCTCACACATATTCAATTAACAAATATGGTTTTGTGTTACGGGGAAGCGATGCAAAATGCTTGTCAAGCAAGAATTTTGTAGGTAGGTATATTCAAAATTATCACAACGCCAATCACGGGGTCGGGCTCAGGGACGTGAATTTGTGGCCCTTGAAGAACAAATTTTGGACGAAGTGGAAGCAAATCCGAGAATTAGTACAAGACGATTAACTGCCCAACTTTGACAAATGTCCAACTTTGTTACGTGGCGCACGATTCACGAAAATAGTTTGTACCCATATCACCTACAAAAAGTTCAAGCTCTTCAGGATGGAGATTATGCACTGCGGTTGGAATTTTGCCATTGGTATATACAGAAAAATCAAGGAGATGCTGATTGGAGCCATATTGTTTTGTATACCGATGAGGCCACATTTACGAGAGACGGGATTTGGGCAGCAACTCAGGAACTTAATTGTAAATAGTCCAGACATTTTTACGCGGGCGCGCGAAAGCATGCTTCGCAGAGTTTAAGCTTGCATTCTGAATAATGAAATCATTTTGAGCATCTTAAATAAGGTAATACATTTTTAATTTTACATTTGGCAACACTGCATTAAAAAGTAATAGGTAAGGTTAATCCGCGGTTCCTAGTCGATCAGTGGCGTACTTTTTGGTAGGATAAAGGTTATTATAAATTATTTTTAGTCTTTGGAATTTAGAAAAAAAAGTTTCTGTGTGTGCTTCTTTATGGACCCTAAGGAACTACCCATTTTAATATATAACATTAATTACATAACACCCTGTATAAATACGGCTACCTAATTTGATTTTTCTCAGACCATATAATATGGTATTGACTATATCCTAAAAAATGCTCTACTTTCATAACTTTTGACGATATTTTAGGATTCAGTGCACAATTTTACATAGGAATTGACTGTTAAATGTCCGGGATGCAAATTAATTTGGACTGCAGTTATTAGTGACTGCTTATTCGTTATGACAATTAGTCATTTTTGACTTTGATTTTAAAAAAAGGGGTCATCCATTAATAACGTGAGGTGTTTAGGGGGGAGGGGGTCGAGCCAAACCTCACCCAATCTCACGTTGGGGGAGGGTGGTCTCGGCAAATATCACTTAATTTTTTTTTTCGAAAGAAACAATGTAAAATTGCGAGAAAACGAGGGTTAAATTAAGAAAAAAATTGTAAGCAAATTGTTTTTTTAAATAAATCCAATGGAATCAAGCACGGATTAACTTATTTAAACTTACTTATTAAAACTATACATTTTAAAAAATCTCACGTGAGATTAAGGGAGGGGGGATGGGGTCGAGCAAAATCTCACGATATCTCACAAAGGGGAGGGGGTGAGGTCGAAAAATCGCCAAAATTGCCTCACGTAATTAATGGACGCCCCCAAATAGGTAATAAATATTAAAATAACTAGGTTTTCCTTGAAAATTTGTTGGGCCAATAAAACCTAACTATGCTTTGTGCATACAGCTATAAGTAATTTTATGTTGAATATCAAACATAAAGTAAAATTATTGATGCTTCATCTTATGCAGCGTACTCTCTTTATACTAATTTTCCGCTTAACATCTTCTACAAAACATGTTATTGAGCTATTTAGATAAAAAATTGCCTATCCATCATTATAATATATTTTAATAAAAATATTATTTATAAAAACTTTTATTGCCACATTTCTTTTTTCTAAATTATTTAAAAAAATTAACAGGTTAGTAAAAAGTTACAACTACAATATAATATAGTAAAATGTTAAATGCCCTTTGTCATTTAACAATAGAAGCAACAATAATACTGTAATTAAAGGACACAAACCTACAATGAAACTTCATTTGGGATGTTAAAATATAAAAAATGAAAAATTAAGCTGCGATTAAAAATGCGAATTTAATTTAGATTAATCTAAGATTAAATATTACAAAGTTAGTGGAACATTATCTAAAATTATTATTATCCAAAATTGTTTTTTTAATTGGGGGCTGTCTATATATTACGTAGGGGGGAAGGGAAAGGTGGGGGTCTTAAATTCTTACATGGGGTAGGAATATCTAACGTAAGTAGATTTTTGAAAACTTTTTTTTTTATATATTTATTATTTGTTTATCTACTCCTATTGCATATTATTGAGTTTTTTCCATAAACAGGGTGTCCCAGAAGTCGCGCACCACCTTAAAGGTGTATGATTTACAGACCCCAGTTATCCCAGAAAATTCTTTAAAAAAATATACGTTCGTTATTTAAAAATATTCAAGTAATACATATTTTTTTAAATGGCAATACTAATAAATAAATGGTAGTTTTTTCGTAATTATTATGAAAACAAACTACAATATTAAAAATAGTCAAATTCGTTACTTTAACTTAAGAGGTTATTTATTTTACGTCAGACTTGACAGAAGCAAATACAGGGAGTCCCTGCTAGGAACTAATAAAACCATATAATTAATCTATAAAGAAAAACTAAAGACATATTAACATTAAATTAACACACATGCTAAATGACTTGCATTTTTTAAGAATTCTTTAAACACAATATACATATGTATATACTGTGAGTAACTATTACTTACGAAAGGAATACATATTAATATTTAACAGAAATGCTGACTGAACATAATTTTGACAATCTTGACTATGATGTGATGTCAACAGATAACTTTAAGCCTGAGTTATAGATTGCCTTCCTTCCTTCCTTCCTTCCTCCCGTAGAAGATGAACATTACGTAATTGACACCATTAACATTTCCCGTGTAGGAATTTTTAATACTTTGTGCTAATATTTTGCAATTATAGTAATAAAAAAAATCAAAGGATAAAATATTTTCTTAACAAAATCATATTTTGAAGTTATTTTTATATTTTAAAGTATCAATAATTGTTAAGTTTAATTAAAATTAATAACGGGCAATGTAAATGGTGACAATTACGTCAAAAATGTTTATTTAAATTGTAGTGCCAGTTATAGATTCCCGTACCGTAAGGACGGCATTCCTTCCTCCCGTAGAAATTTTTAAGTTTTATCTTTCACCGTAAAGGTCTTTGACATGACCAATCACAGTGCTTGTTATGGACATGCGCTGTAGGGTGACAGCGCGTAGGCACAAAATATTTAAAATACATGATTGTTTAGTATTATTTAAGGTAGGTGTTCAGTTTATTAGATAATTTGTGTCTCTAAATAGGATATTTAGATATTGTTTATGATCAATGTCTTTCATTTTTAGAAACGTTGATTTGTAAAACCCCGTAGTTTCCCGGTCTTGGTAAAGTGGACAAGTCTTTCAACGTCTTGTTCGATGTTTTTTTTCATTGTACTGCCCTACTATGGAGAAAGGCTGTACTTAACTACAAAAAAATTCTAAATGCGTTTTCCTGTGCTTTGCCTATGGACATTTTGTATCTTAATTCAACAAAGAAATGCAGTAAACTATCTTATAAGTTAAATAAATCAGTTAAATACCTACTGCTTTTTATAAAATTGTAGTTTATGCTAATTTCCCACAAATTTCTTGTTTAGCAGTTACTGCCTTTCTCCATAGTTGGGCAGTATACAACAAGCTGCCTTGGCAATTAAAATTGTGACCACTGCACTAATATATAAATGTTTATCTTTCATATTTACACACACAGAACATACACACAATGGGTAAAACGCAAAATATAAACAATAACAAATGTCAAGCATTTTAGGTGTCATCGCGCATGGTTACGGAATTTTACACGGAAATCTATAAATTGACTTTTTACAAGACGCACAAATCGTACGGGCACGACTACGGGAGGAAGGAAGGAAGGCAATCATAATTCAGGCTTAAAGCCTTGTTGTTGTTATTAATAAATTAATTGTGGGATAATTAATTGTTGCACATCATATTGCCAAACGCATGCGTATTGTTAAAGTAAAAATCCTAAAATGCTTTTTTTATAAAATTAAACATTAATAATTAAGAATTATTCTCAAGTAAACCATTGTTTGAACATACTGTACATAAGACCTAATATACAAGGTGTCCCTAAACTTATTGGCATAAATTTAAGAAAAGATTGAGCAAGTCAAAATAAGACGAAAACCCAAATAAATGTTTTTCCCAATTACTTATGTTTCCAAGATACAGGGTGATAAAGTGTTACTTATCATATCAGTTTTTTTTAATATAACCTCTACTATGGTAGTCTTGGAAAGGTGATATTTTGCGAACAGTCACTTACTACCAAAACACATATTCACACATAATTATAATTGTTTGAGTAAACACAGTGTCGTAGAAACGGGGGTTGCTTTAAGCTTATTGTCCCATACAAACTTTGAGGTTAGGTTTTTATAACATTTGATGCAATTTTTAGATTACACAGTTCGGCTACCATAAAAAAGGTGTACCTCTCAAACTTCGATAAAATAAACCGTTTCCGAGATATTCGAGATTACAATATTTGTTATATCCTATTATTTAAAAGGATTAAAAGGTATATGACAACAAATTTTGTTTTTTAATTGAAAAAACTAAAAAGAGCCTTCCATGAGCCTCAGGAGTTTTTGCCCTGACCGTCACATTAAAAAATTGTAGTTTTTTCAATTCAAAAATTTGTTATCATATACCTTCTAGTCCAATATAACAATTATTGAAATTTAGAATATCTCGGAATCCGTTTATTTTTATCGAAGTTTGAGAGGTACACCTTTTTAATAGTAGCCAAACTAAGTAATCGAAAAATAGCATCAAATTGTATAAAAACCTAACCTCAAAGGTTGAATGGGACAATATGCTTAAGCAACCCCTGTTTCTACGACGCTGTGTTTACTCGAACAATTGTAATTATGTGTGAATATGTGTTTTGGTGGTAAGTGACTGTTCGCAAAATATCACCTTTCTAAGTCTACCACAGTAGAAGTTATATTAAAAAAACTGATAGTAACACTTTATCACCCTGTATCTTTTAAACATACGTAATTGGGAAAAATATTTATAAGGATTTTCGTCTTATTTTGACTTGTTTAATCTGCTCCTAAATTTATGCCACCAACTTTAGAGACACCTTGTATAATACGACTTAATGTAATGTAATGTAACGTAATATAATGTAATTTAACGAAAAATTGTGCCATTTATACACCATTTAGTTCATGTTTGTAAGCATGCGTGTTGGTGTTTTTTTGAAACCGAAACATAACATGAATGCTGGCTAAATCCACCTTTAAAAGAATATAATTAAGGTAAACCCAAAAACTTCGTAGAGAAGGACGGAAAACTAGCGGTGGTGGAGTAGAAATGGTGGACCTGAAATTGTATCCCGTTCCAAGCAAAATAATGGAATAGTGTACTAATATACTGCCGTGCTAAGCTAAAAGGACGTATCTGCAATATCTGGTAGTAAAGGACAGAAGAACATTTTAATTTTTAAAAACAATAAATAATGACGTTTTTTCTTAACTAGCAAAAACTGCCGTTCTAAGACAAAACGTCATATCTGAAATATATGGTAGTTAAGCCATTTTTTATTGTTTTTTTAAATTAAAATTTTCTTCTCTCCTTTACTACCAGATATTGCAGATACGTACTAGTGTCTCGCCCCTCTTGTTTTAATACCTATAGGTATATTTTGAAACACGAGTTATAACTTCAATATAACTTGGCGAAAATTTTACTGTCGTTTGCTTTTAGTAATTTTTTCTGCGTCGTTTTCGTTCTCACTCGTGGCAACGGATTCGAGCCCACCCAAATCAGCTAGTTTTACCTCCTTCTCTAAAAACTAGCTATAGAGACTTCTATTATTTTTAAGTTTTAAAACTAAATGTTTAAAATCTCATATCTTTTTAAATAATGAAGTTAGACTTTTTTTAAGCAATTTTCTGTGATTCCGTGGGTTCTGTAGATCATCCACCTTCAATGTAATGGGCGACTTCTGGGACCCTGCATAATGATACCCATTATTACAACAGCCCCTAACAACGAGAATAATTAACTCATTATTCACGTTGGTGGGCATTAATGATTGGTCGATTTAAATATTCACTGTGATTTTCACAAATAGGGTTTTAAATTGGAAGAAGGCGACTTTAATAGGTAATATTTAAAATTACTTTTAAATTTTAAAAACGTTTGGCTTGTCAATGCAAACATGTTTTTTAAAATTCACTGACTGCTTTTTATCAGTAATATTGTTTACAAAAAACTAATTTAGTCAACAAATTTTTTATAACAACCTGAAAATTTTACGTCATTAAATTTTGAACAATGACAGATTACATGGTAAGCACAGACACCGTCAACTCACCCATCACAGGTTTATTAATACAAAATAATATTTAAAATTTTTAAATATCTCTGAAAATATTAAATTTATATATATATGGAATAATTACATTAATCGAAATGCTTTTTAATTTTCCATTTGATTAGGTAAAAAAATACCGGGTGTTAGTTACATTTAAAATAAAAAAGTTATTAATGTTTTAAGTTAGCCCAATTTGCCCTGGGGTTTCTTGGTTAATTTGTTCGAAAATGTTAAAGAATTGACATGGAATATTTTAAACAATGTTTAAACATTTCAAAACTTAAATGGATAATAAACGCTTTTAAATTTCACATCCACATCTTTTTCCATTCCCCAGAAACTTTCAATTGACCAGGAATGTGAAACACCCTGTATATAAAGTGGTGTTTTTTAGGTTGTGATACCACTATAGATTCTAAATCAATGTATAATTGTCAAACTAAAAGATCATGATTTGTTTCCAACATATATTTAATATAAGATAAGTACAATTCTGTTGTTTTATTAAAAAAAATCAAACCAGAAATAATTTTTTTTTATTATTATTTTTTTAATATTAAATTTTGTATTATGTTAAAACATATTACATATTAAAAAAAAAAAATAATTTATTACAAAATAGAGAAATAAAAATAGGTTAAAATAATAAGAATTGCTGATACAAAATTTTTATGACGTGATTTTGTGAAACGGTGAGACAACGTTTGTTAACCTTTATTTTTAAAATCTGTTAACAATTTTCATATGAGGAAAATAGTGTTGAACTGTGTTATTAAGGTAGCTAGCTGTACAGGGTGATCCCCTATAATGTCGCCCCCCTTTAACTTTTTTATTTTAAGTGTCCCAAAAAAATTAAAAGTGTGGTTATGTAGGAACTAAAAAATACTTTTTTTCTACGTATAAAGAAAATTGAAAAATTGATCAGTATACAGGGAAAAACAAAAAGTTAATTTTTTTTCAATGGATCACCCTATATATGAATTTATTTTTCGATTCCTTGTAAAATTCCAAGCATATTTCATATATCATACCATATACCTAAATTCAACCGTTTATGAAATATTTAAATTATTTTTAAGATAATAAGTTGAAATAGTTTATCTTTCTCTGTCTGAGTACGCCATTTTTACTTATTTAACAACACTTATTGACATAATGTCACTATAGTAATTTATTTTCAATAAAAATTTTGGTATACTGAGGCTTCTTGATTTTTAACAGTTTAAAAACACATTTAATTATGACAATTCGAATGCGAATATTTCAGAAACGGTTGAATTTGGGTAAGTATATGGTTTGTATATAAATTATGCTCAGAATTTTACAAGGAATCGAAAAATAAATTCAAATATAGGGTGATCCATTGAAAAAAAAAAACTTTTTGTTTTTCCCTGTATACTGATCAATTTTCCAATTTTCTTTATACGTAGAAAAAAAGTATTTTTTAGTTCCTACATAACCACACTTTTAAATTTTTTGGGACACTTAAAATAAAAAAGTTAAAGGGGGGCGACATTATAGGGGATCACCCTGTACCTAAAACAATCATTGCTAATAGGCTTTTTTATAATATAAAAGGCAAGATTTTTAGGGTCAAAATCACGATAAAATTTCCTTACGTAATTAATGGACAGACCCTTGTAACTAATGATTTTATGTATAATAATAATATAATAATAAAATTTACTTTATTAAGTTGTGAGTTGTTTTGTTTGTTGTTAAAGGTTAGTGTAAACTATTAAGTGTTTGACTGGCTTAGAGCGCCCAATAACTTTGATTTTGATTAAGTTTCAATGGACTACTAAATGGCATTCTACTCGTTAGAACTACTTAAACAACACAATCTCACGGTTTCAAAGTTTGCCTTATGTTAGTTAGTTTATAGTTAATTAAAGGAAAACGCACGTATAACATATATTTTACTGGTTTAAATATGTATATTTAAAGTTTCAACATATAATTTTATTTAAATTTAAATAAAACAATACAAGGAAATTTAACTTTTTAAATATTAGATATTTGTTGTAAATAAATAATAAAATAATTAAAATTAACAATTAATTATTAGCAACTTAATTAAGTAATCTATTTTATTTTATTTTATTATGAAATAAATATTAATATTCATTACTTAAATTTAATTAAAAATCGCACAGGTAAAAAACTAATAAAAGTCATATTTCATTAAAATTTTATATTGCTCTCGCAATAAATATTTTAATGGTTCAATAACACTAAACTCCTTCCTTTTTAATGTCTAGTTTCATTATATATCCTAAAAAAACCCATAACTACACAAATAATACACAAATCAACTTGATTTAATCAAGACAAAAAACAGCATTCCACTGAAATTTTTCTATTTTTTTATTGAGAAAATCATATTATTCCATTATTATGATTTTTTGTATCAGTTTTTTAGTATTGTTTACTTTAGCTAAATTCAATTAATTAAAAAAAAAAACATATGTTTTTGAAATTTCTTTATTGCCATACCTTGATCGAAGTCTATTTTGATTAAATATATTATGTATCAGATATTAGGTACATATACACGAAAATAACTGTTAAGTTAAGATTACTTATAAATCAAGTAAATTGGGAATAGCTTGGGCTTTTTGAGAATCGTGTAATAATGGTGTTAATATTTCAATTTAAATGATAAAAAAACCAAGCAAGTTTTTTAATTTAATTAAAAAACAGAAAATTGGCAAAACTCATTACATTATTTTTGCTGTTAACTCTATATTATAGTTAATTTTATTTTAATTTTAAATTAATTAAATAAAATAACCAATGCAATGTTATATTAAACTATAAAAGAATATGTATTTGTACTTGCAAGTACTGAGCGACAAAGAAGGTGTCATGACACCTTCTTTGTCGCTCAGTGTGTAACCTGACATTTGATCAAAATACAAAATATCCATCGGACGAAATATCCACAGACAAAATATCCATCAACCAAAATATCCATCCGACAAAATATTCATCGGAAAAAATATCGGTACCTATACAAAATATTCTTGACAAAATATCAAAAAAATAAAGTGTACAAATATCCACCAAAGCAACATAGTTTTACCTTTCTGCGAGAAGATAAACTTGAACACCATTATTGTGCTATCAAAAATCAATAAAAAAATGTATTGATTTATATAACCAAGGTGATGAATTTACTAACTAACTAACCAAACCAACCCAATACATTTGATTGTTCCGATATTTTGTCAACGGATATTTTTTCAATGTATATTTGTCTGCAAATATTTTTTCTGTTGAATATTTTCTTAAGTAATATCATAAGGGCATCTAATTTTTCCGAAAAAAATCGAAAAAACACGTTGCTAAGTAATATTTTAACAAGAAGCATGAGAGCTGGTGGCAACAAAAATCCGAGTCGAAGAGGAGGATTTTTGCACCCGCACGAATGCATTTTGTTAAAAAAATATTATTTAGCATTGTGTTTATGCCGCTGCGGTCCAAACCAAACGTTTTTAAAATAAATTTAAATAGGTAATGATAACATTGTCATATGAGTTTAAATAACATAAAGATAGCCGATTAAAATTATTAAAAGCTGATTTTATTACTTATGAAATTTAAAATCTTAATAAAACAGGATAGAAAACTACTTTAAAATTCAATTTTCATGCCAAAGAAAATATTGATTTTTTTCTTCAAAGAACGTTTAAATATTCTATTGAATATTTGCTTCAATAGGTACAAAACCGACTTTATTATTCCCTTCTTTCAATTAACCTTTATTTATCTTCACATAAAGACCTTAAGTCAGATATACTAAAATATAATAAAAACAAATATTTGATTTCTCAAAATTTAATACTATAGTAAATTGTAATATTTGTATATCCTCCTGATATACGATATAATTAATAATGGAGTAACTTATTTAATCTGTTAAAGTGGTTTAATATTATTAATTTTAGTGTACAATATTTAGTTTGATTTGATTTTTTTAGAACTAGTATTTGGCTGTATGACGTGAGCTTATGATTAAATTTAAATAGTTTTTACTATATTTATAAGCTTTAAATTAGAAGAATTTATAAAATATAATTGTAAGCTGTGACCTGACAAAATCTTTTATTATCTAGTTATTAAATGTTATTGCATGAATAAAATAAAGTACTAAGTAGTTAAAATAAAACAAAGTAATAAGTAGTTAATAATAAATTAAAAATGGTAAAAAAAATATTTTTTTTCATGAACTTTTTTTTTAAACAAAATATTAACAGTTTAAATGTTTATCTAAAATTTTTAATTAAAATTAACTAGATAATTTTTTAATTGAATTTTTTGGTGTAGGTAGATAATTATACATAATTGTAGATACTTTATTATAAATATTGACAAGATTAAATCATAAAATGCTTAAATGACAAACTAAAATATTCGTAAATGATAAAAAAATTAAATGAAATATTAAAATCAGTATTATACACAGTAAAAAAATATTTGTTAATTTTAACCAACTATTAACCAGATTTTATGTTAATTTAGGTCCACATAACTTTATGTTAATTTTATAATCAACTGTAATCTGTTAACTAATTGAATTAGTTTGTAATTCTGTGGGTAAAAGGCATAAGGGGATAAGTCAAAAAAGCAATTTTTCGGTAGAGACTTAAACGTGTTCGCATTAATTCAGGAAATATATTTATGGTTAGCGAGTATACCTTTTTGCTAGCATATGACATGTGCTGGCAAAAGGGTATACCCGCTAACCATAAATGTATTTCCTAAATTAATGCGAACACGTTTAAGGCACTGCTAAAAAATTCATATTTTTGACTTATCCCCTTATGCCTTTTACCCACAGAATTATAACAAACTTTTGTAGATTTAATAACAAAATCCTACATCAATATTTAAACCATATTTCTTGTAATTTTCAAAAAGTTTCTTATATTACAAACCCAGTAACCAAAGTATTTGTTGAAAAGTGGGAGCTTAGATGAAAAATATATTGATAAGAAAATTAACACATACCGTCATCAATAAACACAAAAATAACATAGTTACAAACAATTAAATAACACCCTTGAGAAATCATCAAATTATAATTGTTATAATTAATGATCAGTACTACTATAATACTTACTGATGTATTTCGTAACTTTATCCCACTTTACTGTACTCATAATTTCAGTTTGAAAACCAGTGATGGTATCTATTTTTCGGATACTTCGCACTTCCCACACTCGTTAAATAGTTATAAGGAATTACAATAATAACAGATTTGTGGTATTATAACGTATACGTATATTAAAAACACTTACAGTTGTTACGAACACGTTATAACGTGTTCGTAACAATTCGTATATGAATTAGAATAAAGTAGGCAGAAACATAATTTGCAGACGCTGAAGTCAGTTAAACTTCTAGATGCGTATTGTCAGTGGGAAATATTTTGATTGAATAAAATCACGTGTACTTTTTTGACTAAATAATTTGTGATACATTAACAAAATAATCTGTAACACATGAAATTAACAGAATGCTTACAAAATTACCTTTACAAAACTTTTGGTAAAATAATTTCCTTTGTTAAAATAATTACATTACTGGTTTTCTACAAAAAGTTATGTTAACATTTTACAAAATAAAATTAACAAACTAAAAACTCATTTATATAACAGTGTATGTATTATATAAAATGGTTCATTAGCAGCAGCTTATACATATATTCGGCCTAATTACATAACTCAAAAAACTGAAAAATATTTTCGCGAACTAACTTTGGTTTATTCTATTACGTCATGAAGTGGCCTATATCTTATCTGTATCTTTAGTACAGATAACACAGCAGACTTTACATTAAGTCAATATAAATAACGCTAATTTTTATTTTTCGTAAACAAGGATTAAGTTAATTTATAAATTTATTTAATCCTTGTAAAATTTACAAAAAGCTACGTGATAAGGCCTACGATATATACAAAATTGTGGAGTTAAATTACTGTGTTTAATTTTTTTTGTTGAAATTCTTTATGTAATAGCATACTTCTGAATGTACCTTTAAAATAAAATGTTGCCTTTACCCAAACAAAATCTTACTTAAGGGCTTTTTATTCGTACATTCGGAAATACAAAAAGTAACTTTTACACAATAACGCTATTACACAATTACAGATTTATACTACTCCATTCAAAAATTCAAGGAAAGATTAAACTGCGCAAAATATGATAAAAACATTTACATTTTATTTTTTAACATATGCAACTTTTTTATTGCAAACTCGATATTGACATATTATAAGGGGGGCTCTTTTCATTGGGCATTGACCTCCATTTCTTTTTAAGTTACGTTATTGGATGTTTTGTTTTCATTTTAAGAGTTTTCATTTAATTTTATACAAAAGCGGTCCTAAATATAATCGATTTGAAAATGTATGACTTTACGTTATGAAGGTATTACTGTTATAAAAATTAGATATCTTAACATTAGTTTGTTACTCGTGTTTTGTAAATTTTAACATTATTCTTTGTATAAAACCAGGGATTGTAATTATTTTAACAAACAAAAACATTTTACCGAAAGTTTTGTAAAGGTTCTATGCAATTTTGTAAGCGATTTGTTAATTTTCATAGAATACAACTTATTTTGTTCATGTTTAACAAACTATTTCGTTGAAAAAGTACACGTAACCTCGGGCATCTTTCACTGATTTTTTTATCGTCAACCATCCAGCTTCAGCACAACAATACGCATTAACAATACGCATTAACAACTTCAATTGATTTTAGCGTCTGAAACTTATTGTTCTGCTTACTTTATTTCGATTCGTAACTTGTTCGTAGCAACTGGAGTGTTTATAATACGATATCGTATATTACTGAAGTGTTTATAATAGATTACCAGAAATCTGATATTATTGTTATTTGGATCCTTATACTTTATAACGAGTGTGCGGTGCAAAGAATACAAACAAAGATGCCATCACTACAGTGAATTGGGTTGAAGTTACGAAATACATCAGTAAATATTGTATTAGTACTTAGTTATATTCTACCAAATTTCCATATAATCTAATATTTTCAGAATGATGTGTTATTTAATTTTGTCGTCATTTATGTGTTAATTTTTTTAAATAAATTAATTAATAAAGCAACATTGTTTAAAGACATTTTTTTTAAGTCCCCAATTTCCAACAAATACTTTTGCTACTGGGTCTACTTAAAAGTTTGTAAGAATAAGATCCTATTTGAAAATTACAAGAATTTTGGTTCAATTATGGACATAGAATTTTGTTATTAAATCTACAAAATGTCTGTTAAAATCAAAAAATATTTTTGTAAACGCTTGGTATTAATTAAAATTCAATATGATCATGGTACATGGTAGGTTGAAAATACGTTTAACCAAAAGTGCGAACACTAGAAATGTGTTTTCATTTTATGTTTCTAGGAGGTCAACCGATCATTTTAAGCCCAAAATTAAAATAGGTTGTAGGTCATCCCTTAGAGGAAATTGGATTTAATTTTTTTTACATATTTATGAGTATTTTTTCCAAAAAATTTTAGTAGGTAGGTATATTTTGTTTTGGTGAAAAATTATTATTTATTAACATCCCAAATTATAATATTCCCCAATAAATTATTATTTTCTATAGCAAAATTCATTTTAAATAAAAATATAAGAGTTGATATTTTTTATTATTAATTTTAAACTTGTTTTTAATGAACTTATATTAACTTTATAAAGTATGTATACTAAAATATATTTAAATTTTACTAAAAGTTGTCTTAGCTTAAGTAAAACTATTCTTATTAGCTTATCTGGCCATATTAAACACATAACGTTTTACTTAAACCTATATGATGAAGCATATAACTTTTGACAGCATTTTATACTGTGGGTCCTATTCTGGCCAAAGAGTATTTATTAATTTTTCTTAAACATGCTTTTGGTCTTGCCGAAACTTATTAAACAAATCATTGAACGATTTTCTTAGGGTGTTTTTTTTTGCACGGCATTTTCGAAAAAATACTAAGAACTTAAACAAGTTTAATATTTCTAACTACTGATAAATAATTGTTGCCATGTTTTTAAATAAGATTATTTTAGGTAAATCTTGAAATATTTATGTTTAGTTTTACCAAAGTTTAATTTAGTTTTAATTAGTTTTAATAAACATTATTTTTAAGGTAAATCCATTTTTGCAAGTTAAAAAAACTATTAACATCGATATTTTTTACTTGGACCTACTTTTGAAGAGTACGACCCTGATAAATTAACTTTTTTTATAAAAAATATATATTTTTTAAATTATTATAATTTTAGTTACATATTTTAAAATAATTTGCTTTACCACAATAAAATATACTTCAATTTTTAGGGTTGACCTATGACCTATTTTAATTTTGGGATTAAAATAAACGGTTGACCTCCTAGAAACATAAAATGAAAAAAAATTGGAATGTTCGCACTTTTGGGTTAAACGTATTTTTAACATACCGTGAGTAGCTTTTGTAAACTTTATTTAAATCTTGTTTATTATTTAAAATTTGTGGTTAGCTTTTTAATTAAATAAAACCTATTTGCCCAACTAAAATGGAACAAAATGCACATAGACGTAGCAAATCTTTCAATCATTTGGGGGTGAGATGTAATAAAATGCCGTAGACTGTAATTTTTTATACACCCACACCCCCTTCGCAACGTTCCTGAATAAGCTTTTAATAAATTATCGGACATTCATTAAATGAATGTTCGCTAATTCTGTTTAACGGACATGTCCGTTGCAGTGTTATGGCCCATAAATGATGGGTAATTCTTTAGAAGTACGGATACTATGTAGATAGACGATTACGTAAAAATGAAATATTTAAACCTGATAGAGTTAATTATAGAAGACACTGAAATGTCTCCAGAAACTAAAAAATAAATTCTTGATTTAATTGCTAATAAACCCCAAGGAAGTACTCGCAGAATTGTAATATAAGAAGAAATTGTTTATTCTATTGTATAGAAAATTTCACTGGAACAATTATTACCATATTCACAGGGTGCATGCACTGGATATTTTCTTTCTAAGTCTTTTGTCAGTTTAGAATTCCTAACTTTTTAACGAACATTCCCTTTACTGAAGATTGATGAAATAGTGAATTTTCACAATAATCAGGTTTGGCCTGAAGAAAACCCTCTATTCCTATGTTGAATTCAAATCATCAACAAAGATTTGAATTAACGTTTGGGCGGGAATTATTGACAATGGACTTCACGCACCTCTCATACTGTTAAACCGACTGGATGCTGTTAAGTACCTAAACTTTCTGCAAAATATTTTAACATACTGTTAAACCGACTGGATGGTGTTAAGTACCTAAACTTTCTGCAAAATATTTTAACAGATTTAATAATAGTATATTCTGTAACAAGTTTGGAATACGGCATATTCCGCTCGAGTGAAAAGCCGAAGGCGAGTTTGACGATTCCACGAGAGGGGAATATGCAAGTCCAAACGTGTTTCAGACTATACTTTTTCTACGTTTCCAAAAAATACTATAGACAAATAATTTAATTGGAAGAAAGTGAGGTTGGATCGGTCTAAAATTTGTTAGATATTAAAAACAGAGATGTCGCCACGAGTGTATATTCTGTAATCAGATGATAGAATATTTCATTCTGTAACACTTTACGGAATAAATGTCATTCCATAGATAAAAGTGATATTAGAACGGTCATATTCCATAATAGGAGTAGAAAAAATATATACCATACTCTATCAGAATCCATATTATGTGGTATATGTAGACGGAGTACCACTATATTTTATACGCCTTTTGAGGGAAAATCTAAATCAAGTTGTTACTGAAGATTAATGGGACATGGAGGACTTTTTCACAGCGTTCTCCTAACCTTAATCCCTTAGACTTTTATGCCTGGGGCCATTTTAAAACTCTTCTTAATGCAACTTTAGTAAATACTATTAAAGAGTTAAAAATGGATGTCAAACCATTAGAAATCGATGAGGGACTTTAAATCGAATAATTTAGGTGAACGGGATATATATTAGCATTAAAAATTAATATTGTTACAAAATATTTTTTTTAAGTAGTTTGATTGTAAAAGATTTGAACATCAAAGTTGACGCTAAAAAATTGTTTCCATTGTTTATTTGATTCTTGATTTTTTTTTGTATACAAACCTACCTATAAAATTGTACAGCATTCTTTGTGAAGATTTTTGCCGTTTAATTTTTATTATTTTTCGATTTTACACAATTTTATAAATACCTGTTCAAGTTTTTTGTTTTGGTTACTTTTTGTTAACTGTTATAAATTTAAAGAAATAAACCTAATGCATTTATTTTGTTGGTCGTAAGTTTTATTTAATTACTTTTGACGTTTCTAAAAACCAATTAGTCATTTGTGTACGTTTTTGTCAATCAAAACATAATTATAGTGGAAATAATCTACTTACATTATTTCCGGGACAATACAAGTCATTAATATTAGATCCAAGAAAATTACAGTATTCCATTGTTACGCATTTTATTACAGCGACAATGTTTTTATTACCTTGTTTACACGTTACTAAGCATTTTGATGCTTTTCTTGATTTAACATTTGTTCACATTTAAATCCTGTGTTTGTTATTATAATTAAAATAATGAATTCTCAAACCCCAAAAGATTGATGGGGTGAAGTAGATGATAAAGAAATTAGGGCAAGTTTTAATAAAAAATGTTTATTAAAGTCTTTTTATATTTTCAAGCACCAAATTTAAATTTTAAATGTTAAACTGACAATTCGTTATATCTTAAATTTTATTATATTTTCTTGCTAAATATAACTCATGGTATGATTAATAATGGATGATATTTCCTGCGGGCTCATGAAATCAGAAACTCGGTTATTATCGATAATTATCATACCTACCACTTGTTATATTATGGGTGACAATATTTTAAAATGTTTTTTTGATTTGTCTTTGTTAAGGCATTGTTTTTATGTACGTCAAAAAATAATACAACGAAAATCGCACGAGAGATCGATAAATTAAAAATAATTCTTCATATCTTTTTTCAAACCTTTTGCCATTTGGTAAATGAACAATCTATTTCATGGCAACAGGCTTTTAAAAATCTGTCCAATTATTTTTAATTAATTCTGTTGCGATACTATTACTGAAAAGCTAAACTGAAATTTTAATTATCAGGCTTAATTTTTTGACATTTAGATGAAGTTGACAAAAGCTATCTTGATCATGTTAAATTTTATACATTTTTAAAGTGATTTTTCCTTTTAGACCTTTTAAACAAAAATACCTTTGTTATCTAAAATTTAATAAAATCTCGTAAAATGAAATCCAAATACCCAATATAGACCAGGATCGATAATTTTTGAAACCAATTAAAATAACAGTAGGATGAAACCCATTGGAAAAGGAGAAGAATATAATAAAAATGAAAGGAAAAATAAATTACGGGCGATCTGACTTCGGGAAGTGGGAGGGGGGGGTTTAAGGGTAAAAAATGGTTTATCTCGATTTCCGGCAAAACTACAAGTCCTATGGAAAAAAGTTAAATGGCAAAGTTGTAGGTAATAAAAGGATCTACAACTTTTGTAATTACAATTTTTTTACATAACCTCAAAATTTATGTGAAAAATTCAAAAAACCAAGTTTTTGGTTTTTTATTTTTATCTTTTTCAAAAAAAAATTTTTTTTCACGAAATTTGGTGAAAACTTACCTTTTTATGTCCCAAATACACTGTAATTTATTTGATTTGAATTATTTATTATTTCGCCTTATTTTGACTTAATATCAAAAAAGCACCCTAATTTTCAATCGAAAATTCTCGCGTCAAAATATCAGCTTTTTTCAAAAAGTCGGTGTGCTTTTTGTTCGTTGAAATCTCTACTTTCTGATGGTGTAGAAAAAATATACATTACTATGGTAAATGTTCTCAGAAAATGCAAAAAATATTATAATGAATAACGAAAAAAACTCGAATTCGAAAAGTACAATTTCATCAAAAAAATGTGATTGTTGCAATTTTTTTAGTTAAAAAGTTTATTTATTAAATTCTAATAATATTTATGTCAGAAAATCTCATAAAATATAAAAATACATGAAAATCATACTATTGAATGTAGATACTTCATTCTGATTACGTTATTCATTATAATATTTTTTGTATTTTCTGAGAACATTTACCATAGTAATGTATATTTTTTTTACACCATCAGAAAATAGAGAGTTCATCGAACAAAAAGCACACCGACTTTTTGAAAAAAGCTGATATTTTGACGCGAGAATTTTCGATTGAAAATTAGGGTGCTTTTTTGATATTAAGTCAAAATAAGGCGAAATAATAAATATTTTAAATCAAATAAATTGCAGTGTATTTGGGACATAAAAATGTAAGTTTTCACCAAATTTCGTGGAAAAATTTTTTTTTTTGAAAAAGATAAAAATAAAAAACCAAAAACGTGGTTTTTTGAATTTTTCACATAAATATTGAGGTTATGTGAAAAAATTGTAAATACAAAAGTTGTAGATCTTTTTATTACCTACAACTTTGACATTTAACTTTTTTCTATAGGACTTGTAGTTTTGCCGGAAATCGAGATAAACCATTTTTTACCCTTAAACCCCCCCCCTACCACTTCCCAAACTCAGATCGCCCGTAATTTATTTTTCCTTTAATTTTTATTATATTCTCTATACCTATATGAATGAATGAATGAATGAATGAATGAATGAATGAATGAATGAATTAATTAATTAATTAATTAATTAATTAATTAATAAATGAAATTTATAACGGCAAAAAACTTTGCCATATAGCTTTGGGTGGATGAATAAAACAAATAAAGAATCTAAAATTAAGGAAATATAAATAAATATCACATTTGTTATTAATTTTAATTAAGTTTATAATGGCAAAATCGCTATAGTTGTATGAATAAAATTCAATAACAAATTTTGTTTATAAAAGGTTTGTAAAAACGTTTAGGGTAATGAAACTTTAATAAAACCAATTAATTTGTAAAGCAATAAACTGCTTTTACGACACCATTTGCATTGTAGACGGTAGAAAAATAGTTCTTTTATATTTTCTTTAAATTAATTTTAATTTAAGTTTTAGTTGTGATTACCTATATAATATATTAATTATATTACATTACTTTTATTAGACTCTCAACACAATTTCAACTGAGAAGAACTCAACAATCGTGTTCCCACTACCGATTGATATACTTTCATATTTTATGAGGGCTCAACAGGCTCAACATTCTTCTGAGTAAAAGAAAGTTTAAAAAATACTTAGCAATCATATTAATTAAAACCTATTTTGGTTATTTCGGAATTTATTTCATACTACCCCTAAAATGTGTTTATATTATACAATTTAAAATTTTAATCTTAAAAATATTAATTTTTTTTATGTTTTTTTAATTATTCAATAGTGAATTTCTAAATAAATCATCTACCCATACTATGAACATAATAAGATAAAATAAATTCCAAAATTACCTTAAGGGACACCTTAATATTCATATATCGAATTTTTTCGTGTTTATTAATTTAATATTGTTGCCATTTCTTTTATAAATTTAGTAATATTTGTATAATATTGCTACTAAAACTGTCTAGAAGTAAATAAATATATATAATTGTAAAATTTTTATTAATAATGTTTAATTAAAATCGTTAATTTTAACATATCAAAAATTATAAAGTAGAACTGAAGAAGTTATACCGTAAAATATTTATTAATTTAACGAGAAAATTTTAAAATTAATAAGAAACAACTAGAGGGTTATAAATATTTTAATATTAAATAAAACCTTTTCTCTATTTTTTAAACTTTACATCGCATTTGTATAGGTATTTTAATATTAAGTGATTTTAAAAGTGAAGTTTTAAAATAACAATCCTAAATTATAAATTAAACCAAATCACAATGTATTTTTAAAAGCTTTAATTTAATTATATTGTTATTTATTTTGGTAATCAAAATTAAAGGATTATAATTTATTAGTTTTTAAAAAGTAAATTTTCCGTACTTTTGGTAAATAGTTTTAGTTAAAAAAGTTGTTTTTAATTTAGAATAAGAATTATTTTAAGCATAAAAATAACACATTAATCTCAATGATTATCACTTATTATAGCAATTTTATTGTTTGTTAAATCTTTTGAACTTTTATTACTATCGATTAATAAAATATTTAATTTATTAGTTAAAAGCTATTTATTCAATTTCAAGTTTAATGAACTGGTATTTTTAATGATTATTACAGACATACAACAAAACATATAAATGCTTAATTACTTTTATTCGAGTTTGAACGAAGTTTGATACCGCAACGTCATCTCACGGCAACGGTGGGCAGTGCATGGCTGATGACGTTGAGTAAAAACATACAGCGTTGGAACTCTAATCATTTATTTAAATTAAGCAACATACCACCCTTAAGTTTGCTTTAGGCACACGTTTGTATAACAATCTTATACATATATATATATAAAATAAATTTTATTAAAATTGAGGGTGGACCAAACAACATTCATTTTCTATATTATTATTATTTTTATTATTATATACCCAAAATATTCTAATTAATAGTTTTTAGTTCGTGGCTAAGTTATAAAAGTAGTTAAATTTCAGGGTGGTACATTATTTTGTTACTTAGTTTATATATAAATAAAAGCAGCTTTGAAATCATTAATTAAAAATTACACACAGTTTAAATTTTCTTAATTTTCTAGAATAAACATAGATTATATTAAAAGCATGTCAATGTTTTGCACGAAAATTAAAAGCACAGGTGTTTATTTTTGTAATAAAGATGTGATTACCATGCAGGGAAAAATAAAACTATAGTATAATCACAAAAGTTTTTCACAAAATTATTTTATTATAAATTCAATATTTGGTAAAATTTGTACCATAGTTTAGACGCCCCTGTATTATTTTTGAGTTTTGAGGCATTTGCCAGGTCACAGTTAATATGGCTTAGTTATTCTTAACCATAGCTTAAGTACACAAAGCTTTTAAATCGTATTAATAAAATAACATCATCATCATTAATCTCAATCTATGATATTTAAATAATTTGTTTAAAAAATTAAATTATAAAAAAGTGCATACTTTGAGCAACAATTTATAATCAAGGTATTCACGGCTCAGTACTTTACTAAGATATCAGACTTATCTTCTACACTATATCTATTAATAAGTACTACGATAAAATTAGGTAATATTTATCTAGCTCGTGTAAATGGTGTATGCCTGAAGCTGCTTTAACCAAAATGTTGACATAGTGGTTAGTTTCATTAATCATAATAATCATAATAATTTTCTAGGAATAAATTTTAGATGTTAGGCTATATAAGTGGAAGATTTGTAAGGTATTTAGGTAAATTATTGAATACCGGGTTTATATTTTTAGCTTTTAATTAAAAATATTAACCTAAAACTTAATCGCGCGTATTTTAAAAAGCTTAAATGTACTTATTAAAAATATTGATTATTAATCCTGTTTAACGCTCAAAAATTCTAATAATTTTTATTTTGAACAGACTTTGACTAAAATATCCCATGGAAAAAGCTCAACTATATTATTTCCAGTCCCTTTGAATATGATGTCGTTATTTATGGGACGTACCAAGGAAAAGGAATAAAGTCTGATTTTATATAATTTTTATAAAATATTATTGTATGTTCCAATGTTTAAAAAAGATTAAATATTATATTACGTGTTTAGTCTTCCTTTTTTATTTTAATACTTTTTAGTTGTATTTCTAGCCAAATTATTATTATGTTAAATTTTTAATGTATATATATACAATAATACAAAGTCTAATAAATAATGTACCTAATTCTTTATAATATTGTGATATTAAAACCAAATTAAATAAACCTGCTGCTATAAAGAATCTATAGGTTAATAAAAACGAATAATAAATAGAGGTCCCATTTAAGATTTAATTTAATTTAATTTAAGATTTTATAACCCTGTAATGTATACATCCAAAATTTAGTTAATTTTTTCATAAACATAAAGTAAAATTAATGTCGTCTACATGTATTTAATCAGTAAACTATGATTTTCCTTATGCTATCAGTCTATCTGAGCAAAAGTAATGCCAAGGGAATTGATAAAAAAACTCACAAATTAATTGCAAATAAACAGTCCTGCTGTATGTATATTTTTCCATAATTATTATTTATTCATATCGTAAATGTTTTCGGCTATAAGATATGTCTATGTCTGTAATAATCATTTAATTTATAATGTTTTTATTTTTAACAAACATTATAAAGCGTATTTAATACTATGTTTGTATTTTTTATTAAATTAATTATACGTCAAAAAAATTTAAAAGAACATACGTACATTGTACACAATAATTTTTTTAAGCGTATAAAAATAAAACACTCATAAGCCTATATAGAAAAAAGTAGTCAAATATTTTATTTTTCACTTAGCTGTTATTTTGTTATAACGCCTAGGAACCGAGATATGTAAATCCATAATAACGATGCGTAATAAGAAGGCGTAATGGATTCATTACGCCCTCTCATTTTTTTCGGGATGAGTGTTGCTCTCCGGGCGTAATTATCTTAATAACACCGTTATAAAATAATGAAAATACAATAAAATTACATAGAAAGAGTGGTTTCACTGAAGAATAAATTTATGCACATAACCTATAATATCAAACGTCAACATTATGTACCTAAGACAAAATGTCAGAAACTCAAAAACTCCATTGTATAGATAATTAAATTAAACGCTTAAAAAAATAATATAAAACAAGGCGGAGAAAGCATATTAACTGCCTCGCTGAAATCTGCAGCCTCGTATGCGCTTTCTCCACCTGGTAAATAATGTACTTTATGTAGGCACGTTTAAATTTTATATAACAGGATAATTTAGTCTTTTTTATTAATGAAATAAATTATAAATACCACAAATTAACTAAAATATTTTGAAAAACTAACATTTAACATCAAAATTGAAATGTAAAAATAAGTTAGACTTATTTATTTAAAATTGTCTATAATTTATTAGTAGTAGTGGTAAATATCTTTATTGGAATAAACCTAAAGGCTAATGACCGACATCTAATTTATTATTTAATTTAAAATAACTACAGTAAAATTGTATAAAATAATAATAAAATTATTTATTTTAATTATGTTATTTTTATTTTAAAACTTGGCACATAAATGTATTGCAAAGAAAGGTTTTAAAGACCAACATTTGTAGGTATTTAATGTTTTATGATGTTTCAATGAACGATAGTTTATTAAGATTGTGTCGATGTTTTTAGATATTAAAGAACTATGTACTTATTATAATTAATTCTTATGACAATTGTTTTATTAAAAAGGTGTTTTTAATTTTGTGGTACAAAATGAATGATGGTTAAAATCTGGCCTAATCACGATATAATTTTCACCACAATTTATCACACCTTTAAAATTGCAGCACACTAACTACTAACTTTACCACATTGTTCATTTTGTAACAAACTTTTCATCTTTAATGTTATACGAATATATTCAATATATCTATAAGCAAGCAACCTGTTTTTTTTCTGCTTTCACATCTCTAAAAAGCTTTCATTAAGTCTTTTAACATTTTTTTCAACATAAAGCTCTAGAATTGAGTTGAGCTCAATTGGATTTATTACAGTAGTTAAGTTTAAGTTATACGTTTAGTATTTGTTGGTAGATATCAATTCTGGAGCATTACATTACATAGCCTATGTCCTAATTTATTTTTATTATTTAGACTTTGAATACTATATCTGCCGAGAAGAATTCAACTATTGTATTCCCATTGCCGATTGATATGTTAACTTACTTTATAAAAGCTCAGGATGCTCAAAATGCAGCGAAAAACTCTTAATAATGTTTAAGAATACTAACTAACCTTAAAATGGTAAGTATAAATGAACCTTCGATTTTTGACGTTAAAAGAAAAACTAAGTAGGTATTGGAAAATATTATATATATACAATAATATATTACTTATTAATATCAACGTCATAGATTAATAGCGTTATAAAACGTTATAGAAAAATTTATTTGTTAAATTATGTGCTATTAAACATTTCAGGCTGAAATTTTCAGCACCGTTTTATTAAAAAATCATTATCTCGTAAACTGTTTACTAAAATCAGACAATGTTGAAAAATTAATGCAATAAGAAATTACTTCTTTCTTTTTAATACACCATCGCCGATGATGCCGAAATTTAAAAAATTGTACTCTAAATTCTGTACTTAAGATTTAGAAACCATTTTTGTGCTTGCCCTTTGGACAGTGGACCAAAATGGCAAAAAGTGGTCAAGCACCATATTTTAGTGGTATTAATTTTGATCCTGTAGAAATTTGTATTTAATTTGCTCAGTGGCGGCGATTTTATCGGGGTTTAAAATGTTATGTTATGTTATATAAAATCTTGTTAGTAAGTTAAAAATTAAATTATTTTGCTATTAAATATTTTAATAAAATCTGATCTAATTCTTTAAAAATATTAATTTAACTGGATTAGTAGCTGTGATTTTATACTGGGTTAAATATAAAAATCTAGTAACCTACAGGTATAAAAACAACAGGTAATAGTTTTATTTAGAATTAAAAGTAATTAACTTTATACCAGTACCAATTAAATTATTTATTTTTTATAAAATTAACACACACAAAATTTGTAATCAAATTTAAATTAAATAGTTTACAAAAAAATGTAATTTGGCAAGATTTCTATCATCCTCTGAAATGTGCATTATGGTTTCTATATATAGGTATATATAGTTAACGAAATATTGATTTTTTAATCACACGGTGCACATATGAACATTGTTTAATCGCAAATTGACAAATGAATTAGGTATTCTAAAACATTTAGAACTTGACTTGATATGAATAAAAATACTTTTTTTTTTTACTTTTAAATTCAAAAATCGTAGACTCATTTGGGAAATTTATACTAACTTAAAAATACTGTTTTAAATTTAAATAATAAACTGTATGTTATCGTAATAGTATTAACTTTGTCACAAAACTATAATAGTATTATAAGGTAAGTAATTATTAATAATCTTTATTCATAATTATGTAAAAAAATATTTAAGTAAGTCTTAGTCATTACTAATCAATTAACTAATTATCTTCAGAATTTGTGAGAGTATCAGTAGAGGGTTAAATAGTTTAGTTAATTATTTTCATAGTTTTAAATTGATTCATCTATCCATATAGTAGTGCACTTTAATGGCGTAATAATGCAATACAATGCCAGTTAATCATTGAATACATTTTTAGACATACTCTATATGTCTGAAATTTTAAATAACTTAGGACCGTATGCAGAAACTTGATTTATTTATATCAACTGATTTAGCAAATCAGTGTATAAAGGTTTTTCACGTTTTAAAACTGTTTTATAAAATAAATTGGATAATTATCTTTCAACGTTTATATTTTCCATAATAAAGTGGATTTCTATACATTGACGACTGATTTAAAATATGAATAAAAATAGACTGTATTTTCGTTTGTAAATATATATATATATATATATATATATATATATATATATATATATATATATATATATATATATATATATATATATATATATATATATATATATATATAAATATATATATATATATATGAAAAAATAAATTAAGAAGACTACACCTTCCACCAATTTTCCAGCACAATTTTTCTGGACATGCAATTTTTGAGTATAGCTCACTCCTTTTGATTAAAAAAGTTTATTCTGAAGCCATAATTTATGTATATCAAGCATTAACTTAACATATGTTATCCTCTAGAGATTGTTTCTTAATTTTTTTATATTCTTGTAACAAAATTTAAATGTCTTTTTTTCCTGTACATTTTTCAAAACATTTGCCTAAATGCCTAAAAAGGTGTTATTGGTACCTGTAAAAGAATAAGTCTAGTATTCCTATAACCAAAATATAATTATATAATTATTATAATTATAATTATATATAATTATAATATAATTATTATAATTATATATAATAATAATAAATAAGCCGTAATTTTCGTTTTTCATACCTTTTAATGCAAATTTAGGTACTTGTAACATAACCCAATTGTTGTGTTCTATATTGCCGCAATCCTTTTCAAAACCAAGTTTTTGTCAACAATAAGGTTTAGTCAGTTATAAATGTATTTATCTGTATATTTCATAATACATTTTAAAAATGTATCACTCTTATAATGTAATAATGTAATGTAATAAATAAATCAACGTTTCTGCATACGGCCCTTAGTATTCTAAAACCAATGTCAATAAATTTTAGGTCACCCTTGTGCACACAACCCTTACAATTATTTATAATTAATAAACACTTTAATATAAATATTTAGTGGCATCCAAAAATCAATAAAAATAACTAATAATATGTTAAAAACTGTTCAATAAATAAATTTGTACTTACTACTCTTAAGGGTAAATTTAATTAAAATCCTTTATATTTTTTCTATACTTTAATATACATACGTACATAAATGGTTATAATCTTTAAAAATATGAAATTATGTATTTAGGTATATTTTACTTAACTTTTCAATAAGGTATTGTAA
This sequence comes from Brassicogethes aeneus, assembly GCA_921294245.1. Lineage (NCBI taxonomy): Eukaryota > Metazoa > Arthropoda > Insecta > Coleoptera > Nitidulidae > Brassicogethes > Brassicogethes aeneus. The sequence goes on along the minus strand of OV121132.1, from coordinate 81,140,793 downwards.
TTATAGTAATATCTATTTAGACAGTTATGCACTTATATTTATATTTTATGATTATTTAAATAAATATAAGATTCATTTTTCCTTATTTTTATTATACCTTGCCCTATTTTTGCGCAAGTTCTTTGAAATTTATCATATTTTCCAAATTTTAAAATTGTTCAGTTTTTTTTTAAAATGTCCCCTTGAGTGAATTTTACAACAGGAATAAAGAGTTAGACGCACATATATTACAAAAAAATTATATTAACATATTATTTAAAAAAATAAAAGAAATCTGCGTTTAGGGTTGTTTGTCTGTCTTTCAAGATCTTCTTTAGATTCCAAATCTGAATATTCACTTTCTTGAGGTGCGTTATATCCACGTACTTTTTCGAACAATTATTTTCGTCACTATTCCTTACTTTAAACCACTAAAACCAATAATTTTGAATAACTTTATTGTTAATTAATTAATTTAACTTATTTGCATTTTAGGTCCAGAATTGAGGAGTGTGCAATATTGGGGGTGCATTGTTTAAATGAGTTTAATTTTTCAATTTTGCCAAACATGTTTGTACATTTAATAAAACCAATGTAAATCTTGAAATATCTTTCTACTTCATAAGATCATTATAAGTATAAATTAATGACATCTGTGGAAAATTTTCGAAATATTTCTACCTACTGCGATGATAACATTTAATTGTCCTATACCCGAGGATCTTTACAGTTCTTGGAGTTAAGCTCCTTTCCATGAAAATGTTTCCCCCCAACCCCAAAGAAACACCAACACCAGCGAAAAAATCTAACTTCTCCCAATTCTTCAAGTGTGGTGCGCGCCTATGAGATGCACCAACGAAACCCCAACACCAACTCTTTGGCGCATGTGAGGTATAGCACTTCTCCCCCGTAAGATGTTCCCTCAAACTGAGGGCTTTTTTCCTCTTTTCGAGGATTTTGGCTATTAGCCATTGCTTAAGGAGCTTGGATTGCTCCTCAGAGATGGCGTTAATGGGGTATCTAATGTCTGTTATAGCCATCTTTGTCCCCACTGCGATGTCACGGTAATTTGCCATTGGTTTCGCACTTTCAGTTTTCCTGGGCCTCTTTGCTACCTGCTGAGGCATGCTTCCTTCCGATCGGTTTCGCTTTTGCGTCCCGGCCCTTTGGTGTGCATCTTTTGTTTTCAAGGTGGTCTTTGCGGTCTCTTCTCCTAGAATCGGGATTCGGTAGTCGGGCGGCTTGGCGGCTAGATTTTTGCCTTTGGGTCCCAGTGGGTCTCTTGGAGACCTTCGGTTCCCTTGAGGTAATGTTATCCGCTGCCGGAGATATTTCTTTTTTGGTATTCATACGTAAAGCATTTATAAAGCTGGGGCGCTAGGTTTCCCAGTTGTGGCCGCTAGGATCTGGGCTTCCCCCCAGCCTTTCATCTCATAAGCACGCCCCGCACTTGTAAAATTTGAAGAAGTTAGAGTGTTCTCATCACTTTGGCCGGGCAGTTAACTCTAGCCCCCCGTAGACCTCTTGATACCCTGCAGTGTTCCTGCAGAGGTCATTATACCAAGAGCAGTTTACGGTATATGAGCTGGTCCGCGATGGAGCTTTCATTCTGCACGAAAGGGTTTTACACAGCTGGCTTCCTTTATGGCTCTAAAAGCCAGGGTCAGTTTCCAGTCTCCGATCTCCTCTTATCCGCCATCTGGGATGCGCTAGATATGTGGCCATGTTTTGGCCTGAGTCGACCCCAACAGCTAGTTAAACTTTATTAATATTGGGTTTGTGCTCACTGCAGTTAAATTTGTTAACTTCTGGCGTATTTTGCTTTTAAATACACTTTAAACATTTAAAGTTTATACTCCTGTCTTTAAGGTTTAAATTGATATTATACGTACACATATATTTTGCATTAATTGTATTTTATTAGAATTCTTTCTAGTAAGACAATCACCATAAGCAGTATCTCCAAAGCTTAAATGAAATAAAACAAGGCATAAAGCATTTTTTTAATTTTTAATCGAATTCACGAAGGATTTTTAAATTTTAATATTATTTTTTGTCGCATAAGAAAATGTCGCTAATTTATTTATTGTTTCGATAAAAAAATTTACATTTTTTCAGAATAAACATAAAATGCTTGCAGTGTATAAATTAAAACAATTTTAAAAATGTATACAGAAATAAATTCTGGCCGAATTTCAAAACAGTGTGGTCTTAATTAAAAACAGTATTGGTAGGCATATACCGCTAAACCAGGTAACACATTCATTTAACTAAAATCCCAAATCAATTATTCTAATTTAGGGACTTTTGGAGTTCTCTGGAAATACATAATTTATGACATAAATATAAATAAACATAAATTTTATGTTTATTTATAGTTTGTATGTTGTTGTTAATTACCAAAACTATATATATATTAATGAAGTTAAATTTGAGGAAATAGTTATTATAGTTTACATGCTTTGTGGGGATAGAAACTTTGGTACACAGAAAAAATCTAACATAGTACCAAGAACAGCGCTTTCATTGAATGCATTAAAATTGAAGCAATCTAAATTGTTATTTGCTCAATTAATTACTATTAAACCAAAATAGGGAAATATTTTGCCTAAATGTCAAAGACTTTATTGCGTTAAATGTATACATAAAATAGTAACAACAATAGTAACGTTATTAAATAAATCAAATTAGTATTTAATGCAATAACATTCTACCATTCTAACAAATAAAATCAATATTAATATAAATAGATTTAGGAGCGATAACTTTTGTTGTTAATTTAAAAACAGTAAACGATTATAAATCAAGTGCTAACTACCTATTGGTATTATAGGAACTGTTATTCAGGAATACGGATTACTGTGTAAAATCATGACGCAATAATCTAATACAAAATTAAAAACACGTTGAATTAAAAAACAAGGTAATTATATATAACGTATATAACGTTTTTATTTATTTACTTATAATTAAAAAATATTTAACATCGTTTGTTAACAGTTTTTTTGTAAACCTATATAAGTAGTTTAAATTTAATTTTAAACTATTATGTGATGTGAAATGACATATTCGACTTGAAAATTTTTAATGGATAAAAAAGACTAAAAAACCGGTAGCATAAAACCTGCCAACAAATACATTTTTCAAATATAATCTGCGTGTAAAGCAAAGGGGCTTGCTATCGGATTTTAGAGTTGTAGTATACAAAGTCCAATTATTAATTTTGTCCCTAAAATCGCTCGTTAGGGCGTATTTTTCGTTTTACATCACATATTAACAAAATAAATAAACCTAATTTAGCATTAATTAACGTTTCGATAAATTTGTGGTACATGGTTGTTGAACGTAATTTAAACAGAATCCTCTGTTTGATCTGTCAGTTGGCGCTTCAGCACTGTCCGTATGAAACCAAAGTCGAAAAGGTTTAACGTTACCTGAAACAAATTGTGCATAACTTAATTAAAAAAGGAACAAAAACAAAAAAAAAATCATACAAAATAATTACGGGAGACCATTTTAACAATGGGATTGAGAACTGATTATTTTCCAATTAACATCTTATTTTTGAACTTATATTGGATTATGTAAATATCATAATTTACGCTGTTTAAAAAACAAATGTTCATCACTAAGATACTTTGTAACGAGTGATGATCAATGGGAAACATGTATATTATACATTGTATAACTTAACGTGATTTTTTATAGGGAATATCATTAATGATTCCTCTGAAATCCATTTCTTAAAGCAAAATATTTACTATACAGCCAAAATATTTTATTTTACTTTAACTAACCATATTTATTAAAAACTTATTAAACAAAAACACAATTATAGGGAATTTTTTTTAAATATTTTTTTAAAACTGTTTATTGCCCATTTTACGAAGGACTAGATTTTGACTAAAAACTAAAAAAAATTATTATTGCGTATAGGCATCTAAAAAAATTTAGGTGGTGCAAATGTGGATTTGAAAATAACCCGAACAGTGCATCGGCACGCACCTTGCGACAGAAGCGAAAATGCAAATTTTTGCGGTCGAAACTAAAAATATCCAAATCAATAATTTTCTTCCAAAATTTATTGCAGCTAGTAGGTAAGGCATCTAGATATGTCAAATGAATATTATAATGCGTCAAATCCAAATGACATTACGCTGTCAATAATTTCAATTGAACAATTTCACATTGTATTGTTTATATTTTTTGCTATTATCACAAACTTTAAATATTATTCAGTTATTAGTTTTGTTTTTTTGAAGTGTAAGGCATGAATATCATACCTGGAGGTAAGTAATATTAATTTATATAAGAAAAATAAGTAAATTTTGATTTCTTTGAATCCATAAAGTGACTTCATTAAAGGCTTTATTTGTGTATATTATTACGTAATTCAGTGAAGGATTTGGTTGCTGATCGAAAGCGATCGAGTGAAGTTATTTTTATAAATTATTGCCTACATTAGTCGTTTATGAGTCGCAATTAAAAAATCTTGCGGAAGGTTGCAGTATTACTTAAAAAATATTGTTTTTTTAAAAGACTTCAGTCCAAAAGTCAAATTATTATATACCTCCATTGCATTGGAGGTCCTCCAATACCAATAATAATGACATTTTATATATGTCAGTTGACCCTAACCTAAAAATGATGTTACAAAGTTCGTGGAGCTGTATGCATAGCTCTAAAATTTTAGCAGAAGCAATACTTCCAATAGGTCAATTGGGGGAAGAAGCTCAAGAAGCTAGAAATAAGGATATAAAGAGGTACCATAAAAGTCATGCTAGAAAATTTTCAAGAATTTAAAATTTAGAAGATGTCTTTAATGTGCTTTTAGTATCTTCAGATCCATATATTTCGAGCTTAAGAAAGTTACAACAAAAAAATTAAAAAGCTACGATGAAGATGCATGCATGAACCTACAATTTATAAAAAATCTGTCAGTTCAGATGAAAATATTGAAGAAGAGATTACAGAGTGATTAAGCTCTGTATTCCTTTTATATTAAATGTTATAACTTAATTTTAATTATTTACTTTTTATTAAAATTTCACCTTCTGTTTCTGGAAATACATTCCAGTGTTTATTTTATTCTTCTTAATTTGGTCTTAACCGCTTTATATACGTCATATCTGATTTGAAAAAGTCAAAGATATTTCGAGTTATTTTTTTTGCAAAAAAAATCAACTAAAAAAAATAATTATAAAATAATGTAATTACATTTTTAAAATATTTTGTGCTATTAATAACCTTGTCATGTTCAAGAACTATAGTCATATCATATATGTGTGATAAAAAGCATGGGGCGCTTTTTGGTTGCGTTTCTTTTAGATAATTTCGACAAAGCGCATTACGCTTTTTAGTATAGTCATTGAACATTAAGAAGTGATTGTTCTGTCACCAGAACAAAAAGTGTTCACAATTTTATTTGTTTACTAGTTAGTTAAAAGAAGGGAGCTGAGCGTGTAAAAACGATTAAATTCGATTGAAAATTTTATTTTTTTAGCTTTTATATTTTTTAAAGTAAATTACATGATTTTAAAATAAAAAAAAGTTTCGAACATACATTTTGGATTTTTCGCCTCTGTGCGACGGTTAAATTTATTTATATATTTTTACTTATTAACTATAATTAACTATAGTTATATAAATATATAGATATATAGAAAAATATAGATATTTTAATTAACGCTGTGGCTCCCGTCCCGAGGCAGGACTTAAGTTCAGTCCCGATTGACGTCATAATTTTAAGATTTGTTATGTTATAATAAAATATAAATAATAAATTGTACCTGTATACATGTTAGTAGAATCGAACCCGGTACCTCTCGCATGCCAAGCGACCGCCCTACCATCTCAGCCATCCAGCTTGACACCAATTATAAAAGCTCGGGGAATAAAAACGGATTTACAGTGTGTGACGTCTGTCGGGATCGAAGTTAAGTCCCGCCTCGGGACGGGAGCCACATCGTTTAATTAAACAAAATTAAAGTTTTTATTTTTTATATGCGTTTTTTATTTAAAATAAACATTTCTTTTTACAAATATTACGCATAATTAACTAAATTTTAATTGAAAAAAAAGTTTTTCATTTTTTAACGCGTTTTTAAATTTTTCGGAAATAATTGTATAACTTTTTTATCACACATGTGTATATATTATATATATTTTAACTGTGTTAAATAAGACTTATAACGTATAATGTACTATATGTTTCTTGCAGGTTTACATTTTTCGTAAACCTTTGTAATTACGAGCTACCGCGATTTAGCCATGCTGCGCTACAAATAAATATTCATACCTTTTCATATGCAAGGTCGTTTACAAAATATTTAAAATATAAGCGTTTACTGTTTAAAAACATACCACTTTAAGTATTTATAAAGTTAAAATAGATGTAATCCACAATTTTTCTTAACAAAATCTATTAGTTTAGGGTGTTTTTTTACCAAATTACTATCATAAAATTATCAACAATAAAAAACTATTTGCAAATTTTTTCCACCGATAAACCAAAGTGCGACCAGTGGCGTGGCATGGGTGTAAGGGCGAAGGAGGCGACAATTTCTTTTAATAAAAATTCAGGATTCTAAAATCAGGCACAACATTAAACGAACACTGACAATAATTATTATTACTGACATATCTAAACGAATATATTATATATAACTACCCCAAGGTCTGCCCCTGCGCTATTTTTTTGTATTTTTCCGTTGAAATCCTTTTGTGTTACCCTTAACCCAAGAAACATTTTTATTTCATCAATAACAGAAGCTTCCCGAGATATGAAATTTATTTATTTAGCTCGTTTGTTTTGCCAAACCAAAAGCCATAATGATAGTTATGCAGTTATTAATTACATAAACTTAGTAGTTTTACAACATGTAATGGCGAATCTGACGCGCAAAAGAATTCAATTAAAAAACATTCTTCTTACGATACAAAACATAATTACAAACATATTATTATAGGTAGGTATACCTAGAGGTAGGTATATACAAAATTAACCATAGTAGAGTTGAAGGGGGTAATGCAGTGCAGTGCTAACTAAATGAAATAAATTCCTTGCTGACGCGTCTGTATGGTAGGTTCATGGTGTCAGACAATGCTTAACTTAAGTATGTCATTGGGGCTTTTATCGTGCATAGGTATATCATCAAAGTTATGCGTTAAACATTTCAAGAAATATTTTTGGACGCGTCAGAAAGAATAAATTTCACTTTAAAGGTTATCAGGTAGGTATTGTTTCAAGTAAAATTTTCAGCTCAACACGAATATAATGTTTTTTGATGATTATTTTTTTTGACAGTTCTCTGTATTGTTGGGACATTGTTGAGGCATTGTTGTTGAGGGAACCTACAGCGAATTACAGCGATAATTTTTTGAAAATTTTCTCTGGTAGTTGCTATATATAAAAAACAAATTAAATTTTAATTAAATGTTGTTTTATTCATTATGAAATTCTTATTTGTTAACTGTACATTTCGTCTCATGGTGCAATTCTATTGGCCGACATTTGGGACGGAAAAATAATCCCCCGAATACCACACGAGCTTCAAAATTATCTGGCATTTCCCTCAAGGTTCCCTGCAAACAAATAAAGTCGTCAAGTTTTTCTGGAAAAATCACTCGCGCTTCGCGCTCGTGATTTTTTAACCTGAAAAACTTGACTCCTTCATTTGTTTGCAACGAACCTATCGGGAAAAATACCCGATAATTTTGAAGCTCTTGTGGTATTATAAGTGAAAATTCCACACCTGTAATTTTTAACCAATCAAAACGTGTATTTTTGATAGATCACCATGGCAACGGTTGAATTTTAGTGGAAATTTTTTCCTCGTGGGTACCCAACAGCGAATTATACTGGAAATTTTTTGACGTTTATAATGACAGAATATTTTTTTGACAATCTGGTTTTTATTTGTTTACATGATAATTTTGATACATTTCCATTACAAAGTTTAGATGTTTTCTATATTCGTTGGACACCTCCTTTCTTCTTAATGGCGAAAATGCAGGAATTGCAATAAATTAAATGTCTATGTCGAATGAAATATATATAATATTTAGACACTATTCTATTCACCTTTTTTTCCATTTAGCACTTTGAGTTTTGAATAGTTAAGATGCAAATATTCGTGAACAATTCAAAACAAATTTTCTTTCTTCAAGAAGGAGCCACAATCCTCTAATAATGCGGGTAAATAAGTCATTGCACGATGATTGATCATTACAGCAGACAATTTCACATTTTTTTACGTCGTGCCGCTTGACAGCTTCAAAATTGAAATAACTTTTAGGTTGGGATTGACTTAGTTGCCATGGTAACTAAATAATCAAGTCGAGGTCAAGTTAAATCAAAAAATAAATTTTAATTATTTAAACACAATTTGGTGTGGAATTTTCTTACCGAATACCACACGAGGTCAAATTAAATCCGGAAATTTTTTCTCCCTCATGAATATTTTTAGAAAATTATCCCTCGTCTTCGACTCGGGATAATTTTCAAAATATTCATGAGCTCGAAAAAATTTCCGGAAATAATTTGACCTCTAGTGGTATTACTAGTGACTATTCCACTCATTACTTTATGGACCAATCAGATTTCAGAAAACGAGTTGTTTTTTCAATAGCAACCAATTGGTTGCTATGCGAAAAATAATTGTCAATGTTGACTTTTCTAATTTTAAAATAAAAATGTCAAAAAATATGCGTTTTAGTAAAAAAAAATCATACAGAAATTGTAAGTTTGGTTAGTTTTTGTAGTTCCATTTGAAAATTTTAATGCCTATAAATATTTAAATAAAACGGTTGTTAAATTACTCTTCTTTCTTGATATTTATGTTTCTAAACTTATTTAATTTAATTTAATAAGAATGTTTTATAATCATAGTTTGTTATTAATTTATTTGAGAATAGAAGTAATACTTACAAAGGTATATAATAAATAATAAAAAGTTTTTTTCCCCAAAATTATTGTTAGATAAAACTTGTCAAGGTATAATACGAAATAATTTTATGAAATTTACCTTGTTATTTTAAGTTTTTAGGTATAAAAAAGAGTATGAAACATTTGGTGGATGTTTTAGTTTATTAATTATTTAATTATGGCCACTTGCACCGTTTTATCTAACTGATCAGTTAAATAAACTGCCAAGTTAAAAGGTAACAGGAGATTAGTGTCCAAAATCTTGCACCGTGATTTTTTCACTATGGTTTAAAATTTATCTTGTGATCTATGGAATTTGACTAAAAAATGGAAAAGATTGGTGCTAATAACTAACTTCACAATTATTTGTGACGCAAATATATTTTGAGGTTAATAGTTCGATTCTTTATAATCTGCAGATGTGGTTCGATTCTTTATCACCTGTGGTTCGATTTTATTTCATGTACTACCGATTCAGTTGATGTTAAGAGAGAATAATATGGATACAGAACCTGAAAAAAAAAAGGCTCGCTCCTCAAATTTTTCAGAAAATGAAAAAAATAATTTAATTAATACAAGGGATACAAGGGTATTATTGAAAACAAAGAGACGGGAAATGACAGGAGATTAGTGTCGAAAATCTTGCACCGTGATTTTTTCACTATGGTTTAAAATTTATCTTGTGATCTATGGAATTTGACTAAAAAATGGAAAAGATTGGTGCTAATAACTAACTTCACAATTATTTGTGACGCAAATATATTTTGAGGTTAATAGTTCGATTCTTTATAATCTGCACATGTGGTTCGATTCTTTATCACCTGTGGTTCGATTTTATTTCATGTACTACCGATTCAGTTGATGTTAAGAGAGAATAATATGGATACAGAACCTGAAAAAAAAAGGCTCGCTCCTCAAATTTTTCAGAAAATGAAAAAAATAATTTAATTAATACAAGGGATACAAGGGTATTATTGAAAACAAAGAGACAGATTGGGCTAAAACAATTAGAACAGGAAATTAACAATAAAAAGGATGAAACAGAAATGACTCTTTTGGATTTAAAAATTTAAGAAGAAAAAGAAAAACTTAATATATTATAATAATAAAAAAGAAGTGACTATTTATTTTATTTTATTTTTAAATAAGTATAAATTAAATAAAACATCAAAAATATTATTCACATTAAATTTTATAAATTCGCAAAATAATCTTGTATAAATTGATTTTGAAACATAATGCGATCTTGTGGATGAGTAACAACAGGGTAGGTACTAAAGTTCATGGCATTAATATCAGCATGCAGTGGCGGCTCTGGTTTATTCATGTCTCTAGCAATATTATGTAGTACAGCTGCAGCTGGAATAATGGACAAAGCTGTATCTAGTTTTAATCTTCTCTAGGGGCCTTAAGATACGAGAATAAATCATATATAGAATAACCACAAAGTCCTGGACCTCATTTTACATCTAAGTAAAACACATTTATGACGTTTACTTGCCGAACAACACTTAAATATTATCCGAAACAACTTATAACAACATTACATTTTCGAAAATATATACAATAAAGCCAACGTGCACGAGATAGTATTTAAAAAATGTAGGTGATGTTTATAGAACTAACAACTGCAATTTGAAAATGTAGGTTATATTTATCTAGTAATTAATTTTACCCTTTATTTCCCTCTTGCAGTGCCACCTGAAGTTTATCGGACTATCTTCCAGACACTAATGACTTACTGGACACATTACTTGCACAGTAAACGTATTTTCTTTAAATACTGCCATTGTTAAAATTCAAACTAGAAATTTAAAAAGTATTGATGGGGATTTGCTATGTTTTAATAAATAAAGCTCCATTTAATGACGTATTTAGAATTGAAAATATATATATTTGTATATATAAATGACAAACTTATTTTTAAAATATATATATTTTAAAATATATATATTTTTAAATATATTTTATACTTAAGCACCAATAATTATTTAAATTGCTAATAAAAATACACCTTGGTTAACATATCCCATACAAATTATGATTAAACTTAAAGAAAAAGCGTTTAACAAATTTAAACAAACGAGAACTCAGGTTTACTGGTAGTACTATAAAGATCTGAAAAACCAACTTACAACCTCAATTTAAAGTGAGAAAAAGTATATATATATATAGTAATACATCAATCGTTTTAACTTAAAAACAAAAACCGGAGTAATCCAGGCCACTAGGACATACCCAATAATTTTAATGATTTTTTTAAAGAATACTTTTTACAACGATTTAAGTATATACACTGTATATTATACAGGGTGTTTCATAATATATGCGCAGGACTTCAGGATGTGATAGCTCATCCAAAAAGATGAAAAAAGTCGCTATTAACTTACCCTCTAAAATGCACAAACGAGAACTCAGGTTTACTGGTAGTACTATAAAGATCTGAAAAACCAACTTACAACCTCAATTTAAAGTGAGAAAAAGTATATATATATAGTAATACATCAATCGTTTTAACTTAAAAACAAAAACCGGAGTAATCCAGGCCACTAGGACATACCCAATAATTTTAATGATTTTTTTTAAAGAATACTTTTTACAACGATTTAAGTACCTATATTAGGGTGTCCGTTATTTGGGCGATGTGCGAATTTTTTTGCTCGCACCCCCCAAAAAGTTGTAGTTTGGGAAAAAAAAAATTTTGGTAATTTTTTTAGATTTTTATTTTTTAATTAACCCGTGCCGCAAGAGGGTTAAAGATTTAATTATTGTTAAAATATGATTAAATTTTGCCTTTCACTATAGGCTTACCACTCCACGATTTTTCAATGAAAAAAGTCTGTCGAGTGGTTTTCTTATAGTTCAAACACCGCTGAACCCGAATCTGAAATTCGTTTTTTTTTTTCATTAATCGTTTTTTTAGAATAGCCTGTGTCGGGAGTAGGTAAAATCGCAAATCGGATGAAAAATGGGATTAGGCTCTTTTCACATTCAAAGTCCTGTAACGTCGCCAGTTTTCAATAAAAAAATCTGAAAATTGGTATACTTATGGTTTTGACATCGCTGAACTCGAATCTGACATTTTCATTGATGACAGCTGTCAAAATAGCTGTCAAAAATCCCAAAAAAACGGTTTTTTATTAAAAATGCCCATTTTATGGTTATTTCATGCGCTGAATCTGAATTTGATGCACTTTGAATTATTTATTTTCATAAAACCGAAATCCAAATCACTCAATAAAATGTACAAATGATTGAACTGTCAAATTTCAAGTTCCAAACATAATTTTACAGGGGCAAATGGGCATTTTTAATAAAAAATCGTTTTTGGGATTTTTGACAGCTATTTTGACAGCTGTCATCAATGAAAATATCAGATTCGAGTTCAGCGATGTCAAAACCATAAGTATACCAATTTTCAGATTTTTTTATTGAAAACTGGCGACGTTACAGGACTTTGAATGTGAAAAGAGCCTAATCCCATTTTTCATCCGATTTGCGATTTTACCTACTCCCGACACAGGCTATTCTAAAAAAACGATTAATGAAAAAAAAAACGAATTTCAGATTCGGGTTCAGCGGTGTTTGAACTATAAGAAAACCACTCGACAGACTTTTTTCATTGAAAAATCGTGGAGTGGTAAGCCTATAGTGAAAGGCAAAATTTAATCATATTTTAACAATAATTAAATCTTTAACCCTCTTGCGGCACGGGTTAATTAAAAAAAAAAAATCTAAAAAAATTACCAAAAATTTTTTTTTCCCAAACTACAACTTTTTGGGGGGTGCGAGCAAAAAAATTCGCACATCGCCCAAATAACGGACACCCTAACCTATATACAATGTATATTATACAGGGTGTTTCATAATATATGCGCAGGACTTCAGGATGTGATAGCTCATCCAAAAAGATGAAAAAAGTCGCTATTAACTTACCCTCTAAAATGCACAATTTTCGAGGTACAGGGTGTTGAAATTTTAGAAAAAAAATCGTTTTTTTCGATTATCTCTGGAACCGTTTGTCGTACAAAAAACAGCTTTTGTAAGCATTTTCTACTCATAATAAGCTATGTTTTGTGCCAGAAAAAAATTTTTTTTACTCATAATTGGTGGAGATTTTGAAGGGGTAGCGGGTGTTTTTCTCCTCAACTTCAACGCCCCTGAAAAAAGTACGGTTTTGAGAGGCCCATTCGAACCGCCAATGTTTTTTACACAAAAAGTACTCTTGCTCATAAGCTCTAAAGTTGACCGTTTTCGAGAAAAATCAACTTTTATATTTAAAAACATGTTCAATTTTTTGAAAAAAAAATTTTATTACTAATTAAACAAAATTTATTTTAACGTTAGAAAAAGTAACAAAACCAAACGATAATTGCAAATTTAAAAAAAAAATAAAAAATGATTTTTTACACAAATGCTGAAATGTTCGAAATGCGTTACCTTTACGGTTTGGAGAATTTAGCAAAGACAACTTTTGAATCATTTTTTATTTTGCAATTATGGTTTGGTTTTGTTACTTGTTCTAACGTTAAAATAAATTTTGTTTAATTAGTAAAAAAAAAATATTTTTTTTTAAATTGACCATGTTTTTAAACATAAAAGTTGATTTTTCTCTAAAACGGTCAACTTTAGAGCTTATGACCAAGAGTACCTTTTTTGTGTAGAAAACATTGGCAGTTCGAATAGGCCTCTCAAAACCGTACATTTTTCAGGGGCGTAGAAGTTGAGGACAAAAACACCCGCTACCCCTTCAAAATCTCCACCAATTATGAGTAAAAAAATTTTTTTTTCTGGCACAAAATATAGCTTATTTTGAGTAGAAAATGCTTACAAAAGCTGTTTTTTGTACGATAAACGGTTCCGGAGATATTCGAAAATTTCTAAAATTTCAACACCCTGTATCTCGAAAATTGTGCATTTTAGAGGGTAAGTTAATAGCGACTTTTTTCATCTTTTTGGATGAGCTATCACATCCTGAAGTCCTGCGCATATATTATGAAACACCCTGTATATCGTCGCCTTCATGAGAAAATTGCTTAACTCCATGTAGTAAAATTTTATAGGAAAGAAAAACATATTAAAGGTGTATGGTGTATCTCCACATTACCGCCAAAAAATTGTTTAATGGAAAATTACGTATCTCCAATATGTACTTTATGTTAATAAAAGTAACCTTAAATTATTCATGCTACCTTAACTTTACACACTATACAATCTTTTATACTTACTTTTAACAAATTTCACTTCGGAAAACATAGGTTTTACGCGTTAACAGAAAAAATAACTAGGCAATAACTTATACTTGTCAATGGCACTGATTTGTATACTGGAGTTAGGCATTATTCCCTGGACGCTCCTCCACGATTGGAGATACGTATATTTCTTTTTCTAAATTTAAAATTAACGGTTTATTTTAGGACTTTTGTAACTTGCATATAAATTAGTTACAGTTTTATCTAACAGATGCCACTAAAATACCATTTTAATGAAAATGTGGAGGTACGTGATTTTCTCCTGAAGGCGACGATATGTTGATTTCACAGACAAAATAGACTTGCCTTAGGGAGAAAATGATACGGCCGGGCGGGTGCCTGAACGGGTGCCTGTTTTCCAGTTCGCATCATTCATATTTGAGCAGTTGACCTGTGAGGATGTATTATTTATGTAAAATTCTTTGAACATTATGGGTAAATGTGTTGTCAAAGTGTGTCCTAGTCGTAGTGAAACTAGTTCCAGCCAATTTCAACCAATTTCCTTTTTTCAGTAAGTAGTAATTACTAGATAAATTTTAAGCGATTTTATTAATTTTGCATGTCAATACCTTGCGTGCGCACACAGATGTTGTATTGTTCTCTCCTGTGCACAGAGCCGTACTTCGTTTATTCTGGAGCGTAAAACTAGATGAATTTCTTTGATAATCCACTAGGAATATTTTAAATTAGATACCGCTCGTACGAAATTATTTAATACGGGCCTGGCAGAATACATATCTTCTCTTATATAATATAAACTGCTCACAAATTGAAGTGGAATTTTTTAAAATAGGGTTGTGTTAAAATCGCTGTAAAATTTTCAAAAAGCATCCGATTTTGAAACAGCTTTTACTTAAAAAGTGTTCCTATTTTCATAAACTGATAAAATCATTAAGTCATAACATATATATGTCTAATATAGGGCGATAAAAAAAGTCCTACAATTTTGTTCTTTTTAACTCTAGTGCAGGAGTTTTTTTAATCACCCTGTACACTTACACTAAGTTGCATCTTACAACCTGTAGTTTGTTTTACCAATATTTTTTTGATTTATTGCTCTCGGTACGATTTTTTTTATAAAAAGTCATTTTTTAATGAATACAAATTTTAACAACTAAGTTTATATTTAATGTAAGTTATACTTTTGATATAAAGTCGGCAGTTTAGTACCTAGTAGGCCCTCCTCGAGCTCTCATCACTGCTGCAACTCGTCTAGGCATACTATCTATTAGGTTATTAATTAAAAGTTTTGGTATATCTTCTCATTCTTCTACAACAGCATTTGCAAGCTGCTCCAAATTTAAAAAATCCTCATTAACACAAACTACAGGTTGTAAGATGCAACTTAGTGTAAGTGTACAGGGTGATTAAAAAAACTCCTGCACTAGAGTTAAAAAGAATAAAATTGTAGGACTTTTTTTATCACCCTATATTAGACATATATATGTTATGACTTAAATGATTTTATCAGTTTATGAAAATAGGAACACTTTTCTTTAAATAAGTAAAAGCTGTTTAAAAATCGGATGCTTTTTGAAAATTTTACAGCGATTTTAACACAACCCTATTTTAAAAAATTCCACTTCAATTTGTGAGCAGTTTATAATATAATGTATACATTCCCTTGCCCCCCTTCCCCGATTTATGACACGCTGGTTTCATGTTAGCGATACTGAACAGGGCAAGTCTATTTTGTCTGTGGTTGATTTTATGCTGCTTATATTACTCAAATCATTAACGCATGTCTTCTTAATTTTGTATTTCCAGAAGCTTGACAGATTTAAAGAGTAATAGCGCTACCAAAAAAGATATTATAACCTTATATAATGATTTGCGACCTATTTCCATATTGACCATTCTCTCAAAGATTCTGAAAAAAAATATGAATTAACAAATTCCAAAGCATGCGATTGACACCACAGAAAATGATTTAAAAATATGTTAAAAAAAAGATATTGATTGTAATGAACCTTTAATATTTTGAGGCAAGTGGTTGCCAGTAGCAACTTGCTACAACCTTACTGGACGTTAATAATGATACTTTAAGAAAACAAGGCAGCAGTATCGGTGCCTTTAGATTACTCCAAAGCGTTTGATACAAGTGTATTGAAAAAGTGCAAAAGTCCTGTCTTTGTTATACATTTGTTATAAAACATACAATCCTATTTTATACAATCAACAAAAATGTAAATGGTTTAATTTGGAAAATAGGCAAAAACTTCATGCCGCGACACTTTAATTAAATAATATTGAAAAATATGGAATATTAAATAATATGGAAATAATATTATTTTCAAAATATTTGTACTAGGTATAAAATAACTTTAAGAACTGATATCCACACATTAAATTTACCTCTTCATAAAAACTATATTTACACGATCTTTTACTTACAACGTATAAAACATAATATGAAATTTTAATTATTAATTTCAATATGTTTAAAAAAAAGGATTTGCTTGATGCAACTTTACATTAAAACAAATATTTTCTTAAAAAATTGTTAAAATTACTTCAAATTACGTATATATATATATTTTCTATTATTTTTTAGGGACTGCATACATGTAATTTTAAAATCATTTTAAAACTACCTTTAAGATTCCATTTTAGTGTCTTTTAAATTAATAATAATAAAAATAAATAAATTTATTTTGTATACAATCTCAAATGGTAAAATTAGACTTGTAACATTTATTGTTTAAACTCATTCTTACATTGAACATACAAATAAATTTGTATTATTTTAGTTTATTTTGTACATGGTACATATTAGTATTTTTATTATTATCCAAATAGTGATGTAGCGAGACCTGTATATACGAAAGTGATTTAAAACTTCACAACTTTATTTATACTTGACTTTTCTATGGAGTTTTAAAAGTTGTTACTTGTTTTAGTTTGTAAACTTTATTATCATACCTATTTTATATAATCCATACAAGGTGTCCAGAAAATGCAAGTTATCAGTACAAACATGTTGAGGAGATCTGCAAATACCCCCCTACTAAACAATCCATGGGTTATTACCAAAGACCGGATTTTAGGCCGTTAAAAATTGGAAATTAGGAGACTTAAATAGGC
Source organism: Brassicogethes aeneus (assembly GCA_921294245.1). Lineage (NCBI taxonomy): Eukaryota > Metazoa > Arthropoda > Insecta > Coleoptera > Nitidulidae > Brassicogethes > Brassicogethes aeneus. The sequence goes on along the minus strand of OV121132.1, from coordinate 81,123,552 downwards.
AATAAAAACCTACATTTTAGGCTGTTTTAGGCCTAAAGTGCCAAAAATAGGCCTCAACCGCCTAAAATAGGATTTTAGGCCGTTAAAAATTGGAAATTAGGACACATAAATAGGCAATAAAAACCTACATTTTAGGCCATTTTAGGCCCAAAGTGCCAAAAATAGGACTCAACATTGGCGTAACTAGTCATCTGACCCAGGGGGGGGCCTAGGGTGGTCCTGTTATTTTGACTAGGAATCTTAAAAAAAGTAAAACAAATGTTGTCTCCAAAAGGCACAAATAACAATTTTTTTGAACAAACAGTTTCAGTGAGAAAGGAAGTAAGTACTACAATGTGATATTGAGGATGTGTCCAAATATAATTGATGACCGTTTGTACCGCGCATGACCGTTTGTTGTTATGAAAAGGTACAATTGCTACATACACCTTAAGTGTATGTGCGCATGTTGGGCGGGGCTTAAATACGTCACTTGTTGAGTATTTTTAAATCTTTAATTATCTGCTGCTAAAATTCTTGTTTTTGCGATGCTGTTGGATGTTAACTTGCTCTATTTTTATTTTTGTTGTTTTTGCATTTAGTAAGGTTAGAATTACTTTTCAGTGTTCAAATTATTGTTATTGCGCTGTGTTAACCTGTTCTGTTTGTTTAATATTGTTTTTATGTTGCGTTGAAACTTGTTTTGTTTGTGTTTTAGTTTGTGTCGTACCATTTGCATTTATTAAAATGCGGTGTGGCATATTTGTATTCAACCAGTCCAAGAAAAACCCTTTAAATAAAAACAAATTTCATCGATTTCCGAAAAACTTTGATTTTTGCAAACAGTGGTTAAATGCCATAAAAAGAATGGACAATATTAACGTTAAGACCGCTTCTGTTTCCTCTAAATATTTTATGGACAGTGACTATAAGTTTAATTTAAAACACCAACTTAAACTACACTCCTAAATGTTATCAAGGACTGGAAGAATTTATTATCTATATTATAACACTTTCTTTAATATTAAGTTTAATAAAAACGCACTATGTCCAGATATTTCACTATTTTCTTTGATAATATTACTATTATTCGTGTATTCACACGCACGCAACTACTCATCAAGTGACGTCATGCACGGCACGAACCAAAACTCGTCCACGGGAGCATCCAGCCCGTGTTTTTATTTAAAGGGTTTTTCTTGCATCCAAATATGACACACCGCATTTTAATAAATTCAAATGGCACGACACAAACTAAAACACAAACAAAATAAATTAACGCAACACAAAAACAATAATAATTATTATTTATAAACAAACAGAACAGGTTAACACAGCGTAATACATATATGGAAATTACAATAAAACCTATGAAAACAGAGTAAATAATAATATTTAACCATTATTTTACAAACTTAATATTATCCATAATTATTTATAATAAATATTTAGATAAAACAAAAACACAATTACGTTTTTCATTAGCTTTTCACTAGTTTTTTAATTTCTGGTCCTCGTACTCGCCAAGGCCGTCTAGGCGAAATAAGAGCAAGAAAGCAGGGCATAATTAAAAATAATTTAATTTTTCGCATTGAAAAATATATTTTTTCTGAAAAATTAAAAGAGCCTATTTTAGGCTCAAAAAAATTTCCTTTTAGGACCCTAAATCAAAATTTCGCCATTTTAGGCTTTTAGGCAAAAACAAAGGGGTGTCAAACTCTTTATTTTTTTAAGTTTAGGATTAATATCAAGGTCCCAAACAAATGCCTAAAATAGAAACGAAAAGGCATTTTGCCTAAAATCCGTTCCTTGGTTATTACGATCCTAATTGTTTAAAATAAATGTATTCAAAAATCCATGTAAATAAAACTAATATTTAAATTTAGCGCGACGGAAATGTAATTGACGTACCGAGTACCGTGCCATTGGGTAGAAAAACTCTCCTGTTTAGATGGAAAAAGGAAGGGGGGAAGAATGCCGGTGGTTAAGGGTAAGGGAAGAACGGGGATCATTCGAGAAGAGCCGGGCAGCGACTAGAGGTACAAAATTGTATGTGCAGAAAAATGGTTAAATTTGTAGGTTTGTACATTTTAAATAACTAAATTATTGTATTATAAATATTCTCGAGCATTTTGGTATAATTAGTTTACACAAATACCTTGTGTAAAGATAAATATTCGATCATTTGACTTGGAGTTATAGATCGAACGATTCCGCCATGATGGCTTATAAACCACGCCCGTAATCGACATGAAATACATTTACATTTGAACTCTCGTATTATAATTTAGATTTTAAGTTATAAACAATTGGTACTTGATTTTATTTAATTAAAAGAGCAAGGTAGTACGGATTTAATCTAATTAAATGGACAGGGCCGTATTTGATTAAATCTAGCTAAATATCAGGATTATACTTGAAATATTTAATTATTTTAATAAATATTTCAAAAAAGGGATTTAACATAAACGCTGTGTAAATTAAGTGTATTTAATATCGGTTTTCTTGAATGCGGGATTTATAAAATTGTACTCGCAGATTCACATTTATGTCCCGCAATTAGTGATTTTTTACCAGTCATATTTAATTATTTGGTATAACGTTTGGAGTAAGCAGCAACAGTAATTGTGTGATAGCGACATTAAATTTATCCACTTTCCGTGGAGTCCTCATACAACGAGACCTTTTTGAATTACTATCCTGTTTTTTTATTAGGTGCCAGCCGGTCTGATTTCATCTGACTGCGCGACGCAGAAATTGTTTTTGTTATTTGTGTCATTTTGATTACCCAGTATTTTATGGTAATCATTAATTTATTAAAGTTTTCCGACAAATGAGGCATAATAGACAATTGCGAACCCTCAGTTGAAGCAATCTTGAGCCTAAATTATTTACTTCTTATTCTAAATTCAACAGTAAATAATTATAAAAACTTTATTTGGATGATAGAGGCCTAATGCAAATGGAATGCTTGATGAATAAAGTTAAATTTAAAATACAAAAATGGAGACTAAGACTCAATCTACTTTCACCCAACAAACAAGCAAATAAACAAATAAACAAATTGAAAATGAAAACGAGGAACACATACGACAGCTAAGCTCTAGTATGATGTATTATTTATCTAGTGATATTTATATATTTATTTATTTATATTATATTTGGGTTGTGGTCGCAGTAAGGAGATATTGTGTGGTTTTAACGGTTTGTAGGATGTCTCTTTATTTCAGAAAATTAAGTTAAATGTCGTTTGGGTTGCGGTTATTTTTCTTGCTTTGTCCAAATAAATATCATTATTGTTTGTTATAAATTTTAATTATTTTATTTATACTGTGTAACTCACTCCCATAATCCCTTATTTTGGAAGGTTTTATGAGCGATATTTATATAAAAAAATAAACGACCTGAGTTCAAACGTAATTTATTGTCTTTTATTTACTGTATTAATAATTTCCCTTTTAAATACTTTCCCCATGAATACAACACCTCAAAAGTACCTAGGGTTGCTAAATTAATGAGCTTTATTACCGTAAGTATTTATTTTATTTCTTTGTCGTAATTTAATATAATATTTGCCGTGTTGTTATACTTCATTTATCACTTGGGGTGTAACTTTTTCAGATTCTTTGCTGGGGGGAGGGGGTGTGTACGCTTACAATGTAGCGGCCAAAATACCTAAATTAAGAGCATAAATGTATTCTCCAAAAATGGTCATATTATTAATTAACTCTCTTAAAATGAAATTGTCAAAATTCTACAATTTGAATTAGTACCAGAATTTTTTTTTAATAAAATAGTCGTTTTCAATTTTAAATAGTTAATTTTTATTACTTAAATAGTTAAAGTTTGACTTATTTAAGATTAGTAATAATTTTTGACTATTTCTGATAGTTAAAAGTAACTAATGTTTCTAATCGTTTACGGCCAACAACAAATTATTGTTTGAGTTAAATGCATATAGGCTCCATGGTTAAATTGCCCATAAAAACAAATAAAGATGCAAAAAGTTTAGCTCAAAACAGCAACACAAAAAATATATTCAACTTTAAAATATTATGAGCAATATTTATAGACAAATAAAATTGATTTTTATAAAAGTGACTGATGGTTCATTGGTTATGAGTAGGGATGGGATTTTAGTTATTTTACCTTTTTTTAACCGATGTAACTATTTGAAAACCAATAATGCCAAAATGTGTTTTAAAAGATTTTCTTTTATATGAATCTAACTTGTTTTCACCTTTTTTTACCTTTTTTGGAGGTTTTTGCTTTAAACCACCTTTTTTATACTTTTGTTACCTATTTTTTTAACTTGTTTTCACCTTTTTTTACCCTTTTTGGAGGTGACAAAAGGCATAATCTTAAGTCTCAAAATGTAGAAAAGATTCTTATTTGTTACTCAAGTAGTAAAGTTACATGTAACATGCATAGTGGGTAAATATTAGGTATTCCATATTTTTTAGTTCCTTCTTGCTTTAAGGTAGTTTTCGTGGTACAATATTGTCAAAAATTTTTAGATTATACGCACTGTAAAAGTATACGAGCTTGTAGATAAGTGATTCATAATTTTTTCGCAAGACTGTACCCTGGAGACGTTACCTTTACGTAATACTTTCATAAGTTTTAATCCGGCAACGTCGCTTATGCTCAACCAATAGATATATTGGAGACTGAATTAGTCTGTTTGAATTTACTGCGGAAATAATATCTATACTCGCGTATAGCGTTGCCAAGTTGTTTTTATCTGACACTAGTGATGTATACTTTTTACAAATTGTTGAACTCTAAACGGATATTTATAAACAATTGGACGGTCAAAATTTATTTTTTAAACTCAGCAAAAATACATTAAAAGACTGTTTTTTGAAAGCTTCTGACAGTTAGTTTTTTTTATAACTAAGAAACTGGTAGAGAACTACAGAAAGCGTATACAATCAATGTTAATTATCCAATTTTTAATTGAATTTATCCCGGGTTATAGACGATCAATCGACAAATTTTAAGGATAATTGTATGGTCATTGTGGGAGCGTGTTGAGGATGACTAAGTGTTGCGTAAGACAAGCAACGCGAACTATAACTCAACGATTGTGAATCAGTCTCGTTCCAACACGGGGAGCCGAAACATTGTTTGTTATTTACTTATAAATTATTATTGTGAGAAACTTTATTAGTTATTTACTTGTTATATATTATTGTGTGATATTGGATCAATTAAAGAGTGTTCTACATATACAAATACCTGAGTCTTATTATTACGGATACCACAATTGGCGACTGAGGTAAATACAATGTTTTGGTAAAGAAGTAAATAAATATATAAAAAAAAAATAGCTAAAGTATTTTTGTTGGTTTTGCATATCAAAATTATTTAAATAAGATACGCAATTGCATAATGTAATAAGTAAGGCGAATAAAAAGCTAAGAACTATAACTGCAAATAAAAAGTTAAATCAAAGTAAACCTTGATCGGGTTGTTTAGGTTAAACCCTGAAAAAAAATTGTTCGAGTTCAATCTCGAAAATAAATAAAGGTTTTCGGGTTAAATCCTGATAAAGTCGATCGGGTTAAATCCTGATAAAAGTGGATCGGGTTGAATCCTGATAAAAGTGGATCGGGTTAAATCCTGATAGAAAGTAAAAAGATCGGCTTAAATCCTAATAAACAAGAAAATAAAAAATATGTATGTTCGGGTTAAATCCTGATAAAAAGTGGATCGGGTTAAATCCTGATAAAAGTCGATCGGGTTAAATCCTGATAAAAGTTGATCGGGTTAAATCCTGATAAAAGTTGATCGGGTTAAATCCTGATAAAAGTGGATCGGGTTAAATCCTGATATACAAAAAGGGCCTGGTTAAATCCTGAAAAAAAAACAGTTCCAACTTTTTATTCCATACTTGTTACATCGAGTAACAAAAGGTGTGAATCATATGAGCAGAAACTGTTGAATATTATTTTTTTTAGCTGTATGTCTAGTTAGTTGACCATGAGCGAATCATCAGGAATTAAACCATTCCGATGCGACGACATTGATAAGGCTTCCATCAGAAATGAATGGGAAAAATGGATCCGTTCTTTTCGTCTTTATTTGGATGCGGAGGAAATAACAAATCAAAGCAAGAGAAGAAATAAACTGTTACACCTCGGAGGCCCACAGCTACAAGAAGTTGCGTACAATATCCCTGGAGCAGTGGTTGATTTAAATACCGAAAGTGGGGTTGACATTTTTCAAGTTTTGGTTGAAACATTAACCAATTACTTTTCACCTGTTCAAAATTCTACTTTTGAACGTCATTCGTTCAGAAAATTAAAACCGGAAGGAGGAGAGTCTCTAAACAAATACCTACTAAGACTTAGGCAACAGGTAACGAAGTGCTCTTTTGGCAAGTCCGAGAAAGAATCGTCGGAGATAAACATCAAGGACAAACTGATTGATGACTGGGCTTCCGCTGACCTAAAAACCAAACTTCTGGAAAAAGAGAGGTCTCTATCGGAAGTAATAGACCTATGCCAGATCCACGAGCAGATTAAGGACCAGACAAAAATAATGGACACGGGAACTGTCGCTACTCCTTCCACATCTACATCCATAAATGGAATATTAATTAAGAAACCTAACAACACGCCATGCTCGAGGTGTGGAAAGATACAACATCAAGGAAATGATTCGAGGTGTCCGGCTAGAGACGCCAAATGTTTTAAATGTGAGCGAGTTGGACATTTCGCAAATAAATGCTATACAAAATCAGAAAATGCACGTAAAAGGCCACAGATGGAATATAATAGGCCCAATAAAAGAAGAATGGGAAAAGGATCACGTGTTAATTACATAAATTCTGATCCGGCGAACCAAGACACAGAGGAAAAGGAAACACCTAGGCGTTACGAGTGTTTCCAGCTTAGTGGAAGACAACAGGTCCAAAAGGAAATTGAACAAGATGAATATATCAAATGTAGCGTGGGAGGGGTACCATTGACCCTACTGATCGACTCTGGCTCTAAAGTAAATATTGTAAATGGGTTAGATTGGACAAATCTGAAAGAAAAGCAAGCCCTAATTTGGAACTTGGATTCAAAAACTAAAAGCACGCTAAGACCATATGCAGTCGGACAATCCCTAGAAGCACAACACAAATTTCAAACTACAGTCAGAACAGCGGACCAAAATGAGGTATTAACCTCATTTCTCGTGGTTGATAGTGGGGAAATATCCATCCTAGGAAAAGAAACAGCTCAACGGTTGGGAGTTCTAAAACTGGGATTAGGAGTAAACCGGATCGAGGAATTAAAACCGTTTCCAAAAATTAAAAACATAAAAGTAAAACTCGAAATAGACCCACAAGTAAAACCAGTACAACAACCACTTAGACGAGTACCTATAGCGGTAGAAGCACTGGTAGAAAAGAAATTGGACGAAGCGTTGAAACGGGACATCATTGAACCAGTTCATGGCTATAGCCCTTGGATTTCCCCAATCGTGGTGACTTTTAAACCCACTGGAGATATCCGAATATGCGTTGACATGCGAAGGGCTAATCAGGCAATAAAAAGGGAAAATTACCCACTCCCAACTTTTGAATCGATCATGAGTAAACTACGAGATGCCAAATATTTCTCAAGATTGGACTTGGAGTGGGCATACCATCAAATTGAACTATCCAAGGAAAGTCGGGCAATTACGACCTTTATTACACATAAGGGGATGTTTCAATATAAGAGATTGATGTTTGGGGTGTCCTGTGCACCTGAAATATTCCAACGGATATTCGAAAATATACTCGCACCTTGTTGAAATACTTTAAACTATTTGGATGACGTAATTGTTTATGGAACTACAGAAACAGATCACAATCGCCATTTAGACAAAGTTCTTGAGGTCTTTAAAGAAAACAACGTTCACCTGAATAAGGCTAAGTGTCTGACAAAAGTGCAGGAGCTAGAGTTTCTAGGTCATCACATTTCGGGAAATGGAATTAATGCTGATAAAAATAAAATTCAGGCAATATTAAATTTCCGTCCACCGTTAACAAAGGAGGAAGTACGCAGTTTCCTAGGACTGGTCACATACTTGGGGAAGTTTATTCCGGATTTAGCTGACATAACGGAACCGCTGCGCAACTTAACTAAAAAAGATACAAAATTCAGCTGGACTCAAAATCATCAACAGAACTTTGAGAAATTGAAAAGGGCCTTAACAGAACCGCCCACCCTGGCATACTTTAACCCTTCAAGGCGAACTCGTCTAATAGCAGACGCAAGTCCAGTTGCACTAGGAGCAGTCCTGTTGCAATTTGAAGGAAACATTCCGAGAGTAATTTCATTTGCCAGTAAGGGTTTATCAGATACGGAACGACGGTACTCACAGACCGAAAAAGAAAGCCTAGCGTTAGTCTGGGGTGTGGAAAGATTCTACTTTTACCTAATGGGACTTGAGTTCGAACTGGTTACGGACCACAAACCCTTGGAGACAATCTTTAAACCCTCGTCCAGACCGCCAGCCAGAATTGAACGCTGGGTACTTAGACTACAATCGTTCAGATTCAGAGTAATCTACCAATCAGGAAAATCGAACATCGCCGACTCACTTTCGAGATTATGTTCAGTGGATGAGGCACCTAATTTTGATGGAGACAGTGAAAACCACATTTTTTCACTAATTGAAAAAAATACACCCCAGGCGATGTCAATAAACGAAATAATCACGGCCAGTCAAGAGGACGCAGAACTTACCTATGCAACCGTGAAGACCTCGGACGACTCTTGGGAGCTTTCGGATAAAAACCCTTATTATCCATTTCGCTTCGAGCTCACTACACTTGGCTCTATACTACTGCGAAATAACCGAATTGTGATACCATTATCCCAAAGACACCAGATATTGAAACTCGCGCATGAGGGACATCCTGGCAGCAGCGTGATGAAAAGGCGCCTAAGGGCCAAAGTATGGTGGCCGTTAATTGACAGAGATACTGAGCAGTTCGTCAAGAGGTGTAGAGAGTGTTTACTCGTGAGCCAACCAGAAAAACCACCAGCTATGACGCGACATAAATTCCCTGAAGGACCATGGCAGTGGTTGGCTATTGACTTAATGGGACCGCTACCTAATGGAGAACAAGTACTAGTGGTAATAGACTATTACTCCAGATTCCAGGATATTCAATTCATAAAAAGCACAACGTCCATCGTCATCATCAAATGCTTGGGAGAACTATTTTCTCGTTTGGGTATACCGAAGTCTATAAGATCGGATAACGGTAAACAATTCACAAGCCAAGAATTCCAGGATTTCTGCAACCAAAATAAAATAAAACTCATACATACACCACCATATTGGCCACAAGCAAACGGAGAAGTGGAGAATATGAACAAGTCAATCCTAAAGAGATTAAAAATCGCTTACAATAATAACCAGGACTATAAAGACGAAATAAACAAATTTATTATGATGTACAATGTTACCCCGCATGGAACCACAGGAAAATCGCCATCAGAGCTTTTGTATGGCAGAACAATCCGCGACAAAATTCCTTCAATTACTGATATAATGGGAGAAGAAATCGATCAAGAAGCGCAAGATAATGACATTTTAAGAAAAGAAAAGGGAAAAAAAGCAGAAGACAGGGAAAGAGTGGCAAAAGGAAGTGAGATAAGAGTCGGCGATACTGTAGTGGTACAAAATATGGTCCCTGGGAATAAACTAACGTCTAAATTCAAAGATGCCGACTATAAAGTAATAAAAAGGAACGGAAACGAAGTGGTACTGTTCGGTGAAAACAAAACAATTAGAAGACATGTCAGTCACGTAAAACCAATTGCTATCAGATCAGAAGAAAGCTTGAGGTCTTCATCTAACACCAATTCTCAACCACAAAGTCTACCCAACATAGGAGAAGAACCGGAAGCCAGCACGCCTCCTAGCCAAACTCCAGATGCCATGGACAGCCTAGGGCCATCGGAAAACCGGGAACCGACTGAAGCTATCAGACCCTTCAAACTAAAAAGAAGGGACGGATTGTGGGAGCGTGTTGAGGATGACTAAGTGTTGCGTAAGACAAGCAACGCGAACTATAACTCAACGATTGTGAATCAGTCTCGTTCCAACACGGGGAGCCGAAACATTGTTTGTTATTTACTTATAAATTATTATTGTGAGAAACTTTATTAGTTATTTACTTGTTATATATTATTGTGTGATATTGGATCAATTAAAGAGTGTTCTACATATACAAATACCTGAGTCTTATTATTACGGATACCACAGTCATGTCAAATTTTCTGATGGTATGCTTACAGCACGACAACTACCTTAAGTTATATACAAAGTTTTATTTTATGTTACTTTATCGTTTGTTACTCTAGTAGTAAATTTGGTAAATATCAGGTATTCCCTGTTATATTTTCAGTTCCTTATAGCTTTAATTAACTATTGGTCAGTTTATAAAAAAAATATTTTACTTATTTTATAAAACTTTTAATGTTTTTTTTTACCTAAAATGCTGTTTTTTTAACCTAAAATGCTTTTTTAGTACCTTTTTAGTTACCTATTTTTAAGTTTTTAGTACCTAAATATCCCATCTTTAGTTATGAGTCATAACTTATGACATACGATTGACTTTTTTAAAATTTAAATCTACCAATTTGACTATTTTCAAAACACATTGCGTTATTATTAAGTTAATTTACTTAAAATTATTTATTGTTATTAATTTATACGAATGTGTAAAATCATTATTTGTTTTTTAAAAGTATGTTTATGTTAATATCAATTTAATTACATATACTTACTTCGTATTGTGGTGGGTGTCAGCGTTACGTCCGCACTGAGTATTCCTCCACATATTCTATCAACATTTGCCGATGGTCCGGTGACAGGTCTACCAACGTTTGAAGCCATAGGGATAATTAAATAATCAGCTTGACAGAAGTTCGCGCTGCCTGTACTTCCCACCATCGCTGGGACTTGATTATTGGTATCGCCAGATAAAGTGAAAGACTGTGTTCTATTGTGAACTGAAAATAAATAATTTAATACAAGGGATAATTGAATAATACGCATTATGCTTTGATCTCAAAAGTTATTTACATTTTGTTAATTTTTGTGCTTAAGAGTGGTTTTGATAAGAATTAGATCTTGGTTTTCAAAATACTTCTTTAAAATTATTATCAAAATTTGACAAAACCAGTCACTAATTAGGAATCCAATGTTGTTTGACAAAATAACACATATACAATAGTTTCGACAAAAAATAATCCTAAGTACACGAGGTTCAATCATAAAAAAATCAACTTAAAATGTTTTAGCTTTTTTAGATTTTGGATCATAGTGCTGCATTCACGATTGTATTTAACAATGACGTAGTTCTCTAAAACAATATTTAACTTATTACAAGTAACACAGTATATCACCAATTTAAAATTATAGTAATATCCTAAAGAAAAAATAAGTCATTAATTAAAAGAAACTTATGCTTGAGCGATTTTACTCAAGAAAATTCAAAACATTTAATCAGTGGACCTATAGAGCAGAATGAGTTGTATTGATTATATTATTGAAATATTACCTCAATTAAAAGAAGATCGTATTTTACTTCTTCTGTAAATTTTAAAGGATTGCTATTATTTTTACATTTTTTATACTCCTTAAAATATAAAATAGATCATTTTAAAAATAAGTCTTGGTGTCAGGTGTCACGAAAATGGAAAAATATTTTAGGTATAAAAATTACTAATTTTTGCAGTTTTTGAGCTATTTATTATTAAAATTAAAAAATAAAACTCGGCAAAGCTGTTTTTACTGTGTTGAATATCACACTGAAAGGGCTTATGGAAACAAAATAAACAAGGCATCTAGCAGCTATCTGAAGTTAACATTGTTGACAGTTTGTGTTCAAAAATTTAAACTTTAAATGTTTATTGAAAAAACTATTGTAGCCTCCCAAATAAATAATAATTATATATAATTTAAAAGAGCTATATTATTAAGTAAGTTAAATAAAATAGGATTTTCTGGAAACGTTTTAAAATGGTTTAAATCTTTAATGGTTTAATTTGATACTATTCATGGCGTCTTTTTAGGTCCTTTGTTAGTTGTGTTCTTATTGATTTAGTTAAATACAGTGTGTCCACGGATGGACTTAACTATACTTGTAAAAATATTTATTTTCAATTTTTCGAAGAAAAGTCACTTTTTATAATTTATTCTGCTTGTTATACCATTCACGATAAGAAACTTATATTTTGTCATACAGGGTGCGCAAAAAATACAAAGATTTTTCATGTGAGTTGTTGTTACTAAGATATTTGTTATTAAAAATAAAATCAATTCAGGTCCTATTATTTTGTAAAAACTGACTGCTATCTCATTTTGTGATTATGAATCAAGGTTGTTGCTTTTAACTGACATGTCTACAATGTCTACAATTATTTGTTAAAATTTGAAAACTAATATCTTACATTTTCAATATCAAATATCTTAGTATCAAAAACTCATATGAAAAAACTTAATTAACCTTTTTGATTTCTCCTTACCAGCTCTTTATATTAGGGCTTAAAAAGATTTTTCATGTGAGTTGTTGTTACTAAGATATTTGTTATTAAAAATAAAATCAATTCAGGTCCTATTATTTAGTAAAAACTGACTGCTATCTCATTTTGTGATTATGAATCAAGGTTGTTGCTTTCAACTGACATGTCTACAATGTCTACAATTATTTGTTAAAATTTGAAAACTAATATCTTACATTTTCAATATCAAATATCTTAGTATCAAAAACTCATATGAAAAAACTTAATTAACCTTTTTGATTTCTCCTTACCAGCTCTTTATATTAGGGCTTAAAAAAATATTTTTTTTTTGAAAATCAGTATTTTTGCTCACCCTGTACAACTAAATGGATGTTTCTTAACGCGAATCGTATTTAAATAACAATCAAAGAAATAATGAAAAATTAATTTTTCTCGAAAAATTGTAAAATATGCATCTTTACTGATAAATTATCAGTGATAATACTAGCAAACATGCATATTTTACACATATTATGTAATAGGGAATAATATTTAATATCATGAACTCTCAACCCAATATAGTGTTAAATGATTATGTAAAAATAATATGTGTCTGAATGTTAATAAAACGTAAGTATATGTTAATTGGTCCTAGTCATAAAACTAAAAATGTACACTTTGTATTTATAATAATGAACTAGAAAAATTAAATAACATAAAATACTTGGGTGTAATAGTAGATGATAGACTAGATTTCAAAGACCATGTTCATTATTTGTATAATAACATTTTAAAAAAGATTTATTTTATGGGTAGGTTAAGTGAAAGATTATCTTTTTTATAAAACTCTTGTTATGTAAAGCCATTATAGCCCCCCACTGTGATTTTTGTTTCACAATCCTATTTAATATTAGCAAAAATGAAATGAAAAAATTACAAAACAAAGCATTACGCATTGTTTTAAAATGTAACAAACTTACGCCCATTATTTTAATGTCGGATACTTTAAATCTTTTAAGTGTAAAAACAATGTTATTTATTTTTAAAGTTAAACTTGGAATATTACCATTCTATTTAAATAATAAACTAAACAAAGTAAAAAATATTCACAATTACAGAACAAGAAATAATACTGATTTTTATGTTGAACATTTTAACAAAGTGCGATTTTATTAATGGGTTAAAATTGTATAACAATTTATCAACTGATATAAAAAAACTGTAATAATTTAATTAGTTTTAAGACCGATATCTTTTGTGAAAACAAAAATTGAACTGTGTTATTTTTTATTATATAGGTAATGTATATTTTATATGTACATTTGTATTGTTAATAGCGTTTGCTAATAATAAAGATAATTATTTATTTATTATTTATATATACCTACATTTTTTAATTTTATAATTCAAAAAATTGTAAAGGAAAATTTTTCTTGTAATTTCAAGAGGAATTAACCCTATATATAAATATTTTTTCCCAAAATATTATATTAATCTTAGTAAAACATTTTTATTTCATGTGTAATTCTTGATAAGTATTCATAAACAATAGTCATGTTAAAGCTAATTTATTTATATTTTGACATAGGTATATACAACATAATTTTTATAGAAAGATACCACGCTTATGTCAAAAAACAACAGACTTGATAATGTGGATAATTCTAAAAAATCTGTGGAAAAATGAGAAGGTGCATTTCAAAACCCAGCTTATCCATATTGGTGGTTTTGAGCAAAATGTAAAAAACCTTTTACGTGAGAACTAATGCATATTAGGCCAACAGAAATACTTTAAACAAAATATATAGGCATAAGTATTATAATTTAAAATAATTGAAAATTACAAAATGAATAAAGTGAGTTTTGGAATACCTAATCGGTTTTAAAATAAACATGTTTTAAAAAGTCAAAAGTTTATTTTAGAGAGATGGTCAATTTTTAAATCAATTTTAAATGGAATAAGGTGAGTTTTAGAATACTATGACCTTTTTAGGGTATAGGGGCTACATGTTTAATGTACAGACACCACTAACTCATTTTTATTAAAAAGTGAATAAGCTGGAATGGACCTCCTCAAAACAATTAATTATACAGTGTGGTTCTCACTTATGGAACAAAGTCGTTATTCGATGAAAACAGATTTGTATGAAAATTGCTCGGGTAAGTTAACTTTTTTTTTTATTTTAACTCTTCTATTATAATTTAATTTTTTTTGCCCCCACCATTTTTCCCTACCACATTAGTTGTCCCCATAAAAAAATGTCTAAAAGTGTTAGATCTGGTTATCTTGCTGGCCATTCTATGAAACCTCTTCTTCCGATTCACCTGTGTGGATTTTATTGGGAAAATTAGGTTTCAATGAATTTGGAAACAAATTTGCTAAAGTTGAAACAACTTGTTCTTCTAGATTTTGCAGATATCTTGTTAAGATTTTCAATAAAAATAGGTCTCACCACAACCGCCCAAACGTTGATTTTCTGAGGACTTTTGGTATGACTTTCGCATACAGTGGGGGTTTTCCTCTGCCTATTTACTTTTCCATTTAGAACAAATGTTTATTTATTAGAAAAAATAATACATGCAGAAGATATAACATTCCTGTTTAACATATCCAGAATTTGCTCGCAAAATTGCAATCTTATATCAGAATCACCGTCAATCAATTCTTGTGCGAGTTTAGTTTATAGGCATTTTTCGGATTTTACACATCTTAATAAAGTCGAATGACTAACGTCGTTTTTACGTGCAACTTGATGCCTAGAAGTTCCTGGATCTTCTTGAAAAGCTAATAAAATATTGACTTTTTTATCAATAAAATGGGTCGCCCTGCGTAATAGTTTAACGTGTCCATATTCACGAAATTGTGCATGTATTTTAGACACACTTGCATGAGAAAGTTGTGGTAAAAACACCCAGATTTTTCATGATAAATTTTTGCAACTTGCTTATGTAATCTGTACATATCACCGTAACCAATTATTATTTCTATTTGCAGAGTTTTTGTTAAGTGTCGCATTTTTTAACTAAAATATAGGATAACAATAACAAATTCATACTCACCCTGTATTAAAAACTATGTTTACAAACCCTACTTATCGTCTTTTGATGAAAAAAGTGGGGTTTATATTTAAGATAAATGGAGTTGGGTATATGGTGGGGGCAAAATATTTAAAATTATAATTTTAAGCGTTTTTTATAAAAATCTTTTCTGATCGAATAACGAATTTTGTTCCATTAGAACCACACTGTATAATAAAAATATTCTTAACTTAAAAATTAACCATAACAAATGTTAAGGGTCATCTATCATTACACTGTGCTAGTCTAAAATTTCGTATTTCATGCAATGTGATTATTTTGCTTAATTTTGGTATGAGAAATTCCGTAGACATCATTTTGTAGGGTTGACTGATTTTTTCTTGTTCCAATATATTTTTTAAAAGAGTTAAAATATTATGTTAAGATTAATAAATAAAAACAAAAATGAAATATAAACTATTTTTGTTATAATTAATCCCGGTGCATTCACCATTTTTTGCAAAATAGTATATTATGTATCAAGTTAAAACTATAAATATAAACGCCATTTTAGTTACGAGTTTTATTAGGCACGAGCGAAGCTTGCGAGCGAGTATTTAATAAAAACGAGTTTCTAGAGGAGTTTATAAAGCGAGTTGCATACTATACTTTATCTACGACGAACAGAAATAAGAATTTAAAGCAAATTTTAAGGCATAAATATTTGAAATTTGACGAATTTAACCTCCCTTCTGCATTTTATAATAAAGCTTACTTCAGCCCTTGACTAAAATGCCCAAAGGCCACTGTTGTTAACTTTAGCACGTGACTAAAACGCCATAAAGTCACAGCTTGTCAATGACGGAGTAGATAATAGTATATTATGTATTAAGTTTGATAAACGCCATTTTATACACGAATTTAATTTAGTCACGAGCGAGCTTGCAAGGGAGTGCTTAAATTAATGAGTGTATAGAAAAGTTTATAAACGAGGTGCATACTATACTTTTTCTACGACAAATTCTTATTATTATCCTAAAATGATTTAAATCAAAAATTTGTATAGAGCGCCATCTAGGAAACTATAGCGGAATTTTTAAATTTTATAAACACAACTATAAAGGTTATAAATCGAAATGTATTTCTTGAAAATTGACAGTTTATCACAGTGAAAGTAAAGAAAATGGTTTATAAGCACTTTACAGTAAGTCCGTGCCCGAATTTAAGTTATAGTTTACTGTCGGCGAAATTAAAAGGTCAGTACAATGTTCATATAAACTTTACAAATATTGGCGTTGAGAAACTATTTAATACTTTTGTATTTTTGTATTGATATAATAAAATAATTTTCACATTTAGTATTATTTTACAAGAAAGGCAATTTATTTTAACGATTGTATGATATTTGACAACTGTCAACTAACTTAAAACTAACTTCAGCCCGTGACTAAACCGCCATAAAGCCACAACTTGTCAATGTGTATGTCATGGAAACATGTACGTTAAATGGCGTTTTAAAGGTGGGAGTAGAAAAATAATTTTATTTATTTAGGAAAGAAAATTACATTTGCAATTATTTTATAAAATTAATTTTAAATATTGCTGTTTATAACAATATTAACAGACAAGTAGGTTTTTTATACTCATTATGGTAAAAAAACTATAACGTCAATTAAAAGAAAATGAGTATGACCACGTGATTATAACAAAATTAAGCGAAATAGCTGGATTGCATGAAATAAGAAAAAACAAGTTGTAAAACTACCACAATTATTATATTATATATTTGTTATTAATAACATTGCATTTGACAAAAATTAAAACTATTATTAAATTTTTATTATAAATTTTGTATTAGGTTTTGTAATAAAGTTTGAAACAAAGTAATGCATAATTATACTGTTCTTAGTCAGTTATAAAGTTAAAAAAACATTTTTTTAATTTAATTTAATTTTTTTTATTTATGTAAATAAGTGTTCTTTAAAAAAAAATACCTTTTTTATAGAGCGGTAAATATCCTACAATATATACAGTACCTGTTTGACCTATTTGTTTGCGACTCAACCCTGTAAAATCTTTATTTATTGTGCGATTTTAACTGGATCTGTTTTATAGTGTAGATATTGATAAACTGTATTTTTAAAACAAAAAACGCCATAATTTTACAAAATACAAGGCCCACTATGCTAGTTTTTAAGAGTAAATTTTTAAGAATTCATATTAGCGATTTAAAAAAAAATCTAAGCACGGCACTGGATTCACCACCCCTCAAAACGACCCTATACTAAATTTTATTGAAACCCTTATAACTACAAAAATTTATTCTGTCAAGTTATCCATGAAAAAAACATTGAAATAAAATTACTATTAGTTTAATTTTATTTCAATGTTTTTACATGGATAACTTGACAAAATAAATTTTTATAGTTATTATTGTGCATTTTATACTTAAAATTTTTTAATAAAATTTTGTAAAGGGTTGTTTTGAGGGGTGGTGAATCCAGTGCCGTGCTTAGATTTTGTTTAAAAAAATCACTAATATGAATTCTTAAAAATTTATTATTAAAAACTGACATAGTAGGCCTTGTATTTTGTACTAATATGGTGTTTTTTGTTTCAAAAATACAGTTTATCAAGATCTACACTTAAAAAAAATCCGATTAAAATCGCACAATAAATAAAGATTGTACAGGGGTGAGTCGCAAACAAATGGGTCACACTGTATAATATGTTTTGGGTATTGCTATACTATTTGGTAGCGAGTTAATTAATTTTTTACATTTTATTAAAATGAAAAATGTTTAATTTTTTACGTAGGGTTAATTAAACGGTATTAGAAATTACTTTTTTGTTTTAACATTATTTTTAGGTTATAAACAATTGATTAAGATCATCGCATTGTGAAAAAAGCCGATTTGGGAAATAACGGTTTTGTTAGTTTTGTAGTAGTGGCTCATGTGTTGAGGTCGATAAACATACATGTTTTAGCACTTAACAACCTGTCCATTAGAATTATTGGCTAATAGCTTTATTGTGTGGCTTGAGCAAAACCGGATTACATTATGTAAAATCTGACACATTGGTATTGTACTAAATATTTAACTGTCTAAGTGCATTTTTTTTAAATTTATTGAAATTACAAAACCTAATCTGTAAATTAATTGAGGCACACTTAATATTACAAAAATCCAAATTAATTTGAACCCACAAAACTGTAATTTAAATTCTCCATTATCATTATCATTATAATAATTATTATTAAAAAATATAAACAAAAAATAAAGAATAAAAACATTAATACAAAATTTAATAGTCTTTAAAAATGTAATTTTAGAATTCGCAAGCATACGAGGAAATTATGTTGATGACAATTACCTGTGTCTGAGCATTGAGTGTACTGTATCCCGCAAAAGTTGCGCTCAGTTCTAATGCATATGCTGTAGTCTTGATTGGAAAGTTGCAAACCCATATTTAGCTCGTAGTTAAAAGATTTTATCTCACCAGCAACTCCGGTAAAGTACTGCAGGCAGCCCTCCTCAGCTGAAACACAACACACGGATAATCCAATATAATCTGTTTTATTTTTTGCTTTACTTTTTGCTTTACCCTAAGGTTTTAAGGCTTGAATAATATTAAAATTGGTTTTAAATATTTAATTTTTACATTTTTACTCGACACTTTTATTTGTAATAAACTGCTTGTATTTTTGCTTTGATCTCTAACTGTAAATCCAAGTCGCGTTCTGAATTATTTTTTCATGAGAGTTTTCAACTCTGTGTTTTATTAATTAAAAATTATAAACAAAGGAAAATTCATTTAATAATTAAAGAAGAACTGTGATGTGATTTAAAATTGGTTTTTTTCGTCATTTAAAATGTTATCTTTGTAAATATTTTAATTAAAATATTAAATATTATATATATTATAGTATTAAAAAGTAATAAAATTAACAATTTTATATATGTATTATATCCAATATACAATTTATAGGAATTAAAAACATATTTTCAAAAATGCATTTTGAGTTTTAAATTAAAATAAATATTACAATTTGGTCCAAATCGTCCTAATTCTATAAGGATTATTATATTTTATATTTTAGTAAACTTTTAACACACATAATACATTTAGAAACGTGATTATGGAAATATTTTATTTTTTAAAACCAGTTGATTTAAAGCAAGTTTGAAAGTTTTTTTAAATGTGAACAATAATAGTGTGAAAATTAGCCAAATACTTGTCTGTATTGCTTTTGTGCTACACAACCAGGTACCGACAGACAGCCTGTTTCTGTCATATTAGACCTCATCAGTGCCGGATAGACGCCCATAGCGGGCCACGTCCGCCTGAACGGTAGACTCTGGCTAATTACATCTTACCGCTATTGCCTTGCCTATTTATATATTTATATACACACCACGGCTATCCGGCACTGATGGGGTCTATTAAACACCGGGTTATGTAGCACGCTCAAAACCAAAGCAACAGTAACGAGGTATTTGGCCAGTTCTCACAACATGGACACAACACCCTAAGTAAAACCATTTTTTGTTACAGAAGGTAATATTTTAATGCCATTATTTTTATATTACAAAATTCAATTTATATGAAAAATAAAGCGAGTTTAAATGCCCCAGCAAACAGACAGACGTCAAGTGACGTCTTCATTGACCAATAATCGACGTTCAAAAGACGTCACTTGACGTCTTTTTGTATATTTGGGGTATTTTTTAACAGAATACAATAATTATAAATATATTTTATTCAACTACCACAAGGAATTTAAGGCCAATTGTATTTAATATTTTATTAGACATCTCACAGCTGTCAAGCAATTTTAACCTGATATTTTTATAAATTTTAACTTAAGCTATTTTGCCCACTAGTGGGACAAAGTAAAATTAATTAAAGTTAAGAAATGAAATGAGCGTTTAATAAAATGTTTTATTTCATTTTGGTTGGAGATTAAGGATTGTTTGATTTTTTATTTAAAAAAATAAATCAGAACATTACCTTTATTGGTTGAAGAGCATAAAATCTGTGTAACACGGATTTTCCAATTTCTAGGAAAAGAAGGTCCACTGGTGACGACGGTGAGCGTAATAGGTGTGTTGCCTGTTCCTGCATCAACGTATACTAAAATTGAAATAAAAAAACTAAACAAAGAATTTCTCTGCGGCAAAATTTAATTTTAAAGAATTCTTTATAATATATAAATTTTGATAGCTTTAAGTAAAGAAGAGTTCAAAATCAAACTTCTGGTCTTATTATTTAAGCAATAAAGCTCAGCAAAACAATTTTAACAATTAAAGAAATACACATGACAAAGGTTTCAATTGTTGTTTATTTTATAAAATGGTTTTAATGGGCTTTATTGCTCAAATGGATAGAGTAAAGTGATAAAAATGTCAAACTTTTAAATGCAGATGTCAGATTTCGCATAACAATAAGTACTTTTTCGCATAACAATAAGTACCTACTTTTACATATTTTTGGCTAATATTTACGAAAATTTAGTAAACAATGATAATTAAATTATATGATTTTTTTTTATATCGAGTGTCATCCTAGACCATTTAGTCATTATTAAAGCTATACGCTAAAGAAGTAGCGCCACCACTCGGCTGTTATCATCGTAACAAAAGTAGAACTTTTAATAATCAGCTGTCAAACGCTTAGGTTACAAACGAGTGTTTTTGAGAATAAAGCCGGAAAATGTTGAAAAATATAAAAAAAACGTGGATCGATTTGTTGTGTTTTTGGGTGTATTTAGAGAGGAAATCCTGAGTTTTCACCGGTTTTTCAATAAACAGTATTAATCCTAATGAAGAAATAAATTGCATAAAGTCTCTGTAAATATAAATTGTACCTATTAGATACAATAAATACACATTTTAGTAGTGTAAGTGTAAACATTTCATTTCAGTAAAAATCGTCAAACAAATAAGTCGTCTAAATTTAAACAGCATTTAGCATAATTAAAAGCGTTTATTAAGAATTTTTTAAAGTCTCCACTCAACGGTTAAATACCATTATATTATGTGTTATATATAATATTTTGTTGCCATGAATTCGTAGGTATATTTTGTTGTTTAAAATGCAGTTGTCGGCGTTTTTTAGAGAACTTAAATATATAAATGATTGATTTTAAGGTTATGTTTGTGCAAAAATTATTTTTTACTAATTTCTTAAATATAAATGTCCAAACTTAAATATAAATTATATTAGGTAAAGTTATCATTAGTTAATTCTGCACCAACAAATGAACTTACCAAATTGTATCCTTTGGCAAAACATGAAAATGCAACGATTTAGTTTTTGAATTTTATTTACAATTAAAAACTCAATAATTTACCATGATCCCTTTGATAAAATACACACACTAACGTAACTACATGTATATAAGCATTTAAACCTTGAATTTCTTAATCAATGATATAAGGAATAATCAATCGAAATCGAGTACTAAAAAAGTTTTTTCTATGATCACTATGTAAAAGTCACTTTTCATGATGGCATAGTTGCTTAGAAAATGAATCTTTTCATTGGCAAGGCAAAACACGAATGTAAAGTGACATTTCTGTGTGAAAAATGACAGGTCTGTGTGAAAAGAAATTGACAGCATCGTTTGCCATTCAGCTGTCAAAAAAGTTTTTAGGTTATTTTGTTTTTGTATCTAAAAAAAATAAAAAGTAAAAGGGTCGCAGAAAAAACATTGTGTTATACTTGTGAGAAAAGCTTTCTTCAAGCTCGTGTTAATGCACACTCGGCCTAACGGCCTCGTGGGCAACTTAAAAACTCGCATGAAAAAGTCGCTTTTCAACACTTGTAAAACAAATAACTATTTTAATTTTTTCCTTGCAAGGTAAAACACAAATAAATTAAAGTGCACGATTTTTATTATTATTATTATTATTAGTATTTAAGTTACTATGCGAATTTAAATATACAGGGTGTTTAATAACTAATTAAATAAATGTTTAATAACTAAATCATAAATTAATTAAATATCATGATTAAAATCGAATAAATAAATATTTAAATAAATAAATCGAATTCTTCCTGGATTGGGCTTTGTTAGCTAGATATTTTAAGTCAAAAAGCATTGGTGAGGGTTTTTTTTTGGTGGTGAATACAATTATTGTAAAATAAATTATAAAAACTTATGCCTGGTAATGCAGAACAAGTAAACTGTAAACTTGTGCAAAATTGACTTTGTTACGGAGCTGAATATTTTTTCTTTTAACCGTCCAATGGTGTTAATTTGCTTAACATAAACTAATTGTATAAGTTACCCTCAAGCGGATTTTGGTCAAACTGCCAACAACCAGTATAATACAAATCTTTTCCAAGTTAAAATCTGTATTAAGTTCACTTTTTTATAATCACCTTACATATTTTTTTTCTACTATTTTTCGCTCATGGCTTACTTAGATTTTGATACATACAAAACGTAAGTAAGCCATGACTTAATACTGTTTTCCATTGGACTTAATCCTGTTTACCATTGAAAAGAGCGGAAAAATTTGGGCAAGAAATGCGTAATGTTATTTAAAAAAAGTGGACTCAATACAGTTAGGCTCTGGGATTTGTAATTTTGTTATATTTAAAAACAAGTCGATCTATGATATATAAATTTTGGTTGAAATTACAAACAGTTAATAGTTAATTTTAGAAATTGAATAAAAAAGGTGAATCGGGAAGTAAATAGAACTCGCAAAAATTACAAGAAAAGTTTATATAAACTTGTATTCGAAAAACAGGATGGTAAATTTAATTAAACCCATCAGGTTTTTGATAATGGATAAAGGGCTTAATGTAATTAAACTTCATTTAGTTAATCCACAGGCGCCCCTGGGGCATCCAAACTAGATATTTAAAATAAAATTTGAGTACGCTACTGCTTAGTTATAAGTTTAATATTATTTTTAGATTAAGTAACTAAAAGTACAACTTTTTTTACTCTTGCATTTTTTCTTTATTTTGTTATTTTCAAGAAAAAAATTAAATTTGTTTATTTGCTCGACCCTGGAAAAATTATGGCCACGTGATTATTAAAATTACTTGTAAAAAATGTGATTTCTTGAGTTATAAACAACAAAAACATACACAAAATAATATTTTATAAAAAGCTTTACCCACTTCATTTAAATTTTGTAATCATATGTACCTACCTTTATCCTTTGGGAAAATATGAATTTGATTTTGTTTACTTTAACAAATGTTTGCTTTGAATATGCTGTATAAAAGGGATTTTATTTGCAGAAACATAAAACAAACAATTTGCATAAACATAATCCAAACAAACAAAATTTGTTATTTAATAATATTTATATTTATATTTTATTTTTTTATATTGCTTATATTTATCTAATTCTTATATAAATAGTATTACTTTTTTTTTACTTACAATGGTTTCCTACATTGTTTCCACAAATAGGTGGAACTGGATTTCCTCCGGATATAATGAACTGGTCATTATTGCACATGTGGTTTTCCATTTCTGGGCCCATAATGCTAAATTGCTCAAAGTCCAATCTAAAAATAAAAAAACATAAAAAAGACACAGGGTGCATAAGTAATGACTACTTCTAAAGATTTCTGAAACTTCACTGTTCGTATATGAGTGAAGTGGCCTATATAATTTCCTATTTTATGCAGTGGCCTGTGAATTAACGCACTTTTTACGTTAAGGAGTAGTGCCTAACAACCTCTGCATTCCGAAAAAGTGGCTGCATTCGGAATACTGGGCCTGACTTTAAAAATGTTTAAAAAAGCGTGTTGGTCATTTAAAAGACGTTGGTTTCAAAAATATTTTTTTGTTGAATAGCATTATGTGTAGTAATTTTTTTGTCCTGGGTAGTTTTATAGGAATGTGTAGGCCAGACTATATATATTTTAATTAAATTTTTAAATAAATATGTCGGGTTTTATTGATCAACCATTTTGGTTTGGTAAAATTAATATTAATTTAAAAAAAATAATTTTTTGCCCTTATATACATACGTCTGTGCCAAATTCGTGAAGACTGATAAAAATAGGTAGCTAGTTATTCTAACATTGCATATTAATTTATTCGGAATATATTAATCATTTTTCAAAATTATTTTTAAAACCCTCTTATGTTAGCAACTGTATCTAAATTTTCCTTTTGACCTAATTGGGTTAAAGTATTAAAGTTTATTTTTGGAATAGCCAGAATCTGGTAAAAACTGAAGGTGATTGAGCACTCCTGCCTCTTTTTTGGCCAAAATTATGTCCTTACAGTGCTTGACTCTGGCGTGTTTTTAATCACCCATTAGATTGAGCGGTTTAAATCGTATTCAGACATTTCGCTTGCCGAAATGGTCGGTTAAAATACGATGAACGATGCCAGATTAATAAATCTCGCTGACACGAAACGATCAATTTTTTAAACTTTTTTGACAATAATTTTTATAAGGTTATAAGGCGTTAAAAATTAAATTAGAATTTTTATATATTTATTATTACAGTATGTATTCCCAAGTTGTCTACAAGTGTTTTATTATTAATTTTACAAAAAATTATTCTTTATTTAAATTTTCCTGAAAAAATATTATAAGTTTAGCTTCCTGAAAAAATATTATAAGATTATTAAAACTTAAAATAACATTTACATAAAATAGGAAAATTTATAATTAAATCAAGTACCCCAATTTTTATTTTATAGCTAAATAAAAAATGAGATGTTTAAAATTAAAGGTTTTATTCAAGTTTAAATTCATTGCCTCATTAAATTCTTGATATTTCTAAAATGCCAAATAACTAATAAATGCTTTTAATGAATTTTTTATATAAGGCAATAAATTTAAATTGAAATACCTATAACTCTTTATTCTAAACAACGTTTCCTTATTTTATTTTGTAATAAAAATTAAGGGCACCTTTCTCTTGGGCCAATAATAAAAATTATTATTATTAAACACCCTCTTCCTGTTATTTTAAACTTTAATTTTATATTATTATTTAAGGCAGCTAAATTTTTTATTAACTGTTACTTTTTTCCATAAAAAATAAAAAAGTTCTTTTTTGGATCATTTATAAATTATCCCACTTTATGATTACTCTGTATATGCTATTTCAAGTTTTAATATTCTAATACAATTTTTTCAGGAGGCTTAACTTTTTAAAAACAGTAATAATAAAAATGTTACTCCTGGGTCCTTTACAAATTATGATACTTTTTGACATGCTATTTTAAGTTTTAAAAGTCTAATTTAACTTTTTTAGGAAGCAGAACTTTTAATAGGGAGGATTTTTTTATAAAATTAATAATTTATACTTAAGACCATGATTTAAAGTTTGGATTTTTTGACAGACCCTGTTAGAAAATACATCTGCTAACCATGCTAACTTTAACTCGCTGTAGATGCGTTGTATATTTTATTTCCATAACAAACACAGTTTTACTGATATTTTTAAACTTTAATGCTTAATTTAAGTAACCAAGCATTTTTATTTTAAACAACTTAATTTAATTTGAAAATTAAATAAATATATTATATATTAAATTATTATTATTATATTATATTAATATATATATATATATATATATATATATATATATATATATAAAACATCAAAAACTGGTTATGAAAACATAATAAATAAGGCATATAGCAGCTATCGTATATGAACATGGTGGACAGATTTATATTACGTCAATCTTTAGGAGCCCAAAACTTGACAACAAATCATCATACAAAAGTATACTTAGGCCGAATGTAAACAAATTTCAAAATCTCAGGTTTTTGTTGCTGTCCACTTTACATGAAATGCCATATTTGTCTAAAGTACGGATTTTTGCATCTTTTTAAATTTAACAAATTAACAAAAAAAATATGAAAAATAGTGGCTTTTATCGAAAATGTACTGTTTTAGTTATAAAATCAGATTCCAAATTTTATTTTTTTTAAATTGGAGTTTTAATAACATTTATTTTTTTTATTCATTATTATTTTAAAATATACCTTAATGGTATGAACTCTGGTCTTAACGTTGTGTTTAATTAATTTACTTTTTAAATCTATACTTGCCTTAGGGCCGGTTTATCAATGTCCAGTTAAAGTTGCAGTTACTTATCTGGCAGATAATTTTCATGGATACCATTGTTCTCACAACGATTGATAAACAATTTAACTGTCAGATAGACAAACTGAAACTTAACCAGAGACTGATAAAACGGCCCTTGTACTTATATTTACCTTAAAGTTAGCCAAGATTGTATCTAGCCCAGATTCGTCGTAATAACTAAGGATGAGTGACAAACAATCAAATAAATATTGATATCCATAATTATTTATTTAGCCTATGCTAAAGCAATATTTCGGTATATGCCCTTTTAAAGTAAAATGACTCAGTTATTAAACTAGAGCTTGGGTAGATCTTAAATAACAGGGTATTTCAATATTATTGCCACTGTCATAAATCAAGTGACAGGTACCCTGGTTTTAAAAAGCTAATTGGGTCAACACCCTGCTGTTATGGTACTACCTTCTTTTTGTTATAAAAATCAAATCGGTGAACGGACCGGAACGGTCTGGGCCTCTTCTCATTGTTTATCTAGTTCACGATCATTACGATTGATTAGATAATACAGTAAAAATTTAAAAATGGGATCTACATTTATGTAATTTTTGTCTTCTAAATTAAGACCTTTATAAACAAAAATACATATATTGCATTATTTTGAGAAGGCAGGACGAAATAAGCTTGAAAATTATTTATTTAGAATTTCTATCAGTCACGTAGTGGAACTTTGATGTACCGGGCTGTGCATTTGTACTTTAATTTATCTATTACCTAAACTAAATTAGATTCCATTTTTAAATTTTTAGTGCATTATTTATATACATTAGGCTATATTTTAAAATTAAAATGATTTAAAAAAGGTCGGAGTCATTAAAATTTTGATTTGAAATGTTTACGATTTTGTATACATCGTACTAGTAAAATATTGGCGTAACAAAATTGTTTTTTTTCTACAACCAAGCGAAAAGTACAAATTTGCGCTTTCAAAAGAAAGCGCAATGTTGCACTTTTTCAAGGAGCGAGCGTTTTTTTTGTCGCTCGCCGAGCGACAAAGTAACCAAAACGCTTGGTTAGTTACCATGGAAACCATAATAAAGAAACGTTTAGTGTATTTGCGACTTTTGACACACAAGCCAAATTTGAACATTTTTATAGAAACACCGGTTGTTGAAAAAATTCTGTGTGTAATACGAGTTCAAAGTGACATTGCCGCTCTCGCTCTCGCTCAGAGCGACAATGTACTTAAATACCCCGGAGCATTCGCCATTTTTGACAATTTGTATAATACAATATTGTTAAAAATGGCGAATGCGCCGGGATATCTAAAATAATCGATAAATGTTTTATATGTTGTATATAAACTATAGGAAATAAACAGCATAAAATTTAAACTTGGCTCATAGGCAACATTATTCTTATAAAGCACCCTTCCTGTTTACACTGACTTTCTATAGACTTTACTAATTTGGAGTTAAATTACTGTGATTCATTAATATTGCCAACAAATTCAGATTAAGTTTCCTTTGATAATTTTTTTTATAGATATTTAACTTTTATAAATATTTCTACATTTTAAACATGTGTGTAAGATGACAGAGAGAAATAGGAAGTAGAGCCTCAAAAATAATGTTTAATAGAGTATGTATTAGTTTGGGGATATGTTATGTTAAATGTAAAGAAAATTACTTATTTAAATAGAGCTAAATCAATAAGTTCGTTAAATGTGCCTTTATTGTCTGTTTGGCATTGTATTAAGTAAGTAAATATTTTTGTATTAATTCCAGTTTTACATAACAGCCTCACACAAGGCCGGTTAAATTTTATCAATATTAATTTTATACAATATTGTTATATAAATCTAAATATTCGTGATTTATTGACAGACCCTGGGTTTTAGATAAAACTATAAAAACCGTCAGAAATACAAAGTTGCTTAAATTACAAAAAAGTTGAGCTATTTCATAACAATTTCAAATTTGTTAAGAAATCTATTTGACCGATTCTGAAATATCCTGAAAAAGTCTAATTTAAAAAATTTGATTTTTTGACATAGTTTGCAATGTTTAATTGGTATAATTTGTTTTTTTACGATCACTAAAAGATATCATCACTAACTTTGATTTTTCTCTTTACACTTGCATCATTTGTTTGGTTAATATTGAAAACAAAAAATATTTTATATTTAATTATAAAAGTGAAAATTTCACTTAAAAATCGAGTTACCTTGCTTTTTCAATTACCTACGTCATATTTGTGTTTGTTACAGCAAACCAAAGCACAAAACAAGCAACAGCAAAAACAGTCGTTGCTTAAAAAATGCGGTAAGAATTATTTTTATCGACTATTTTCCTCGTCTTAATTTCCACCAATCACAAACGCGCAATTTTTATTTTTACAAATGGTTTCAAGGAGGAAAAACTGTGTGACAGCACCTGCCAGCAGTTTTTACCCGCGGCAAAACTTGACAGCTGTTGTTACCAAAAATTGCAATTTATATTTTAATTGTACCATAAATAATTAAGTTTCAGTTTTCAAATTAATACATAAATATTTATTATGTATGCATGTATAATAGGTAGTATGGTTTGTAAGCTTTGTGTATGCAGAATAACTGTTACTCATGAAATAGTCTTGTCAAATACCATACGGGCATCTAATTTTTCCTGTGAAAAAAATCGAAAAAAAATGTTACTGTTTCAATAAAGTTCCTCATCACCTAAAATTACATTATTATCCATTATACAGCAATGTAATACAAAACTCCAGAAACTATCTCATTATCTCATCCTGTACATATCTATTTGATCTGATTTGATTTATTTGATGAAACATCAAAAATGCTATGATTTACAAACTTTAATTTGAAACGTGCAAGTTTTACCAGACACTAACAGTAAGTTAATAATAAAAAGTGTGTTCTCAAACACAATGTAAAAAAGTTTCCAACCACTTGTCTATCGGTGAACACGGTAAACCTAAATGTAGTAAAAATAAAGTTTTAATTACATAATAAACTTTTCTGAAACTAAAACACACAAGAACAGAATGCTTCAATCCAAAGTTATTTACCTATATTGACAGACATCGGGCTCGGATTTGAGCAGAGTTACTTGACATGATCCAGTTCCATCATACTGATTAGGATATCCATTATGAACGAAGTAGGTGCCGTTTGCTCTAATGGTTGTTCCGCACGAAGCCATAACTATAAAAACAGATTGAGAATTATTATAATAACGTGTATAAATAAACGTACCAACGTTTTGTCGGCGTTAATAACAAAAACATCAGTTTCACACCATTTTTTTCATTTTTCCATTTCATGCAATTTTGGTAGATATCAAAATCCCTATTACATGTGTAAAATGAATTTTTATATTAAAATTGTAAATTTCAAAATATATTTATTTTGGAATTTACAATTTTAATATATATATTTTTAATTATTTTTTTTTGTTATGAAGTAACTTTCGCTCGTACCTAATTAAAATTCGTAACTAAAATGGCGTTTATCAAACATAATACATAATATGCTATTAGATACCTTATACATAATATACTATTAGATACCTTAGGTCCTACATGTTTAATATTTTTAAATCTTTTAGAAACTAAAATTTCATAAAACCTGTATAATTTATTTTATCTATTCCTACATTAACGAGCTGTGCATTTTAGTCACGGGCTGAACTTAGCAACAGTGAATTTTAGGTTTTTAGTCACGGGCTGAAGTTTACTATAAATTTGGAAAAAGTGAGGTTAAATTTGGGTGACAGTTGATAGATTTTTAAGAAATAAAATTGGCTTTAGATTTTATTTTGTGTTCGTCGTAGATAAAATATAGTATGCAACTCGTTTCTATACTTCTCTAGACACTCGTTTTTATTAAGCTTGGCTCGTGCTTAATTAAACTCGTAACTAAAATGACGTTTATTAAACTTGTTACATAATATACTATTATCTACTCCTACAAGCTGTGCCTTTATGGCGTTTTTGTTACGGGCTGAAGTTAATAACAGAGTCTTTTGGGCATTTTAGTCATATGCATGGGAAAAGTGTGGTTAAATTTGCCAAATGTCAAATATTTATAAATTAAAATTGGCTTTAAATTTTTATCTCTTAAGTTAGCTGACAGTTGTCAAATGTCATACGGGTGAAAACTCCACTGTGGAGTTCCCATAAAACATTATCTTTACTTTCACTGTGAAAAACTGCTTCTATATCTCTATATTTTCAAAAAAAATTACATTTTGACCGGCGCGCTGGTAAAACAGATTTCCAAGTTACTAACTTAAAGTTAGAATGGTTACTCTATTGTTTTATACCTCGCTCTATACAAAAAAAATTAATTTGAATCATTTTTGGATAATATTAAGTATTTATAGTAGAAAAAGTATAGTATGAAACTCGTTTGTAAACCTTTTTAGACAATCACTTAATTAAACTCTCGCTTAGAAGCTCGCTCGTGCCTAATTAAAATTCGTGGCTAAATGGCGTTTATCAAAGTTGATACATAATATACTATTTTCTACTCCCACCTTTAAAAAGTACATGTTTTCATGACACTATGTGACGTTTTAAATACACATTGACCAGTTGTGGCTTTATGGCGTTTTAGTCTTGGGCTGAAGTTAGTTGACAGCTGTAAAATGTCATACTACCGTTCTTGTAAAATAATAGTAAATGTGAAAATTATTTTATTATCTTAATATAAAAATTTCTCAACGCCAATATTTGTAAAGTTTATATTCAGTTGTACTGACCTTTTGATTTCGCAGGCAGTAAACTATATTTAACTGATTTCGGGTAAAGATTCCACCCTGTAGTGCCTATACATTATCATTACTTTCACAGTTGGCTTATGGGACTTCTTAAGAAGTAAGGGTGGAACTAAAAGAGCACTTTTGTATATAAACTTGTATATAAACTGTAAAAAAGTGCTTCTACTGCTACTGCATCTTATAATAGGGAGAAAGTTAAAAAAAGACGGTTAAAATAATTCTTGGAAAGATCTGCAATTACAAGTTTCTTAGAAAGGTTTAGAAATCCTCAACATGTGTGAAACAAGTAATTTTGAAAAGGGTATTTAAAATATAACGTCAAAAATAAATTTATTGTTTTTTTTAAGGAAATTTATTATTTTACAACAGGGTATCCGGATCGTCAAAAGCCGCCAAGCATATTACAACCATACATTCTGTAAACCAAGAATTTTACATCTAAATGAATAGCGTTAAAAATATAATAAAATTAATGTAATTGAAAGAATAACGAATTGATTCAGTTTAAAACTAAACCTAGAAATAGAGATTATAGATTTGAAATAAGATATATTGTATTGTTTTGTAAATACTAGATCAGCCAATTTAAGTTAAGTGTACATTGATAATACTTATAAGCATGGCTTGACGAAAAGAAAGACTCAATAAAATCAATGAAATATATATATATATATATATATATATATATATATATATTATATATATATATATATATATATTATATGAAGTTGGCTATAATGGCAAAATCTCCGCCCCAATGCCTAGTAAAACCCCCACTAAGTTTGCTTTATGCCTTTCAAATATTCCTTAATTTGACTTAAGTCAAAAGTTAACGCCTTCTTCCTTAAGAGCAAGTTGACCGCTTATCTTAAGGCCAATAGCCCTTTGTCATTTTAGATTGGTATTGGAGTTTATGACCTTTAAACCAGTCAATTTTCTATGACCCTTGCGGGGGGGAGTTACCATGATTTTGACCAATGGTCTTTAAGAATTAATCTCTTCCAATTTTTCCTTAAAATAGTCTATAAAAAACCAACGCTACCCTTGAATCAGCAGTTCTTATCTAGATTTTATCGAGCTTTTCCAACGCCTCTATTTGCCAGCTTTAATTGATTCAGTGGAAGGTATCTATAGTAATTATTGTATTTCAAACCAATTTTGTTTAGATTAGATTTACTCTGATAGTTTATTTAATTCATTTTATTAGTTTAATTATTGTTACATTTTCTTTTAGTTTACGTTTAATTAATTATTAATAATAAAGTGCAAAAGAGTGCAAATTGTGTGTGGTACCTCCCCCTGGACTAAGTCCTCAAGTGTTTGACCTGATTAAAAGGTGTAAGAGAGACGATCAGTTCCAATGAAAATTTTCTGGACTACCACACGTGCGGGCGGCAAGTCCAAGTCTGCATAAACTAGATAAGTAGCTACCAAATTGCATGACCATGACCACCCAATAATATTAATACTAGTTAATACGAAATACGCAACCTTTAACTAACAATAATTCTTCAGGTAAAATTAATTAGTCGCAAACAATTTCCAAGATTCTCATGCAAATGAAACAGTAAAAAAAAACTATAAACACAAGGGCACATAAGAAGCCATTAATCACTCAAGTTAAGATAAACATTAGGCAAAATAAACCATCCTAAAGAAATTTATTTATTTATGGTTACATCTATAGATTACTAAGACGTAGGGGGTAATAAATTAAGTAAAAACCGTTCTAAGCGTATAGCTGCAATGCACAGTGAGGCGCAAAGATGGATCCAACCCCAAGTGAATGGGGATCACGCACAGTGGGAAAAAAAATAATTCGAGGGTCGACAATTCCAGTAGGTTAAACGAATTTCCACATAGTCAGAGGGCACTAATTACGGCTGGGTACGGCCGGCAACACTTCGGTTCTGAAGATAAGACTCAATCGCACAGGGGGGCAAACAATTCTAAAGCGGCTATCAGGAACCGAAATCCGACTCGGACAGCGACGAACAGGAAGTACACCATCAAGGAAAGGCGCTAGCAGCATACTAATCCACCCACCCCCATTCAGGAATACCAAATGAATGGGGTTATTACTAAAGCCCTGGTTAAGGAGGATTCCGGATTGTACTTAGTTTTGGGTCAGTTCAATGTCCTCCAAAAACCCTTCCTAAACCCGGCTGACAAAAATCCGTGGAGCGGCCTTAACCTTTGACACTGTCATCCACGACCTCCTAGGGTGGATCTACCAGCCGGCGTAAAAACTTCGGATCCAACAAACACAGGTAATGCTGTGATTTGGCGGGGTACTCAGGAGAACGGAAAGGGGGTAAAATAACCCCGGGAGATTAGTGGATGATAATATATTTGGGGCCTGCCATACGTTCCCATACTCATACTCATTCGCCTGGTATATAATGTATCAATTTATGATAAAGCTAGAACATAAAAAATAAAACCTATTTTGCTTGTACGTAATTTTAATTTAAATATTTTAAAATAACATAAAAGTTTTGATATAAGGAAAACTCTTAGCAATGTAGAAATCTTGATTGTTTTATAAGTAAAGAAAAGTTTTGGTGGGTGAAAATTTCTACTAAATAGAAAACTTACTTTCGTACGTTATAAGTCGCTTAAAGAAAATGTGTAAAAAATTCCAGGTTATAGTGGAGCCTACTTAAAATGTTGCGTTTAAACATTTTTTTTATTTACGTTCTTGGGTAACATTTTATATGTATATAGTGCCATTTTTATTAAAATAAAGAATAACTATTAAATCATTTACAGTCTATTCAAATCCAAGCTGAACTAAACAAAAATGCCCAGAAGAGTGATTACGAAGGACCGGATTTTAGGCAAAATGCATTTTTGTTTCTAGTTCAGGCATTTGTTTGGGACCTTGAAATTATCCTAAACTTAAAAAAATAAAGCGTTTGACACCCCTTTGTTTTTGCCTAAGTGCCTAAAATGGCGAAATTTTGATTTATTGTCCTAAAAGGACATTTTTACGAGCCTAAAATAGGCTCTTTTAATTTTTAAAATATATTTTTCATTGTGGAAAAGTAAATTATTTTTATTACACCCTGCTTTCATGGTCTTATTTCGCCTAGACGCCCTTAGCGAGTACGAGGACCACAAGTTATAAAACTAGTGAAAACCTAATAAAAAAAGTTATTGTGTTTTTGTTATCTAAACATTTATTATTATTGTTTGCATTTGTTTATTTTTTTGTTCAGCGTCGCCTGTTTATTCCAATATATTTATGTATATATATATATATTGGCAAAATATTTGCTTTAAATTTTACAAGGAAGGTTTTCCTTTTCTTTATTCATACGGGCAATTGTTTGCAAGAGTTTGTGTTATTATTTTTATGTATTTTTTGTTTTATTTTTATTAATAGGACCTGAATAAATGATATGTTTAATCGTGTTGTTTTGAGGCCTATTTTAGACACTTTTGGCCTAAAGGCCTAAAATGTAGGTTTTTATTGCCTATTTATGTGTCCTAATTTCCAATTTTTACTACAAAAATTACATTCATAAAAACTGTGCTCACTGGCTAAAGTTAGCTTTAAGTTAAAATTGGAAAAAAAGTGAGGTTAAAACTGCTTGACAGCTGTCAGATATCACATAAAATGTTAAATAAAATTGGCTTTAAATTTATTGTGGTGGTTGAATAAAATATTGTTCAGAGGTCAAGACGTCTAAAGAGGAGATTCCACTTGCTGTTACCTCACTCGCTACGCTCGTGTGGCAAACTTCGCTCGGGGAATCTCCTTTTTCTCCCACTAGTCGCACAATACACTATTATTTTAACCAAAGGGACACTATTTAATTTATTCTAAAAACCATATTAATTTATTTACTAAATATTTATATTAAATATAAATTAAATTGTATTTATTTACTTTCATATATTTAATTATGTAATCCGATATTATCATTACCTCGGATAGGTATATCATAACTGTAATAATTATTTTTGTAATGAAAAAATAAAAAGTTCTGTGCAAGCAATATATTATTTAAAAGATACTTCCTAATTTATACTGTACCACAAGTTTGTTTCAAAATTAACTAATATAAATATGAAATATACTATGAAGGGTTCTTACCTATACTTTTAAAATTATTATATACAACGTGAATAAAATTTGTAAATATATGAAATATTTGAATAAAACATATTTATATATTAAAATTTATCCGTGGGTATTGCAATTTTATATTACTTCGCATTAAAATATAAAGTATAAAGTTGTGGTTGATAAACAATTAACTTGAAAAAAATTGATTTCTAATTAGGTCACAGCAAGTGGGTAATTAATTAAACAAGTATGATTAAAACCGTGTGTTTACGGTAACGTTGTATACCAAGGGCTGCATTTTGTCCTATATAAACCATCGTCGTCAACAGTGATAATTTTAACGAAACTAATAAATTGGCTTTTAATTTTTTCCTTGATGAAATGTTTACATAATAGGTTATATTTAAAATGACATATTAAGGCTCGTATAAAAGTATTATTCATTGTTTTTTGAAATTAGTGAAGACAGGAGTACAAACTTGCCGCGTATTTTTATAATACAAAATACGTCGGCACAATAGTATATTATGTATTAAGTTTTATAAACGCCATTTTCGTTACGAGTTTTATTAGGCTCGAGCGAAGCTTGCGAGCAAGTGTTTAATAAAAACGAGTGCCTAGTTGCATACTATACTTTATCTACGACGAACACAAAGAAGAATTTAAAGCCAATTTTATTTGTTAAATATTTGACATCTGTCAACCTTAACCCCACTTTTCCCTAATTTATAATAAAGCTAACTTCAGCCCGTGACTAAAATGCCCAAAAGCCACTATTGCTAACTTCAGCCCGTCACTAAAACGCCATGAAGTCACAGCTCGTCAATGTAGGAGTAGATCACAATCAAGTATGATGTAAATCGTCTATGGCGCACTGAGAAACTTTATTATTGCAGACGCTTTTTGCCTCACTATCTTTATATCGGATTGTACTTGTTTGTCTCGTGATTCCATTTACAACTATCGACGTTTGGGACACGTGTTAATGTTAAAATTAAGAATTAAAAATTTACAATAATTATTTTATATATAAATATTTGTATCAACACTAAGAAAGTCCGAACCACAGATCACAGATCATGGTCTGTAGTCTGGACGCTCTACAGAAAAGCTTTAAAAACGCCAAAGGCTTTTTCGTCTTAAAGTGTTTGAATTCAGATGTGGTTGCTAAAAAAAGTTGGCATTATATATATCAAATAAAGTAAATGAACCAGGAGGCAAAACATATGTAATGTGATTTTAAAATAAGTGGACTTAATAATAATAATTAATAATAATTTATTTCCAACAGGAATACACCCAATTACAGGAAATGTTATTAACAGTACAGTAAAATAAACAATTAACAACGATCAGATAAATTAAAATCTCACAAAAAAACATTCAATAATATATGATAGGGGACTATTGTGAATATCACATTTATCACTTATGCTATTAAACAAAGTATATTTTCTAAATATAGGTGAGCATTGCATTACATTAGTTCTTGGTGCTAGAACATAAAAAGAATCAGAGTTTCTTGAGTTAAATCTTGGCACTACGAATTTTAAAGACCTTAATAAAAATGGACTGTTTATTTTATTGTTACATAGATTATAAATAAAATTTAACGCAATTATATTTCTACGATCCTGCAAAGAATCCAGAGAGAATCTATTTAATAAGAAATTATTGTCTATGTCTCTTTTAGGGTAAATTCGATCCTCCTTATAAGCAAGATAATTTAAGAATTTTCTCTGGACAGCCTCGATACGCTGCATGCATAAAAAGGAAACCAAATTAAAACACCATACTCGAGCCTAGACCTAATTAGTCAGTTAAACAAAAGCTTCAAAGCATCAATATTATTAAAATCTTTACAATTTCGAACTATAAATCGTAAGGTTTTAGACGTTTGAACAACTATATTATTTATAATGTTGTTAAAAGATAGTTCATTATCAAACTTTAAGGTTATGACCAGGTCTTTTTCTTTAGTCTTTCGATCAAGTAAAATGTCATTAATGGAATAATTAAACTGAATAAAGTTTTTTTCTTAGTGTATGTTACTACTAAATATTTTGATAAATTTAACATAAATTTAGATTGAATGCACCAGGAATAAATCAAATCAAGGGTATTTTGTATCCTTAAACAATCATTTGAATCGTATACTGTTCGTTATATTTTAAGATAATCCGCAAAAAGCAACTTATTATCGGGCAGGGTAAATATAAGGTCGTTAATAAAGAGGATAAATAATAATGGGCCAAGATTGGACCCCTGAGGAACACCGGAACACCCTAAATAACAGTCTGATTCAAAACCTTAGTACAGTCTATATCTTGGGTACAAATATTAAAATTTTGGAAATTGATGAAAAATAAATTCAATCAGGGGATCTACTGCATTAATTAGTTTTGATTTATCAAAAAACTAAATAACGCAAAAACACCACCTGAGAACATTTAAGAACTCAAACGAAGAATAATTTAAGAAAGTAGAAAGATAATTCCTAAAACGTTTAAAACCGTTCGACAGACTCTATTATTGTTTAGCAAGTAACTTAACAGATTTTAAACATTTAAAATATTTTTTATGGAATTCTTTGTTTTATTTATATAACACAATTTTTTGGGTCCAACTTTTAAATCCGTAACTGGATTTTAATTTGTTTAACTTCAATGGATAAAAAACTGAATTTCCTTTATTATGATGGGTCGTAAGGTGCCTTTTAAAATTTTTTTAGTAAGGTGCAACATAAAATTTCTTTATCACTGGATTTGTTCTTATCACTCGATATCTAAATCGACCTATTTTTGCTCATGATAATATTAACTATAACTCAAAAGTTATTAAGGGTGGCTCGTTTTTAATTGAAAGCCCTGTTTAAGCATATAAGCGTTGAGTTTCTTAATAATAAATCGAAATCGAGTACTAAACCAAAATTTTTCAGTTTTTACTTGCAATTCGAAACACAAATAACGTGCGGGATTTCGCTGAGCAATTGAAACTTTGCGAACAAAATTTGTCAAATAGAACTTCTGCTTTCCTCTCTTTTATAAAATAACTACTTATTTAATTAAAAATGATGTGCAGTTCGTATGCTTTAAATGTATTGTTGACAATTCCACCAGATGGGGCGCGCGTTGCGTAACCCGATACTTCTTTAGGGTACACTAATGTTTTAATTAACTAAAACGTACACACATAAATAAAATTAAAACGTCAAAAAAAATCGCACAACTCTGTAGTTTACAAATTTCATTGATTTTAATATTAAAAAATTATATTGACATACTAAATAAATGTTTAGTTTTTTAAACCAGAAAATAGTTATTACTAATAATATTGAAAAAACATATTATGAACAAGGTAATTTTAAATTATTGTTTATTCAGTTACGTTTAAACTCTTGACGAGAAAAAACCTAGCGTAACCGACACCTCGCGTAAAACACAAATTTTAGAACCCACAAAACAAATTACTCCTACAGTGTAAATAAACTATACTGCATTGTATCTGCAGTAAATTATTGGCCACCTTACGATCACGGAAGTAATAAGGTGAGGAGTAATCGCACACAACATATAATTCAACATCCACAAGAAATTTAAAGTTAACTTTATTTGATATTTTACCTGACATCTGACAGCTGCCAATCAGTTTTTTTTAACCAGTGGCAGAAGTAACATTTGGCGTACTGGTTAAAGTTAAGAAATAAATTGGGTGTTGAATATAATATTGTGTGCGACTGTTGGTCAAAAGGTCAAGGAATCTCATCTTTCTCCCACTAGTCGCACAATAAACTTTTTTTAATTTGTCATTAGGTTCCAAATCAATGAGCAATTTGATTTAATCATTTGTGGTGTATCCTAGCAAATTCCAAATTACTTGTTATCTCGAACAATTTCCGACCCACCCTCAAGGCACACTGAATTGATTAAGTTATTTCACTTTAATGACAGTTTCAACGAATAAAGAGAATTAATAATGAGATCTTTGTTGTAGAATTATGAAATTATACAGAATAAAACTTTTTAATTAATTGTCGGCTTGTTATAATTTAGGGTTTATTTTATTCGAATGTCTTGAGACTCATTATCCTAAATAAATAATGTTTTATTATTTTTAATTTTAATATTTTCCATAAAATACATTTTATTCAAGAAAGGAAAATAAAAATACTATAAATCATTCAAGGTGGCATATTATGACATTTATTTATTTGATTTAAACGTATTTATATGTATCAAATACAATAAAAAAATAAATAAAGAAAGATAAACTAAACATTTTATAGCAACAACTTTCCAAAAACGTTAACGTATTAAAACAATGACTACAAAGTTTGTACGAATATAAATATTAAATTTAGTTTTCAATTTGTACAAAGTAGTATTCCTTTTTATGTTTATAAGGGTTGGCTAATACACTGTATATATGTATATATTATATATATTAGACGTTTTACCTCAGTTATTTTTAAATTTTTGTAAAAAAAAAATAATTTCAGGTAGTATTAGAAAATTACAAATTACAAAAGGGTGGATTAATAATGGAAAATAGTGCTTTTCCTCCCGCGAATAGTTTGATGCCCGACGCGAAGGTTTTAAGACATTTTAAGCGTTCCGGTTTCTTTTACTAACCCGGTATGGGGCTATAAAATTATGACAAAATATTAAGTAGTTGTTGCGTTGACGACGTTATGTTGACAACGCTTTGTTGCTATGGTATTTTTGGAAATACAAACATAACAGTTTTTATAATCTGTCAGAATGTTTATCATAAATTTGAAATTCTTCCTACCTTTTGAAAATGAGTACTAGCGAAGAAGACCTGCCGCAAGATCTTGCTAAAAAGGCAAGAATATTTCCTTAAAAATCGAAAGAGCGATATGAAAATACAAAATCAAATAGGGATAGACAAGGTACAAAAACTCTTGCTTATGTAAAATTGTTAAAAAAAAGAGAGGGAGGAAATTTTTTTTTCTCCCGGGGAGGAAAAGAGGCATTTTCCTCCCTCGCTCGGGGGTGGAAAATTAAGTTTTCTAGTAAGGTAGTAGAAAAATAGCTATTTACATACCATAGGAGGAAAATAATGCTTTTCCTCCCGTGAATAGTTTGATGCCCGACGCGAAGCGACGCATTTTCCTCCTGAGGTATGTATATGGTTGTTTCTATTACCTTTTAACGGTTTTAAAGACATTTTAAGGGTTCATGTTATTTTTACTAACCCGGTATGGGGCTATAATATTATGACAAAATATTAAGTAGGTTTTGCGTCGCCGACGTTGTGTTGACAACGCTTTGTTGCTATGGTATTTTTGGTAAAACAAACATAACAGTTGTTATAAGCTGTCAGGTTATCATAAATTTGAAATTCTTCCTACGTTTTAAAAATGAGTTCTAGCGAAGAAGACCTGCCGCAAGATCTTGCTGAAGAGGCAAGAGTAGTTGAAATTAATCGTCTTCCTCAAAAATCGAAAAAGCGGTATAAAAAGGAATGTAGTCATGTATTTTTTTTGTAACTTTGACACTGCTAAAACATTTGTTATAAGCAAAAAACTAAACTAAACTAAACAAAGAATGGTTGAACAAGCGCGGAGTAAATCTTTTTCGTACAAAATCAAATAAGGCTAGACAAGGTACAAAACTCTTGCTAATGTAAAATTGAGGAAGGAAATATTTTTTCCTCCCGGGGAGGAAAAGAGGCATTTTCCTCCCTCGCTCGGGGGTGGAAAATTAAGTTTTCCATTAAGGTAGTAGAAAAAATATTTATTTACAAAATATTAAATGATTTATAAAATAAAGGTATAAAATATAATTTTATAAATCGACGCGTCAAATAAACCGAAAGTTTTTTGCGGCCCGGTAGAATATTCTTACAATCATAATATTATAGGATTATAATCAGAGTTTAAAGATAATATCCATAAAAATTTGTAAATTTTCAGAAAAAATAATTTTTGCATTTTTTTTTGTATTCCCCTTAATAATAATATTATTATTAACATTATTATTATTATTATTATTATTATTATTATTATTATTATTATTATTATTATTATTATTATTATTATTATTAATATTATTATTATTATTATTATTATTATTATTATTATTATTATTATTATTATTATTATTATTATTATTATTATTATTATAGTACAAATTTTTTGCCACTGCTGGCAGGAAAGGTTGAGTTATAAAAAGAAACGCCTATCCGTCAAGTTTACAAAACGAAGAACGAATTGTAGAACTAAAATCTCTTTATAACGAGGCAAAATGTTTAATTTAATTCATTTTGAACTTGAATATGAGTATGAGTATGAGCCCCATCGGCATCGCCTTACACTGTAGGGTGGTGCGAAATATGAATATTTTTAAAATTGAAAACGCGTGTATATATAATACTTGTGTATTGTAAAAATAAACATTTTGGTGAAAACAAATATTTTTTTTTAAATACCTTCCACCTCCCCAAAGCCATCTTAAATATTATAATATTAAGACGGAGGTGGAAAACGGTTTAAGTTTTTTTGAGCCAGGATGTTTTTTTAGCTTAATTAATTTCTACAAAATTAAGTAATTTGAATTAAAAGAAAACAAGGTAAATGGGGGCCCCCGGTCAATTTTAAAACTATAAATATTTTCATATTTCAGATTAAGCGTCCAATTAAGTGTCCAATTTGTAAAAATTTACTGATGTACAAAATAAACATTTTATTTAAAAATAAATCCTCTTACTACCCTTGAGTCATGGCAAACATACAAATTTATAATATTTGAGCTGGGGCAAAAAATGGTAGTAATATAAACATA
Organism: Brassicogethes aeneus; assembly: GCA_921294245.1. NCBI lineage: Eukaryota > Metazoa > Arthropoda > Insecta > Coleoptera > Nitidulidae > Brassicogethes > Brassicogethes aeneus. The sequence goes on along the minus strand of OV121132.1, from coordinate 81,081,338 downwards.
CAAACATTTTTGAGCTAAGTTGTATATTTTGAGTAAAGTAAGTTTTCCAAAGCTGAGCACTTTAATTTTCAAAAAAAAACAAGCAAAAAGCGAACCCCCGATCAATGTCAAATATGAAAATAATTTTATTTTTAACCGGGGGCCCCCATTTAGCTTTTTTGTTGTAAATCAATGTGCCAAATTATAGTTAGGCTCTAAAACCATCTTGGCTCAAAAAAATTGTTTTTAACAGTTTTCTACCCTCTATATCTTTTAGTTCTCATAGGTACGTATCCCGCAACTTCACAGCATTACCTGTGTTTAATGGTTTAGAATTTTTACTCCCGCTGGTAAATCTCTCTTAGGTTAAGGCCCTTCCCGGAAGGCCCGATTTAGGCTAGTGCCGTGCGGGACATGTTTAAAAAAGATTTTGCACAGTTATACTCTCTAAAAATGAAATAGTCAAAATTATACTATTTGAATTAATTCTAATTAGAACCAGCATTTTTTACTAATTTTCACTTTTAAATAGTTATTTTTTACTACGTAAAAGTAACTAATTTCTTTAATCGTTTGCGACCAACAACAAAGTATTATTTGAATTAAATGCATATACCTCCATGGTTAAATGACCCATAAAAACAAATAAAGATGCAAAAAGTTTAGCTCAAAACAGTAACACAAATAATATATTCAACTTTAAAATATTACACAGTACGACAAAATTTGATTTTTGGTCCCTCTTATGAAAAATTTCTACAGATTCTAAAAATAGAGTTAAAAAAATGATACCCGTGTCTCGGCGTTTTTTCACATCACGTCATAATTTTTTTTAAGGGCTATCCAATAAAATGTTATTCACACTATTCGCGACATAATTTAACAGACTCGATAACAGCTGGACTGCATAGTTAAAAATATATACGAGGGTGGTTCAAATATAAACCGGAATTTTGCTATAAAATTTTTTATTATTAAGTTACAGAGCTGAAATTTTTTACAATTTTTCTAGATAGTCTCCGTCACACTCTACACACTTTTGCCACCTCTCCGGAAGCTTTCGGATGCCTTGTTCGTAAAAATCTCTCGGCTTGTCACGTAACCATTCGCGCACGAAGGATTCTACCTCCGCATTGCTTTCGAATCGCAGTCCGCCAAGTGCCTCTTTCAATGGACCGAACAAATACTAGTCGCATGGCGACAAATCGGGACTATAAGAAGGGTGTTCCAGTGTTTCCCAATCCAATTCGTTCAATGTTTTCATCAAACTTCCCAGCGTGTGAATTTCTGCTCAAAATTCAGAAGTCTTGGCACCCATCTGGCTGAAATTTTGCGGTAACCGAGCTGTTTATGAATTATTTGCTTAATACTACCTACGCTGATGCCCAATTCTTCAGCCATGTCGCGTACAGTACTGCGTCGGTCTTCCAAAATGAGTTTTTCTACAGCGCTGACGTTCTCATCTGTAACACTTGTTTTGGGGCGCCGCGCATATGGCAAGTGCCACCACTTCTCGGCCTTTTCGGAAAGCGGAACACCATTCATACACTTGAGTCTTGGAGAGGCACTCATCCCTGAACTGGTCAAGTAATTTTTGATAAAATTTTCGCGGATTTTACATTATCTTTGACCAAAATACGAATAATGATGCGTTGCGCAACAGACACTGGTACATCCTTCTCGCTCATGGCTATAACTACACTGAAAAGCGAGGTTACGGAGTCCCGGCTGTTCTCTACGCTTCGTAACAGACCAGTCTAACATCCAGTGCAGCCACTTTTACGACACTAAATTTTTCGCCCGTTTATTCAAAAATTCCGGTTTATATTTGAACCACCCTCGTATATTTACTAAATGGATAGGCAACCATTATAGATGCATTTTAAAATTATTTTAATCTTATACAGAGCTTTGCACATTTATATATATATCAAACGGTTTATTTTTAAACCAAGTAACAAAATGTTTCAATTTTAAGCCAATCAAAATGCTTTAAAGTCGGGTGTTTAAAATTTTTATTTATTCAATTTTTTGTAAAAATTGAGCTTTGTTGAATTAACATTTTTTTAAAAATTAAATGATATTTAAATGAATTGATTTAAGTCTTAAAGCAAGTGTACCTAAAACATATTTAATTTAAGTAAAAAAAGTATTTAAGTATACGAAGTCAATTGAAACAGCAAAAAAAACAAAAAATTTACACATCTGCGGCATTTATACATAAAAAGCATTGTTTTCAAAACAATCTTTATACGAGGGTCGGTCAACATTTATTTCATTGTTTTAATGTACTATATTAATGCGCCATGCACTTAATTGATTGCACCCACAGGTCTGTGATTGCACCCTATATTTCTTACTGTTTCAATTGACTTCGTATAGACTATACTTAAATACTTTTTTTTTTAAATGTTAAATAAAAACATTATTGCAGCGATAAATCGATAAATTTTTCATATTAATTTTGATTGTTGAGTTAACCATCCATTTGAAATAAAAGTAAAAATGCAGTGTCCGAATCGAAATAATTTTTGTTATGTATGTGGTTTATTTGCACCTCCAAGCCATATGCGAAATATTACAAAAAGTGTAGTAACAGCTTTTGAAGACTATTTTTTCGTGACGTATATACCAAACTTATGGTATGTACCAGAGGTTTTATGCGATTATTGTTACCGTTGTTTGCATGGATTGCAAGATAAAACACACAGTATGAAATATGTTGCACACCAACAATTTGGCTTCGACCCATCGCGACGTACCGAACACGCATCTGACCAGTGTTATTTCTGCATGTCAAAATTAAAAAGTTTTGGATTTCGGTACAATACTAGAGAGAAAATTGATTACGCCGATGTAGAATCCGTCATTCTCGCAAGAGTGCGATCTGAAGATTATCCAACTGCTCCTTCAGAAAACATTTGTGAGGATAAAAGTAAAAGACCTTTAACACCCAGTACAACCATTTTTTCCGAGGTGGAATCTGAATTTATTCCCTGTAGTTCGGGTTATAACTTTATAATATATATAATTTTATAACACAGGACATGAAAGTACATATGTCACTGAAAATACATTTTCTCCATGCTCATTTGGACTATTTTCCACCAAATTTGGGCGATTTTAGTGACGAACATGGCGAACGTTTTCACCAAGACATTTTAACAATTGAAAAACGCTTCAGGAAAACAAAACAGCCAAGCAAGGGTTGGAAACTTCCCACAGGTCAGCTTGTAATTATTCGTAAAAATCGGTAAAAAATCGATCCAGCCCAAACTACACAAACAATCAGTCGCCAGAAACGCATAACATAAACAATGATTTCAGTCGCCTAAATAATAATAAACACGACAACATCACTACGAAGATCTTTACTAAAGTAATGCTGGGTTTACGCACAGTTTGACAAATTATGTGTATCTACTTCCTTCTACTGTCTTCACACTTCGGTAATAAACATTAAGAAAAGCATCGAAAACCACAAAAACCATCAATAACTATCGATAGTCACATTGCCGACTACCGAAAGCTATCTATCAATAGTTCTCGACCCTAGTTGAAATAAATGGTTTCGCACAGTGGGGCAAACGAACAGGTAACAGGGAACAGTACTACAAGTCCAGCAAGAATAGGTACAAACATCAAACTAATCAACCCATTCATGAACCTCAAGTGAATGGGGGTATTACTAAATCCCTCGTTTAGGGAGATTCCGAATTGTACTTAGTTTTAGGTCAGTTCAATGTCTTTCAAAATCCAAAATGTTTTCCCTCCTTGTCCTGCACTCCACTAGCCTAAATCAGGCGTATGGCCCGGCCCGGCGACAAAATTCCGGAAAGGGCCTTTACCATCGAAACTGTCATCCACGACCTCCTAAGATAATGCTGCAGTTGCGGGATACGTATGAGAACTGAAAGATTGTAAATATAACTCTGGGAGATCAGTGTAAGGCGATGCCGATGGGGCCAGCCATACGTTCTTATTCTCATACTCATACTCACATCTATTTTTTTAATATTAAAATATATCTATAATATAATCTATAATAGTATATCTATCTAATAATATCTATCTAATAATATATATTATAAGTTATAATAATTTATAAGGGAATCAAAAATTAAAAAAAATAAATGTGTTAATAATATCTTAATAGCGGTTATGAAATGTTATGATAATTTAAAGTTTGTATTCATTTACAAAAACTGTCAGAAAATGCAACTGTCAACCATGTTAACTGCATCTACTGGCTAGATGCATTGTTTAATTTGTTTCCATTCCATCTTTTTTAGAAAATGATAGTGACGCAGTAAATGGGTTTAATTTTAAATTGATTTCGTTTATTATAATAAAAAATATTTTGTAAACAAGACTTTGAAGTCGGAGCGGTATGGAACTTTTAGGTACTGCGCAGGGAAAGGATGCGTTTGGTTGAATAGGTCTCTACTCTCTAAAAATGAATTAGTCAAAAATAACTAATTATAAGTCATATTTGACTAATTGTCATAGCGAAAAAGCAGTCACTAATAATTAGTCAAATTCTACTGAATGAAATAGTCAAATTAGTAGATTTAAATTTAAAAAAAGTTTTGACCCAGCCAGGGATTGAACTCAGGTCTGTCAGTTGTCAAGCTTGTCAAGCTGTTGTCATAACCCATTCGGCCATCAGCCGCTCTTATAAAAATCAATTTTATTTGCCAATAAATATTGTTAATAACACAGTACAACACGATTTCCCTCCAATGAAAAATTTTAGCAGATTTTGAAAATAGAGGTAAAAAAAACGTACCCGTGTCTCACAGTTTCACGAGATCACGTCATAAAAAAATTTTAAGCCGTCATTCCTATTATTTATGCTTATACAGTTTGTACATTTTTTACTCGGTTAAAAATATATTTTTTTGTAAATATTGTATGTTTTTACACAATACAAAAAACAAATATAAAAAAAGTTTATATTTTGATTTTTTTTAAATAATTTTTTTAATTCTTTTTTAATGAAACACATTTTTGTATTTATCTTATATTCAATACATGTTGGAATAAAATCTTGGTCGTTTAGTTTGACGATTATACAGCTCGTTCTGACTAAAACCGAATAAATCTATATATATATATATATATATATATATATATATATGGGGCGTGGCCTCGCCTCCCTCCAACGCGCGACACAGTAGCTAAGCAAATAGACTGCATCGCTAATGAGATTTTTTGCATTATTATCATTTAATTTTTTTGAGTCCTTACCTGCTCGACCTTTCGTCATGTCGTTTATCACACAAGCAACTGTGACGCGCCTTGGAGGGAGGCGAGGCCACGCCCCATATATATATAGATATATTCGGTTTTATTCTGAACAGGCTCTATATTGCTTCAGAATCTCGAACAATTGACCAGCAATATTCACCCAGCAAATGCCTGACGTCTTTTCCCTTGAAGACGCTTAACCTCTTCGAGTGGGTTGGCAGAAATGCAAGATTACCTCTTGGTAGAAAATGCAATTTAATTCATGCGGATTAAAGCTATTTTCCGCTATTTATTAAAGCTATTTAACTTATCCTTTGTTCCGGCGAACCACTTGACCCATTTTTTGGTTCCTTTGGGAGATTGGTACATTGAATTCACCTGCCCAGGTAGTGTACCTACTGGTTTCGTACATTCTTCACTTGATTCTTCACTGATTCCATTTCTGTAAGACTTCGGGAGACAGGTACCATGATTTATCTACACAGGTATTGGCCCCAGTTTCTGATTTCGCACTTTTTACACTTAAATTGACTAACAAACTTAAATACGTTCTGTGCGCTGTCTTAAGAAGTAGTCGCGGGCGTGGTGCGCGTCCTTACTCTACAATGCGTCAAGTGGTATTATTATAAAGATAGATATTAATAAAAAAATATTTATTAAAATAAAATTTGCTAATAAATAAAATGCACTAAATTAAAGTTAAAATCTATTTTTGTGGCATTTTATGTATACATACATGCATACATGCTCCTGGGATACCTTTTACTGAATAATTTGGAACGTAAAATTCACGAAAGCAAAGGAAAAGCGCGCTGCACGAAATGCGCTCTAGAAGAAAATAAATAATTGCCATTAAGCAACTCCAATCTTTTAATTTTTTATCTTAAAATTTAAATATCAAATAAACCCAATACTACTTCTTAATTTTGAAGACTTGCAGAGTATTTTTTTTAGGAAAGCACTGTTGAAAAGTTTGTTGTTTAAAAATAACCAAGTTAATATTTTTTTTAAATTTATCTCCTCTATATGAACTTTGTTTTAAAAAAATGTTATAAAATTCCGACCCTTGGTAAATTCAGGGTCCACTTCAGGAAGCCTTACCCAGTACTAAAAAGTATAATTAGGAGTTGGAGTAAGAAGTAATAAGTGCTGCCAACCCAAATGCAATGTGATTGACTTGAATAAGGGGATGTATTATCTTTGGGAGTAGCAACTTAAGTTGTTGACGTTAAAGATGACCATCTTTATCCAACCAATCATACTGCAGACATTTAAGTTGGTACTTGTGTGAGTTATTTTCTAAGTAAAAGAACTGTCCTGAAAAATGATCAGATTTTTTATTTCAAAATTATCTTTAGGTTAAAAAACAATTGATTTAGACCATGGCCATGTATAAAAGCCAATTTGGGAATTAACATAAATACCCTAATAAGTATCTGTTATTAAAATTATTTTATTTGTAAAACGGCTTTTTTATATTTTTTTTAGTTTTTAACTTAAAGTAGACAGTTTTTTTTCTATTGACAGCGGGTAGATAAAACTTTAAATGTATTTTTCTCACAACTGCGTCATGTTACATCTTAATTTTAAAATACACCCAAAGGATTTAAATAAAATTTATACAGCCTCATTTAAGCATTAGAAATGCTTAATAAAAGAATTTTCTTTGACCTAAACTGAATACACAATAATTAAAGTAAACTTTCAAAGATATGTTTTGCTTAATTTTAAAAAGCCTTCCCGTAAGCACTAGATTGAGTAATAAATTAATGTTTTTAATGAAATAAGCGTATTAATTAACAATTTTCGACTTATTTTGTATTATATTTCAATAACTTGACTAGTATCGGCTAATTAGCCATCTAAAGGGGTCTACAATGGCAATATCATTGAATGATGGTAATATGTTATTATTATTAATGATGAACGTTATATATATTTTAATAGTATATTGTGTATCAAGTTTAATAAACACCATTTTAGTCGCGAATTTAATTTATAAACGAGTTGCATACTATACTTTTTCTACGAGAAATACTTGTTATTATCTAAAAATTATTTAAATTAAATATATGTTTAGAGCAAAGTATAAAACAATAAAGTAACCTTCTAGGAATTTGTATTACCGGCGTGCCGTTGAAAATGTCAAATTTTTTTGTGTAAATCGAAAAGTATTCCCTAAAAATGGACCGTTTAAATCCGATATAGAAGCAGTTTTTCACAGTGAAGGTAAAGAAAATGGTTTATGGACACTGCAGGGTGTAGACTCCACCCAAAATTAAGTTAAATATAGTTTAATACCGGCGAAATTAAAAAAAACAAAAAGCCACAACAGGTCAATGTGTATTTAAAAGATCACTTAGTGTTATGGAAACATGTACGATAATAGGCGTTTTAAGGGTGGGAGTAGAAAAAATATATTATTATATTACAAATAAGACACCTAATTTATAAGATTATTATAACAAACTAATAAAGTTCATATATTTTTGGTGTACCTATAGTTTAGGTTCACTTTTTGTTACAACTTTAGTATTTCTGCTTATAGTGTCAGTTTATAGTTGAAGCCTGTCAGAGCAAATTCAACAATCTCCCGTCAGACTAAAACTGAGTAAATTGAGATAATTGATTTTGGTATTTTAAATTCTAGGTTTATATTTTTTTTTATATATTATATTGTAATATTGTTGTTGTAAGTCTAGTAGCCAACTACAAGTTCTCCAGGATGCATAGTATAGGTGAAATCCACAATATTAAATTGGAGAATGCTGACTTTGATATGAATTGCTAATTTTGTTGTAAACGTTTAAGGAGATTTTCACTTTAGTTACAATCTTGCAAAATTTATAAAAATAAACAAAAAAATAATTGTATTTTTATTCCTTTAATGGTTATAAAATTTAACTATACAATCAATGTGGGTGTTCCAAATCAAATAAATTCGTCTAAAGGCCGATTCTCATCTAAGCAGGGCAGAGCAGAGCGGCGCGGAGCAGGGCAGCGCAACGCGGTGCAACATTCTGCTATAGCGATTCTCATCTAGGCAGCATCAAGCAGCGCGGCGCGCAGCATTTTGTAAGGAGCATTCTTTTATAGGTAGCAGGCTGCTACTAGCAGTATCAAATAGTTGTTAGTTTAGTGACATTAATAATGTTTACATACACGCCCAAGAATGATTCTACATTTTCTACTATTTCTCCCCAAATAATCTCCCGTCTATTTTGGTTGCTGTAATTTTTATTTGACATATCGTACAGTTCTTCATACTCATTTACGAGTAAAATTAATTTTTCAATTTTTTCCCCGTCCATATTAATTCTCTAACTCAAAAGATTTAAATAAAAAAGAAATAAATAAATGCAAAATGCAATAAATGCAAAACAAACTTTGTTTTTTTCAAATCGCAGCGCAGCGCCGCGCCGCTTTGCTACGCTTCTCGATTCCCACTTGTCCGTCAACAGGCAGAAGAGCGCGTTTCAAAGCATCAGTGCCGCTAGTCAATGCTTTCGAACGCGTTAAAAATTTTCTGCATTGTACCGCGACGCTCGGCTCTGCGCCGCTATGCCTAGGTGAGGACGGGACCACTTAATTACATGTAAACAATTGAGAGCAGCATTTTGCCGCGCTGCTAGGCTCCGCGCCGCTCTGCTCTGCCCTGCTTAGATGAGAATCGGCCTTTATAAATCGAACTAACTGTTGTCTTTATTATGGGTCGGATGATTTTACAAGGTCTTAACTACTTTATGACATCTTTTTCTTTTATAATTTTTCTGACATTTTTTTACAACAACTATCAAAAACATATTAATTATTTTTAAAAAACAAAAACCAAAATTAACAATAACTTTTTCGTATTCCCTCTGTATGTTGCAACATACTCCCACCTAAGCAGATCAAAACTGCTAAGGATATCTGCTTAAACTTAGGCAACCAAAAAACAGAATACGAAACTTATACACATAAAGAAATACAACAGTAAAATTTCTATGTATTACAAAAATCTTTTCGGCACACGAGTTACCCTTCCGTAACGTGTTACTACACCTTTACACTCGGGTGCTCTGCTTTTAGTTTTCACTACCGCACTGTCACTGTCATTTTCTTCGTGTTCTGGGTTTTCTTTTATTTCTACAACAGGCAACTGCACCTCATCTTCTAATGCATCCTTTTCGGCTGACTCTTCATCGGCACTGTTCGAAACCGTCTTGGATACTACTTCCAAAGGATATAAACGTTGTATTGGACGCAACAGTTGACCTTTGCTAGTAGCCACACGTACCAAACGAACTTCTTGGTCCTTACCAGGGATTATCTCTATAATTCGACCCAAAGGCCAAGCAATACGTTTATCACAATCGTTGCCTATAAGAACAACTTCACCAACGCGTACCGAACGTTTAGTTATATTGTTTGTTATTATCTTTAATTGTCCAAGATATTCGTTTCGAAACCGGTTGCGTAAGTTCTCGCGAAGTTTTTGTAAATATTTAATTCGCCGATTAAGCGACGACCCGTCTTTCGCGTCACAGTCAGGAACACCTTCCTGTACCAACTCTCGTGTGAACATAGCTGGTGTCAGAGGCACTAAATCCTTCGAAACACTCGAAACATAAGTCAATGGTCGAGCGTTCATGACAGCTTCACAGTCGCAAAGGAGGGTGTTTAATTCCTCTAAATTTACTCGAGCTTTTCCTAATACCTTTCGTAAAAGTTGCTTTAACATACCAATTAACCGTTCCCAAAATCCACCCCACCAAGCGGCACTAGGTGGGTTAAACTTCCACACGATTCTTTGCGCAGTGGTATAATGTAGTATAGTCGACCAGTCTAAGTTTCTGAATGCATTTTCTGCTCCCGTGAAATTTGTGCCGTTATCACTATAAATTGTTCGCGGACGGCCGCGCCGTGCCACAAAACGTCGTAATGCCTGGATAAAGTGTTGGGTCGACAGTGAAGTAACAACTTCCAAATGTACCGCTCGGTAAACCGCGCACGTAAATAAGCAAATCCAGGCCTTACTACCTTCCCTAAGAAACAAGGGACCAGCTAAATCCACGCCGGTAATTTCGTAAGTCACTGCATCCCTTACCCGATCATTCGGAAGAGAAGGAACAACTGCTTCAAACCTTTTACTTTCAAACCGACGACACACAATTTTTTACGACTGTCTTTATTGCTCTTCTACCGCCCAAAACCCAATATTTTTCTCTCAAAGAACTCATCAGTGCTTGTACTCCCGAATGGCAGGTATCTTTATGCAACTGGAAAATTAATCGTCCTACAATTTCATGTTTTGGGGGCAGTACAATCGGAAATCTGAATTCGTCATTATCTTTTCGATTACAAATTTTTGTCTTTATTCGAATCAGACCGTACTCATCTTTAAAAATAGGCAACGTACTTTATCGCTTGTCTTTATCACCATCAAATGCTTCATCTTGTATTGATTTCAAAACAAACCTTTCCGCCTTCTCTTGTTCTTCTGCAGTTATTTCACCAGTGCGCTTCTGTTCATGATTTCTAACATTAAAAACAAGTCTCACAATCCATGCCATCATTCGTATGGTCTTTGAATATTGCGAAAAATAATATAAATGGAACTCATCAGTCCTCGCATCGTTAAGCATTGAAACAACTAATTTCCTTTTACGTTCGCACAAAATCTCTCCCTCGTTGTTCTCAGCTTCTCCTTGAGGATATCTTAGCGGTTCTTCCTTCAACCAATCTGGTCCCTCCCACCAATGTGACTCCAACAAAACTTTTGGAGAACAACCTCTAGAGGGTAGATCAGCGGGATTTTGACTCCCAGGCACATGATTCCAATTATCCACATTAGTCATTTGCCGAATTTCGTTAACTCGATTGGTTACAAACACTGTCCACTCCTCTTTTCTTTAAATCCACGCCAACACAGTAGTGGAATCACTCCAAAAATAACAATTCTTGTTACCTTCAAAATTTTCTAGGATACTCTGGCATAATCTTGCCCCAATAGTAGCAGCAAGTAATTCTAAGCGAGGTATAGTAAGTTTTTTAAGTGGTGCTACCCTGGATTTGGCAGCAGTTAAATGTACTATAACTTGGCCGTCCTGCACTACACGAAGATAAATCACCGCGGAATAAGCATTCTTACTAGCGTCACAGAATACATGGAGACTCAATGCCTGATTAAGTTGTGGATCCAAACCAACCCAACGTGGTATCTGAACCTTTTGTAATAATGGTAACTCTTTCAACCATTGCGAAAATTCTCTAACCGTATTGTCATCCACTTCTTCGTCCCAATTAACCCCTTTTTCCCATAAAGTTTGCAACAAAAGTTTAGGTTTCAATGTAACCGGACAAATTACACCAATTGGATCAAATAATCGCTGCGTCACCGATAAAATAAATCTCTTTGTTATTTTTATTTCCTTATCTTCAATGTCTTTAACATTTTCGGTGTTTACAGTCAATAAATCCTCTTCCGGAAACCACTTCAAACCCAAAACCGAAACCACTGTAGAGCTGTTTTCCAGTCCGCCAGTTGACTCCCACCCTCGTAAATCAAACTGGGCTTCACTCATTACATGTTTTGCTTCCTGAATAAACTTAGTAAGAGATTGTTTATCATGTAAACTTGCCACGCAATTATCTACGTAAAAGCTTTTATCCAGCCTCTCAACAGTATCGCTAGAATAATTCAAAATTTCGCTTTTACATTTTTCCAAACAAGTTTTTAGATGTAAGTTAATTGTTGCTCCCAGCAAAAACGGACTACTACTCACACCGAAAACCACTCTTCTGTGTCTAAAAACTCTCTGATTTCCTTGTAAATCTACCCAAAGAAATTTTAAAAAATTCCTGTCTGATTCGCAGACACTAATCTGTAAAAAGGCCTTTCTTATGTCTGAAATAACACCGATTTTACCTTCTCTAAACCGTAAAATGATAGAAGGAATGAGTTTCACAAGATTGGCTCCTTTTTCTAAACATTGGTTTAACGAAGATTTATTTTCTTTATGAGCAGACGCATCGAAAACAGGTCGAACTCTCGTTGTCGAATTTTCTTTTACTACAGCTCTATGTGGCAAATAATGCCCTTGTTTATCGTCATCTTTCAACTCTTCAATAATGCCCTCTTTTAACCATTCTTCCAGTACTTTATTATAGGTATCGAAAAGTTGCTTTTGTTCCAGCTTCTTGCAAACAACTTGTAATCTCTTTTCCGCAATTTCGTAATTGGTAGGAAGTGGAGGATGATCTTCAATCCATGGTAACCTTACGACATATCTACCTTCGCTGTCTCTCTCAGTCGTATCATTAAAAAACTGTTGTGCTGCTTCCGTCATTTCCTCTCTACTTTTATTTTCGCTTGGATCCTTGATCCCCAGTACATCTAATTCCCATAATTCACTTATAGCCAAATCTCTAACTAGACATGACAACGTTGCATTAAAAGTAGGTTTAACGTTATTTACTTTACCCATTACTGTCCATCCGAAAACCGTACCGAGTGCTACTAAACCGCACGACAATACGCGTTTTTCTCCCGTATAAATAGCACCCGCTATATCCGCTCCCAACAAAAGCTCTATGGGTTCATAATTATTTACGTCTTCTATACAAACGCCAAGTTTACATAATTCTTCATACGCCGGTCCATGGCTAATCGATAAAACATTATGACATATGACGTCTTGATCTAACATTTCAAAATTAAATCGGTTTCCACTAACTAATGTGACGTCATAACATTCATGCAACTGTTCTACTTTCGAACCGCCAAACAACCCGTGTACAACACGCTCTTTACGTTTAGATCGGTAGCCTAATCGTTGTGCTATTGCTTTTACGATGTACGACTTCTGCGAACCACTATCTATCAAGGCTCTAACTTTTCGAAGGCCATTTTTAGTTTCTACATTTACCTTTAAAGTTGGTAAAAGAACACTAGAATCAGTAAAATTCGAACTTGACAATGTCTCGGTTTTATTGTTGTTTACTGGTGATTTTATTTTATGAATTGTTGCTTCCTTCTTCTCATCACCTGTCTTCAGATAAGCCGGCAAATCAGCACAAATTAACGTCGCGTGTGTCTTAGAGCAAATAAGGCATCGTAATTTAACCCTACATTGTCTTGCTAGATGCCCTGTTTTTAAACATTTAAAACACGCCTTTTTCTGGGATAAAATCTGTTTTTTCTGCTCAAAAGACATCCCCTGTGCCTTAAAACAATTTTCCGACTCATGTGTACCTTCACAAAACACACATTTATTCATCGACTGATTTATTAACCCCGCAGCGGTGGGTAAATTTGACCCTCCTTTGAAGAGAGACCTTCTTTCCCTGTAAGACTGTTTTTCATTTACTTTAAAAGTGTTATTGGCCGGTACAATCCCAAAACCTTCAGAAGCAAGCACGATTCTCTGCTCATTTTCTACTTCTGATCTCAAAAATTCTAGTAAGCTGTGTAAACGCGACGAAACACTATCAACATTTAAGCTCTATACTGAACCTGCATTTGAATTACTTATGCAAATGGAAGCTGACGTACGTTGCCATACTCGCAACAGGTCCTGAGGCAAACAAGATTCTATCAATGGAAAAAGTATTGCGGCACAATTTTCTGAAGTTACACCTAACGTGTCTAAAGCCCGAAGCTGTGTTTCTATTTTATCGTATAGAGAAGCGATATCTAATTTTTCAGGTGCGGTAGCATTAACTAATATCAGTTTTAATAATTCTCTTACATAAACTTCGGTTTGAAGATCTTCTCGACCAAAACGCGACTTTAAACTATCAACGATTTTTGGATAATTTTCTGCAACAGCCGGAAAACTTTCCACCAAACGACGCGCTCTACTACCCGGCACAGTAGCCTGAATTAAATACTCAATTTTATCGTGCTCGTCTATTCTTATGTCTTCATCTATTTTTTTAAACTGACCCCAAAATTGCAGCCACTCCTTAATAGTTCCGTCAAATTTTTTAAATTCTATTACAGGTAATCGAAACTTACGTCTAGTTGCTGTTGTGTCATCACCTTGGTTCTCAACTTCTTCAGTCTCTACTGAACTCGTTTCAGCCACTGTCGCATTAGTTGGACTCAATAACTTAACACATGTAACGTGCATTGCATGATACTTTTCGATATACTGGTCACAGGCTTCCAGTTCTGCTTCAAATTCTTCCTCTACAACCTCCGCCTCTGCCAGCTGCTCGAAAATAACTTTATCTAACGCTTTCAATTCCTCAAATCTGTCTTGCACCAACCGCCACTCGGCCTCCACTGTTACCAAATGAAGAGGCTTTTTACTCAAAGCCTGTTGCAACTTGGTGAGGTTACGCGTAACTGAACTTCTAATCACAGTGCGACTTCTTTTATTCACTTCCATTTTACTGAGCTACACTCAATAAACGATAACAAATCTTGATACTGCGAATAAGAGACCCGTAAAAAACACTTTTTTCCAACCCGTCCTGTCACGGTCGCCAAATGTTCCAAATCAAATAAATTCGTCTAATAAATCGAACTAACTGTTGTCTTTATTATGGGTCGGATGATTTTACAAGGTCTTAACTACTTTATGACATCTTTTTCTTTTATAATTTTTCTGACATTTTTTTACAACAACTATCAAAAACATATTAATTATTTTTAAAAAACAAAAACCAAAATTAACAATAACTTTTTCGTATTCCCTCTGTATGTTGCAACAGTGGGGAAATTCTGAACTGGTCCACATAAATCTGGAGTTTCTTCTAAATCTGGGATCAGGTTGCCTGGTGCAAAAAAGTTTTTATAGTACAACTCATCATCTTCTTTCCACTTTGCCCAGTAATGTTTTACTAGCAAAGTTTTGACATTATCACCCTTTTCTTGCTTTACCTTTACGTCTTATTTTGTTATAATAGCACAAAATAAACAAGATAATTTTTTTTATAATTCTTAAAACAATAAAACGTAGATATACCTATATATTTTAAATATATTTTTTAAGTGCAATTTACTGCAATATAACTACCAGTAAAAAACACAAAAAAACACAAAATTCAACGTCAAAACATCAAATGTCAATATATCAGGTGACACAAATTACTAATTTATAATGGTGGAATTGGAGATTGTATACTTTGCTGCAAATCTATTAGTGGAGATTGTCGACTTTGCACTAAATGTCATTTTTAATTAGTTGAAGTACAGTCTCCGCCAAAAATCTAATTTTTGGCCAAAAGTGGAGATTGTCGGTTTTGCTATGACAGGCCTCAGTTTTCCTTTTTTAAATCAAACAAGCAGATAATTAGTAGCCTAATTTTTTTATTTTAAATAAACTACTAAGAAGTACTGATTGTTTTTGGAGTTTTTGGAGAAAAGTAGATTTTTGTTTCAAAAATTTATTTAAATAAGTTACGCTTGTTAATATAAAATTTAGGTTAAATAAACTCTTGATTCCTGTAACTTTAAATTATTAAAGTCCTTTTATATAATAGGCAAACAACGCAATACATCTGCTATAATTATATAAATAAATGATGATTTGTAATTTTTGTTGTCTATTCTAAAAAATATTTCCGAGGAACTAAAATACCAAAGGAATAATTGAAAATTAATTACTAAAATATAAAATCCATATTTGACATGATGACCGGAATAATCAAGAGGCATACTTACAAACGCAACATGTCCCATAGCCATTAGCACAAGGGCCGTTCGCGGTGCCTCCCTTTTGGCTACACTCGGCCGCCGTGACGCAAGTGCCATTGTCCCCCGTTGCTCCCAAACACTCTTTGTTATCGAATTGGACGTACGTAAACAGGGACAGAACTAAAAAATTAATTAAAAACAATCAATAATTTAAATGTACACAACAGTTCGGTAATTAAATTTAAATTATTAATTTATGCAAATTGGTTTTCAATTGTTACGTTAAATTAATTTATTATATAAATTATTAAACGTTTGAAAATGAAAACCCTTTTAAACACAAACAATGACAGTTACAAAATAGCTTACATAACAATTTAAATAATTTTAGGCTTAGCATAATATATTATATTTTCCAAATACTGTTTGTTTTACAAACAAAAACTGGATAACAATTAAAAGAAGAATATTTTATACGAACATTTTTCATCAAAACGCACATTAAAAAATGTTAAATTTATTCCAGTGTAAAGTTTGACAAACTAATTTATTGTTATCGTCGCTGAGAGGTCGTGGGTTTGAATCCCACATTGGTATGGTTATTTATTTGAGTTTGTCCCATTGTAAATTTAAGTCCTAAAATCAAAAGAGCACTTTTATATAACTTTTTATATTTCACCAAAGAAAAAACATTTGTCAGCCAAACAATAAATAATAATCTTACATACATATAAGACTGTAAATGTTGATTTTAATTTTTTAAATATAAGTGTTAATAATGTCAAATTAGAATGTGTAAAAGAAATTAAATATCTCGGAGTGATCCTTGATGAACAATTAAATTTTCACAAACATGCAAGCTATGTAATGAACAAGTTAAGCAAAAAAGTATTTTTTATAACTAGAATAGGTAAAAATCTGTCCTTATACATAAAACTACTACTTTATAAAAGTATATCACTACCACATATTTCATTTTGTTCAACCCTTTTATATAATTTACCCAGGTATATAGTTAATGAAATACAAATTATACAGAATAGAGCTATGAGAGTAATTTTAAATGTGAATCGTTATACGCCTATACAAACCATGATAAATGTCTTGAATATTTTGTCTGTGAAACAAAAAATATATGTTGATGTTATGTTATTTATTTTTAAGGTTAAAAACAATTTAGTACCTGATTACTTGTCCGATAATATTAAATATGTGCGTAATGTCCACAATTATAATACTCGTAATATAAACCATTTCCAACTTGATAGATGTAAAACAGTACAAATGTCAAACTTTACTATGTACAAGGGTATGCTTGAATTTAATAAGCTACCCCCGGATATACAACAATGTAGTGATATCACAACTTTTAAAAATTGTATTAGATCTCATATATTATCACTATAGTGATAATATATTTTAAATTGTCATAATGTATACGTATTGTCTTAAGTTTATATGATTTTATTTATTTTCTGTGTTATTTTATGTTTTTTATATATTTATACTATTATATGTTTTCTGTATAGCATTCTGGCTAATAAAGATATTATTATTATTATATAGGATAATACAGTGTGGCATCCCATTAGTGCACCATTGTCGGGACACGCTCTATAAGTAAGTTTATCAAAAAAACTGAAAATTAATTAATATTATAGACATTTGCCATTCGGATATTTAACGATCTATAACTATAAGAAAATTTAGAAAATGTACGTTTAATAAATCCGCTAATACAGGGTGTCACCTAATAAATTATCATACTTTGGGGGGATGTACACGCTAAAACAAAAAATTTTTTCCTCTATCATTTTTGCATTAGAGCTTCTGTTTTGTAATAAAAAAATTATGAATTTTTTTTTACAAAACCAGGGAGCCACTGGATGTCACTGATATTATTTATCCATGCAAAAAATAAACAGGTATGCGCACAGTGTATTATGTAATAATATTTAGAGATGGGAAAATTCCCATTTGACGAAAATTCCCGGAAACTTTCCATCGAAAATTCCCGAAAGTTTAAAAAAAAAAAATTATTGCGAAAATATTTTTTTTTATGCCAGGGATTTGCAAAAATATATAACACATTAACTTATTGTCAAATTTTATTAAGAAAAAAAAATAAAAAAATGTTTATAAGAATGTAACTGCAATACTATTTTTAGTATCTTTTACTTTGGAATATTCCTATTGTATACTGTAACCTACAAAATAAAAATAAAATGTTTACTATTAGAAATTCACTGCTAGATATTACGTAAAAAAAATTAAAAGAGACAAAGTAACTAATATATAGGAATATTGAAAAGTAAAAGATACTAAAAATAGTATTGCAGTTCTGATATGAAAGAAAAAACTACAGGCAAAATAAAATTAACATTTCTGACTAGTAGTGACTACCATTGCACATAAAAAAATAGCAAAAGTAAAAAACACAAAATAGGATTTTTTTAAAACCAAACAGGTAAATAAAAGTGTTATTGCTGTATTTTAAATTTATCTAAGATTAATATCTTTAACGTAACGGGTGACGTGAAAAAGTTTTACACTAACGGTGACGTGGAGTCTGTGAGACTTTCTTAATTATTATTATTATAATTAATGCATTAAATAAATTTATACAAGTTTGTTATATTTAGTGATTAATTATTATGTTTTAAACACAGAAACATAAAAACATTGACAAAAAATTAAGCAATAGTAAAGTAATTGCACATTTTAGAATTATCGGTAAATTTTACTCAAAGAAAAACACTTTATAATTAAAAAGTTACTACCATCGTTCCAGCAGCCCCAGATATAAAAAAACATAAATTTTCTTAATAAATTTAATTAAAAGAAATAAAAAAACTAAACATAATAAAAATATTCCGACGGAGAAAAAAACTGTCAAGGGTCCAAATCAGTCATTTATATCGTCTCTCGCGCAACATTCGATACACACTTTCCTCGCACATTGCAGGCAAACAGGCCGGTGGCACGTCCTGCAAGTGTATTGTGTCTTCCTCTTTAGTTTAGGATTACATATGTAACAGTACTTCCTGCTCTCGAGGACTTCTTCACGTTCTGGCTCTGGGTCAATATTCAAAATCTTCCGGATACCATTTCGAATCTCCAGTGGAAGTCTCCTATTGCCAACTCTCCTGTGCATGTGAGGCTTTACTAGGTTACTTGCCAAATCTTTCATGAACGCAAAGCGTTGTAAATTTTGATTATCCCTGTAGCTGTTGTACATAATGAAAGCGTTAACAGCACTCATGTCCAGTATTTGGAAAAAAATTGCCATGGTCCAACGTTGAGTTCTTCTGCTTGAACTAAAAACAGCACATTTTTCATCGGTTGAGTCAACTCCACCTTTTGTTGCATTATAATGAAGTATTATTTCAGGTTTAGTATCAACGGCGTCAGTTGACGTGCAATGATGCATCGATGAAATCACCAGTACTGCTTTGCGTTTTTTTGGCACGTATGATAGGAGCGTCATATCTCTTGTAAATCCGTACAAAGAGGAATTTACTTCTCTGGTGTTGTTTGGTAGAAAGTTCGGTGGAATTTCTCTTTTATTCTTTCGCAATGTGCCTACATATGTTAAGCCCCTTTTCTTTAACTCCTGTACCAATTCTATGGAACTAAACCAATTGTCGGCTGTTATATTTCGGTTGGTACCATTCAAAGGCTGAGCTAACCTTATCACGCTTTGTGTGGGCTTACTAAATTTCTTCTCGTCCTGAGATAAAGTTTGACCATCGGAATCCTTACCACAATATAAATATCCATTACATGCATAGCCGCTACGAGCATCTGTAAGCATCATTACTTTTAAGCCGTACTTGTTTGGTTTTGCAGGCATATACATCTTAAAGCGACATCTTCCTCGGAAACCCACCAACATCTCATCAACACACGCATATTCTCCAATTGTAAATACTCTCTGAGAGTTTTTAAAAAATCTGTTAACCAGCTCGCTAGTTGCAGCAGCAGGATCACTTATTCTGCGCAAAATTCTGTCAACGGGATTGTCGAATCGGAGAGAAGATAAAAGGACAACAAATCTTTTCTGGCTCATGACTAATCTAAAAATATTCCTTCCTGTCCCATCGGTGGCAAATATCGAAGCGATATCTTCATTATTAGATTTAAAAATTGCTGTATAAAAAAGAAGTCCCACGAATGCCTTTATTTCGATATCATCCAGTGGCTTGAGCTCTGGTTTATCAATCCTTTTATACGTTTGAGCCATTTTCGCTAATTTTACATTTGTCCATCGTACCACATTTCCTATTATTTCATCATCAAACAGAAGATTCCAGACTTTTTCTGTTTGATTATGATCTGCTATTCTTCGTCACGATGTTGTGAAGTTGCGTACGTGTGTTTTTCTTTGGCTCCAAGCTTGACCATTTGAATTTGTTTTTGCCGTAGTAGTAACGGTCTTTTGGAACGTTTTCTCTACTGTCTAAAAGTGTTTCATCATCAGAACCTGATACCGACTCAACGTTGGCTGCCAAATCATGCTCGATAAGGGCTTCCGGAACATCTTCCAAATCGGAGACTGACTGCACAGACCCGGAATCGTGATCAGATAACTGAAAATCATCATTTTGATTATCTTGATCCTCTTTTGTATCGCTGTCAATTTTATCAAACCACTTTAGCAGTGAAGCTTCATAATCCTCATCGCCAAACTTACCTGCCTTTGAAGTTGAAGGCTCAGAATCCATACTGAAAAGCCTAAGAATCCAAAAATAAATATTTATTTCAAGCCCCAAAAAAGTTACACTTACGGTGACGTGGAGTCTGAAAGACTCCGCTTGAACTTTGCACACACTTGTCTTTACATACACAACTCGGAAACGACTGATATTGATAGAGGGGGTTAATAACATCGAGGATTGAAGGTACCTAGAGGGGGGTACAGATTTAGCGCGAACTTTAAAAAATACACTGATTTTAAAACGCTGAGAAGTCTGGAAGACTCCACGTCGCCAGTTACGGGATATATAGGAATATTGAAAAGTAAAAGATACTAAAAATAGTATTGCAGTTCTGATATGAAAGAAAAAACTACAGGCAAAATAAAATTAACATTTCTGACTAGTAGTGACTACCATTGCACATAAAAAAATAGCAAAAGTAAAAAACACAAAATAGGATTTTTTTAAAACCAAACAGGTAAATAAAAGTGTTATTGCTGTATTTTAAATTTATCTAAGATTAATATCTTTCCTCCATCTTTTAATATAAATTGCAACTTAGGAACTGAATCCAATACGATATTTGATGTACTTGGTTTAGGATATGTATTTTCTGGGTTTTCATTAATCATTTCTTGTTCTGATTCCTTCTGGTACTCGTAATTTTCATATTCATTAGTTTTTTGGTTAAACACATCTATTTCATCTTCATGTTTTTCATCTGTTATGTACTTGTACGTTGTACTTAATTTCTTTCTTCCAGGTAGCCTGAAACTTGGACGTAGTTGCTTAAAAAATATTTCAACATCAGGGTTTTCGACTAAACTAAAGTGGCAAGAACTAGAGTAAATTGCTCGAGCAAATAGTTCTTCCAATTTTTCCTGTTCATTAGAAGACATATTATCAACAAATCCTTTTATGTTTCCAGTACTGGCATTGCTACTTTGTGGTCTCTCTTCTTGACTCTCAGTAGAATTAAAATTTTGTATGGATAATCTTACTTCTTGTGAGGCACAAAAACACTTTTTTATGTGTTGGACCACTTTTGTTGCATTAACGACATAGATTTTCTTACAGAACTTGCATTGAGCATGGTTTTTTTATTTTTTTGCACTATTTTGTAATAATTCCAAACACTAGATTTTTCTCTTGGCATTGTGCTATGCCTATAAATAAACAACAAAAATGTAAGAATGATTTTAACTTTTTTTTTATTTTGTTTACCTTTTTTAAAAAAGTTTTTGTGATGATGCTGAATAATCCGGCTTCATTGAGGTTATGTAACATAACTTACATTATTTATACTTTTTCTGCTTTAAATTAACACACATTAAATTTATATTCAAAGTTTCTTGGCCTTGTATCATGGCCTTAACGAAAATCAACGGTTAAACAATTGACATTTCAATGAAAAAAACAAGGAAAGTTTCCAATTGGGAATTTATTATGAAAATAAATTCCCAATTGGAAACTTTCCAAAACGGAAAGTTTCCTTAAAATGGAAACTTTCCGATTCCCATCTCTAATAATATTATCAAGCAAACTCTTAAACTTATTTAGTACTTTGTTATCATTGATTACTGATAGTTCGGTTGTTATTATTTTTGATACTCGTACGTCTGCATTACCTATTTAACGCATATTCAATGCGATTTACCAACGCCGAGAATAAGGACATGGTCATATTTTATGGCAAATGCCATGAAAACGCGAACCGTGCCGCTCAACTGTATGCAGAGACGTTTCCCCATAAGGATCATCCTGATTGTCGCACAATCGTTCAGGCTGTCCAAAGATTCACGTAGGTGATCGGGGACGTCTGCGAGGCGTTGTAGCCATCAACGCTAAACAGCAAGTTATTGACATGTTAGAGGACGATCCAACATTGAGTGTTCGAAGAATTGCTGCTCAAATTCCCTGTATTTCACGCGGGGTGGTTTGGCGAATCATTAGGGAGAACTTGTATCCCCCTTACCATTTTCAAAGAGTGCAGGCCGGGGCTAATTCGCGCAATTTAGACTTTGTGTTATGGACTGATGAGTCAAGGTTTGGGCGAACAGGGCCTTTAAATTTTCATAACATGCACATTAGGGTGTCCCTTAAATTTTATTTTTTTTACGCATACACTGTTTAAAATATCTGTGGTGTAAAAAGTAATCTTAAAATGGTGTCAAAATCCAACACCAAGTGGTGTTAATATAACACCATAAATTGTGGTTGAAAATGTGTACCGATCGCGGCAAAGGCGGTGTGGATCACGTGATGTTCTTAAATCTCGCGTCTGTTGACTTACATGAAGAATATATAAACTGAGGTAATCCTTTGCTTTGGTGTGACACTACAAGTAGTTCGATACTAAAGATACCTTAAATAGGTGGAAACAGCTGTCAATACTTAAAGTATTTTAAGTTAGTGCAACACACTAAAAACATTATCTCTAGCGAGTTAAAGGTTCCATTTTCTGGAATAATACCACTGGTAATATACTAGTAATGCGTCGAGGAACTTCCTGTTTCCTTTTTTTTTCCTTTTTTCTGTGTAGTATGATTTAATTTGTCCACAAACACATAATATTTAACACTGAAAAGGAGTTCAATTTACACCAAGTTAAATTTATTTTAATACTGTGTGAAAGTTAAATTAACACCATTTTAGTATTTGAATGTACACCGGCCAACGGACCTTATTTAACACCATTTTGGTTTGTATCGATATAGACCATGTTTGGTGTTAATTTGGTGTTAAAATGGTCATGAAATTTTGAACAGTGTACCCTCTAATTATATTTATTACGTGTTTATATACTCCCAGTTAAAATTTCAGCTCATTTTATAAACGGGAACCCGTGCCGACTTGCATCTGAACCCTCCGTTAGCCAACGTTAGGCGCGCGGTATTTTGTAACACGGTTGGTCGCGAGGTCTTCGATCGTAAGTCATTTTGTGTTTGTTATTATGTGACCCTTATATTATAAATTATTGACAAATGTTAAAATATAGTTTTATTTATGTGTATACTTTGATAAAAATGTATATTTTCACAGGGAGTGGCTAGTTACCCGGAAGGGTCTGGTGAATAGGCCGTAAACTCTGAAATTGATAAACTTAATGGGTTTTACTCTAAATAACTAAAAGAGTCTATTGTGAGAGATGACTACCGAAAACTTATTAAACTGTCTGAAATATTTTTGGGAGGACATCAAGAAAAGAAATGCTTATAAAAAGCTGAAATTTCATATAACAGTATATTTTAGCAATACTAATTAGTATATTAATATATTTAAGGGATACAATCAACTAAATTAGTGAAACAAATGATAGAAACAAAAGCAATAATATTAATTATTAATCATATTTAATAAAATCATTAGAAAAATACAGTCATGAAGTATATCTTCTTTTTAAAGTGTTTCGTGTTACAAAATACCGCGCGCGCCTAACGTTGGCTAACGGAGAATTTAGATGCAAGTCGGCACGGGTTCCCGTTTATAGAATGAGCTGAAATTTTTACTGGGAGTATATAAACAGGTAATACATATAATTAGAAGGTATGCGTAAAAAAAATAAAAATAAGGGACACCCTAATGCACATTTATGCTCATGAAAATGCGCATGCCATAAGAAGGGCGAACTTTCAGAGGCGGTTTTCAATTAATGTTTGGGCGGGCATGTTAAACAACCAACTAGGAGGGCCTTTTGTACTTCCGGCACGTTTAAAGGATGATACTTATTTAGATTTTTTACAAAATGCTCTTCCTAATTTAATCGAAGACGTACCGTTAGATATTTTTCGCCGCATACGTTTTATGAACGATGGAGCTCCGCCACATTTTTCAGCTAACGTACAAGCGTATTTAGATACTGAATTTCCCAATAACTGGATTGGTCATGGCAGTCAATCCTTGGCCACCTAGATCACCGGATTTAAATCCGTTGGATTATTTTCTTTGGGGCTCCATGATCAGTTTAGTGTACCAGATAGCAAGAGCGACATATCATAATTTTCTACGCCGCTGTCAACTTTGTGTGGATTATATCGGCGGAATAGTTGAACATTTATTATAATTTTGTGGAACACTTGAAAACCACGGAAACTTCGAGATACCTTACAATAAAAAGTAATTATCAACAAGTAATGAATGATAACACAAATGTAAATTTTTAATAAATGTAGAGCATTGCCCACTGTGCGAGCATGTTTTAGTAATTTGTCGTAGGTCAGGAACAACCAGTGGCGGCTCAAAATTTCTACTTTACTTATAAAAATTAATGATTTTTTTATTTAAAAAAATGGCAATAATGCAAAAATGATAGAAGAAAAACTTTCTAATTTTGGCGTGTTCTATCATCCCCTTGAAGGATGACAACTTATTTGGTGACACCCTGTATACCTACATTATTAAGTTTCTGCATCTTACTGCTCCAGTGATAATATTACAATGAAAGTTTATAAAAATAACTTATAATACTAAAACTATACAAATATTAATAAAATAGTGACAAAATTGGATAAAGTGGTACCAAGTTTGATAATGAATTAAACATTATTATGCTGTAGAACGAAATGTATGAATGCACAAATTTACTAATATGATCAGGAAACGATATTAATAATTATTATAATCAGTAGAATTTCTTATAAAGTTAAGATAAACAAGAATTTAGCAACAAGTTAAGGTATGTTTAAAAGAGGTAACATTAATGCAAATAAAAATAGGTTATAATTATTTTAAAAATTATACGAAATCGATACTATTATGAGAAATGCAGGATTCACCGTTTTGAGGCTTCCTCCATATCACCCAGATTTAAATAGTATCGAGTTAGTCTGGGCAGCCTTAAAAAAATATGTTGCTGAGAGAAATGTAAACTTTAACTTTACACAAGTACCTACATAAATTGTGTGAGGATTTTGTTTCCAAATTTTTCCAGGAAGAATGGCGGAAGCGATGTCAGCACGCTATAAAGTTTGAGAATTATTTTATGGAGAAAGAACCGGCTTTGGATTTAGTCGTGGATAATTTAATTATTAATTTTTAAGGGGACAGTGACAGCGAGGTAACCAGGGAAGACAACAGTTCGGGCGAATTTGATCCGTAGTATATAAAAAAAATTATTTAAAAAATAACAGGATAATATTAATACATTTTTTAAACTTGATTTACTTTCATTTTAATCCACTGTGCTAAGCGTTCTTTATCCTAAGGCAAACTCAATGCAAATGACGATTTTAAGAGCTTCGTACGTCTCTAGCTAGATTTGCCAAGCTGTAAAACCCTTTTCTTGGAACCGCAAACAAAAGTCACTTGCCCCAAGATTACTTTTTTTTCAAACGTTTGCAGTGAGCATGAAATATTAAAAACGGCTCAACCGAATTTTACACTGTTTAAAATATCTGTGGTGTAAAAAGTAATCTTAAAATGGTGTCTAAATCCAACACCAAGTGGTGTTAAATTAACACCACTTGGTGTTAATTAACACTTTTAATATAAACACCATGAATTATGGTTAAAAATGTTATACCGCAAACACCAAAACGGTGTTTATCTAAAAATATTTGAGAAGTGCACCTACACAGCAAAAAGGCATAGTTAATTTAACTAATTAGTTGACCCATAAGTATTTATTTAAATCAACTGTGGGAAGGTTAATATAAACAAAGATAAGTTTGACGGTACTAAACCAGATAATTATTTTTTTTTTTTTTTAATTAAATTAACCCAGAAAACTTTAGTGAAACCAACCCGCTGTATGGTTCAGTTTACTAAATATGTTGTTTGTAAAATAAGAGTTATTTCAAACTAAAGCACTCTGTTAAAACGTAAAACAATTTGTCGTGCATTCCTGGTTGCATAGTATGTATAGATCGCGGCAAAGGCGGTGTGGATCACGTGATGTTCTTGCCTCTGTTGAGTTACATGAAGAGTATACGAGCCCTAACCACATAATGTTCGGACACTTCATAATTTATACAGAAATTTTTTTCGTGAATACTATCTCAAAATTATTAGAAGTTATGAAAAATTCAGCTTATTTTGGCATATACCCCTCGAAGCGATTTTTATTTTTAAAAAGTTTACCTTTTATTTTTAGCTTTTAAAAAAAGGCTAACTTTTTAACTTTTTTTTGCATGAGTAAAAAAAGTTATAAATGGGCCCATTAAAAAGAACATAAAATATTATACAAACCCTGAAAATTTGGTAAAAATTGTATAAATAATAAGAAAGTTATAGCGATATATATATCTGCAAAATCTCCCGTTTCCTAAGAAAATTGCAAAAACTCTTTAAAAATAGCATTTTTAAATTACTTATACTTTTTTATAACTTATTTATTTTTTACCAAATTTTCAGGGTTTGTATAATATTTTATGCTCTTTTTAATGGGTCCATTTATAACTTTTTTTACTCATACAAAAAAAAGTTAAAAAGTTAGCCTTTTTTTAAAAGCTAAAAATAAAAGGTAAACTTTTTAAAAATAAAAATCGCTTCGAGGGGTATATGCCAAAATAAGCTGAATTTTTCATAACTTCTAATAATTTTGAGATAGTATTCACGAAAAAAATTTCTGTATAAATTATGAAGTGTCCGAACATTATGTGGTTAGGGCTCGTATAAGCTCAGGTAGTCCTTTGCTTTGGTGTGACACTACAAGTTGTTCGATACTAAATGGACCTTATTAAATATGTGGAAACAGCTGTCAATACTTGGAGTATTTTAAGTTGGTGGAACGAACTAAAAACATTATCTCTATCGAGTTGAAGGTTTAATTTTCTGGAATAATACCAATGGTTATATACTAGTAATGCGTCAAGGAACTTCCTGTTTCCTTTTTTTCCTTTTTTTCTGTGTAGTATGATTTAATTTGAACAAAAACACATAATATTTAATACTGTAAAGGAGTTCAATTTACACGAGGTAAAATTTATTTTAATACTGTGTGAAAGTTAAATTTACACTATTTTAGTATTTGAATTTATACTGGACCAACGAACCATATTTAAAACCATTTTGGTTTGTATCGATATAGACCATACATGGTGTTAATTTGGTGTTAAAATGGTCATGAAATTTTGAACAGTGGATGAAAAATATTACCATATTAGTATAGTATAGTATTGCCCCCTTTGTGAACGAAGGAATTTTTATTGGCAAGAAATATTTTATTTTTTTCGACCGAAAAACCCAATTTACCCAATTAACCCAATACTATATACTAATAAGATACTTTTTTCGTAAAATTTGGTTGAGTAATTTTTCATAGTCACGCATACTGCAAAACGTTTAAAAAAAAGGCGTCTGGGGGCAAGGGCAGTATTTTCCACAATTTTACAAATTTTGGCATGACATTTTTTTTGAAAACACCGAAACATATACTATTTAATACTTTGTATTTCATTTCAAAAAAAGTATTATTACTAACCTCAAAAAAACAATAAAAACTACTAATTTTTCAGAAAACAAACGTATATTACCCCTTAAGACAACGCGGGCCACCGCTACTACTTAATACTTTCTTTTAATCGTATTTATTCATAGATTATTAACTATATGTATAATTTTATGTTTTAAAAAGTTTTTATATAAATTTTCTTGCTATAAATACTTGTTTAATGCTATTATCAGTGAAGTTTAAAGTTATCTTATGAACTTGTTGGGTATTGAGTTTTATCATATTAAATCTGCATTTAAATTCGAATTGGATTAAAAGTTAATATGTAACTTTATCATATTTTAAGCATATTTATCTTTTAAACAATGTTTGCTTTTAACTAAATTAAAATCATATTCATGAAAATGGCGCATAAACGCTATGTATGAAAATAATTATAATTATAATTAATAATAATTTTTTAAATTAGTTTTTGAGTAATAATAGTTTAAAAATTTAGTTTTATTTTTGTTTTTTTAATGTTTTCAGACTTTTTATTTATATAAAAAATAATTTTTTTAAAAACGTTAAAAAAATTACTAAATTTATTAATATCTTCCCCTACAGCGATATATACGCTAATGCGAAATTTTGGGAACAGTTTTTATACCAGATATTGCAACGAATAAATATTACTAATACAATGGATCAAAATTCCAATATTCTTATTCATTTTCTAGAAAATTTTCTTTTGAGCTGTCTAAAGTTCAAACGTAATTTTCTTTCTTATTTTGATTTCTTAAAACACAATGTGTCAATCAGATAAAAATTTTCAATCCAAACAAATGCTGTTATGGAGCATTTAGGTACAAATTTAAAATATTCAGTAACAAAAAATGTATTTCTATAAAAAATAAAACAGTGTTTCAGGGATGTTGCATTTGAATGAATGTATATGTAAGTACCCTTTCTATTCCGGTTTATCTTTTTATATATGCAGCCTGTATAATACGAAAATAAAAGTTATAAAAAGGTATTAAACTTACATCTTCCCATTCTCTCGGACATCCTTGATCCTCTTGCTGGCTCAAACGGAAGATTTCGTTTTCGACCGGCATTGCCTCTTCGAGATAGATCCAGTATTTCACAATTAATGGCGGCTGCCATAAGCAGTACAGCAAGCAGTCGATCGCAATACATTTTTTCGAAATACTTTTGTAAAATTGGAATTTATTTCAACGACAGACAATAAAGCCGGATTACTTGAGAGATACACGAGAAGTTGCCACGTTATGGGACGACAGAATAAGCTGCGAAGATATTTTATAATCTACCACTGTTCTTTTCTTCCGGACCTAAAAGCCGGAACAATAATAGTAAATTACTATTATGTTGAACATTATATAACGAGAAAGTGTAAATAGATTTAGTTTTGACTGTTTTAATGACCGACATATTTTTGGGAGTTCAACTGTAAAACGATTAATTTAGAACCTTATTATATTGTTCCATATTTTTTAAATTGTTACAATGTTCGTCAAAGCATAATTTAATATAAATTTTTAATAAATAATAAATATATAATGTAAATAAAAAATTAAACAATTTTCATTAATAATGTCCAAAAATAATTTATATGATCTTAATTATTTATTATGTATATTAATATTTTTTTATTATATATGATATTATATATGATATTATATATGATTTTAAATATTTCACAACAGTATGCAAAATAATTAATGCGTGATATTGTGATATTTGTAGGGCAATAATGGATTTTAAGTAAAACAACAGGTAAAAGAGTTTCTCTACGACTACTTATTACTTATTATAGTAACATTCTAGTGTAATTTTTAATCATAAAAAGGATGTTTTTCTGCAATACTGTGCGAGAATATTCCTACTCTTGTTTAAGAATGGTCAAAAGTAACGACATCTCCTGGCTGTTTACTAAACGTAAAAAATTTAAAAATATTTAGATATTACTGTATTATTTATTAATTAAAAAATAATAGCAGTTGTATAATTAAGGTTTGGGCACAAAAAATTAGTTATATTTATTGTTTTTCAAATATACAAATCAAAATTATAATAAATTTGATATTAAAATGATAAACCAGTTACCTACTATACCGGCTTTGAAGTTTTGACAGATTCAAAAAGTTTAAAAAAAGACCTTTAAAATGTAGAAAAAGAATAGATTACTTGTAAAATTAGTTTTGTATTTGTTACAATGTTATTTGTTTTATTAATTAGTGTAAATAACTATTTTTAATTATAATAAAGATTTAGGCATACCATTTGTTTAAATTTATTATAATTTACATTATAAAATTGTGACGGCACAAAATGGTTTGACAATACAAAAAACTTAAATGTCAAAAACTGCTTGGTTTCTTTTCTCTGTTTAAAATTATATAAGCGTTACTATTCTTACGTAGTCGTAGAGAAAATAATGTCTGAAACACGTTTGGAATAGCATATTCCACTCTCGTGAAACCGTCACACTCGCCTTCGGCTCGTGTGTCAAATTTTTCCTCGAGCGGAATATGCTGTATTCCAAACTTGTTACAGAATGTACTATTCCAAATTGACAGTGGAAAATGACAAGCGCAAAACCAATAAAAGTGTAGAAAATTTATAATTACTACCTACCTTCGCTGTGTATCAAACCGAAAAAAGATTGATTTTGTAACTTGTGGCTTTTGTGGCTTTAGCCTCTTCATTGTTTGTTAGTCAAATTTTAGTTGAAAACAACAAAATAATATTGCCCGATGATCCATATTTGCCAGATATAGGATGATTTTTTCTCAAAAATAAAGAGCCCTCGTTTAACAAGCATTAAGCACTAGAAGAACAGGTATAGTATAACACTCCAGACAATGCGAATTATTAACTAGAATAATTTACTTCTCTCGCCTTGCGGGTCGAGACTTTATTATACGAGAGATAATGCTCTATTATTGAGTAAAAGCAAAATTCCATAGACCGAAAACTTACTGCCTATTGAAGTATTTATAAATTATAAATTTTAATGATTAAGGTTTTTTTTAATAATTACCTACGCACGTACGCAAAAGATATAATATCGAACTCTATAAAGCTCCAGAATTCCCTTTCTAAATATTAAGTATAAAAACCCACACATTTTACAGACATCTAATATAAAGGTATTTAAAATTGTAATTTGTAATGGTTTAGTACTTTAATACGCATTACAAATTTATTTTAAAGTACAATTTTGTATGTTTTAAAAATAGTGGTAAAAGAGACGTTTAGGTAAAGAATTTAACTTTTCAAACTTTGCCTAAAAATATGGGGCAGATGAGGCGAGAAACGACGGTCAAGGTAAACAAAGCGGAAAAGTAAAGAAAAAAGATCGGAAGAGAGTTTTTAAAAGTGGTAGCGAACGCATCGATTCCAGTAAAACTTGCTAAAATAAAATTTAGTTTTGTTTAAATTGTTACTATTGTAACACTTAAGTGTTATTGGTGTATTCTTAAAGGTTAGTTCTTAATTTTAATTGCCCTAAATATATAGTAAAGTCCACTAAACGTAGAACGATTCAGCTCAAAGTTAAATAATCATTAGTTATTTTGAACTACTACGTTTGACGAATTTTACTTAAAATTTTTAAACCCTTTTCTTTTAGCATTTTTTTTAATAATGGTTTTTTTTACCAAGGCGGCGCCGCAACCCTTATCCCGCCCTCTCAACTCTAGACGTATAGCCTCCGAACGGGGCGCGTTACCCACTGGGCCCCCAAGTTAAGTCCGTTTAGTTGCCATGTTAACTTAAACCATTATTCTCCTGTTTTTTAACCTTTTTGATTAGATAAAGAACGAGGCGTCACGTCATCACATTAATTTGACTAAACTTTTAAAGAAACAATGCCTAATCGTGTATTTCTTTGCAACTTCATAGCCGAACATGTTTTATCTCAATATCTTTTTTCCTGGTCATATCTTCCTAAGAGCCACCCCTTGCTTGTTATAAAACGTTTGTAAATGAAATTGGGGTAAACTTAACACTGCATTTTATTTTTTGTATACCTTATTCTCCTAACTATGATTCGTAAAGCAATGTATTTAATAAAACAAGTAAGTAAGTGAGCCAAAATCACAAAATAGTTCATTTATGAATTTTTTATAAAACTTGTATCAAACAAACATGCAGGTGTAAGGAGAAATTTTCTTTATTCTTTTTGTTACCTACGCACGTACGAAAAAGATCTAATCACGAACTCAATAAAGCTCCAGAATTGCCATTTTTAAATATTAAGTATAAAATAATACCCAAAACCCACACATTTTAAAGGCAAAATTTCAAATGTATAATTTTATTTATTTATTTTAAAAGTTCTTATATTTATCTTTTAAATTATACAATTTACGTATAAAAAAAACATTGTTTAAATTTTATATTAAAAAAAATACTAAAAGCCATTTAAGACCTAAAATTCATAAGTACATGTTGTTTCGTAATTGCGTCATAAAACTTTAAAGCAGTAAATTTGGTTGTTAAAGGAATGGGTTCTCATAAAGATAACTGAATCGACGGATATATATCCCAAATGTATTATAACGCAAATTTACCCGACATTATTATGAGAAAATCTAAATGGACAGGACAGATGAATACAAATGCAACATTTGAGTGGTTTAAGCCAAAACACAAATTGGATTTGGTTTTAATGAACATCATTCCACACGCAAGCAATTAAGCAACAATTTTAGATAGACAGATCCCAATATATATAATATATTGTTGATTTGCAATATCGAGAAAACAATTCAAACTTTTTACTTCAAAGGAGATTTCATGAAAAACATAAAAAGAAAACACCAAGTCTTGTCGAAAAGCACAGTTTTAAGAAAATAATTCATTATCTTCTTTCTTACTGTGTTTAGTAAAACTTAGTATGTATTATTAAGTATATTTTAATAAAAAAAATACAGGTTTTTATTTTATGTGTTTTTAGATGAAAAAAGCACCGTTTTATTTGAGTATTACTACTCTAATGTAAAAAATCAATATTTAACAAAAATGCTATGACAGAATCTAATAATTATTATAATCAATTTTAACTGTCAATCATTGTCTCCTTGGTGTAATGTTAACAGACAACAATCAATTAACGAAGTAATTGTTGTGGTAATCAATTGTTGCACATTGTTGCCAAACGCATGCATACTGTTAGAGTAAATATCCTAAATGCGGTTTTTATAAGATAAAACATATTTTTGACCATATGTTTGACCATTCTGTACATTAGACATAATCTATTTAATACGACCTAAAAGAATATAATTAAGATAAACCTATTATTTTCTAAAAACTCAATCTTTTTAAACAATAAAGGTAGAATTAAAAAAAAGTCATTGTGATTGTTGAATAAATTATTGTGTGCGACTATTGGTCAAAAGTGGAGATTCATTTCCACGCTCGAGGAATCTTCTCTTTCTCCCACTAGTCGCACAATATATACATATAATACAGCTGAGTAATGGATACGAAAACAGGAAACATACTCTCTTAAAATGAATTAGTCAAAAATAACTAATTATAAGTCATATTTGACTAATTGTCATAGCGAAAAAGCAGTCACTAATATTTGGTCAAATTCTACTGAATGAAATAGTCAAATTAGTAGATTTAAATTTAAAAAAAAGTTTTGACCCTGCCAGGTCTGTCACTTGTCAAGTTGTTGTCATAACCCATTTGGCTATCAGCCGCTCTTATAAAAATCAATTTTATTTGTCAATAAATATTGTTCATAATATTTTAAAGTTGAATATATTATTTGTGTTGCTGTTGAGCTAAACTTTTTGCATCTTTATTTGTTTTTATGGGTCATTTAACCTTGGAGCTTAGGTATATGCATTTAATTCAAATAATACTTTGTTGTTGGCCGCAAACGATTAAAGAAATTAAATACTTTTAACTTTTAGAAATAGTCAAAGATGGTGACTAATCTTAAAATAGTCAAACTTTAACTATCTACGTAGTAAAAAATAACTATTTAAAAGTGAAAACTACTATTTTATTAGTAAAAAATGCTGGTACTAATTCAAATAGTAGAATTTTGATTATTTCATTTTTAGAGAGTATGTGCTGCAAACGAAACAACAAGAAAAACTGGGGATGTTTAGGGACTTTAGGTTAAACTTTGTTATTGACAGTTAAATTATTAAAGTTTGTTTTTGTTTTTTGTAACTAAATTACTTTTTCTACTCCCATTACATATTGTTGACATTATAAATAATGTTTATCTGCTTCCACTATGGTAATTTGGCTATTGTATTTCGAGTGATGCCTAACCACGTAAATAATGTGTTCATTATTCCCGTTGTTAGGTTGGTGGTTACCTATGTAGGTATATTGGTTACCATTATGTATAAAAAACAAATTTGTAATAAATATTAGATATTATTAAAAACTTTTCAATAAAACGTAATTTGTAAAACATTGTTAAATATTGCATGAAAAAAGTTTACGACAAATTGAATTCATATCTCTATTTCACACTTGGGTGATAAAGAAATGGGTCTAAATAAGGTTATGCGCTCTGAAGAGCTCCTTTGTTATTATTTTTAAGTTTCGTCAACCAAAAATTAGGTTTTTTTCACATATGAATTCAAAGAAAGAAAAATTTAGATTAATACGCATTATGTCAGAATACTATTGTTATGTTATCTAATACATGAGGAAGCGTTTAACAAATAATTGTTGTTTTAACCACATTTCTTTCTGTGTAGAAGCATTGTATGAATGGGTTAATTGTCTTACAGTTTTTACTTTAACAATGTATTAAATTGTATTATTTGTGTTTTAAGTTAAATTGTACAAAAAATAAACTAAAGTAAATAAAATAAAAAATATGTATTTTCTGTATAAATGTCATTAAAATTAAAATACTTAAGTTCTTCAAGGTTCAAATTAGGTACTGAAATATTTACAATAAGAAACTATCTAGTTGGATTTTTAATTTTTTAATGAAATATTTAATTTAGACATTCGCTTTAGGGTGCACTATGGCTTTTAGAAAATAATTTTTGTCCAAAAGCTTTTTTTTTCAAGCGGCCATGATATACAACCTTATATGCATGTATATTAGCGGCAGACAAAAAACTCAAAAAAGCCTAGGGATAGAAGTAAATCCATAGGTGACTCAATAGACGTCAAATAATAAAATTAATTTAGCATTTCATACTAAGCAATCACGATGTATTAATTATATTAATTATAATCGCACGGAATATTTAGTGATTATTTATTAAATTTTAATTGAACGAAATAAAGAACAACTAGTTTATTAGTATAATATTATGATGATAGACGAGTCGCCAATGTCGGAATTTCAAACAAATGTCAGTACGTCAAAATTAATTCAAGCGCAGCATTTTGACAGAGCTGTGTTTATTTTTAGTTTAGGATATTTATCGGCATTGTAAGTAAGGGTTATAAGTTTTTTTAGTTTTTATCAATAATTTATAATGCTTTTAGCCAAAATTTTATCCCACATGATTTAATTGAAGAGCTGCAGTGCGTGTAATTGTACATTTAATGTAAATTTTGCTTATTATATTTATATTACGCCCTTGAAAAAAAAAAAATAGTATATGGGGTATTCCATACCAAATCGACCACTTTTGAACCCGACCCCTTTAGATTTTGCTGAAACTTTTCCATCCTTTTCTACCCTTTGAAAAACATTTTTG
Source organism: Brassicogethes aeneus (assembly GCA_921294245.1). Lineage (NCBI taxonomy): Eukaryota > Metazoa > Arthropoda > Insecta > Coleoptera > Nitidulidae > Brassicogethes > Brassicogethes aeneus. The sequence continues at coordinate 81,045,689 of OV121132.1, read as the reverse complement.
AAAAATTTTTCAAATTTTTTTGTCCAACCTCAAAAAAGTTATGAATTTTTAAAAAAAATGGCTTTTTTATTTTCAAATAGCCATAACTTTTTTAGAAATTGACTTTTGGGTACCTTTTTTTTAATTTTTGTTTTTGAATGAACTTTTCAAAAAAATACACGAAAAAATACACGAAAAAAATTTAACATGATCAATTATATAAAATAATCGTTTTTTTTTAGTAAATTCGTAATTTTTTCGAAGTTCGCCATTTTTTTTTTTTGTTTTTTTTTCTCAAAAAAAACTTCAATTAATTTATTTAAAAAAAAATTGTCGAATTTTCAAAAATGGAAAAAAAATATTATACGTTAAAAAAATTTAAAAAAAATCGGCCCACTCCGGGATTAGCAGGGATAGTTGTCAAATTAATTTAAGTTTTTTTTGAGAAAAAAAAAACAAAAAAAAAATGGCGAACTTCGAAAAAATGACGATTTTACTAAAAAAAAAACGATTATTTTATATAATTGATCATGTTAAATTTTTTTCGTGTATTTTTTTCGTGTATTTTTTTGGAAAGTTCATTCAAAAACAAAAATTAAAAAAAAGGTACCCAAAAGTCAATTTCTAAAAAAGTTATGGCTATTTGAAAATAAAAAAGCCATTTTTTTTTTAAATTCATAACTTTTTTGAGATTGGACAAAAAAAATTGAAAAAATTTTCAAAAATGTTTTTCAAAGGGTAGAAAAGGATGGAAAAGTTTCAGCAAAATCTAAAGGGGTCGGGTTCAAAAGTGGTCGATTTGGTATGGAATACCCCATATGTTATTTGGAGTAGAAGCTTTTTTTGTGCTTCGTACAGTTGCCTGCCTCAGCTACGCTTCGGCCGTCAATCTCTGTACTCACCACAAAAAGAGTCACTTCTACTCCTTATGACATAATCTACTATTTTTTTAATTCTTAATAGAGACATTTTAATCTGAATATATTAAACAAAAATACAACAGAGCTCAACATTCTTTCTGATTCTTTATTTGCACGTAGTTGTAGTTCATGTGGTGCCCTAACTTACATAAAAAAGTCGTCGAGCGTAGACAAAGTTAAATTAAATATTTGTATACGAGGTGTGTTCAGAAAATAACGGGAATTTATAAATTTCGCGGGTTCGAAGAGTCCGGTTGTCATAAAATTTTCTTTATTATGTTAATATACATGCCCCTAAAGTATAATAAAAACTTTAGCTGTTTTCATTGTTAACTTTGTCTGTGGCAGCCGCTAAGGTTAGACTAGGTTTTATAAGCTCGGCGATTTTTGTTCGTTAAAAGAAATGGATCAAAGAATTTGAATCAAATTAAGGCATATGTGAGTATGATATGAGTAAAACAAGAGTTTACTAGTGGTATAAGCGTTTCCAAATGGCTGTGAAGACGTTGAAGATGACGAACGCCCCGAACGCCCAAGCACATCAACATCCGACAAAAACGTGAAAAAAGTGGAAGAAATGGTAATGAACGATCGCCAAATCACAATCAGAGAAGTCGCTGATGATGTTGGCATATCGATTGGCTCATGCCATGAATTTTTTTTAAATGTTTTAGGTATGAAATGCGTGGCTTTTGCACCAAGATAATGCATCTGCGCACACTTCATTGCTTGTTCGTGAATTTTTGGCCAAAAACATTACTGTAATGATGCCCCAGCCTCCATATTCGCCAGACATGGCTCCGTGTGACTTTTTTCTAGTCCCAAAAATTAAGAGTACCTCAAATGGCCGTCGTTTTGCAAGCATATATGACATTAAAAGCGCATCGCTGAAAGAACTAAAGGCTATCCCAAAGATTGAGTTTGAGAAGTGTTTCGAGGATTGGAAGAAGCGCTGGCACAAGTGCATAATATCTAATGGGGACTATTTTAAAGGCGACAACATTAATGTAGACAAATAAAGAAATATTTTTTTCAAAAAACGAAAATTCCCGTTATTTTCTGAACACACTTCGGATAGCGGCATCTATAAAATGTATTATCGGCGTGACTATCTAATTTTTATGTGTAAATCGAAATTCATCCGTATAAATCTAATATAGAAGCAGTTTTTCATAGTGAAAGTGAAGAGAATGTTTTATGGGCACTTCACGTCTGAAGTCTCCACCCGAAATCCACAACTTACCCATGTGTATTTAAAAGATTATTAGGGTCATAGAAATATGTACGATAATGGGCGTTTTAAAGGTGGGAGAAAACGTAATTTAAGGCCATCTTTCTGGAATTGTTTAATTATAAATAGTTATTGTGTTCTTGTTTTTGAAAATTCAAATTCTGAGATTTAGATGGAATTATACAAAATTGTCGGTGTTAGGCAGGGATTTTTTGGCCGTGATTAGATTTCGTCTTTTTCTGAGATTACTACATAATATAACTTTCTTGCCAATACTTGCTACGTATGCTTAAGCAATAAAACAATTTAATTTAGCTATGCACTACCAACTAACTTAGTGCTCAATTGTCTGGACACCCTGTATAAAATGCTTACAGAAATAAATTTTTAAAAATCTAAAAGAAATCAAATAAACCAATTTAACTATATTTAACCTCACAACCAATCCATCCATACATTATATAAATGCGTCTGTCCAACTTTGTTTTTATTTCACGCCTAAACTACTGAACTAATTTTAATAAAATTTGGAATGGGGATAGTTTGACACCCGAGAACGACCATAGGCATTTTTTTATTTATTTTAATGGGTGGCAGGCATGTGGTGCGTGAATGTTGATTTAATGTTAAAATTACCCCTTATTTTTTCTTAAAACCACGCGAGCGAAGCCGCAGGGATAAATAATTTATTTATTTATATTATAATGAGGGAAATAATCATCTATAAATATTTTATAAGAATAATTATTATTCTTATAAAATATTTATAGATGATTATTTCCCTCATTATAATATGAACCAATCAAAAGCCTTGAATTTTCGAATAAATTTCGTTTAAATAAGCGATTAAATCACTAGAACTATTTAACAGCGATTAAATTTTAGCCTCCATATTGGATTTTTGTTTACGATTTTATGGTGTTATTTACAAGTTTTAACAAACATTTTTTAAAAAACAATAAAAAATAAGTTATCTACATTACGAAATATTAATTATAACTTATTACATACCTTAAATTAATGGAATTTTCTTTAAAAAAATATTTATAAATTTTGACACAGATTTTATGAATTGTCAAATAGTTTCCTTTAATTCAAGAAATAATCAAGACGTATATCACAACCTATAAATTTAATCTGTCAAACTATGCTCAGTAAGTTTTTTATTTGATTTTTCTTTTTGGAACATAGTTTCATGCAAAATAATTAAAAATAAATCCCCTCGACCGCTACGCGGTCTCGTGATTTTATTAAATTATTTTGCATCCAAAATTTTCCAACAAAAACCAAACAAAAAACTACTGAGCCTAGTTTAACCGATTAAAGTCATAGTTCTCGTGATATAATATATGATTATTTCCCTCATTATAATATGAATCAATCAAAAGCCTTAAATTTTCGAATAAATTTCGTTTAAATAAGCGATTAAATCACTAGAACTATTTCACAGCGATTAAATTTTAGCCTCCATATTGGATTTTTGTTTACGATTTTATGGTGTTATTTACAAGTTTTAACAAACATTTTTAAAAAAACAATAAAAAATAAGTTATCTACTTTACGAAATATAAATTATTACTTATTACATACCTACCTTAAATTAATGGAATTTTCTTTAAAAAATATTTATAAATTTTGACACATACGTCAGATTTTATGAATTGTCAAATAGTTTCCTTTAATTCGAGAAATAATCTAGACGTATATCACTTAACCTATAAATTTAATCTGTCAAACTATGCTCAGTAAGTTTTTTATTTGATTTTTCTTTTTGGAAAATAGTTTCTTGCAAAATAAGTAAAAATAAAACCACTCGACCGCTACGCGGTCTCGTGATTTTATTGAAATAGTCTAGTTTAACCGATTAAATTCATAGTTCTTGTGATATAATATATGATTACATTTTCATAAAACAATTAACCAAAACATTATAAAAAAGGCATGTTTTTAAAAGCAATTAAATGCTTTAAATAATCGAAAACTATTTTTTTTGGAGAAATTATCGTCGATTTTGACTGATACAACTTGTTTTTGTAAATTTTGATATCAAATTTACACAAAACCTACAATCACTCATTTTTGTTAAAATAGTAAGTTTTCGTAAATTTAGACATAAAATTTTGATTCCTTGACCCCAAAAACCTGAAACTACAGATTTTCAAGAATTTTTGGTCACATTTTTACTTTTGGCCATCTTTTGGGGCGTGTGCGACCACTGGGTGGTGCAAAAAAGAAAGGACAATAATCGATAATATAAATTATTGTAGGATATTAAACGCTCTACAAAAAAGCTCGATTCATAAAATTTGTGAATGAACGTTTAAAGTTTAATTTATATCAAATAATTATTCTTTGAAGTATAGCTTCGACATGAAATATTTTGTTATAATAATACCTAGTATATTATAATACAATTATATACGAAAAACTTTATTATAACTAGCGACGAAAATTACAAGAACAAGCATTTTTTTTTTAATTCTGGAAATAATACAAAATTTGCAAATATTTATTATCAAAATTGTTAAAATTTTCAAAATTTCCAAAGTTTTCAATTACTTTAAATTTTTAATTTTGTATTTTTCTTTTCTAGTGCGATAAGTCTTTCTTGTAGACTTTTACAATCTAAAACCTAATGCTTCGCTCCCATTTTTCTAAGAAAAATAAGGGGTCATTTTAACATTATACTAATCCACAAGCCACCAATCCGTGCATTTTTAAATTTATCATTTTTATTTTTATGTTTATGTAATAACATTAAACCAAATTTAAACCGATTACAAACATAATATGTGGGCAAATATTAGTTTTGAAATAAAAAAATTGTAAAACAAGAAAAATAATAATAATGTTAAGGAATACAATTTTTTTGCGAAACGTATCAGAAAAATCCTCTGCCTTAATTAAAAATAATGCACTACAATATTGAAAATAAGACAGATAACCTTAGCCATATGTTAAATGAAAAAAATGTTGATGATTATATGTGAGATACAAATTTATCTGGACTGCAGTTATTAGTGGCCGCTTTTTCGCTATGAACATTAGTCATTTTTGAATAATTCATTTTAAGAGAGTGCTAAAAACTGTTTCAGTACAAGTCGTTTATAATTTTGTTTAGCCGCATACCCAAACACAGAACATAGAAATAGTTTATTGTGGGTATTCCCACAATAAACTGTTTCTATGCAATAAACTGTGTTTCACTGAGTGACACTCACTACACAGAAGTTCTATGACAGAACATAAGCTCACTACAAAGAAGGTAACTGTAAAGAAAGTTACTGTTACAATCTGTGACCATAAGAAAAAATTCTATACAACGGAGTTGCACGCCTTGGATAAAATATTGGCGCAAAATTTAAAAAGAACACAAAAAAATAAAATAAGTAAAAATACGTAAAAATATGTAACAAATAGGTGAAAATAAACTGACAAATTAAAAAATATGTATATACAAAAGTATAAAAAGGTAGTTTAAAGCAAAAACCTCCAAAAAGGTAAAAAAGGTGAAAACAAGTTAAAAAATAGGTAACAAAAGTATAAAAAAGGTAGTTTAAAGCAAAAACCTCCAAAAAAGGTAAAAAAGGTGAAAACAAGTTAGGTTCATATAAAAGAAAATCTTTTAAAACACATTTTGGAAATATTGGTTTTCAAATAGTTACATCGGTTGAAAAAAGGTAAAATAACTAAAATCCCATCCCTAGTAATAACTACTATATAGTAAATATTTTTAACATATCATTTAAACCTCATTTTTATTGCATAGGTAGGATGCAAAGTTTTTTTAGGTTAACAAAGAACTGCCATCAAAGATCATAAACATTTTTAGCGATAAAAGTGTGGAAATAAATCTATAAATCCCATATTTCTGTATACTGCAGAAAACTAATTTGTACAGAATATGTTTAAGGTTAGGGGTAAACTGCTTTGTGTGCAGTAAATAGTTGGATTATTTACGTACTTGGCGATAAAAAGTATAAAAATGTAACTTTATGCCAATCTTTAAAATACATTTTTTGAGAGTTCTTTTAGGTTAGGAACGTACAGTTTTATGTCGACTTTGAGGTAAGGCCATATTTATTAGGGTGTCCCTTATTTTTTATTTTTTTACGCATACCCTCTAATTATATTTATTACGTGTTTATATACTCCCAGTAAAAATTTCAGCTCATTCTATAAACGGGAACCCGTGCCGACTTGCATCTGAACCCTCCGTGAGCCAACGTTAGGCGCGCGGTATTTTGTAACACGGTTGGCCGCGAGGTCTTCGATCGTAAATCATTTTGTGTTTGTTATTATGTGACCCTTATATTATAAATTATTGACAAATGTTAAAATATAGTTTTATTTATGTGTATACTTTGATAAAAATGTATATTTTCACAGGGAGTGGCTAGTTACCCGGAAGGGTCTAGTGAATATGCCGTAAACTCTGAAATTGATAAACTTAATGGGATTTACTCTAAATAACTAAAAGAGTCTATTGTGAGAGATGACTACCGAAAACTGTCTGAAATATTTTTGGGAGGACATCAAGAAAAGAAATGCTTATAAAAAGCTGAAATTTCATATAACAGTATATTTTAGCAATACTAATTAGTATATTAATTTATTTAAGGGATAAAATCAACTATTTTTTTTTGGTTATTTTTTAGCTGTCATTCAGATATAATAAAAAAAAGAGTATCGGGTTATTAGTTTTACGGCCTATTCACCCGACACTTCAGGGTAACTAGCCACTTCCTGTAAAAATATTCATTTTTATTAAAGTATACACATAAATAAAACTATATTTTAACATTTTTTAATAATTTATAATATAAGGGTCACATAATAACAAACACAAAATGACTTACGATCGAAGACCTAGCGGCCAACCGTGTTACAAAATACCGCGCGCCTAACGTTGGCTAATGGAGGGTTCAGATGCAAGTCGGCACGGGTTCCCATTTATAGAATGAGCTGAAATTTTTACTGGGAGTATATAAACACGTAATAAATATAATTAGAGGGTATGCGTAAAAAAATAAAAAATAAGGGACACCCTAATATTTATATTAGGCAATGAGAAATGCAAAAAACAAATGCTAAACCATCTATCAAAAATGCATTAAGCGGGAGTAAGTTACGAGAAACTGTTTTTTAAGTTTTTTTTGAGGTTAGGGGCGAACCATTGTGTAATCAGCGGTAAAAAATACATAGAATCATTGATATTAGATCAGTGCAGTAAATAAATTTCAATTTTTAATTTTATAAAGTTTTTAGTTAATGTAAACTACGTATTACGGATTTGTGATGTCTATTGCTTGCAGTCGCTATATTGACGCCGCCATTTTGAAACTTTACAAAATACCACTCGGCATTTAAAAGTTAAGACGATAAGCTAAAAATTCATCACTTGCACGTTTCGAAAAACTTTAGTCAATTTTGCACAGGAGGGGGTGGCCGAGTTGACATGGAATGCCTCATATATATACCTATATTTAGACTAGTTATAGGATACTTGTTTACAGTTGAGAATTATGATGTATTTTCATTCATAAAACAACATAAAAACTACAAAAACACACAAAAAACGCGGGAAGAAGCAATTTCGATTTTAATATTAATATATATGTTTTTAGGAAAGCCGATAGTTCTTAGTGCCACTAAAGTGAAACCTGCGGTCATGTAAGATTTTATATTAAAAGTGCTTGATAAAAAAGAGCAAATATTAGGTTTGTTTTACGTCGTCCGTTTGACTCAATAGACTATAAATTGTTATTATGTTAAGTTCTTATCTATATAATAGATCACAGATTTTTGTGATAAATAACGAAAAGTCAGTTCCAAAGTATCTCTGGGGGATTCTTAGGGTTCAGTATTGGGACTGCTATTGTTTTTGTTATTTGTTAATGATTTGAATAAATGTAATACACAGGGAAAAATTAATTCTGTATGCAGACGACACAAATTTAATTATAAAAAGTAAAAATATAAACCAACTAGCTTTAGAAGCCTCCTCTTTATCAAATGACTCTAATATAATATATGTTGAGAAGATCTGCAAATATCCCCCCTACTAAACAATAGATTATTACGATCTTAGAATAGTTGTTTAAAAATGTATTCAAAAAGACTGGTAAAATAAAGATTTAAATTTAGCGGGATGTACAAATGTATTTGACGTACCGAGTGCCGAATGATTGGCGTAGTTTAGGTGGGAAAAGTAAGGAGGGGAGAAAACGACATTCTATACACTGAAAGAAATACTAGGGTTAATAATTAATAAATATTTATTTGAGACGTTTTTATTTAAAATAAATACAGTAAATTTGCTGTAACACAATTTTATTTACTAACAATATATTCTGAAATTTCATTTTTTTTTATAAAAAAATTTATTTATTTGGGTCGAATTTATTTGTTAATATACTTAATTTGTGTCAAATAAAATCGTTTATTAATTTATTGTAAATATACGTTATATTTGTATTTAGTTCAAAGTTTATTAATAATAAATATTGTTTATTAATAGTTGCCAAATTTTGATAATAATAATGATTATTATAAATAAGTCACATTTTCTAACTATTAAATAATATTGTTTGTAAGAAATATGATATATTAATAATTAAGAAATGCAATATCGTAACGCGTCGTTTTACCTCGGACGATTCACTTCACTTTAAAATGTCACGTAGTGGGTGATTTACATCTTTGCTGATAAAGGTGGTGGTGGACCACCACCACTGGTGGTGCTCTGTTTGTGCTTTTGCATCATTTTTCATATAATAAGGAAATTTGTATTGCGTATAACCTATTGCAGTGATTGTGTAAGTCCATAATAATATTTTACTATGGTGTTGAATGCTAACAAAACAAAAATAGGTCCTTAAACATGGATGTTGACATGAACATAATAGATTCTAAACTGTTATATGTTGTAGAATATCTGGCTAATACTTTTAAACGTAAGTTTATGAGTTATTAAAAAAAATAATAATTGATGCATTGTTATTTCGTTAAGTATTGGCTGAATTTTGTCGCAGTTTGTTTCAAGATGTTTCGACGTGTTGACTATCCCATGGGATGCATTAATAATAAATAAAGTATATTTACTACAAATTCACTTATTAATTATTAATCAAATGACTTTAAAGAAAATCAGGTTATATTTATTATTAACATTTTTTTTCAGATAATGGAGTAGATTCTTTTAAAGTATTGGCAAATATCGCCTGTGACGATGCTATGAATATTACAAGTTTTAAAATATTGGATTTTATAAAATATATAAATATATATACTTCGCTTTCTTAATAAATTCATCTTAAAAAAAAGTATTTTATTTTAAAAATCACCCAAACTGAAGCACATTTTATAACAACATATCGTCGTCAACCTCACAAAGTAATTTATAATTGAGGAGATTTTTTTATAATTTTACTGGAGAAGATTTTTGCAATATGAGGTTAACAAATTAATAGTTCCAAATAAATATCATCATTTTTGTTATAAATTTTAAATATTTTATACGTTTAAATCTCTCCCATAATCCCTCATTTTGGAAGGTTTTATGAGCGATATTTATACAAAAATAAACGGGAGCCTTCCAGGTGTTTGACCCGAGTTCAAACGTAATTTATTGTCTTTTATTTACGGTATTTATAATTTCTCTTTTAATACTTTCCCCATGAATACAACACCTCAAAAGTACCTTAGGTTACTTAATTAATGAGCTTAAGTATTTATTTTATTTATTTGTCGTAATTTAACATAACATTTGCCGTGGTGTTATAGTTTATTTATTACTTGGGGTGTAACAATGTAAAGTTTTAATATTATTTATATACTTTCATGTTATTTATACTTATAACCTAAGTATTATTACTTGATTTTTTAATTTATATAGATAAATGTTAGCAACAGTAATGTGGAATTCGCCAAATATACGTTAATCATGATACGTGCCTAATGGTTGTTGAGTCTAGAAGTACAAAGAGGAGCAGTGACGGAATTGGGGAACGAGGTCGGGACATTCTTGGTTGAGATACAGAACGCTACGCACATTTAATTTTGTAAGCCTGATTGGCATTTTAAATTTGTAATAAAATTGTGGTTTAAAAGGGTTTAGTTTTAATTAATCTAACATCAGAAGTAGGATAATTACAGTGACTGTGACAGTGTTTGTGCAAACAATAAAAGGTGTTGCAAAAATGTCGGATTTCGATGGTACTTCGGGTGAGTCCAGAAGGGGTGGTACTCCTGAACATCGGCGAAGCGGATCGAGATCGCGAAGCTCGACTAGGAAAAATGTCAATCCTGAGAGCAAGCGGCATCGCAGCGAAAGGAGCACTGTGCACCGGAAGCGGCGGCGAAGTTATTCACCATCACGGTCTTAAGAAGGGTGCAGATCTTCTGGTGGACGTCGCTCAAGGTCAAGGAAGAGTGAAGGGAGCGAAATAACGCAACTTGGTGACGTTATTGCAAAAAGCATGCGGAAGGGCATGGGCAGGTTAGCAAAAAGTTTGAGGGTAAGAGAGGCTGAGCAAGTGGTAAGTCTTACATCTATCCGTAATAATATTATTAGCGAATTTGATCCTTCTATAAATAATATTCGGGATTGGATTGAATCGGTGGACGAATATGCGGAAATTTATGGTTGGAATAATAAAACTATAAGCCATTTAGCGTTAAGCAAACTAAAAGGTGCAGTTGAGGTATGGTATCGCGGTTTACCTACTCGTATTTATAAGTGGTCGGAATGGAAAAAATTACTTATTAAAAATTTTGTACCGAAAAGAAGCTTACATAAATTAATGTCTAAAATGATATCATGTGTTGCAACTCCTAATAAATCATTGTACGATTATACATTTGAAAAATTAGCGCTTATCAATAAATTAAAACTCGCGTTAACTGACGAGGATAAAGTGGACCTAATAATGGGGGGAATTACAAATAAACAAATACAATTCTCAGTAGAAACTGCTAATATAACAGATCCAAGTAAACTAGCAAGTCATTTTAAAATTTATGATACAGAAAAGGTGGCTACGACTTCGGCAGGTTTGGCGGAAAATTCCGGCAACGTATCTCGGGCAAGGCCAGCGGCGGAGACAGTCACTGGGAGAGATACGGGAATAGTCAAACGAAGTATCGGGAGTCACCTTGGCAATGAAATTAAAAGGTGTTATCAATGCGGTAAAACCGATCATTATAAACGTAACTGTCCACAACGTCCCAAAATACGAGCGATTGAATATAATGTAAATTATATAGGTCCCAATGGAAATGAAAAGTTTTATAAAGAAATATTTTTAAACGGCAATAAAATCAAGTGTTATTTTGACCTTGGAAGTGAGTGTTCACTAATTACCAAAAACGCGGCTGAAATGCTTTCGTTAGATTTATCGCCTCTAAAAACAAAGGTTGTTTTATCAGCACTTGCGGCCGACTTAAGTCCCGAACTGTATACGCGATCAAATTTCTGTGTTGATAATATCGAGCGAACACTTGAGTTTTACGTCATCAATAATCAAATAGCAGGTGTAGATGTCCTAATAGGGCAAAATTTTACCGAATTACCTGATATACAATACTGCAAAAAGGGGTACGAATTAAAATTTGCGGAAGATAAACAAATTTTATCGGTCGAGCGTAAACGAAACATAGAAACAAAAGAAATAAATGTAGGTGTAAAAGATCCCGAAATTATAAATAAGTTACTAAACATATTAAACGAATATTCAGACTGCACTACTCAATCTTTATCGGGGATGGGCGTGACGTCATTGACCGAAATGAAAATTACTTTAACCGATAGTAAACCAATTGCGTCGCGCCCGAGGCAATTTTCAGATCAGGAACGAATTGTTATACGGGGGATGGTCGACGAATTGTTGGGAAATGGTATTGTGCGTGAATCTAATTCTCCATACGCTAGTAGAGTTTTGTTGGTTACAAAGAAAAACGAAAAAAAACGTCTTTGCATTGATTATAGGCCTCTTAATAAAATTACAATTCCGGAGCATTATCCTTTACCAATTATAGAACAACTTTTGGGGCGATTATCTGGCTTTAAATATTTTATTTCTCTCGATCTCTATTCGGGTTATCATCACATAAGGGTTGCACCTGAATCTATACCACTTACTTCATTTGTCACTCAAGATGGCCAGTACGAGTATTTAAGAGTTCCATTTGGGCTGATGAACGCGCCAGCCGTTTTTCAGCGAATGTTAAACGCAGCATTGGGCCAATTGCGGTTTTCAAAAGTATTAATTTATTTAGACGATATATTGATCCCCGCCAAAACACCTGAAGAAGCTTTGCAAATTTTAAAAGAAGTTTTAGAAGTTTTTCGCACTCATGGGTTAACTTTAAATTTAGAAAAATGCTATTTTCTTAAAACAAAAATTGAGTATTTAGGTTACGAAATATGTGAATCTACCATACAACCCTCTAAAACTAAAATAACAGCTGTGGCAGGGTACGCACGACCAACAAGTGTACATGAAGTACGACAGTACTTAGGTCTCACCGGATATTTTCGCAAGTTCATTAAAAATTATGCATGTAAAGCAAAACCTTTGAGCGAATTACTATTGAAAGATGCAACATGGAAATGGGAAAATTCCCAGGAATCTGCCTTTCAAAGTTTAAAACATAGTTTAACAAATGCACCGGTTCTCGCCCTGTTTGACCCAGGTTTGGAAATTAAATTATACACTGATGCTAGTCGGTGGGGTCTCGCAGGAATATTGGTGCAGGTTCATAACAAAGGAGAAAGAGTTGTATCTTACTTTAGTCGCCAAACAACAAGGGATGAACAAAAATTTCACTCATACGAATTAGAAGTACTTGCGATAGTATCCTCGGTAAAGAGATTTCGGCAATATTTGTTGGGCAGGTTGTTTACTATTGTCACAGATTGTGCGGCAGTAAGACACGCTTTTTCAAAAAGTGAATTAAATGCTAGAATTGGCAGATGGGTGTTGGCTTTGAGCGAGTATCAATATACTGTTGTTCATAGACCCGGAATACAGATGCAGCATGTGGATGCACTTAGTCGCAACCCTTTACAAAAACAAGTTTTAGTAACTGTAATCAATGAAGATACGTGGCTGTTGGCTGCACAACAACAGGACAAAGAATTGCAAAATATTAAAGTTATTTTAGAGTCTGGAGATCGGGACGGAAATAGGGAGATTTTTAAAGACTATTGTTTAAAAGGTGGCAAGGTTTATCGGTTGACAACTCAGGGTTTTAGATGGGTTGTACCAAAATTTGCCAGGTTCCAAGTACTTAGAATGGCTCATGATGAGTCAGGACATTTTGCATTTGAAAAAACATACGAATTGTTAGCGAGTCAATATTGGTTTAAAGGTATGCGCCATTTTATTAAGAAATATGTTAAAAACTGCCTTAATTGTTTATATTTTAAAAACCCTCAAGGGAAATCACCTGGATTTTTACATCCAATACCAAAAATCCCAGTACCATTTCATACGGTTCATGTTGACCACCTTGGACCTTTCGTAAAAACAAAATCTGGTAACACTCAATTATTAGTAATAATAGATGCTTTTACAAAATTCATTTTATTATATGCGGTAAAAAGTACAAAATCACGATTCACAATTCGCTGTTTTGAGGATATGATAAAAGTTTTTGGAGTTCCTAGGCGTATAATAAGTGATAGGGGAAAGTCATTTACTAGTAAAAAATTTGAAAATTTTTGCAATACCAAGGGAATCAAACATTATTTAAACGCAGTCGCAGTACCACGTGCGAATGGCCAAGTCGAACGTTATAACCGTACAATTTTAGACTCATTGACTACCATGGGCGCAAACGGCGATGATGATACTTGGAATAAAAATATTGCCAATATACAGTTAGGTCTAAATGGTACAATTAATAAGGCTCTTGGGGTGGCCCCCAGTGAGGCTTTAATGGGTTTTAGAGTATTTTTACAGGGACGCATGGAAGTAGAGCGGCAAGTGGTTGACGTCACCGCTGTACGTGCCAGCATCGTACAGAAGCAGGATAAATATCAGGCGGAGCAGAAACGACGTTTTGACAGGACTAGGACTGCAGCTCATCCTTATGCGGAAGGCGACCTTGTTTTACTACGGATGACTGGAACTGCAGCAACAGGGAGCAGCCAAAAATTGTTGCCAAAATGGAGAGGTCCCTTTCGAATCACCAAGGTGCTGGAAAACGATCGCTACAAGGTGTCCGACATCCCAGGCAGCACTCGTTCGCGGCTAAAGTATACAGGAGTTGCGGCGGTTGACAATATCCGGCCTTGGATGGTATTTGATGAGGAAGGTGGTAACTGACAGTAGTGGACCATAACTACTGGGTATGACAGTAGTGGACCATAACTACTGGGTATGACTAGCGGTGGACCATAACTGCTGAGTCATGTCAGGTGTACTTTCCCGATTTCGAGGTAAATGCAGTGAGGGTACGTGGACCATAACGTATCCGGGGCTTTTACTGAGAGGTCGTGGTTTGTATATCCTGGGATCACTGGTACATACGTATGGGGTGATCATTAGCTTTAGAATTTATATATTACCTTTATTTCTATTATTCTCGTTATTGCATTACATTTTATTAGTACTGTTTAAAATTATACTCGGCCGAGTGTGTTTTACCTTTTTCTTAGGTAGGTGGCTATTGGCCGGAGTTGGCGTCATGAAGGCTGAATGATTATTAGTTGTAGTTATTCTTAAAATTAAATTGGAGTCCTTACTAGTTAATAAAAATTATTTTTTTATAGAGTTTTGGATTTCGTTCAAAGAGTTAACCGTCACAGGTGATTCTAGACTGGTTTGGGCACTCAGGGTCGAGTGAGGACACTCTAATTGTCAGGATTGGCCGAATGTTAGCAACAGTAATGTGGAATTCGCCAAATATACGTTAATCATGATACGTGCCTAATGGTTGTTGAGTCTAGAAGTACAAAGAGGAGCAGTGACGGAATTGGGGAACGAGGTCGGGACATTCTTGGTTGAGATACAGAACGCTACGCACATTTAATTTTGTAAGCCTGATTGGCATTTTAAATTTGTAATAAAATTGTGGTTTAAAAGGGTTTAGTTTTAATTAATCTAACATAATTTTTTTTAGTTTAAGGTTCATCAATTGTCAAGGTTATTAGCACCAAACCTCTGAAAGGAAAATCCTCATGGTCACCCACACAGCATTATTATTATTATTTTTAAGAATATTATTATTATAATAATTATTATTATTTGCATTTACTGGTCGCCCAGAAGGTTAGTATTTCACAAACAGGTAAACAATAACTATGTCAGCGAGATTTCATGAAACTAACTAGCTTCTCGGAAAGCCAATTTCAAGTTTTTCTACTGCATAAACTATATTTAGCTCTCAAGAAGCACCGTACTCGTCAAAGCGAACTGTTCGTAAGGATATGTTCAGAAGCGATCTTGACAATTTGCTTAATGTTGCTGTAAATAAGACAAAGTGATCTTTCAAAGTAATTAGAAAGCAACTGAATGTAGTTCCATGAAATAGTAGCTCCATCTACAAAAAACTCCTCTATTAAAACATGCAGTTACTACTGGTGGTGCAGAAGCTGGACTATTTAACCACTTTCAGAAAGCCTTGATCAACTATTAATGATACCTATAAGCACTATATTGTCATTTTTGTAATTTAATTGTTAGAGGGAAAAATTACTGGAGCACTTACCAAATGCAAACAACAACCAAGAGACGCTTATAAGAAACT
Organism: Brassicogethes aeneus; assembly: GCA_921294245.1. Classification (NCBI taxonomy): domain Eukaryota; kingdom Metazoa; phylum Arthropoda; class Insecta; order Coleoptera; family Nitidulidae; genus Brassicogethes; species Brassicogethes aeneus. Next base: position 81,029,804 of record OV121132.1, on the reverse strand, counting down.
ATTGAGTTTATCTATTCCGTTTATTGGTAGGGGCAATATTGCAGTAACCAAGCTCGATGAATGGCTAAAGCCATTGATGTCCTAAAAATACTTAATAACTAGAGAGACCAAGAATATAAAAGATTTAGCTCTATTTATGAGCTTGGTTTATGTGAGATAGTGGAATCCACTTGGAATTATAGCTTCCCATAATGATATTTAGCTCTTTATTCTAAAAACTTATGCTAACAAAAAGATCGGTAAAACACGTACGCTTTGCACTTTGTCAACTGGAAGTGATAGAGCATTGAAAATATTTTGGAAAAATAGATAACATCACGCTATAACTGCAACTAAAATTTCATATTGATGTTTCTTTCTAGTTCTCTATAAACTTCTAATAAATTTGTAGGTTTCCAGAAAAATTAAATATTTCCCTTTAAAAAAAAAGATATTACAAGAAATCTTAAAAAAAATAAAAATATAAAAAAGCAATATTTAAACATGTTTTTTATTAAAACAAAAATATAACAGTTTCCATCATAACAATAGGGACAGTTGTGAGAGTAAACATACAATTTTAGGCTATTTTATGCTCTAGTGGGAATAAACCTTTCTTTGATAAATAACATCATAATTAAAGGAAATGTTGGTTTTGTTAAGAAATGCTGTTTATATAGATTGTATTTATTTATTTAATAAAATATACTTTGTTTTGATGAAAAGAATAAAAAAGAATTGCTAATGTAACGTTTTTTTATAATATTAATATTTTTTAATCCAAAATCGTTACAGAATTTAAAGATGTAAAACATTTTTTTAAACTTAAAACAAAATTGTCAAAACAGATATTTTAGAAAAGGGGGATTTGAGTGGATTCCCTTAATTTTTTTTCCTAGATTCCTAAAGAAAAATCAAAATATAAAACTTGTTATTTTGTTTATTTTGCTGATACCTGATAAAACGTTTCACTAAACACATAAATAGGGATGGGATTTTAGTTATTTTACCTTTTTTCAACCGATGTAACTATTTGAAAACCAATAATGCCAAATTGTGTTTTAAAAGATTTTCTTTTGTTTTCACCTTTTTTACCTTTTTTGAGGTTTTTGCTTTAAACTACCTTTTTTATACTTTTGTTACATATTTTTTTAACTTGTTTTCACCTTTTTTACCTTTTTTGGAGATTTTTACTATAAACTACCTTTTTATACTTTTGCTACATATTTTTTAATTTGTCAGTTTATTAAGTGACAAAAGGCATAATCTTACTTCTCAAAATATAGAAAAGATTCTTATTTGTTAATCAAGTAGTAAAGTTACAAAGTGGGTAAATATTAGGTAAATGTAAATTAAGTATTGGTCAGTTTATAAAAAAAATATTTTATGTTACTTATTTTATAAAAATAAACGAAACTTGAACTTTTAATGTTTTTTTTACCTAAAATGCTGTTTTTTTTAACCTAAAATGCTTTTTTTAGTACCTTTTTAGTTCCTTCTTGCTTTAAGTTATATAAAAAGTTTTATTTTATGTTACTTTTTCGCTTGTTACTCTAGTAGTAAATTTGGTAAATATAAGGTATTCCCTGTTATATTTTCAGTTCCTTATAGCTTTAATTAAGTATTGGTCAGTTTATAAAAAAATATTTTAATTTACTTATTTTATAAAAATAAACGAAACTTGAACTTTTAATGTTTTTTTACCTAAAATGCTGTTTTTTTAACCTAAAATGCTTTTTTTAGTACCTTTTTAGTTACCTATTTTTAAGTTTTTAGTACCTACAAATCCCATCTTTACACATAAATCATTATTACAACTTTGTATCAATAGCTAGGTAACAAGAAATTATCAATTATACTCTCAAAAACATGTTTGTGCTCAGGTAAGGATGGTCGAAAAAAAAAGCGAGAGACTGGCGCGACGCCAGTGGCGCCTCTTTTTCTGGGGCCTTCCCCCATTTTACACAGTAGTTAGTCTTCTCACCGCCAGGTTTCCTCTGCAGACGGTTGATACGGGTCCGCATTTTGTTTCCTTCCTCTACTCAGACTTGTCTCTAGTTTGAGGCAAAATGGTCTACTTGGGTTATTGATGTTTTAAAAGTAAAAATTGGCTTTAATAATTTTATATATAAATGAGTTTCATTGAATATATATTACATAAAAATCAAAGAAACGTAAATGAATAGGTAGAGTTGTATAAAAGTCTTTTCGTGTTTTCAATAAATTTTTATTCCAAGCCCACAAATAAAAGAATCATATGCACGTGCTTTTATAGATATTTAATTTATGAAATTGTCTGTGCTGTATAAATTTAAATTTAAATTCCAACAAATGTAAAACTGCACGTATAAGTTTAATTTTTTAATGCTTTAAAAGCTTTCTCATATTTATTTGGAATTACGTAGAGCGTTATTCCATGTGACGGGTGGACTAACGTGTATATGTTTATTTATATATGTTTATACAACATCTAAATAAACAATAAAAGAATTACTATTTAGTTTTATAGACTTTTTTAGTTTTATAAGGTAATTTTTTATTGTGACGGGTAGGACAAGCGATATTTTAATGACTAATTGTTTGGAAGCCAATTTCTGCAAAACTGTAATATATTTAAATTCTTTGTTATATATGTCTATGTACTATAATTATATAGTACATAGACATATATAACAAAGAATTTAAATATATACTTCACTGCATATTATAATGTTAACTAATGTTTTTTCTTGTTAATTTAAATTAAATAAATTAGTAATATATTTTATAACCTTATTATTTTTGAACTTGTCCCACCAGTCAGATAATAAAGTCCCACCCGTTAATATCGCATTATATTTTTTAATCACTATCAACATTTTTTTTTAAATTTTCTTAATGCATTAGCATTAAGAAAATTTAAAAAAAAATGTTGATAGTGATTAAAAAATATAATGCGATATTAACGGGTGGGACTTTATTATCTGACTGGTGGGACAAGTTCAAAAATAATAAGGTTATAAAATATATTACTAATTTATTTAATTTAAATTAACAAGAAAAAACATTAGTTAACATTATAATATGCAGTGAAGTTTTTGTTTTGAATATGCTGTTACACTATGTAAAAGATTTTCGTTTTAAGCTTTAAAAACTTGTAACATAAAATACCCAACCTATAGGTATATTAGACAACATACATGGAATATTTAATTTTTGAACGGAAAAATATTTTCTTTAAAAAGTCCATAGAGATAAATTATTACTTAAAATGGCATACAAACTCTTTTCTTTGGTGTTATTTAGCCATATACCTACAGGCAGTAAATATAGTCAACTGAGGATGCTGCCAATGGTCACTTTGGGTTTCATCTTGAGATATTATAGAAAAATGTTTAGTGAGGTACATTTGAAGGACGGCTTTTCTTTTTGATGTAAAATTTTTACATTCATGAAAATATTCGTTTTGTTTAAGTTTAATAACCATACTTATTTTAAATTTTAAATACTGTTTTCAATGAAAGTTTTATTCCAGTTTTGTTATTTATTTGCAGCCAATTTTCTGTTTTTTTTTCATTGTCCAGCATCTTTGACAACTGCCCAGCCTGCAATCTTCATTTTCTGTATTGCAGCACGTTTCGTTTAATAAAAAACTTTTTGGTCGATATCAATTAAATAGTTAAAATTGGCATAATACGTATACGTATACAATTTTAAATTTTTTGAATCACCTTGTATGTGGATAAAGATTTTTTTTCAATTTTGGTTTATAATAAATTAAAAATTATGAAAAATTTTGTATGCTGTCGATATGTGTTATAATAATTATAACATGAATCGACAAAACAAACATTTTTCTTTATTATAAAGTGTTATTACAGTTAATATTATATTCTGGGACATTTGCCGTTTTTATTATAATAATGTTATACAATGTATGTAGCATATATTATATGTCATATATATATATATATATATATATATATATATATATATATATATATATATATATATATATATATATATATATATATAATAATAATAATAATATTATAATATAATATTCATAATACAAATAATGTATCATTTGTTGTAATAATATATTAATTCAAAAAATATATTTTTAACAAAAAAAATACATGTGTTTTTTAAATTTAGTAAAAACTCGTATTAAAATAATTAGACAAATTTTAACTAATTGTTGGAATTTATCTCCAACAAAATATTCAAACGTTTTGTTTTTAAACTTGTTGGCGCCTTCAAGGTGGCAGCAGTGGAGTTCTTGCGCATTGCGCGTGACAGTTAGAACAAGAGTTAAGTTAGTACAGTTAAAGAATTGTCGTTTGGCGGCATAGATACATATAATTGACCCTGCCTTTTGGGCATTCAATAGTTAATTAATAGTTATTTCGTTAGTTATATCAGCCATTCATAATTTAGAAGCTAAGTTAGTTGTTAGTGTGAAAAAACAGCAAATGTGTATATAAACTGTAAATTGTAAATAGTGTAAATACAAAGAAACCAGAAACAATACAGTCCATCATTGAAGAAGGCCACTAATTCATATCCCAAACATGGTCCTTCGAACCGGATTTTTTGTGAAAAAGTGATAAATGTAATTAGTGTGCCGCTTTTGCAAATGGCTGCCAGTAGCGGTTGAGTACGAAAAAACGCGCCAACGGTAGGCCATGATCCTTCAAAGTATGCAACTCTCCATACGAATTTCTGAACACATCCTGAGCAGCAGGTTCCTGTCATGGTGTTCTACATTACCGGCTGCGAAATAGGCCAGAATTTGACATTCCGAATACAAACGTCAAGAAGTTCAAAATAAACATTGTAAGGAGGTTTGTGAGTACAACAAAATAAATAAATAACAATAATGAACACTTTAAAGATAAGCAAACTACGAAAAATAAAGTGCGTTTATTGTTTAATTTAGTTCTGCTTAAAATAATCTTATTTTTTGTAAATACCATATTAACAATCAACAAAAACAAGTTATTATTTTAGTCCTTGATGTTCTGGGATTTTAGTGAAGTGACCCGACAATCTTTTTGAGTACATTTTCTTAGTTTAGTACGTCAAGGTTATTAATGATTGCAAATTTTGTAAAATACTATGTAATTTTGATGTCACATTTATTAGCATGCTAATTCGTTTAAGTAAAATAAGCTTTGTGTTAAAACGTAAACAAAATGTCAAAGAAAACTGAATTGTCAAGGCTTAGAGAAAAAAGAAAGCAATGTAAGGCTGCTGTTATTAGGATTAATCGCTTTATTTTAGAACATAAAGATGATGTCCTGTCAGATCATTTATTGGAACAATTTCAGACCAGAAAATGTATTGTACAATCATCATATTCAAGTTTTCAAGAGTTAAATGTTGATGTTTTGTGTCTGGACCAAAATGACTCTGAAGACCTTGAAGAATTTGATAAAATTTATTTTGATACTTTATCTTGCATAAATACTTTGTGCACAAAAAAGACAGAGACAGAAAATGCAACGATAAGCAATCAAGTGCCTTTGAATCGTTCATTTAGTTCTACCTCAAAATTGCCTCATATTGACATTCCTTCATTCGATGGGAAGAGCTTGAATGCATTTAAACCCTTTATTGACATATTTATTGCGGTTATTGACAAAAATGTTAGCTTGTCAAAAGTAGAAAAATTGTTTTATTTGAGAAGTTATCTTAAAGGAGAAGCACTAAACTTAATTAATAACTTACCACTTGTTAATGAATCATTTGATGAAGCCTTAAGTTTATTGAATAATAGATATGATAACCCATTACTCTTAATTAATTCTCACATTTTATCAATATTAGACTTGCCTTCTTTTACAAGGGGTACTTCTGGTGCTTTAAGGGAGTTTATTAGCATTGTTAAACAGCAGTTAGCTGCTTTAAAAAATTTAAATCAACCTGTCGAGACATGGGATACAATTTTAATATGTATTTTGTGTAAAAAACTTGACAGTTATACAAATAAGGCCTATCAAATGGATAGAAACCAAAAAGTTTTACCTACTATTGACAAATTTTTTGAATTTTTGGAAAATAGAGCAGCTGCTTTAGAAGCAGTTGGGCTTCCAGAGTATAAACATAAAGACAAATCTGCAGTTTCATATATTTCAGTTAAAAACAGTTATACAAAGTGTTCTTATTGTGCCGAACAGGGCCATAAATTGTATAATTGCAAAAAATATAAGCTATTAAGTGTAAATGAAAGAATATCTCATGTAGACAAAAATAAAGTGTGTAAGTTGTGTTTGAACATTCATGCAGCTAAATGCAATTTAAATTTAAGATGTTCGATTTGCAAAAAGGATCACAATTCTCTTTTGCATTTAGAGTCTAAAGGTCCTGCTACTGCATCAAGTGTAAACTATTCTTATAATAATTTTGAAAACGTTTTACTACCAACAGTTTTAGTTCAAATTAAATGCAGGAATGGTGAGTATATTACTGCAAGAGGTTTGCTAGACAGTGGCTCTCAAACATCATTTATAACTTTTGACTTGTTCAAAAAATTAGATATAAATTCTTTTAAAAACAAAATTAGTGTAGTAGGCCTGGCAGGAAATTGCACAGAGATTCAACGTGCAGTCAACATAACATTAGAGTCTAGTATTTACAAATATTCTGTAAACATTAACTGTGCAATCGTACAAAAAATAACTAGCGACTTGCCCCAAAACTCTCTTGATTTAAGTTCAGTAAAATTTCCTGACAATGTAGTTTTATCAGATAACAATTTTAACACACCCCATAAAATAGATCTCCTTTTGGGAGCAGATGTGTTTTTTAATATTTTACTTACAGGCACAATAAAAATGGGCAAAAACAATTTTGTTCTTCAAAATACTTTCTTTGGTTTTGTGGTGAGTGGATCTATACCTAAATCACAAATAAGCTCTTGTAATCTTTCTGTTGTGTCTTTGCATTCTGCTAATATTTCAAGTAAGTTGGAAAATTTAGTGTGCAAATTCTGGGAATCAGAGTCAGTTCCAGAAAAGTTTAAAGAATACTCTTCCGAACAAGAAGCATGTGAAATCTTATTTAAGAATTCTGTGCAAATTATTGATAACAAATATTGTGTAAAATTGCCTTTAAAGCAAAGCTTGTGTGAGCTTGATTTAGGTGATTCATTTTCGGTGGCATTCCAAAGATTTGTCAATTTAGAAAAGAGATTGCAAAGTAATCCTGCACTATTTAATCAGTACAAGGTGTTCATTCAAGAATACATAGAGTTAGGGCATGCAAGGATTGTGGAATTGGGTGAGTACAATCAGAACAGCCCAGTTTACTTCATGGCTCATCACCCTGTTATAAGGGAGGATAAGCGTACCACAAAACTGAGAGTAGTTTTTGATGGGAGCATGAAAACAAAAAATAAAATTTCTTTAAATAATGTCTTGTATAACGGTGCCACTGTTCAAAATGAACTGTTTGATATTCTAATTTTATTTCGATCTTTTAAATACATTCTATCCACAGATATAAAACAAATGTACCGTATGATTGCGATTCACCCGGATCACCGGCCATTACAAAATATTTTGTGGAGGGATGATGTTAATAAACAAATTCAGTGTTTGCAGCTCCAAACAGTGACATATGGATTGAAAAGTTCCCCTTTTTTGGCAACTCGTTGTTTGGTGGACTTGGCAAAAAAATCAAGGCAACAATTTCCTTTGGCTTCTCAAGCTCTCTTGTCCAATACTTATGTTGATGACATTTTGTCAGGTGCCGACACTATTTCAGATGTTGTCGATTTAAGAAACGAATTAATCGAATTGTTGGGCTCCCACTCATTTCACCTGCACAAGTGGTGTTCCAATGATCCAGGGGTTCTGGAGGACATTCCTCTCGAGTTGCAACATTTTGACGACATTAACATTGCAAAGGAGGATATGACTGTGAAAACCTTAGGTATTTCTTATAACACATCCTCTGACTCTTTTAAGATTTCTTGCCCTATTAAAGATTCAAATGAATGCATCACAAAGCGTCAAATCCTTAGCTTCATATGTAAGTTTTATGACCCATTGGGTCTGGTAGGTCCGATATTTGTCGCGGCGAAGGTTATTATGCAAAAACTTTGGATGCAAAATTTAGAATGGGATCAAGTTTTACCCGATGACTTATTGACGGAGTGGCAAATCTTTTCGAACAATTTATCCAATATGCCCATCATAAATGTTCAGAGAGACTTACTTTTCCACGTTTCTGTTAATATTGAATTAGTCGGATATTGTGATGCCTCATCATATGCCTATGGCGCTTGCATATATTTTAGAGTTTTTTCCAAAGATAAAATATATTGTAATCTAATTTGTTCTAAATCTAGAATAGCCCCATTAAATAAAAAATTGACAATACCAAGATTGGAGTTGAATAGTGCTCTTTTATTGGCAAACCTATCTTCTCGAATTTACGACCTCTTTAAATCAAAAATTTCCAGAGTTTTTCTCTTCGCTGACTCCAGTATTTCCTTGGCGTGGATTAAATCCGATCCTTTAAAACTTAATCCATACGTTGCCAATAGAGTTGTAAAAATTCAGAGCTTGACTCACAATTTCAATTGGGCATACATAAATACAAAACAGAATCCTGCGGATTGTCTATCCAGAGGATGCTACCCTCAAGAACTAAAAACAAATGATTTGTGGTTTAATGGTCCCAAACAATTGGTAGATTTAAATTATGACCCTAAAATCGATTCACAAAAATTTGAAATGCCAACAAATGTTCCTGAGAGAAAAACTCTTGCTCAAACTGTTAAACAAGAAACATTTTTTAATAAATATTCTAATCTATCGCAACTCCAAAGAGTAGTCGCGTACATTTTTCGTTTCTACAATAATTCAAAGAAAAATAATAAAAAATTAACAGGTCCATTGTCTATCAAAGAATTAAAAAATTCGTTAAAAATAATTATAAAAAATATACAAGAAATCGAATTTCATGAGGAATTAAAAGCTTTAAAAACAAAAAACCTCATTAAATCCAATTTAAAGAATCTTTCTCCATTTATTGATGGAGAGGGTATTTTACGCGTGGGTGGTAGGCTGCAAAATGCAAAAATAAGTTTTGACAAAAAACACCCCATAATTTTGCCAAAAAATAATTATTTTACCAGTTTAGTTATTAGCAAAGAACATTTAAGATTACTGCACGCTGGTCCAAAACTCATTCTGTCAAGTCTTAGCTCTCAATATTGGATCATAAGTGCAATGCGTGAAGTGAAAAAGATAACTCACAAGTGCGTAACATGCTTCAAAATAAAAGCAAAATGTTCGGAGCAATTAATGGGCTCATTGCCTGAAACACGAGTTAATTTTGCAAATCCATTTTACCACGTAGGTATTGACTTTTGCGGACCATTCCTAATTAAAAACTCATTGTTAAGAAAGTCTGTAAACACTAAGGCTTATGTTCTTATATTTGTGTGTTTCGTAGTCAAGGCCATTCACATCGAAGTAGTTTCAGACTTAACCACAGAAAATTTTCTATCTGCACTTAAAAGATTTATATCAAGGCGCGGAAAACCGGCACAAATCCATTGTGACAACGGTTCAACTTTCAAAGGAGCTGATAATCAGTTTAAACAATTCTTTCAAAATAATTTAGGGAACACTAAATTAAAAAATTTCTGTTTAGAAGAACAAATTGAATTTCATTTCATCCCAAGTTACTCCCCTGTATTTGGAGGGCTCTGGGAAGCAGGGGTTAAAAGTACTAAGTACCATTTAAAAAGGGTTATGGGCAACAATTTATTAACTTATGAACAATTTAATACAGTAATTATTCAAGTGGAAGGAATCTTAAATTCTAGACCACTAACTAGTGTCTCAAATGATCCCACGGACCTATCTTATTTGACCCCTGGTCATTTTCTAATAGGTAGAGCAATAACAAGTTTCCCTGAACCTGACTTAACTGCTATTCCGTCAAATAGATTAACAAAATGGAAACTTTGTACACAAATCCAGCAACATTTCTGGCAACGTTGGTACAAAGATTACCTTTGTCAGCTTCAAAGCAGACCAAAATGGCATTCGAGCATCCCCAACGTTCAAGAGGGAATGTTAATATTACTAAAAGAGGATAATGTACCCTCGTCAAAGTGGCCAATGGCACGTATTGTTAGATGCATTCCGGGAAACGACGGTAAAGTTCGAGTTGTTGAGGTTCAGACTCAAAATGGAACGTATTTACGTTCAATAACGAAAATAGCGATTCTTCCAATAAATGATTTATAAACATCATCAAAATTTTGTACTTGTTATAAATTTAACCATTTATGGTTATTGTAAATATTTAAAAAGTTAAAAAAAAAAAAAAAAAAATGTAATATAATTATTTCATCTTTTAGATATAAGGGTATATTATGTACTATAATGTAGGTTTTATGTAAAAACTTCCCCGCCCCCAGTATGTTGGAATTTATCTCCAACAAAATATTCAAACGTTTTGTTTTTAAACTTGTTGGCGCCTTCAAGGTGGCAGCAGTGGAGTTCTTGCGCATTGCGCGTGACAGTTAGAACAAGAGTTAAGTTAGTACAGTTAAAGAATTGTCGTTTGGCGGCATAGATACATATAATTGACCCTGCCTTTTGGGCATTCAATAGTTAATTAATAGTTATTTCGTTAGTTATATCAGCCATTCATAATTTAGAAGCTAAGTTAGTTGTTAGTGTGAAAAAACAGCAAATGTGTATATAAACTGTAAATTGTAAATAGTGTAAATACAAAGAAACCAGAAACAATACAGTCCATCATTGAAGAAGGCCACTAATTCATATCCCAAACACTAATGATATTAAGCAATTTGATATTGACAAAATCGTTCTACTATTACTATTAATTAACTTAAATATACAATTTTTTAATACTATTAAAAAACGGTTTAATTTAATGAAATAAAGTTATAGCAAACTATTTTTATTCATTAAACGGTTAAAGACACCTTTAAGTATGTAAAGCCGTATTTTAATTTGACGAAATATAAAAGTTTTCCACCAAACCTACCTTCAGCCCGTTACAGTAAATCTTTTTCAATTTTGCCAGTGTGGCGTTTAGTACCTAGATGGCGTATGTATGCCGATTCAATAATTTCTTATAACTTATCTCATGGGTATCCAAGTATATAAAATATTATTTTATTCAGTTTAAGTTAAATCATTATTTAAAAACGATATATTCACATCCCTTTAAACAGAACAGATAACTGTTAAAGTAACAATTTTTAACCTAATTGTAACTTTTACAATTAAGTGTTGGGTAAAATAGTGAAACGTGAATATACTGGTCAACACAATAATTATCATAAAAAATGTTTGGAAGTCATTGGCGCACGTACTAAAAAATAGGGGGAGTCAGTGAGTACTGGACCCCCCTAATTGTTTTTTGTTTTGTTGGTCTCAAAAAATGTAACTATTTATGTTGAAGTAGTGTACCGAATTTGAACTTAATATCTTATTAATTACTCGAATTATTTAAAAAAATCAGTTTTAAATTTCAAACTTTGTCGCCCTGTATATCGAACATGAAGCTCTAAATTGAAAAATGGTAATATGAAAGTCTTGTTTTAACTCAACGAATATATGCTTAACGGATTGACTTCCTTCTCCCGGACACCCTGTATATATAATATAATTTTTTAGAAATTAATAGTGATTAGGAGAAAAACCATCATTGTTAATAAAGATATGATTTAACATCAAAGCCTTAGTTAGTTTCATCAAGTAAAGGTCGAAACTATTAAAAACCCTTAGTTTGTTGTTTTAAAAAGTTTTTATTTTTAAAATATCAAATATTAAATATATTATTCATGTTTTCGAGAGTAAAATTACCAAAATAGAATAGAATAGAATAAAATTTTTACATCACCATTCAACTAAAATTGTTAATGTGCTAAATTAGAATGTTTAAGTTTAAAAAATATTTAATAACTAATGTAAATAATAGTATATTATTATATTAATCTTTCTTAGGAGGTCGTGGATGATAGTTTTAATGGTTAAGGCCCTTCCCAGAAATTTGTCGCTGGGCCGGGCCATACGCCCGATTTAGGTTAGTTAAGTGCGGGACAAGGGGAACATTTTTGTTTTTGGGGGACATTGGTAATACCCCCATTTAATTGGGGTTCATAAATGGGGTTAGGTTGGTTAGTACGCTGCTAGGACCCATCCTTGCTAGTCTTGTAATACCTCCGGTTTTTCTGCGTCCGTGTCTGCTGAAATAGTTTTATTTTTAATGTTTATTACCAAAGTAATGCAAACATTGTCTAATAATTCTAGTTAATGTTAGGAGCAATTATAACTGTTGTGGCTCGCAAAAGACTACTACTTTTGTGCGATAGTTTGAGGTGTCGAGTGGTTTATTATGTTTATGTTAGGCAAAGATCAGAAATTGGTTTAAAGTGTCAACCTACTTTATGGGTTTATTAGTACCTTTAAAGTCACCTAGGTAGCTACTTTGGTCGCATGCTTGTTTTTAATTTTAAATCAAACTTGCTTAGCTGAATAGGTATTAGGTTTTCTTTGGTCTATTAATATGTTGGTTTATCCCCTCTTGTAATGTTTTTTATATATTTTTGTTGTTCCTACGGATTTTTCCACGTGATATGTATAAATTCTAGATTTAAAATGCACTGTTTATTCTGTCTCCTTTGTGGAGCGATAGAGGTATACGTCTGACGGGTACACGTAATACTGTATTACTGCACTTAATCTCGAGTGTAATACTCCAATAAGTAGATATTTTAATGATTTTCAAAAATAAATAAATAAAATCTGACATTTGTCATTTTTTTAAATTCAGTTTTTACCAATTTTAAATATTATTATAGGTGCCTTCTCCCATTTCAAAACCCGATTGGTTTAAATCAGAGTGAATATTGAAATGGGCCAATCACTAATGCCTAAGTTTATTATTCCTGTTGTTAGGCATTAAATTTTAAATGTTTATCATTATATACGGAAAATCCTAATGTTAAGCAATAAATAGATAAATAAATCAATGTTTCGAATATAATGGTATCCATTATACCGCCTGACAACGAAATAATTAATTTAATATTGTTGTTGCTAAGCATCAGTGATTGGCCCATTTCAATATTCACCGTGATTTAAACCAATCGAGTTTTGAATTGGGAGAAGGCGAATATAATAATATTTTAAATTGGTAAAAAGTGAGGTTAACCATTTGACAGATGTCAAATTTTATTTATATATTTTAAAAATCATTAAAATATCAACTTATTGAAGTAGAAAAAAGTTAGTATTACACTCGAGATTATTCGCATTATTTACTCGGGTGATTTAAGTCTCCAATAGGGATTTTGTGGGTTTTTAATGAACACAAGCTTTGAAGCAACTCGTTCGGCAAATGTATGGTGTTGTGTTGTCTCTTTTTTAAAAATTATTTCAAATAATTTTTCCAAGACATTAACTATTATATTTTATTTATACTTTAACCGCCTTCAATCTTATTTTACAGACTGTACCTAATTATGTATAATGTAATAATGTATACAAAGTATAAAATAAGTAATAAATATTTATAACAAATTAAAACAACAATAAACCTAAATTGCAATAACACTTATCAGTGATCATAAACGCAGTAGGTAACATCAAAATTTAATAGCTTAATTACAACATTATAAAGTAGGTACTTTAGTTTTGTTTTAAACTTCCGCCTTTGTGGGGAGCCGTACTTTCTTAACTACTTATAACTAATATTATGTTTTATTTAAATTAGATACAACTTTTTTAAGTGGTATAAATCGTATAATGTAATTAGAGCGAATGCAGAAAAGTCTTAAAGTTAGTTTTAATACATTGTTTCTTTTTATTATTGAAGTTATACCTACTTCTTTTGGCGCGTTATTAGAAAATTTTAGCTGGTTATATCACAGCTTACACTGTCTTTGGAAAAATATAAAACGGTTTAAGTTACGTTGATGCCTGTTAAAATAAATTAGTCAAAAATGACTAATTGTCATAGCGAAAAAACTATAGTTTACATCAATTTTTATGCAAAATTGTTCGCTGAATCCGAACATGTGGTCAAAAGTTATAAAAGTAAAACAGTTTTTGAGATATTGTCCCAAATAATATGGAATTGACTGTAACTGTGGAGGAAACTTTCTCTGTGACCTTAAGAATAAGATGAGTTGTGGATGAAGTTCCTTATAGTATTTTAAAATTTTGTGCCCTCGAGATATGTTATCCGTTGAGCTTTATTGTCAATAACTTATTAAAATATGCCAAGCATCATTAAAAAGTGCTCTTATAAAACCAATTTTTAAAAAAGGGGATTCTAAAATTATAGAAAATTATAGGCCAATAATTGTTTTGTCATCTTTTAGCAAAATTTTTGAAACTGTTATGTGTAGTAGATTAATTAAATTTTTTAACCATTTTAATTTATTTAGCATGGATATCTGAAGGGGCGTTTGATTGATACTGCTGTATATGACTTCTCAGACTATGTCTTGAATGCTTTTGAAAACAGAGAGTGCGCCATGGGCATCTTCCTAGATCTGTCAAAGGCGTATGCCTGTTTGGATCAAAAAATCATATGTACTTCAAGCTGGATAGATATGAAGTGAGGGAAAGTGCCTTGCAGTGGATACCTAGATGTTAGTGTTGTTATAACTGTTTATTTGGCAAATTACCAATCCTTAATAAAATTTGGCATTTTATTCTGGGGTCAATGTAAGTGTATTCAGTCATTATTTGTAGCATAAAAAAGTACTATTCGTACCTTGTTGGGATTAAAATATGGTGGGTCTCTTAGAGGGCATTTTAAAAGGCACAACATTTTGACTATAACCGCTTTATATATGTATGAGATATTATTATTTGTTTTTAAAAGTATGTCTCTGTTTAATAGTTTAAAATCAGCACGTACTCTAGGATCTATTCATCGCCTTAAGGCTTATGAAAAAGGCTATTATTATTCTTGCATTATCATTTTTAATAAATTACCTGGGAATATTTAAATGATCACCAAAATATCGATTAATAAAAACATGTCTTTGACAACCCAATTGATATACTTTATCTACAGTATAAATGTTAAATGTACTTATTTTACCTATTTTTCCTTTAGACGTTATTTTATTCTAATTGTATTATTTTTTGTAAACTTGTAATTACAATTATTTTTGAAATAAATATTATTATTATTATTATTATTACCTCAAAAACTGCTCTACTTTCATAACTTTTGACGGTATTTTCGGATTCAGCGGACAATTGTCCTGAATACAAATTGACGTGGACTACAGTTATTGGTGGCTGCTTTTTCGCTACGACAATAAGTCATATTTGACTAATTTATTTTAAGAGAGTGGGAAATTTTACTTTTTTCTTGATATAAGTGTACGGAAATCATCCGTAAATTGGAAATTTTCAGAAAAATTGACTTTTGCATTTTACTGTATTACCCTTTAAATAAAATAAAAAAATGCAAAAGTATTTCGTTATTAAAGTTATTTATTGAAAAAGGGATTTAATTAATTGGATAATTGAAAACTGTTCTTACATGCATAAATTTAAAAAATAGTACGACAGATTAGCACACAAAAATTTGCACAGTGGCATAAATTTAAAAATGATAGGACAAATTTGCACAGTAGAATAAATTCGAAAGGTAGTTCTAAATTTAAACATATAAAAAAATCGCATACAAGAATAAAAGGCATACATTTAGAAAGTGGTAGCCCCCAGCAACTGCACGGCTTCACCCGTGTTTGCTGGGTGCGAATGTCCATTGCGTTCCGTACTGTCGCCTATTTGGGGCTCGAGAGCGACTTGCGAATAGTTTTAATAGCCATTCTCGGGTTCGCCGAGCCGATGCTATACACCCAGTATGGTATAGGGGAGGAGGGACGGGAGGGATAGACGTTTGTTGGTTTTTGGGGGACAATTACGCCGACTTAAAACTAAGTACGACGCTGAATCCCCCTAGACCAGTCGATTAGTATTACTCCAAACATTTGGGATTACTATTTGGAGTTGGGGAGTTGTTATTTCGCCGCAGGGGTGTAGTTTCCTAGTCGAGGTCTTCGTCTTGTTCGTTATTGTCATTGCCCGTGTCCTCAGTCTTGATGCAGAAAACCATCAATAGATAGTTCAGTAGCTGGATATGTAACTTGTAGCTCTTGGTGTTTTTTTTTTAATTGTTTATTGCCGCAGTAGTGTGAAATTTCTAACAATTTTTTTTTAGTTATAGTTGCCCAAGCACGTTTTGTGGTAGAGTTTTGTCCTTTTTCTTTAACTTCCAAAATTAAGTATTGCATTTATTTATTAGTTAAACAAATGACAAGCCCAATTATTCTGTTATGTTATGCTTTTTTTACTATGTTAGGGTTATAATGATTAATGTGTTAGTTTATTCTGTGTGTATAGTGTTTATTATTGGTCTCGTTTTGGGTTTGCCTTACGCATTTGTTGCTGACAGATTTATTGTCCTACGCAATGTGCCTTTTTTAGGGTTTTAAAAATATCTGTCCTGTTTAATTTGCAGATTATGTGTTAGGTCATGCATATGCTTAAAGTTACTTATCAATTTTTTGCGGATGGCCACTTCCCCTCTTGTTTGACCTCCTTTGTTTGACAGGTGGCACTTAACTCATTTATCACTTAACACTTCACTCCTCATTGACCGTTGCACCATTTTAGTTTGCATTTTATGAAAATTGTTTGTTTTACTATAATTGGTTTGCGCATTTTAAAAATTATTGTTGGTTTTAATCTTTAAACTTTTACGTTTTGTGCTCGCTCTCGCGTGGTGCCTTCTCAAGTGCTGGAATCTGACTGTAGTATCTGTAGTATCTATATAAATATATTATATTCGTTGCAACAAGTTAACACAACCTACCGATCTATGCATTTATAGATCGGTAGGTTGTGTTTACTGGTTCATAGAAAAGCATCGGTAAGTAATTTACAGTGAGTTACTTAAGTATGTACAATAAATTTAACAGACTAATATTTATGTGATTTTAAGACAAAAAGTTTATATAAACATAAAACCGCAAATGCTTTTTTTTTAATTTGTTTTGTTTAAATATCCTAAATATTTTTTTATCCAATTTTATTGTAATTTGGCAGTATAATTTGTAGTGTTATGGGGCTAATTTAGCTCTAACTTGATTTATTGTTCAGTGGCGTCCCGAGCGGCACCTTAACAAATATTTTTAACAAAAAAATTGACGCCACTAACCCTTTTTAATTTTTATATTTTTTTTTCGGTTCAAGCAGCAAAAAATACAACTTTTTTTTATAAAAAAAATAAAATCGCCTTAATTGCATATGGACCATACAAGATATGCTTTAAAGTGGATTTTATTTTTTTCTCTCTAAAACTAAGCAAACTACGAAAAAAAACAGGAGAAAGAAAGTTGAAATTTTGGTTGCTTGGTAAGAAAAAAGATATAAAAATTACAAAAAAGTCAGTGTCGTACATTTTTTTGTCAAAAATTTTTGTGAAGGTTTATCAAAGTGTAATAACACCCTGTATCTTGAAAACGAACCATTTGCATGTTTATATGAACATTTTGTCTTAAAATCACCCAAACAAACGTCTGTTAAATTTATTGTACATACTTGAGTAATACCCTGTATGCCAACAGTACTTTTTTCATAATGATACTTTTACTTCTTTGGTGTTATAGAGAAAGGTCCTATTTTACAGGATTATTCAATGTATGTTCTTCGCTCTCAGAAGCACTCAAGTAAAAGATAATTTTTAACAGCTTGTCACTCGCGTTTGACATATAATAATATAATTACAAAAGTATCTATAACGATTAATTTATAAAACAATGTTAAAAAAATTTTGACAAAAAACGTGCCAAAATATAATTACCCAAGAAATTTTTATAACATGCATTTTATTTAACTTGTTTTAATAAAATAAAACATTTCTGAGGCTTTGCTTAGTTGTTGTTTTAAAAGTACAAATATACACTTGCATCTTTATTAAATTTACCAAAAAATTTGTGTTTTAAGAATATTATTTTTCGGCGTTACCGTTAAAATGAAACAATGATAATTAAATTAAATAAATTACAGATATTTTTATGTTTGCTTTTGTAAATTCCAAGAATGTAACATATAAAATTTTGTGTTTCATGGTTGCGTTGCCATACCATTAACATAAAATATATATAGTTAATTAATTATAACTTCCTATGGTACCTTAATTCATGTAGTTATACATCACTGGCTGCACCTACTTTACAATATATGTAATCATCTGCCTTTAATGTTAGTCCTGTGTAGGCATACAAAAAATATTAGAGAAAGTTATATTAAAAATACACTTAAATAATTCCGTAAAAAAAAAATTAATAGTATTAATTTAGAGTTGGTACGAATAAAGTTCGTTGTGAATCTATTTTTAATAAGTAGATTTTACCAGTCGAGGGCAAGTTAGCGCCCGAGCGTGCGAGGGCTGGCAATAGTGTCCAAGAGTGGTCAAAACTTACCTCCTGTGTGGTGTATCACATTTTATCTGCTCCTATTTATTTTGACAATGACAATAAGTAATTTTTTGACATTAAAGGATGTCACGTAGTTTACTATGATTTTATTGTTATTAAGACGTTGTTTACCCATGTGAGGTAAGTACCTCACTTACCTCCCGTCGTAAATAGCAACCAGCCTTTTGACGGTAAATTCAATTTGGTGGCTATAAAACAATGTAACAATAGCCTAGTTACCATAGTGTGAGCAGATAAAATTATTTAATATTCGCAAACACTATGATTAAGCAAATTTTGTACAACTACGGCATTATGATAATATTATGTTAACTAGTATAATAATTATTACAACAATATTTATAAATATTTTATGTTAATTTGGTGCACTAAATAACTAAAAAAAAGTATGTTTTGTCTTTATTTTAAAAATAAATAATGTTTAAATAAAATTAATATTAGTAGTGGCATAAACATATTAGTGTTACATAGTTACTTAGTGTTACATACTACTGTATGTAACACTAATAGTGAATGTGTGTAATTTAATTATTTCATTTAAAAAAGGCTCACTTAGACATAGAGTCCTATAAGCTTATTGTAAGGACAATTAAAAAGCAAAAGCACTTTTAGTGTTTAGTGTATTTGGAAAGATACTTTATTAAGTGTAACTAAAATGCTTGGCCAAACTTTACAAGTGCGATGCATGGAACATGGAACTGTAAAAAGGGCATGTGTCCAAAAATGCTTACTTAAAGAAATATAATCAAATTTTAAAATTTCGATTACGGACAAAATTCTTGGTATCAGCAATAATTTTTTTTAACAAAATAAAGAAAGTTTTTTTTCTTTAATTTGATCTAATTTTTTTATTTAGTAATTTTCAGTGGTGAAATATTTTTTTTTTACCTATGGAAATCTTATGAACATGAATATTAACATAAGGAGCGTATAGCTGGCTCCATCCGCGTCATCTCTTTCGGGCCCCCGCAAGTGCAACCGATTTTCTTCCGCACCCAACAACTGCACAGCTTCAGATTGCACGGTTCCCAAGGTATCATGTCGATGGTTTTAGTAACCCAGAATTGCGCTGGGCCGGACTATACTGGGAGCTAAGAGGGTAGACCTTTTGGTTTTCAGGAAAAAATAACGCTGTCTTAAACCTAGGTACGACTCGAAATCCCCCTAGACCGGGGCCATTCTTGCGACTGGGTGTTGTTATTTCGGTGTTGGGGCCTAACGTTTTTTTGTGTACTGCTTTCTGTTCTTCTGTGTACGTCTCCATGTCGTCGCGTTTTTTAAAATAAGCAGCTGACTTCAAGGAAGATTGAGCTGCTCCTTTCCAGTACTGCCTTCAATTCAGCTCCATTCAGCCGGTCGTTATTACACTAAGATCTTTTGCTGGCATCCCCCTCCACCACCAACTTATGTTTTTTTGCCGCTTAGCTCCACTGAGGTGGTTGTTAGGCAATGCAATGCTTATCAGTAAAGATTTTGAATAAAATTTTACGTTTTAGTACTTATCTAAGTTTAATACGCACTTTTGTCTTTGTCTTTGATTATTTTATATTTTATAGTAACCTACTTCAGACCTATTCAAGCTTTCCGTCGGTACTGACCCAACCCTATGAAATTGTTGTGAAAGAATTTTCTCAGGGTATTTCTTTAAATAGAATCCAAGATCGAGGTGGACAGAGATTTTAGTGATGTCAAAACGGGGCTTAAGTACAAGCCAAAAAAAAATTCAAAAATGGCAAAAAACTTTGACAACCCAGACAAAACAGGCACTTGTTGTTTACTTCAACACGCTGCATCGTGGTGAAAGCGACAAAAAATATATACCGGGTGGCCCAAAGAAATAAAAATGGAACAGTTTTCGGGTAGTAAGAAGTGAATTTTTATGAAACGCAAAGACACGTCAACTTTAATTTCGAGGGGATCATCTTTTTCAATAGATTTAACTTGCAAATCACTTCACGCATGTTCGCGACCACTAAAATTATAATAGGCAAGATACTTATTTGAAAGGTCTTGTTTCACTGAGTATCGAAATAAAAAATTATATTCATTCGTTTTCAAGATATTTAAAGTTTTTCGTTATGTTACAAACTTCGTCTATAAGCTAGATAGTTTAATTACTTACTTTACTTTTTTTAATTAAGTTGTTTTTAGGTTAATTCCTTCACTTTTTTTAAATTTTGGTGCTTTTAAACTATTTAACACACAATTTAAATGTCTAAGAAAATGAAAGAGTTGTAAAAATGTTTTAATAATTATTTAGCAAATTGATCATTGATTCGCGTGTAAGTTTTTAAGTAAGCATTTCTTATGCTCATGCTCAAGAAAAGTGACGCACCTTGGAATAATTAGCAAAGGCATTATAAAACACGTCTAGTTTTATAAGACATATTAGCATTTATATAGTTCATAAGTACGGTACTAATACTAATAATAATAATACCTATAAGTGAAGAAAATATTAAAATCGTCTTTATCAGTTTTGAGTTAGGTTCTTTTTAAAAATTAATTTTTTGTAGGTTTAAAGTGCTTTAATCATTTCTACACGGCGTTTAGTTTTATTTTTTAGAACAATATTTTTTTTCTTATTTTTAACTTATTGGTGCTTAGTAAATGAAGTTTGAGCAAAAAAAAATGAAAAATGGGATGGTATATTTATGTACCGGCAGTGTTATAAAACATTTATTTGTGGTACCATTATGAACCACCTGGGTTGTACAAACTAGAGAATACTAACTAAGTGTTGTACGGAGCAAAACAATTTTTACATAGTGGGATTTTACACTCTTTACATAATGTTGTGGTTCTGGTTTGTATTTTATTTTCGGTACAACCCCTACATCGCCTTGTACTATATCTCAAACTACACAAATATTAAAAGAAAATTATTAATTGCACTATTTTGGTGTTGGTGCATCAGCTGTTTAAAAGGAGGATAAAAGGCGCCAACATAAAATTTTAGGTTAGAAATCAATAGGATTTGGTCTTTGGCAACTATGAAATACTAACTGGTAAACGGTAGCACCAATTTTAAAAAGAAATTTTAAAGTTAGTAGCGAAAATTATATAAAAATATAAAACGTCTGTAAAATATCTTAAAATTTGATTTAAGAGATTCACAAAATTATGTTCCGATGGGGTTTAAAATCATTATTAATATAATTTATAATTAGAATAATTATATGTAAATAAAATAAAACTAGAATTTAAAGCATTTATTTTATATTTTATTACAATTATTAAAAACCAGTCAGTCACGTTCGAGTTCTCGTATAGGTCGCATCTGGCTGTGCCGCGCTCTTAAAACTTACAAAAAGCAAAGCTCGCAATGATTGCTACAAAGTGCAAATAGTCTGTAGTGTGGCAACTACAGTAGAAACCACCAATATATGAACGTGACTCATCCTGTGCCGAACATATCTCAGACATACTAGCAGTAATGTTTTACTTGCCTTGTACATTCGATGCAGCGGTAAATGTACTCACACGTAGGTTTTTAAGCATCCGGTCTAAAATGCGCCATCTGTGATGTAAAACTGCCTAGGTGTTGGACAAAGATGGACATATCACGCGTGTCCTAGCTTGTTATTTATTTTTGTTGGAATTCAGTAGAGTTCGTTTTTTAGGCAATTTATTTTATTTTATTTCATAGTCATAGGCAACCAACTCTACCGTCGGCCATTTGTTTTTATATGTCATATGATCTTTGTTTTTGCATATCGTGTTTCTGCTGTGTGTTTACGGATTAATAATCGTTTTAAACGTTGTAGTGGCAGTGGTTTATATTATGTAACACAGGTAGATGTCGTATAAAAATCCTTACCTAGAAATTCTAGGCTAGAATAAAAAAATATTTTTATTATATAAATTTTGTACTAGTATTAGTTTAATACATTCTGAAGAAGCTACTGTGTAGCGAAACAATTGTCAATATTTAATAAATTTCGTGAAACTAACGCAAGTTGTTTTTATATCCACACAATTTAAATATCTTTCACTTTGTACCTGACCTGCGTAAACATTTTTGTTTTTTGTCACCAATGCTGAAATATTTGCGTTTACAGTTAAAAGAATAGTGAATTCTGTAACAAGTTTGGAATACGGCATATTCCGCTCGAGTGAAAAGTTTGTCACACGAGCCGAAAGCGAGTTTGACGGTTTCACGAGAGGGGAATATGCAATTCCAAACTATACTTTTTCTACGTTTCCAAAAAATACCATAGACAAAGAATTTAATTGGAAGAAAGTGAGGTTGGATCGGTCTAAAATTTGTTAGATATTAAAAACAGAGATGTCGCCACGAGTGTACATTCTGTCATCAGATGAATGAATATTTCATTAAAGTTAAAAGAAAAGTTTATTTATTAATTAGTTTCTAAGAAAATTACATTTTATTTAATTATCGTAGATGTTAATTATTAAAATTTAACTTTTCACGTGACAAACAAAAAGGATAACCAAGGGAGGAAAGGCCAATTTGCAATTCTCGATAAGTAACCCTAAAATCTGCATGACCTAATATTAATTGCCACCATGACAGGTACATTGGAAATTCCTAAATGAGGCACCTTTCGCTTAAACATAAGAAAACCTAACCAACAAAAAAAAACAAAAAATAAAATAAATATAATGCACCAGTAAATAAAACAAAACCGCCCCAACTCTTAACTCGGACATAGGAAAGCTGACTAAGGCAATAAATCTATCAATAACAAACGACAAAGACTAAACCCATAAATTAAAGAAAACGGCCCAACAAAAAACGTTAAACGAAACTATACTAACAAACACTTCAAATCCAAACGAACATTCAATTAAGAAAACATAAACATAGATAATACACAAAACGAATTCTAATGGAATTGGTAATTACATTAGTATACAGAGGAAGTCAAAAATACCTCCCACCGGTAACTGTCAAATCGTATCAATGCACCCCAACTGTTTAATACAAATATAAGATTGCGAAAGAAAACAGCTGAGACAAGACAATAACAAGTGCAGAAACAACCCGACACGGACAGAGACAATAACGGTCAAGACGTTGACCACGTCCAGTAAACTAGCCCCCTGCAGCGAACTAACAACTCCCAAACTCCAAACATTAATCCCAAATGTAAAAAAACAACTGACACACTTTACCAAGTGCAGGAACTATCTGACCAGGACACGGACAATGACAATAACGAACAAGATGAAGACCTCGACTAGGAAACTACACCCCTGCAGCAAAATAACAAATCCCCATCTCCAAACAGTAATCCCAAATGTTTGGAGTAATACTAATCGACTGGTCTAGGGGGATTCCGCGTCGTACTTAGTTTTAAGTCGGCGTAATTGTCCCCCAAAAACCAACAAACGTCTATCCCTCCCGTCCCTCCTCCTCTATACCCTACAGGGGGACGATTCTCGAGTTGAGAGAACGCTATTCTCATGAGAAGTGGGCGTGTTCCACTTAAGTTTTGACAGGCTGGATTCTAAAAAGCATGCAATAGTTTAGTTCTCCTAAAGCAGAAAATAGTTTCCGAGAGAAAAACGCAATAACTTAACTTAAATTCAATAATGCAGCCTGTCAAAACTTGTGAGAAACGCCCACTTCTCCTATGAGAATAGCGTTCTCTTAACTCGAGAATCGCCACCCTGGGCGTATAGCATCGGCTTGGCGAACCCGAGAATGGCTATTAAAACTATTCGCATGTCGCTCTCGAGCCCCAAATAGGGGACAGTACGGAACGCAATGGACATTCGCAACCAGCAAACACGGGTGAAGCCGTGCAGTTGCTGGGGGCGAACAAAAATCGGCGTAAGTAAACATAGGCCTGTACGGGGTCCGGGAGTGATGAGGCAATGGGGCTGGTTATACGTCTCTTATACTCATACTCATACTCATTACAATTATTAAGAACCAGTATTTTTTTAACTTTAAGGTGTTTCCCGTGTTAATCTTTTGAGTCCAGTGTTACAGTGTCAGTTGTTTATACTGGCAGAACATTAGGTGTACCTATTACATATACATATTACATTATTTTTATTATTTGTGATTGCTTTATTTTGATAGATTCGACGATTGCAAAACTAATTTTAAGTATACATATAAATTAAAGTAGGACATACGTTTCCCAAAGCATATCTGACTTAATTTTTTTGCAATATTTTTTTGTACGCTGCACGCTTAGATTAAAAATTGATGCATATTTACAAAAATTGCATAAATTTTATAGTATGAAAAATATTGAAATTAATAACAAAAAATTTAAAATCCAAACATGAATTATTGAAATAAGTTGAATTAATTAAGATCTTTTTAAGATCTGTACCAAAAAATGTGTAAAAAATGGACTAGAGAACCGTGATTATAAAAAAGATTTGTTTAGCGCCAATTAGGCTTGGAGACAAAAAAATTCTTAAGAATCGAGTTAAAAGAAACAATTTGTTTTTCAGCCCCGGTTCATTGAAGTGCAAGTGATTAATTTTACACCTTGTTTAACGAGACTAACGATGTTACCCCGCTTTTATTACGAAATCTACGAAGACGCAGCTTGTACACGCGACTGATAAAATAAATGTAGATACAACGCATCAATAAATATGTAAAATTAACCCCGGGATGTAACATTTTATCATTTTTTTTATTACTATTATAACCTTCGTGACGGCGAACAGTTTCCGTTTTAAACTACTTAAATATTAATTTTATTTATATAAAATGAATTGCAAGTAAGCATCATAACTTTTCTATTAAAATATTTAAAATGTAGACTGACTCTGCGAGATACTTGTTATTTATCGCGATTAATATAAAACTAACCAGACGTTAAAAAAAGTGATAAAACATGCAAAATAGATAACCGCTCGAGTAGAAGTTACTTTCAACACGCGGTAAAATAAAATAACTTTTTTTAATACTAATAAATTTCCATTGAAATGTTAAATTAAA
Source organism: Brassicogethes aeneus (assembly GCA_921294245.1). NCBI lineage: Eukaryota > Metazoa > Arthropoda > Insecta > Coleoptera > Nitidulidae > Brassicogethes > Brassicogethes aeneus. The sequence continues at coordinate 81,004,380 of OV121132.1, read as the reverse complement.
TATTTATTTACCTAAATACATGTTTTACTTACCTTTAAGGATTTATTGTAAAAAAATTATACAAAATTATGGTAGGTGTATTGTGCTACTAGTGGGAGAAAAAAGGAGATTGCTCACGCGAGTGGAACTCCTCTTTTGACCAATAGTCGCACACAATATCTTATTCAACTACCGCAAGGTATTTATTATTATATTATTATATCTAACACCTGACAACGGTAAAACCGTTTTAATATCACTTTTTTATTTTAAATTAAAGCTAACTGCAGCTCGAGGGCGAAATAATATTTCGCCCACGCCACTAAATTACATATTCCTTGCGGGGGTTAAATAATAGAATATTATTTAACACACATTTAATTTCTTAACTTTAACCGGTTGAAGAATCTCCTCTTTCTCCCCCAAGAATGTAATGTGCGACTTGTTAAAGAAACGTGAAGTTAGCAAGAAGTAACATGCACTTGGGCGAAGTAGCATTTTGACCACGGATTGAAGTAAAGAAATTAACAATTAGGGAATTTATTATTTCGCACACTCTCAGAAGGGGTACGAAGTTACATTTATTGAGGGTGTTGAATAAATTAATTTATTGTGTATAATTGAATCTGTGAGTGAATTACACGATAATATGGACCGTTTTTTACTCAATGTATTTGGCGTCAAACACGTTTCTTGGGCTCAAGCGATAGATGCAGGGATTTTTAATAAAATAGCTATCTCATTTTAAAATTTTAAAAAGTTGGACTTGGACCCTTCTTCTTCTTACCGGTTCAATTTGTTTAGGTAATCATGGTGTATTTAACCTAGCAGCTAAGCTCTCTAGTACTCTCTAAAAATGAATTAGTCAAAAATGACTACAGTTATTAGTGGCTGCTTTTTAATTAATACCAAGTGTAGCAGTTTTTGGGATATAGTCAATTCCATATTATATGGAAAATTGACTACATCTGAAAAACTATTCTACTTTTTTAACTTTTGACATTTTCGGATTCAGGGGACAATTTTATATTAAAATTGACTGCTAAATATTTAGAATACCAAGTGCTATTGACGAGAATTATTAGTGGCTGCTTTTTCGCTATGACAATTAGTCATTTGTAGAGAGTATGTTTTAAGGGACCCCCAGGGGAGTCCCGAAAAAATATTACAAAAAACTAGCACAAAAATAGTCTGGAGTCTTTTGCAACTTTAAGAAGCATAGACAATTCTTTAAAATATTACAATAGCTGGGTTGCATCTGGGTCCAAAAAAGATGAAGCAAAGAATTATTTAAACTGTCTAAATCCTCCTCTTCTTGCAGGATAAGCCTATGACACTATTTTTAGATGTATATCCCCCTCCTGAATTACATTTATTGCGTTGTAAATACTCTCGTGAAACATATGATGCTAAATTTCAGGATGCAGATAAATGGATTAAAGCTTGTAATATTTAGAGAGATCTTACTCACAGATGCCCTTCATTCAAGGGCAGTTCATGCAACAATCTTCTAAAAAAATTTACATTTGAAGATCATTATGCTGCATGATCAAGATGATGTACAACGTATTTCAGAATTTAAAAGAACATATATGGCACTGAATATTCCAGTAACTTCGAAAGTACATGCAGTTTTTTATGTCCATCAATTTTGCGAAAAAAGAAAATCTGGTTTGGTACTTTATAGTGAGCAAGTTGTAGAATTTCTTCACCATAATTTTGCTCAGATTTGGTCTAAATATAAAGTTAGCAGAAATACTGAACTTTACGCAAACAGACTTTTAAAAACTGTCAGGGAATATAACAGCAATCACATATAACTTGTTTAATCTGGTATTAATTTTTAGTAATTTAATAATTACTAGCCTTATTAAACTTTTCATTTGTGTACTGCTGATTTCTAGGTGCCCATGCTATAATCAATCATTTCAGTGTTGGGTGTTGATGACAATAAAGTTTAATTTATAAACCGCTTGAAAATAAAGGTTATTTCTGTATAACTATTATCGAAAATATCATAAAATATATAACCTTTAAAACATTTCGAGCGGCTCGATTCGAGCCTAATGAGCGTAAAACAACTGTTGATTATGTAATATTTAACATAACATAAAATAGGCGTGCATAATAAAATCTTTAAGGAAGATTGTTCTTCCTTAAGGAAGTCATTTTTCTTGCCTATCTCTAATCTATCGGTTCTTTAGAATTATTTGCAATTTTACATGCGTATTATGCATTAGCGAATTGTGTTTTAGATAAATTACAAGACTCACTTAGGAGTAATTTTTATAACAGTGCAATTTTAGATATTTTTTTTTAAAGCAGTAGTTTTTAACGTTTTCCATAAAAGTCTTCTAAGAAAAACAAAATTACCGCGAACCACGTTTTCTCCACCAACTAAATATTGTATCTTAGTGACACCATCTAAGTAAAAAAACACTGATCACAAGTGTGTATAGTATTTTTTTAGTCCTATTTTAGTCAGAAATGGAACTTATAGCCATTTTTACATGAACATGTAGTTCTTTCGATTCTAAGGTAAGTAAAAAACTTTAATCTAAAAATCAGTTGTCATTAACATCCTTTTGAAATTTTTTGAGATAGTAAGTGAAAAGAAACATTTTCGGATTTACAGAATGTTACCAAAATACCAAGTGAATGAAAGTAATGAAGCTTCAATCTATTGAAATTATCTCTGGAATCAGATGACTTACAGCCTGTTAGGTCAAGTAAAGGTTTTATTAAACCACACAATTTTTAATTTCCTTAAATCAAAAATTGATATCGAAATAATTTTATTATTACCTTGAATTGTATATTATACTGTTTTACGTCATTTAGGGTCAATGGAAAATCATCACTTTTTTTATTTAAAATTTTGTTAAATATCCCTAAAGCGTGTAAAACAATATTTTATACTGTTTTACGACATTTAGGGTCAATGGAAAATCATCACTTTATTTATTTAAAATTTTGTTAAATATCCCTAAAGCGTGTATCAATGTCTTCTGAAAAGGCATAAATAACGGACATATAGGGGATTAATTTAAAATAGGACTCTTTGGGATCGGAAACCAACTTGTTAATTGTTTTTATTATTTTTATTTAAAAAAAATAAAAACGTTTATCTTCAAGCGTTCTATTTTTTTAAGTTTAAAATTTAAACTCAATATAAAAATGATTGAATAAAGCCTAGGCTGTACAAATAAATTAGACCAATCGGTTGAAGTTTTTTTACCTCCTAATCTATAAAACCAGTTTGAACCAATAAAAAAATTCGACTTCTGGCCTAAACTCACTTTCTACTTTTAATAAATGAAGGGACAAGAAGTAAAAGGGTACCAGTGCAAAAAATAGAAGTGGAGTTATCTGGATACTTGTTTCAATATTGTTGTTAGCATTAATCAAGATGCACAACTAGTACAATTTTCAAGTTATGAGAAAATTTTTAAGAAATCTTGGACTCTAAACTACCCAACTCTGCACTTCTTATTTTCATGCAATGCACTTGTACTGTTTTGCTTCTTACCCCTTTAAATATTATTATAATTGGGTCATTTTCAAGAAACACCCGCTTTCAGGAAAATGAAGATCAAAATATTTTTTTTGCTTAAATTGACTTTTGGTTGGATTTTTATAAATGTTTAGAGTTTTGTTTACTTACATTTAAGACAGGCAGTGCACTTTTTAATTTTTTTACGTTTTTTTCAGAAAAATGTGTTTAGCTAGCTTTATATATCTCCACTGTGTTACCAATTTGAAATCCAAAATTTAATTCAATAAAAAAAGTTGTTATAAAAATAATTTGAAATAAAATGTACTTAGTTCACAAACTTTTGACTCCAATTTTTTATTATAAATTGTATGCTTTTTTTTAAATATGTATGTTCGTTAAGTTACTTTTTAAAAGAAACCATTCCGATTCTTTGTTAAAAAATCAATAACATTAATATTTTGTTTTAGTCACTGTATTAGTGAATTAAACTCTAATTTATAAACACGTATTACCAAGTTATAGTGTATAAAAATCATTTTAAGTATTTTTTCTAACAAAAACAAAAAAAAAGTAACGAAATAGACATTGGTATCACAACGGACAGGGGTACACAAAGGACTTAATCAGATAACGTAAAAAAGAGACACCCTTTTTCTTTGACTATAAGCTGGTGAAGGTCCCTTTTAGTACTTTTATATTGCGTGAAATTTTTCCTTGGATGTAATCTATATCATGAGTTGTTATTACAAATAATTTTAAGTTGGTTAATCATAAACTACTTTTAATAAAAGCGACGGTAAATATCCACTTTGTTGTCGAAAAATTCTATTGCGTTACCCTAAATTCAATTGCGTTACCATAAGGTAACATAGTGGACTTGGTAACGCAGTGGACAAAGTTTTGTAAAACCATATTTAAAAAATAATAATAAGACATTATAGTCATTAATTACTCTCAATGAGCTTTAGTGCCCTAAAATAAACATAAACATGAAAAATAGTATTTTTTCTTACCTTATTTTTATTATTTTTTTGAGTAACTTAGCGGACAAAAAATTATTACATTCGCGTTACCCGCACCTGTTTTAACCGATATCTTCTTCCTGATTAAATAAATAAATTTAACTGGGTAATGTGTACGTCCGAACATCATTTGTTGATCACGTGAGTACCAAAAAAGTTGCCATATATATATGTTTTTTTAATATTCTATCGGTAACGCGACGGACGTAACGCAACGGAAAAAATGTCTGGGACATGAGTCAAATTAAAAAAAAGTAGATTTAAATTAATTATTTTATATATAAATTGTTTACTGTATTAACTAAGGATGTTATGGATTGCTATAAAGCAACACAAAGTTCTGGTTATTCAATATTAAAAAAAATCATGTATGTAAGTTTTATAAAACGCTAATGCGACATGCGAAAATGTGTGTTTCACAAGTTTCAAAATTAAAAAAAAAATATTCTAAGGGCTTGTTAGGCTTTCACTTAGTTTTTAAATCAATAAGATCCGATAATTTTTAACAAAGTTATTGGAATTCAAACTTGCGGACAGCGGAAGGCGGGTTTTTTTTTAAACGACCCAATTATATGTTTTATGTTTATTTAAATAAATAAAATTCTGCCTCGAAGATAAAATATTGTATGCCATTCGGTACAAAAAGACCCACTTCTCAGTCTTATGACATAAATAATTATTATTTAATTTTGCCTCGTTTAGTTTTGGCAAAATAAACATATTATTTTTATTCAGTGCAATTTATTCCAGTAAAATGCATGTCAACAATGCTATAGCATGCATAGTTTATAAACTGATGTAAAAGCACCACGCTAAACAGCGCCGCCCGGTTGATTATAATATGCTCTAGCATTTTTAATATTGGTTTCTGACCTAAAGTCTCCTATATATCCCCTACAGGGCCGGATTAAGGTTGGTGTGTCCCCGAGGCCAGTTGATGGTGGAGGCCCCTAACAATGAAGGTAAAAAGTTGGTTGCAGAAAAATGTATTCAGAGTCATTATTATACCTTTAATTTGATTATTTTTATTATGTTCAAAATAATGCATTAAAAAACATCGTTTTTTGTAATATGAATATCGTTAATGACAATTGGTCAATTCTCATATAACTTGTTCCGATGCTGTATCCACTTATTTTTGTGAAAACTAATTCTCGCTCAAGGTTTTTTTTTAGTGTAATAAGCATGTAGCATTTCAAGGTAATGGGAACTTAAATTATGACAACCCTAATCTATTAATTTTTTTCTAAAATGCAGGCTTTATGTTGCAAATGTCACGAAAGTTACCGGTCGCCAACTGCAATATCCTAACATCGATAAATATTTCAACAAAATGGCCGTTCAAACAACTAATGTTAGTGCTTGATTAACTAAAAATAGACTTAAGATTGACAAAAAACTATTTTATCCGAAATCGGCAGTAAAGTAGTCGTACAATCGTAAATTAAAATAAATCGGCAGTTGGCGACCGGTAACTTTCGTGACATTTGCAACATAAAGCCTGCATTTTAGGAAAAAATTAATAGATTAGGGTTGTCATAATTTAAGTTCCCATTACCTTGAAATGCTACATGCTTATTACACTAAAAAAAACCTTGAGCGAGAATTAGTTTTCATAAAAATAAGTGGATACAGCATCGGAACAAGTTATATGAGAATTGACCAATTGTCATTAACGATAGTCATATTACAAAAAACGATGTTTTTTAATGCATTATTTTGAACATAATAAAAATAATCAAATTAAAGAAATTTAATCGAAACGAACACTTCGATAACATTTTCGAAAGATAAATCACGAAAAATGTCAATTTCTGTGCTCAGAATCATGAGGCTGGTAAGACTTTTTGACCCATACTCGTAGGTAATCTATTTTAAATCACTTTCATTTCTTGCAATAAAGACGAACATTTACTCTCTTAAAATGAATTAGTCAAAAATAACTAATTATAAGTCATATTTGACTAATTGTCATAACGAAAAAGCAGTCACTAATAATTAGTCAAATTCTACTGAATGAAATGGTCAAATTAGTAGATTTAAATTTAGAAAAAGTTTTGACCCAGCCGGATATTGAACTCAGGTCTGTCACTTGTCAAGCTTGTCAAGCTGTTGTCATAACCCATTTGGCTATCAGCCGCTCTTGCAAAAATCAATTTTATTTGTCAATAAATATTGTTCATAATATTTTAAAGTTGAATATATTATTTGTGTTGCTGTTTTGAGCTAAACTTTTTGCATATTTATTTGTTTTTATGGGTCATTTAACCATGGAGCTTAGCTATATGCTTTTAATTCAAATAATACTTTGTTGTTGGCCGCAAACGATTAAAGAAATTAGTTACTCTTAACTCTCAGAAATAGTCAAAGATGGTGACTTTAATTATTTACCTAGTAAAACATAACTATTTAAAAGTAAAAACGACTATTTTATTAGTAAAAAATGCTGGTACTAATTCAAATAGTAGAATTTTGACTATTTTATTTTTAGAGAGTATAGAATTTTGCTTGACTAGACATTTTAAGGATGATAAATTCATAATTTTCTTACCTTCTCTTCATCTTCCGCCTCTTTGTCTGTATCAGATTCTAATAACAAATCTTCAGGAACAGTGTCAGTGTTAGATGACAGGAGACTGTTATGAACATCTGAGTCTGGGAAAACAGTCGATGTCGAAAAATCGCCTTGATTTTCAGAATGTTTTAATGTAGAATGTAGAACTTCACTTGAACTACTCGAAGAAGTATTAGTTTTTTCAGGGATAGAGAAATAACTGTCTATTTTTGGCGTTTTTGCAAGCACTTGCTCAAAGTTTTTTTCTTTTTTGCAAGATCCTTTTCTTTTTCGCGCAATACAATACATGTCAGTTAAAGTAATACAAAGTTATACAAAAGGAAACAACAAAACAAAGTTATTGTAACTCAACATAAAGACACAAGACATAAAAGTGTACATACCTAATTAATTAATCGGTTGCAATCACAATAACTATACTTGACTAAGAATGTTAAACATAAACAAATCCCACTAACATTTCTATGTTCAAATATGAAGAAGTGAAATTTTAAAACTCAACAGGTTTTTAAAACATAACATAACTTAAAACTATAATAATATTATTAGTGCATTATTTAAATTTTCCTTGTTTAAAATAGCGCCAAATTTGAATTTATATACCACAGGACCCTTACAATATACCATGTAAGAATCTTAGGTAAAATGCTCGATGAAATTGCAATTTTCCAAGCTATTCGTGATCTGCAAAAAAGATCGTATTTTCTCATCTTAAAATTTTAGTTTCGTAGTCCCTGCTGTAGGTATCCAAAAGTACAGCTCAATTTTATCGACATCGGAATTGGGTCTAAGATAAAAAAATTCGGATTTTTACAAAAACATAAATTTAACATAAAACTTTTTTAGCTCAAATATTGAATGTGCCATATTTTGCTAATAACTGTGTGAAAATAACATATTCATAATTTTATATAAATAGGTTAGGGGGCATCCATTAATTACGTGAGGTGTTTAGGGGGGAGGGGGTCGAGCCAAACCTCACCCAATCTCACGGGGGAGGGGTGGTCTCGGCAAATATCACGTAATTTTTTTTTCAGTTTAAAATTGCGAGAAAACTGGGTTAAATTAAGTAAAAAACTAAAATTTATTGGAAATTTATCACCGTTAATTAACTAATAATATTAGAAATCTTAAATATAAAAAAATTATAAGCAAATTGTTTTTTTTAATAAATCTAATGGAATCAAGCACTATGCATTTAAAAAAAATCTCACGTGAGATAAAGGGATGGGGGAGGGGTTCGAGCAAAATCACATCTCACCAAGGGGAGGGGGTTAAAAAAATCGCCAAAATTATAATAATGGATGCCCCCTTACTAGTTTTGTATTAGTATTAGGTAATATTTTTATTGGTAATAACTAATTTTACCATTATAGAACAGCCAGACTACTAATGCCAATTAAAATGTTTCATTTTTGTTTTTTGGATAATTTTATAAGAGAGGATGTGGATTTTTTATTGCATGTTATATATAATGTATTCATTTTTAAAACGGCTTTATAGGATAGGTACATCTTTAATCTTCACATATTAGCACTACAGACGATGGTATCTTTGTATTTTGTTTAAATATTCAATGATTTTAATCTTGCAATAATTGAGCGCACATTTGATGAACGATCTTTATCGACAGATTCAAAACCTCTTAATAAATAAACCATAAAAACATATTTCTTTTAAAAATAAATTTTAATTAAACAACCCGACAACCAATGTAAAATATTGTATGTAATATCAAGCTGTACATTAATTAACAATTTAATCACTTTTTGATTGTAGCACCCAGAAGAAACAAATTAATATGGCTCTAATCTAATGACAAATACCACTTAAGGAAACCGCATCAAAGAAATAACAGTGTTATAATTTTATGTCCATTCAGTATTTTGTTTTATCGGGTTGTTCCCACGATCGCGGCTCAGTAAGGCAACGTTTTACAATGCACGGTGTGACAAAACAATTTTAAAAAAATTAAAGAAAATCATGACAGATAGTCGTGTGTCGAATTATTTCCCCTTCTTAAAAACCGAACGCTGTTGCCATGATATAAACAACTATGCTATGATGCGTCAGCTGTTTACACCAATAATGAAAATAAAGTAATCCTTAAATCAGTCTTATTAATATAATAATAACAAGCTTGCAGGTTTAGAACCAGAAAGTTTTATAGTTTTATTTGTAATTAGAAATATTCATAAGTATTTGTTATAGCGAAAATCTATAGTGAAATTAATAAATATTTTTTTTATCCGAAGTTTTAGTTAGTTTATTTGACCGATAATTTCAATAGGTATAGTCAAAACAACAGTTAATAAAATTATTTTTAATAAACTTCTTAAACTAAACCAGACATTAAAAAACCCTGAAAAAGTTGCTCATATTAAATGAATTTTACGTTCAGATTATTCAGTATTTTTATAAATTATCTTAACCCATGCCTTTTGTTTAAATAACCCAAAACAATAGAAAAAAGTATCCAAAACTATTAATTAATTTAGTCGAACTTACCAAATTACGTTCTCTCCTTTTAACTATTTGATACTTATTTGTCATTAGGCCGAGAAGTAAGTTTTTGTGCTCAAAGTTTGCCGACGCGTAGCGAAGCCGAATGACATACAACGTTTTATCTTTAAGGCACAATTTTATTTGCGATGCATAAAACGTTCAATTATAACAATAATTAATAAAAGTAGAAAGTGATTTAGATAAATCTGACAGTAGTTGAATTTTTTAATTGGTCCAAACCGGTTTTTTTACAGTACAGTATGTAAAAACTTTATACCAATCGGGTAAAGTTTTTTACCTCCTAGACTGTAAAAAATATATTTAACAGCCTAGGCGATAATAATAAAGTTTAAATTATAAACCGCTTGAAGATAAATACAATACTTTTTTAAATATCATTCCATAACATGTTTAAAATATTTTTCGGGATTGGATAAATACAGGTACATAGGGGAGTGAGGAACAAGCGTAATTCAACTTTTTTTTCTTATTTTAAATTACCTGCAGACATCCTAAAACATCTAAACCGATTAAGATAAAAATTGAATGGCATTTTTATTTAGTAGTGATATCTAGTAGTTTTTGTTTTTAAAGCTTAAAATTTAAATAAATGACAAAAATGTAAACAATGTAAATGATATTTTTATGCTAACGTACTAAAAATACTAAAATGATATATATTTATATGATATATATTTACAAGGTGTGTTCAGAAAATATCGGGAATTTTCGTTTTTTGAAATAAATATTTATTTATTTGTCTACATTAATGTTGTCGCCTTCAAAGTAGTCCCCATTGGATATTATGCACATGTGCCAGCTCTTCTTCCAATACTCGAAACACTTCTAAAACTCGATCTTTGAGATAGCCTTTAGTTCTTTCAGATATGCCCTTTTAATGTCATCTATGCTTGCAAAACGACGGCCCTTTAAGGTTCTCTTTAATTTTGAGAATAGGAAAAAGTCAGACAGAGGCATGTCTGGCAAATATGGAGGCTGGGGCATCATTAAAGTATTGTTTTTGGCCAAAAATTTTGTTCAAAATTTAACAATTTTGGAACAAATTTTGCTGTCACGCGTTTTATACCCAAAACATTTGAAAAAATTTTATAGGATGAGCCAATCGATATACCAACATCATCAGCGACTTCTCTGATGGTTTATAACCATTTCTTCCACTTTTTACATGTTTTTATCGGTTGTTAATGTGCTTGTGCGTTCGAGGCGTTCGTCATATTCAACGTCTTTACGGCCATCTTGAAAACTCTTATACCACTTGTAAACCCTTGTTTTACTTATACCAGACTCACTATAGGCCTTTGTTAACATTTCACAAAATTTATTTAATTTTTTAAGCAAAATTGGATACAAATGGATCAAAGACCATTTCTTTTAACGAACGAAAATTGCCGAGCTCATAAAACACGTCTAACCTTAGCGGCTGCCACAGACAAAGTAAACAATGAAAACAGCTAAAGTTTTTATTATAATTCGGGGGCATGTATTCCAACATAATAAATTAAATTTTATGACAACCGGACCCTTCGAAGCCGCGAAATTTAACAATTCCCGTTATTTTCTGAACACACCTCGTATATGGAATATGATATATATTTAGGTATATGGAATATATGATATATATTTATATGGAATACCATACCATGATACATGAAAAAATTTCAAAAAAGCTTTAAGAACTTACCTGTCACACCAGACGATTCCCTTAATAAACTTTTAGCTTTAACATAGGTAAAAATTTATAATTTTAATTTATTAATTTGGTACTCTAAACAACTTGTTTTAGTCCCAAAGTGCCTCGTGCACTGTAAGATAGTGAACCGCGGACAGTAGCTGGTAGAGAAGCTGTGTAACACATCCATATCCGTCACCTGCAGATAGTTCTACATTCATGACATCGCGCACTAATTTATTACGTATTTCACACAATAAATTGATGCTAGAACTTTGCTGTTATCCATATTTAACCAAAAATACCGGTTCTAATTAAAAGCTATTTTTCAATCGCATCGGACGCAAAACAGTGGGATTATTTTTTCGGTTCGATTCAATCAAAGGGAAGTCATAAATTTCAAAGTCCAATTCTTTTCTTTTTAGCGATCACAAATGGATAATTGTAGAAATGTTGTCCCTTAATGACCATAAGTTCTTTGAATTTTATCACGAATGTATTTTTGTTAAATAATCCTTATAATCTAATTAAATATGTTATGGTCAAATGCATGTAAAAATTAAGATAGTTATTTTGGTTATACAGGATTTTTTTAAAGTTGTTGCAATTCTTCACTTTTAAAAATATATTTTTAATAAGAAAACCTACTTTTATATTAGAGAATACACAAATTCCGTTATCTAATATTAAAAAATATATAACATTTTCTTGAAGAAAAAAGTATTAGGTATATATTAGAAAGAAACTTTGTAGGTTATAATAATAATAATAATAATAATAATTTATTTGCAGAAAATTGTTAAAAACAAGTTGTCAATAAATAATGTGTGTGGGTTATAGGAAAAAGGACCCAAGAAAATGCAACAATATTGTTGTATAGAGAAAACTTAGTAGGTTTAATCTACATACAAAGACTAAATTAACTGCGATATAATTATATTTAAATGTTATATAAACAAGAAAATAGCATTTCACTAGCATAAAACATAGGTATCTGCACGTACGTAAACATTTTTTGAAAAAATAATGCCTCCGATACGAGGTTACGCGTAACCTCCCACAAGCGTCCTCAAGGGTGAATACTATTCACTGAATAGGTCTTTCAAGAATATACTCAAAAACTGTTTATGGGGTATTTTTTGGCAACGTTTGGTCTCCTCAAAATCACTTTTATTGAAATCCCACCTGATCGGAAACTTAAAATACCTATTTAGATTTTTTTAATTTGTTTGTTTTCCAATTTAGAAAAAATGCCTTTTTCTGATATTCAAAACATATATTTATTAAGAATTATAACCAGTTTCTTTAAAAAATTAAATTAAATCATTTTAAAGTGTATCCCGTAACAACCTGTTAACATAACACAACATAATATGTTATAATATATTATAAACTATAAATGAGTTGATGAAAACTCTACTACTGCTTTTAGTAACAAACTACAGTCTCTCATCGCTAATGTCATTCATTTTATACTTTTCCCAAGTTTTAAGAAACTCCCCCGGCTTTTCTGTCCATATACCCAAAGCTTCATTATTTAAGAATTTAATTCCATCTACAAGATGGTTTAAAGCAATATGAATTTATAAATGGCAAAACTTCCAAGTAGGAAACGCTACCAAGAATATCACTGTCTACAAGCAAATCTGAATTTTGTAGGAGTTTTCTACATGCGTTTCCTTCGAATATTTCGCCTTGATAGTTTCGCTATCAAGAATAACTTTTTTGGCCATTTTAGAGCTTGCTTCTTTCCTAAAAGAGGAATCAGACCATTCCAAAAATAATGGTTTACGAAACCTTGTAATATAATATATTATGCAGTTCGGGAATCAAACACTTGTCCAAAACAAGTCTGTTTCGTGCTTCCTTAAATAACGGCAAATTGACGGTACTAAAGCAAAGCTTAGCTGATTTTTTTTCATTTTGAAGGAGACAAAATTTGTTGAAATTATCTTTAATATCGCCATATATGCAGAGTTAAAATAAAACGATCTTGTTCAGGATATCGAAAACTTTAGAAAATGTTTTAAAGCAACTAATCTCTCAACAACTTTAAAAATTCATATTGCTTTAAACCATCTTATAGATGAAATTAAATTCTTAAATATTGAAGCTTTGGGTATATGGTCAGAACAGCCGGGAGAATCGTTACACAGGGAGTTCCTTCAAACTTGGGAAAAGTATAAAATAAATGACATTAGCGATGAAAGATACTGTAGTTTTTTTTTTTTCTAAGGTTTTTGTAGTCCATTTTTAGCAAGGTTAATTTTATTTGATTTGATTAGATTGGTTAATAAGGATACTTCCGTGCTTGTTTTTAAGTTTTTATTGCGACTAGTTTCGATCTAAGATCATCTTCAGGCAAACTACAAAAATATGTAAAATTATTATAAGTAAGGTTATGTTAACATGACAATGATACAATTAAAAGTTTACAGTAACATTACGATGGTTGATAACAATTATTAAATACTTACATGTCAATAATTAAAATATTTGTAAGAAAGTTTATCAATTACATTAAATATATGCATAAAAATATTTTTAGATTTCGGTTAAAATTATTTACAATATATAAAGACTTGAAGGACGATGTATTCTTGTTTGCCGGCAGCTATAGGTGTTTAAATATAGGTTCAAATTGTAGTTCTACTTGTTCGTTTAATAAGTTATTTTTGTTTCTTTTTTTATGTTTGTATATTTCAAAGGCTTCCAATAGAGTTAGCTTTAGTCCTTTTCCTTCTTGGTGTATTAGTTTTATGTTTTTCCAATCTTTAAAATTGTGCCCGCTTATTTTTTTTTTTCTTGTTTTTTGATTATTTTGTTGATTATTGAAATGGGAAAGTCATTTTTCCCATTTCAATAATCAACAAAATAATCAAAAAACAAGAAAAAAGACATTTTAACTCACACATACAAAAAATTTACATATCAAGGAACCATAAACAACAAAATATCTAAAATCCTTAAAACATTTGAAATTAATAGCGCCACAACACAAAAAGAAAACATTATTAACCACCTAAGAAATGGAAAAGATAACACACACTACCTCGATAAAAGCGGTGTTTATAAAATTAAATGTGAAGAATGTAATGATGATATGAAGATTTAAGTTATGCAAAAAAGCAATTTTTTGAAATAAAAGTTTAGCATACTAAACACTTATTCCTGAAATTTGCTTTTTTGCATAACTCAAATCTTCCGATACGGGTGTTTGAAGTTTTGTGTTATGCAAAAAAACCAATTTTCTGGAATAAACGTTTAAAATGCTAAACGTTTATTTCAGAAAATTGCTTTTTTGTATACCTAACTTAAATCTTCATATACGCCACTTCGTGAATTTGGGGACGATATATTTAATGTAATTGATAAACTTTCTTACAAATATTTTAATTATTGACATGTAAGTATTTAATAATTGTTATCAACCATCGTAATGTTACTGTAAACTTTTAATTGTATCATTGTCATGTTAACATAACCTTACTTATAATAATTTTACATATTTTTGTAGTTTGCCTGAAGATGATCTTAGATCGAAACTAGTCGCAATAAAAACTTAAAAACAAGCACGGAAGTATCCTTATTAACCAATCTAATCAAATCAAATACTGTAGTTTGTTACTAAAAGCAGTAGTAGAGTTTTCATCAACTCATTTATAGTTTATATGTTGTGTTATGTTAACAGGTTGTTACGGGATACATTTTAAAATGATTTAATTTGATTTTTTATAGAAACTGGGTATAATTTTTAATAAATATATGTTTTGAATATCAGAAACAGGCATTTTTTCTAAATTGGAAAACCAAACAGTCCCACATCTCTTAAAAATGACCACAAAAAAATTAAAAAAAATTTAAAAAATCTAAATATTTTAAGTTTCCGATCAGGTGGGATTTCAATGAAACTGATTTTGAGGAGACCAAACGTTCCCGAAAAATACCCCATAAACAGTTTTTGAGTACATTCTTGAAAGACCTATTCACCCTTGAGAACCCCTGTGCTCCGTTATCGGGGCATATAATATAAAGTACAGCTCATAAAATCATAAAAAAAATATTTTTAGGAATCGCCGTAATTAGCCGTTTGGAAACGTACATTGTAGCTGCATAAAACAAGCAATCCTAGCTAAAAAATCCAAAGAGTGCACATGTGAAACAGTCTAGTGAGGTTATGAATTAGATCAAGGTAATGGAAAACGAAAGATTAATGAAAATGCTTTATTACGTAGAATTAGCCTGGAGCTGGAATATTTAAATATTATTCTAATGAAAAATATACAGCTTCTAAAAAAAATAACCGAGATCGAGGGACAAACCACATACTTTTACACATATACAAATCATTTCCAGCTGAGATTGTTTCCTTTTCGTGGGGTTAAAGTAGGGGAAGTGAAATGATTGCATTGAGGCGCATGCTTGGCGGCATTGCCGGTTTAAAAAAAAGTACCATATTTTTGTACCTATTTGGGAAGTATAATAAGTACTTTAAAAGTGGATTTTGGCACACCCATATCTCAGTTATTAGACATGGGACCCACATCAAATTTATATGATATTATAATGACATTATATAGACAAGTTCTGCGCAAGCAGAATTTAAATTAAAGTTTGCGAAAAAAAGTTAGTTTTTAAGTGCAACCCCCAGCCTCCTGCCCCTCCAAATTAAGATAATTCAAATTAAAGTGGTACAATATTTAATTCACTGAAGTTTATCGACAAATTTCAAATTTTATTTAAAAAATTCAAGTATTACAGATTTTATACCATTTCAATTTTTTTTTAAATTTATTAAAAGAAATAATAAAAATTAATAATGGTATAAAACCTGTAATTCTTGAATTTTTTTATAAAATTTGAAATTTGTCAATAAACTTCAGTGAATTAAATATTGTACCACTTTAATTTGAATTACCTTAATTTGGAGGGGCAGGAGGCTGGGGGTTGCACTTAAAAACTAACTTTTTTTCGCAAACTTTAATTTAAATTCTGCTTGCGCAGAACTTGTCTATATAATGTCATTATAAAATCATATAAATTTGATGTGGGTCCCATGTCTAATAACTGAGATATGGGTGTGCCAAAATCCACTTTTAAAGTACTTATTATACTTCCCAAATAGGTACAAAAATATGGTACTTTTTTTTAAACCGGCAATGCCGCCAAGCATGCGCCTCAATGCAATCATTTCACTTCCCCTACTTTAACCCCACGAAAAGGAAACAATCTCAGCTGGAAATGATTTGTATATGTGTAAAAGTATGTGGTTTGTCCCTCGATCTCGGTTATTTTTTTTAGAAGCTGTATATTTAGAGCCTGAAAAAACAATAAAAACAAACCCAAAAACATTTTTTAAAAATACACACTAACACACTAATAGCCCTTCAAAGGCAAAAAAACGTTTTTTTTTAATAACTTCTGCTCAAATTTTGTGTAGGTAAAATTTCTTACAAAAGGCCCAGCGGCGGAGATTTTGGGGGGGTTTCCCCTTTTTACCCCCCTATTTTGACACCACTGGATTTTATTGGAAACTAATCAGATTTCTTATTCAATTTAGAAGCAAAACTTGTGTGTTAAATTTTCATAAGATTAGTGGTTTTGGAGACTTTAAAATTTCATCATATTTTATTTTAAATCGGTAACTTGGTAACAATTATGCCACGTTATCAGTTTATAAAATATTTTAAAAATAAAGTAGCGTCCAGGAGTCATCGTGCAGTTGTTACTGAACCCGTCATATTTTTAGGTTGTTTTATTGTAACGTTGATTGAGGATTACAATCAACGTCTGTAATTAATAATTTAATTGTATTATAATACAAAATCAAACCAACCCAAAAACCACCCTATTGAAAGCGATTATTCCATTATTTCATTGGTAAATTTTTATTGGCCCAAGTTCAGAAAAAAAAATAATTTTTTATTACTAAAATAATAACAAAAGTTCCGGGTAGATTGAAAAAGGATAAAAATAAATCTGATGATTTTCTAATAAAATCCAGTGGCGTCGAAAATATGAGGGTAAAAAGGGGAAACCCCTTTCAAAATCTCCGCCACTGGGCCTTTTGTAGGAAATTTTCATTATATTATCGACGGAAGCTTAACCTACACAAAATTTAAGAAGAATCGGTTTGATGGTTTAAAAATTATTTTGAAGGACTATATGAGCACATTAGATGCACAACTCTGTATTTGCAGGATAAGTGATTTTAAGAAAAACACGAAAAACCGCTCATAAGGTCATATTTGAAAAAAAAAAAATACAAAAATCGTATAGACGTGCTTTTGCATCATTTCTTATTCAAAAAGTAAAAAAAAGTCCTTTAAAATTAAGTAGTTTAGTAAATAATTGAAATCAAAAGATTTAAAAACATAGTTTTGCATCTTCCTCGTTCAAAGACCAAGTTTTGCAAGTGAAAAGTGCAAATACCAAAAAAATAACAATTAATCAGGTGATTGTTATGCCGTCAGTTAATGCGTATACTAGCGACGTAATTGGTGATTTTTCAAATACCGAGTTTTGCATCCGACAGGAAGAAACAAATACCCAGTTTTGCAGCTGCAGTAAGTTTATAAATGTATTTTATTCTACAAATATTAACTTATGCATCTGGTTTACTTAGGTATGCTGTGGGCAGTGTAGTTATGAACATAAATAAGATAAAATATATATTTTTTAAAAATGTGCAAAAACCGAGTTTTGCATCTAATGTACTCATATCTCCGTTAGTATGCATTTTTGAAAAATGTTTTTGTGTTTGTTTTTATTGTTTTTTCAGGCTCTATCGATCATTAAAATTTTTCAGATTAATCCTGGACCACCCTGTATAATGTCATTATAAACTAATATAAATTTGATCTGGGTCCCACGTCTAATAACTGAGATATGGGTGTGCCCAAAATCCACCAGCCGCCACTAAGTACTACTACTTTTTAATAAATTGTATAAAAAATGCATTAAATTTTATTATGGCATGTTTATAACAGCAAGAATTTAGCAACGTCGCGTCCTACTTCGACCACTATAGACAAAAGATTTTTATCATAGACATGTTAATATGTAGATGGTTTTTATAATCAATCATTTTTTTGTTTTCTGTTGTACCTATACCAATTGTTTTGGCATTGTTTTTTTCCATTGTGTTTACGAGATTTTTAGTGGCTTTTACATAATATGCATATTATGCCACTTTTTGCTTTTTATAAAGCCAAATCACAAACATTTATATAAGCAAATGATTTAGAAAAATTTGATGTAATCTACATTTTATTTAGTTGACAATTCGTATCATACATGGACGTATTAATATGTCTATGGTATCATATATTTTAAATCCCCTACTTATGAACTGACTATTCGCATCAAAAAAGGGATCCCGTAAAAAATCGGATCCCGAAAATCCCGGGATCAAAAGTCCCAATCCCAGGATCTTAGTAATAGGTTACAAAGAATAAAATATACTTTTTTTAAGCGTATGACAATTTTCAAATTATAATACTCATAAGCATATATAGAAATACTTCATTTTTGTACGTATTTCAAAAGTCAAATTATTTTACACCGCCGTACAATAATGAAAATACATTGAAATTTCATGGCAAGAGTGGTTCCATCTATCGCCTTTAGCATAAAATTAGCAAAGGAAATGTAAAATTTCAGCTCACTGTAGAATAAATTCATGTACATAACCTATAAAATAACATATTTCAAACGTCCAACCTGAAAAAATGTCACAAACTTAATAATTTTATTGTAAGTTACAGCCTCAATTGTTATTAATGGGGGTAAACGTGGGTACAATGAGCCTACGAATTCTTGAAAACCATTCCTCCAACTAGTGAGAAGATATCGTTCGTTCCTTTATACTAACTTAATTGGACCTTTGGTCCCGAAAGTCCCGGGATTGAAAAAAGGGCTCGGGATTAACACCCCTAGTGTGGAAGAAGTGGGGTTATACACTTTAAATCGAGACAACGTTCAAAAGTATATATTTATGTATAAACGTTGTGCTCTGAATATTTTTCCTAATTCGACGCTTGTACAAGCGTCCAATCCTTATTAATAAGAAAAATACTTATTAATAAGACATTTCTCTTCTTCACGCTTGTGATTTTTATACTTTGGAAATAATATAACATATTTCAAACGTCAAACCTGAAAAAATGTCACAAACTTAATAATTTTATTATAAGTTACAGCCTCAATTGGAACTCACCAAGGCCCGATTAATAAAATAAATGGAATTATTTATTAATGGGCGTAAACGTGGGTATAATGTGCCTACGAATTCTTGAAAACCATTCCTCCAACTAGTGAGAAGATATCGTTCGTTAGTTCCTTTATTTTAAATTGGTTTTAAAACTAAATTGGTTTTAAAACTAATGATATATATTTTTCGGGACTGATCCCGGGATCCCAGGATTAGTTACCTTTGGTCCCGAAAGTCCCGGGATTGGAAAAAGGGCTCGAGATTGACACCCCTAGTGTGGAAGTATTTGAGGTTATAGAATTTAAATCGATACAACGCGTTGCAACGTTTAGAGGCATATATTTATGTATAAACGTTGTGCTTTGAATATTTTTCCTAATTCGACGCTCGTAAAAGCATCCAATCCTTATTAATAAGAAAAATACTTATTAATAAGACATTTCTCTTTTTCCAGTACTTTTTTATACTTTGGCAGGCTGATTTTGGGAAACCTTGTACATAAACAATCAATTATTTTGTATTAATACAAAACAAAATTTATTTTTTGTAAAACAAACTTGTAATCAAAATTTTTTCGTTACATGTATAAATTTTTACCAACAAATATACCGGCGTTAAAGAATTTTAAAATGTATTTCAATTATGTTTCAAAATCTTAAATAAAAATTTTAACTAAAAGCTTGAAGCTTATAAGCTATTAATCTATTAATAAGCTATTAATCTATTAATATATTAATAGATTAATCTATTAATATATTAATAGATAGAGATATATAAAAATATCGTAACACAAAAAGTCTTAAAAATAATCAAATTTCAGTATTTATAGATTTTTACGTAGAATTTAAAAATGGAAAAATATTTATTTGGTTCTATTTAAAAATATATATAAAATATACACGGTGTGCCTGAACGAAGTTTAAGTCACATAAAAATGCCGCCAAAAACTGATTGCAGTTTCTTCTTCGGGACCCTTCGGTGACTTAAAAATGATATTTACCAAAATACTAGCTGCTCCTTTTTTCGAATTTTTTGATTTTTTGATTTTTTTTAAATTTTTGTTTATTTTAAAGTCTACCTTTGACAGAGTACACATTTGTACACCGATTTTTATAATATTGGAGTATATTGTTAAGGAGATTTTGAGAATACTTTTTTATACTGTGCACATCATTTAATATATACAGGGGTAGACAAAAATTGCTTCTTTTAATAAAGCAAAAGCGTAACTTCATGATTTTGATACGCAAAAAAGATACCCACCCATGTTTTTTTAAATATTTTTATTTTAATCAGGCTACAAAATGGTATTCTTATTAAGACTTTATAAGAAAAATTAATTTTGAATAAGATTAAATAAAATAACATTTTTTGGAGATAAATCTTTTTTGTGCATTATGCTTTTTACTATATAAAAAAGTGATTTTTGGCTAACCCTGTATAAATCTAATGATGTGCTCAGTATGAAAAAGTATTTTCCAAGTCTTGTTAACAATATACTTTAATATTATAAAAATCGGTGTACAAATGTGTACTCTGTCAAAGGTAAGATAAATAAAAAATAAAAAAAAAATAAGAATTTTCAAAAAAGGATTTTGGTAAATATCATTTTTAAGTCACCAAAGGGTCCCGAACAAGAAACTGCAATCAGTTTTTGGCGGCATTTTTATGTGACTTAAACTTCGTTCAGGCACACCGTGTATACTTATTTTTTTTTTAATTTTTGACAGATGGATGGTCTTATTAATATGTCTGTATTACCACTAAGTGTAATGTTAAAAAGTTAATTTTTGGTGTACCTGTTAACTCTATCGAAACCCATTAATATTATTTATAAATTTCAAACGAAACTACCATATAATTTTCACATCATTCGATCCTAAATAACACTACTGATATTACAAATAAAAAAACTCACTAACATGAGTCTTTAACTTTAGCCACTAGAATCAGTGGTTATCGACCAATCAGGCCAATTAAATATAACGATAACCACTAATTCTAGTAGCTAAAGTTAAAGACGCATGTTAGTGAATTGGCCTGATTATCTAAAAAAAATGTGAAAAAAACCATTATTTTTTTATTTGTTATATCAGTAGTGTGCGTTGTATTGTCTTTTATTTCGTATTTATGTAATATCAATGTCAATGTCAACGTCTCTGGCAATTGAGATATACAGTATAAGACAAAGACAGCTTTGAAAAAATACATTTAATTTTATAAAATACTTCGTTATGAGTGTCTAATGTTTTCAACATTTTTTCAATCATTAGTGAAACATCCTAAAACCTTATTTTGTTTTTATTTTCCCCAGTTAGTTTCTCACAGTTCATTGAGAGATTCATGTTTAAAAGCTAATGCCATAATTAATTGGCCACAAAAAAGACAAATGTCCAAAAGTTAAACGGGTGATATTTGAAAAGATTCGTAAAAATTCCAAAACACAGATGCATCTCGGTGACTGGATCACTTTCGGATGTTCATTGATGCCGGTATATCGACGATACAATCTAAGGTATGCTTGGGATTGGTTTCAGTCCCCTACAGTTTAGTTTTACTGTTGCTACATCTTCATTTATTTTCTTTTGGGTAATGTTTACTTGCTTACCTTTTAATTTAATTGGATTATAAAATTATATGGATTTTGTGTGTAGTTAACCTACAATAAAGCAAACCTGTAATAATTTTATTTAAAGATTTTCTATATTTATTATGATGACAAATTATACAGAAAATATTAAAATTATAACATAAAAATAAAGCATGTACAAGGTCATTTACAAAAATGTCCAGTTTTAGCTAGTCAGGCAACGCGTTGCAACTCCTAGAAAAACTAGTCAAGGAAGATCTATTAATTTCATTTTTGAAATAAGTTAAATTGACTATAGTTAACTTGCTATAGTAAAATAGGCAAACATTGCTTTTGACCCTAGGAAGCTTCCCATGAAATAATTTGTCTATGCTTGGTATGTCTTGTTAAAATCTATTACTTTGTTTATTCCATACTGCTGAAAAAATATAAATAAAAATCAGTATATTGTGCGACTATACTGAAAAAAAGAGGAAATACTTCGAGGATGGCGTGGAGTCTCCTCTTTTGACCAATAGTCGCACACAATATTTTATTCAACTACCACAAGGAATATAATTTGATATCTTACTCGAAATTTGACAGCTGTCAAGTGTTAACCTCACTTTTTTCCAATTTTAACTTAAACCTAACTTCAGCCCGTGGGCAAAATACAAATTTCGCTACTGGTTAAAGTTAAGAAATGTAATGGTTTTTGAATAAAATATTTTTTTAGAGATCTAGTGCTTGGTAGGAAGAAATAAGTTTTTGGTTTCCTTCCTTTCTTATGTTTAAGATATAAGTAGGTAGGTATAAAACTAAAAATTACGTACTTTTAGTAAGTTAACGAATTTTGTGGAGAAAAATAAGTTGTGATGTATTAATGATATATACCTATGATGTATCAATATTTGAGGTTGAACATATTACAGTAATATAACCTGAAATATTGGACAACCTTTGGATGATCCAGTTTAAAACTTGTGCTATTATTTTGAAATTAATAATGAAAGTAACATATTTTTACATTGTTACGTTATGTATTTTTTAAACTATAAAAAAAATAATATTTAAAGCTGCAACTAATTATTCTTAGTTCGTATTCTATTTCATCCTTACCGCGACTGCGTTCATAACAATTTAGAAGTTTGGATGCTTTATGTGTGCAATAAATTACGTGAAATTTTGCGATAATTTACGACATAATTCTAAACATAAACTTTATTACTTTATAAAACACATCAAATTGAATTTCAACGTCGGGCACTCAAAACGTTGGGTCGTAAAATGCGTAATGGTTTTATAGCCCTAAAATATCGGTCCCATAAAATGTCAGTAATGTCTTCGTTACTCGGAAAAAATATAAATTTTGACCGAAAAAAGAGATTCAGATTTTTTGGTGACCATATTCTACCGGAACAATAAAACAGCAATTACAACTGTAGCTTATTGAATACACTGCAAACAAAAATAAAATCTTTAATAAACATAATAAATATTTGGATTACCAAAAACTAAATTAAAAACATTAAACCCTAAAAGTAAATTAATTGTTTATTAATGAAAGTTTTTTCTGAGTGTATGTTATGGACTCTTACTTATAGACCCTGTTATGGACTACTCTAATAGAAAACGTCCGACCATTATCATTTTATTTCAGTAGATTAAAACACTTTGATGTGATAGTGTCAGTAGAAACAAAGTATCGCTTCTTTTGTAGCCCACGCCGATTTTCGTGTTTCGGTAAACCTTGACAACTCCACGTTCGACTGGTTAATACTTATTTAAGTTTATGGCTTTTCTCAACAACTTATAAAATGTAGTCTATGGGCTATAACTATTAGTATTTTATTAGGTATAGTAGGCAATTTTTATTTAAAAGAAACCAATAATAAAAAATATGGTATCACTTTCAAAAGTGTTAAATTTTTAATTATTCATATGTATAGATATGAATTGTATTATGCAACAAGGATCCAACCCTTACTGAGATAATACTGGTTTACAAAATAATGAAACAGAAATTTACATTCGGTGCCAACATTTTTTTCTAATATATTTTGGCGTGCCAAACTAAAACAATTTTTTATATGTTATTTTTTGTTTTGAAGGCAGCTTTACAATTTGGGTCATTTCTCGAGTAAAAAATGGGCAATCTGGTTGCAAAGGGTGTAAAATTAAAAAAACATAATCAAATAGCCGACAAATATTAAGTTTTTTGGTTTCCAATATTAAAAAAATATATTTTTTTACAAAGTGGAAAATTTCATCAAAAATAAATGTATGATTAAATTATTTACATACAGTTTGCACAAAGAAAATAAGGTATTTACTAAAAAATCAATGGATAAATAAATAGCAATCTTATGTTTATTTACAAGTAGCAAAATTCAACTTTTTGTTTATTTTTGAACTTTTACCTACGGACATTGAGGTAAATTTCATAAATTTACAATACATTTTGGGAAAATATTTTTTTGTTTTTTATTTATTAATTACTGATGTTACTTTCAAATTTGAATTTCACAGATGTCGACGTTACCAATAAGCTTTTTTCTTAGGTTGGCGATACTGATACTGTTATTATGTTGCGAAACTCCCATTTTTGCACTTTTACCTTATTTAGAGCTTATAGAATAGATTTTGTATTAATTTACACTTTAGCCGAAAAACGGCATTTTGGCAACTTTTGCCGTTTTTTGGAAAAGTCGCTAAAGTGAAAATTTTCCGATTTCGTTTATTTTTATAGCATTTTTATGATGATATGCCTCGGCAGTTCATTAGAAATAGTTTTATCTTTTTGATAGTCTTCTGTTTTTTGGTATCTAAATTTCTTTGGAAGCAAATATAATTTCCCACATTCGTTTATCTAAAAATCTCTGATAGCGTTGCTTCATGAACTTCATTTCTTGGTAAAATCTTCACTTTGTCGGCACTCTGGTTACGGAAATTTAAAAAAAAATTACTGCAATGAATGGATTCTTAAGGATATATTTAGGTACGCATGTTGATTAAAGGAATAAAAGATATGTGACCAAAAATGCAATGTAAAATATAGAACAAATACCAAATTTTAAATAATTCTTTAGCCGATCTTCCACAATTATTAAGGCATCTTAATTTTTCACCTACTGTGTTACACAATACGAGTACAATAAATAAATACAGTTCTATCAAGTTGGCATATTGAATACATTGACATCACACCGTCAAAATCAAAATTTAAAAATGTCAAGTGTCACCTAATAAATTGTCATCCTTTTACGTCAAAACAAGAAAGTTTTTTCTCTATCATTTTTGCATTAAGCCTGAATTATAGATTGCCTTCCTTCCTTTCTTCCTTCCTCCCGTAGAAGATGAACAATACGAAACCCAATAAACATTTTTGACGTAATTGTCACCATTAACATTTCCCGTGTAAGAATTTTTAGTACTTTGTGATAATATTTTGCAATTATAGTAATACAAAAAATCAAAGAATAAAATATTTTCTTAATAAAATAATATTTTAGAGTTATCTTTTTATTTTAAAGTATCAATAATTGTTAAGTTTAATAAAAATTAATAACTGGTAATGTTAATGGTGACAATTAAGTCAAAAAGGTTTATTTAAATCGTAGTGCCATTTATAGATTCCCGTACCGTAAGGACGGCATTTCTTCCACCTGTAGTTTTATTTTTCACCGTAAAGGTCTTTGACATGACCAATCACAGTGCTTGTTATGGTGTAGGGTGACAGCGCGTAGGCACAAAATATTTAAAATACATGATTGTTTAGTATTAGGTATTTAAGATATGTGTTCAGTTTATTAAATAATTTGTGTCTCTAAATAGGATATTTAGATATTGTTTATGATCCATGTCTTTTAATTTTTAGAAATGTTGCTTGTAAAACCCCGTAGTTTTCCGGTCTTGGTAAAGTGGGCAAGTCTTCCAACGTCTTGTTCGATGTTTTTTTTTCATTATTATAATACAACAAGCTGCCTGGGCAATTAAAATTGTGATCACTGCACTAATATATAAATGTTTATCTTTCATATTTACACACAATGGGTAAAACGCAGAATATAAACAAAAACAAATGTCAACCCTTTTAGGTGTCATCGCGCATGGTTATGGAATTTTACACGGAAATCTATAAATTGACTTTTTACAAGACGCACAAATCGCACGGGCACGACTACGGGAGGAAGGAACGAAGGCAATATATAATTCAGGCTTTAGAGCTACTATTTTTAATAAAAAAAATTATGAATTTATATTGACAGAACCATCATCATTGTTTTTACCCCTAAAAACAATGATATTATTTATCCTAGTAAAAAAGAAACAGCGCTCAGTGTATTATTTATTATTTAAAATCGGTTATAGTCGTCGCTGCGAATGTTTCAAATTGCGTCATCAATGTCGAATGTCAAAAACCGATTTTTTGACATACGGTTAACCTAGCGGTTCCTTGTATTATATACGTAAAAGAAAACAACAATAATTGTAATGTCCGTGCTTGGTTCAGAATTTGATGACAAAATTTGAAACATTCGCATCGACAACTATAGTATTTACTTTGTTATCATTGATTACTGACAGTTCGGTTGTTATTGTGGTTTCTCTTACATAAACAGTGTACCAGAGCGAAGTTGACACATTAGAACAACTCCGTAAACTTGTCACTGCAGCGGCAAGAAATAATAAAAATATAAAATGATATAGAATTTGTATGATTTGGATTTTTTTTTTAATTTTGAAATTTGTCTATAAACTACGGATAGTTGAACATTTATTATTATTTTGTGGAACACTTCAAAAAATGGCTACATGAGCATCAATCGACGTTAAAAGTGAAAGGTGAAAATTAAAATCGACAAGAAAACTACGGAAACCTCATTCTGAACCTCGTAATTAGTGGAATAAATTATTGGTTTCAATTAACGTACAAGTTTGTCTTATGAAAGGTTATATAAATATTATTGTAATGGTTGTAAAAAATATTATTTTATTGTAATTAATATTATTTATAAGAAAAAATTGAACTTACACCTCGCCAAGTTTTTTGTTTTGAATGCGTTCCACCAACTTCAAATACCGACAGACAGCTGTTTCGACCTATATTGGGTCTCATCAGTACCAACCGAGCATATAAGCTTTGTTTTGAGTGTGTTCCACTACACCAAGTTGCCCGACACTGATGAGACCCAATATAGGTCGAAACAGCTGTCTGTCGGTATTTGAAGTTGATGGAACGCATTCAAAACAAAAAACTTTGGCGAGGTGTAAGTTCATTTTTTTCTTATGAATATTACCAGTAATGGATCAAGAAATTTTCTTAAAGAAACTGATAAAATTGAATGTTTACCTTAATGTTTAGTCCGGTTGGGCTAAT
Source organism: Brassicogethes aeneus (assembly GCA_921294245.1). Taxonomy (NCBI): domain Eukaryota; kingdom Metazoa; phylum Arthropoda; class Insecta; order Coleoptera; family Nitidulidae; genus Brassicogethes; species Brassicogethes aeneus. The sequence continues at coordinate 80,976,952 of OV121132.1, read as the reverse complement.
TCTAGATTCCTTTAGGCCATATTAGTATCTGTGATACAATTGCTGTGTGCAGTCCCGGTTGCATAGTATGTACCGATTGAGGCAAAGGCCACGTCGTTTGACGGTGTGGATCACCTGATGTTCTTACATCTTGCCTCTGTTGGCTTAATATTGTTTATGTCAGGTTAAGAAGAATGGACAATCTTTTAGCAAATTTCCTTAATTTTAGATGTTAATTTGCGCATTGTGAATGATCGTTTTGTGTTAATTATAAGTATAATTGCAACCACAAATTTTTCCCACTAATTTCAAAGTTCTGAATGAGGCTTAAAAATTAAGTATTGATTTATTTGTAAGTAATATTATAAGGGCATCTAATTTTTTCGAAAAAAATCAAATAAACATGTTGCTAAGTAATATTTTAACAAGAAGCATGAGTGCTGGTGGCAACAAAAATCCGAGTCGAAGAGAAGGAGTTTTGCACTTGCACGAATGCATTTTGTTAAAAAATATTACTTAGCATTGTGTTTTTTCGATTTTTTTCACAGGAAAAAATAGATGCTCGAATGGTATTTGACAAGACTATTTCATGAGTAGCAGTTAACAATTAAAATACAAATTGCAATTTTTGGTGACAACAGCTGTCAAGTTTTGCCGCGAGTAAACTCGAAAAAACTGACTAATTACAGCACCTGCAGGTGCTGTAATTAGTCATTTTTGACCAATTTATTTTTAGAGAGTACCTAAAAATAGTTGAGTATGAAAATCAAAAAATCAACAAAGTATTCAATGATAACACAAATGTTAATTTTTAATGAATGTAGATAATTGCCCATCGTGCAATAGCATATTTTGCGTCAGTTATAGGTCAAAAATCTCTACTTTACTTATAAAAAATTTTAATGATTTTTTATTAAAAAAATGGCAATACCTAATAAAAAAATGATAAAGGAAAAACTAAGCGGAAAAGTGTTTAAAAGTTGAAGGGGGACATTTTAAGGGGACATTTTGAAGAATTTCTCAGACATGACAGACGATAAATTATAATTATAGTTAAAATTGTATTGTTAATATTTTTTAAAATCTTATAATCTAATAATTCATTAATTTTTTTGCACACAACTAGTTTTTTAGTAGAATATTTTTTTTTTAAAGTACGTCATCCCTATTTTAAATCCAAAATAGGGAAAGGGGGTAGGTGTCGAACATATGTTTAAATATGTCCCCCCCTCTCTATTAGTTTACCAAAATTTTATACAAAAACTGTTTTCGAAAAAACTTACCCGGTATATTATAAATACTATATTTTATTTATATATTTTAAATAAAATCAAGAATAAAATTATCACATCACGCCCTTACATTTGCTCTTAATTAAAAATGTAAAAATGTTAATCGTTAAATATTAGCATCAGAACAAAAGAAATTGTGTAAAATGCATATACATAAATGAACACGCAAAACACCATAAATCGTTTCATGTCATATCTAATTTCTATCTAATTCGAAATGTACAAGCAATTGTTTTAATTACAAGGCGCATTACTATAGATAATGTCTTAATTTTTTAAATATTTTAGATGCTTTCGTATAAAACGAATAAAACCAAAAGTGCATGTCTAAATATTTTGTAGTCAAGTAAATTGAAAAAAGATTTTATCTGACAGTATTTTTAATAACAAACCCGATTTAAATGGAATATTTAATTGCTAATATTTTACAAAGTTAAATTACTAGATAAGGAATCTAGAATTAAAAACTTATTTTTAAAACAATTGTTTGAAAAATGCTAAATTAAATTTATTCTACATGCACCACAGAAAGTTATTACTACATAATTACTTTATATTACTACCCCGATAGTTAATTAAACTATAAATAACTTATTTACAACCAAATGAAAAAGATGTTATCAATGCGCGGGGCATTAGTACGGTTTGTGATTACATATCTCTGAAATTAAAAAAAGATACAATCAAAAGATAGGACCCTTAAATAGCATAACCGCTTAATTTTATTCAATTATCAAATAAACCTTCCGCTAATACTTTCGTTTTAGATTACAATCGTAATTTTTTGATAATTATAATTGTAGAACCGCATGCATCTAAACCAAATTGAAAACGAACTTGTTAATATAAATAATGACATAATAAGTGCTTATTAGTAAAAAAATATATATTAGGGTGAGCCAAAAAAACTAACCTATCGTATTTATAAGTTAAAATGAACCTACATACCGAGCAAAAAATTTCCCTGCAAGGCAAAATTTTTTGCTCAATTTTAAAAGGTGTCGGTGAGCATTCTAAGTTTTCCATTGAAATAACACGTAAAAAAATCTTTTTTCATTAAAAAGACTATAACTTTTGAACCGTTTGAGATAAAATTTTTTACGTCGCGATTTCTTGTAGAGCATAAAATTTCCCAAAGAATCTATACCAGGATTATTTTTTTTAATTCAAAAATTCGTATGTTTGAAAGCTTTGAAAAGTGTAAAAAATCACTAAAACTGCAGTTAAAAAATTTTCGTTTTAAATGAAACACCCTAATATATATATATTAGACTGGTTCAAAAAAATCGAATATTTTTTTTTCTTCAAAGCCAGCATTAAAATATCTTCCTAGTAGTAAAAAAAGAAGCCTGTGAAAATTGTAGCTCTTAATATTAATATTTAGAGGTCGCTCATCGTGAATTTCTATTTTACGTTTAAATAACACAGGAATTCTTTTTTCTTAACTTTGAAATTTTATAACTCGTTTTTGAGTGAACGTATTGGAATGAACTCTATATATTTTTGAAGAAAATTGAACGTTCTACAAAAAATGCCTCTTATAATTTTTTCGTTAATTCACTCCTTTAATAGTTATTCAAGGTTGAAATTATTCCAATATGTCCACTCAAAAAAAAAGTTATAAAATTAAAAGTTAACAAAAATTCCTGTGTTATTTAAACGTTACATTTATTATATGTCTAATTTCAACCTTGAATAACTATTAAAGGAGTGAATTTACGAAAAAATTATAAGAGATATTTTTTGTAGAACGTTCAATTTTCTTCAAAAATATTTCTTTCCAATATGTTCACTCAAAAACGAGTTATAAAATTTCAAAGTTAAGAAAAAAGAATTCCTGTGTTATTTAAACGTAAAATAGAAATTCACGATGAGCGACCTCTAAATATTAATATTAAGAGCTACAATTTTCACAGGCTTCTTTTTTCACTACTAGGAAGATATTTCAATGCGGGCTTTGAAGAAAAAAAAATATTCGATTTTTTTGAACCAGTCTAATATATATATATATTAGGGTGTTTCATTTAAAACGAAAATTTTTTTTTCTTGCTGACACATGAAAATTTTGGTTTTTAGGTTGAAAAAAAAATTCCCTGAAAATTTGAGCCCTTAATTTTGATTCTAAGTAGGTACTTCCTTTTTAATTTTGTAGTTTTTCCATATAAAAAGCATGTATTTTTAATCATTTTTACTTTAAATTTCTATATTTTGGCCGGGTTTTAAATTATAATTTTTATCACCATAATTTTCTGCATAGTATTCACGGTTTTTGAAAGGCCCTGCATCAATTTTGTTTTTGATTTATTTACGTTGATTGTAGTAGCTCCAAAAGTCGTTTTTTTCACTCTTTTCACATATTTTTGAGAAAATTGAGCGAATGACGGGTTTTACCGAAAAAGTTCAAATAAAAAAAATTGTAGAAAATTTAATTTTTTACAAAAAAGGTTTTTACGTTCATATCACTAAAGTGCTTTGTTTAAGAGATATAAGCAATATATAGTTGTTTAATCAAATTACATAAATTTCAATACAACCTATTTTTTCTTTGTTTTTGGTTATTGAATTGCTTATATCTCTTAAACAAAGCACTTTAGTGATATGAACGTAAGAACCTTTTTTGTCAAAAATTAAATTTCCTACAACTTTTTATTTGAACTTTTTCGGTAAAATCAGTCATTCGCTCTATTTTCTCAAAAATATGTGAGAAAAAGTGAAAAAAACGACTTTTGGAGCTACTACAATCAAGGTAAATAAATCAAAAACAAAATTGATGCAGGGCCTTTTAAAAACCGTGAATACTATGCAGGAAATTATGGAGATAAAAATTATAATTCAAAACCCGGCCAAAATATAAAAATTTAAAGTAAAAATGATTAAAAATACATGCTTTTTATATGGAAAAACTACAAAATTAAAAAGGAAGTACTTAAAATCAAAATTAAGGGCTCAAATTTTCAGGGAATTTTTTTTTCAACCTAAAAAACAAAATTTTCATGTGTCAGCAAGAAAAAAAAATTTTCGTTTTAAATGAAACACCCTAATATATATATATTATATAAATTTTATAATATTTAGGTGTTAATATGTGAAAAATTACAATGATGGTTTTATTAAATTTAGATAAGAACAATTATTAAAAACCAGGTGATAATGCTCAATGGTGGATTTAGGCTTAGGCCTATGGAAACCAAAATTAAAAAAGGTGATAAAATTTGAAATGACTAAAGTGGCCAAAACTAAATAAAACAAAAATTAATAAAAATATAATTACGAAATTTTAATACCATATTTTTGTGGTATTGCTCTTGATCCTGTACATAATTTTAATTTAATCAATCTCTGGTTAAATTCAAGTTATAACTATAGTCTATCTGACAGTTAAATTTCATATCGATCGTTATGAGAACAATAGTAGGTATCCATGGAAATTATCTGCCAGATTAACTAACTGCAACTTTAACCGGACTGATAAACCGGCCCTCAGCGGCGTTGATTTTAAAATTATTAAAATCCTTTTAAGGTAATTAAATTATTGTAAAAACCATTTAAAATAAAATTTTAACATAAGTTTTACATATTAATAGTTTTATAATTTAAAATATTTGGTAAACTTTTCATGTATCTTTATAAAAAAAGATGTTTTGTGTGTTAATAAACTTGATTGTGTATTTTTTAAATTTAATTGAATAATTAGCGGCAAAAATATACTTGAGAACAGGCTAAATACCTCGTCACCGTTCTTTTGTTTTAAGCGAGGTACATAAACATACATCGACAGACAGAATGTTTCTGTTGTTTTAGACCTCACCAGTGCCGGATAGCAGCGGTGTCTAAGCAAATCAAATCAAATCAAATCAAATTTATTTGCCATTTCATTTGTTGTTTACTTACTGCGGTGTGTACCGGATTTGACTTTTGGGGGATTGTTCCTTTTGTGGTTCCATTTCTGCTCCACATTTCTTTTATTTTTACGCATGTCGTTTGTTTTTTGTTGTCCTTATTTTCTTTGCTGCCTTTTTCTCGGCTAGAGGCTTCCGACTTTTATGTGTGTTTAATTGGGGGGGGGGTTAGAGCCTTAAGGCTCATGATTGAATATATTGTCGTTGATTAATTTATGTTTGACTCTGAATGGGGCGTTATTTTTGTTCAGTCTGCCGATGTTCTCGGTAAACTGGTGTCTATGTACTGTGATGTTAAAGAATTTTTCTGTTTTATATTCAATCATGTCCTTGAGTGGGGTGATTCCCACTGATCTGTATAGGTCTGTCAGAGTTATATCTGACGTTTTAACTCCCTTTATTAATCTTAAGGCTCTATTTTCTAAGATATAGAGGTCTCTTTTATTTGATGTTGCTGCACTGCTCCATATGGGTGCCGCATATAGTAAAATGGATCTGAGGTACGCTTTATATATCATGACTTTCGTCTTCTCATTCATTGGGGTGGTAAGTTGTATATACGGTTGTATGTATTTGAGGGCGGCGTAGCCTTTGCCTTTTGTGGTAGTTATGTGATCTTTAAATGTCATTGTCTTGTTTAGAGTTACCCCTAGATATTTGATTTGTCTGCTTATGGGTATGATTGTTCCTTCAATGTTTATGTTTTGTTGGTTTGTCAATTTTAATTTTTTGGTAAACAGTGCATTTTCGGTTTTTGTGGGATTGATCTTAAGGGCCCATTTTTTAAAATATGGAATTATTTGGTTTATATACCTTTGGGCGTATATTTGGGCGAATTTATGGTGTTTGGATTCGCTTATTATAGCTACGACGCGTCGTCGGCGAATAATGCTAGCTGTACTTTGTTGTCATTGGGCTTTGGTATGTCGTTTATGTATAGATTAAATAGGGTGGGGCTTAGGCAGCTTCCTTGTGGTACTCCTATTGTGACGTTGTTTTTGTTAGAGTATTCGTTTTTGATGCAGACTTGTAGCGTTCTGTTTTTCAAATAATCCCAGACTAATTTAATAATGGCGTTATTGATATTATAATTGCTCATTTTAAGGATTAAAGCCTCCCTCCATACGGTATCATATGCTTTTTCAAGGTCTATTGTTGTTATTGCCGTTACCATATTGAGATTATTATTAACCATAATTTTATCTACTAATCGCCCTAGTTGCAGTTCTGTGCTCTTACCGCTAGTAAATCCGAATTGTTCCTCGATCATGATGTTATTTATGTTAATTTCGTTGTTAAGTCTTTTAGAATGATTTTATCTAGAATTTTTCCAAGGCTGCTCAGTAGGGCTATTGGGCGGTAGCTATTCTTATCTTTTGGGTTTTTTCCTTTTTTAATCAGGGGGATAACTTTGGCGTTTTTCCAAACAGAGGGGTAGTATTGTTGTTTGATACATTTGTTGAAGATGTAGTGTAGTTGCACTATTAGTTTAATTGGTAATCGCTTAAGTACTCGGTTTTGGATACCGTCTTGACCGGGTGCTTTCAGAGGTGGCAGATTCCTAATGATAGCTTTGACTTCTCTTGGCGATGTCTGGTGTTCAACGGGAACGTCGAACACAATTCCTTCGATTGAGGCAATTTTGTTATTGACTCTGTCAATGATGTGTGGGTCAGGGAGCGCACCAATGTCTATCCTTATAGTTGTAAAATGATCGGCCAGCACGTTGGCTTTCTCATTAGTCGACATGTGCCTTGCTCCCTGATCTTCGATTACCGGAATGTCATTATTGACACCCCTTTTACGTGCTTTAATCATTTTCCACACACATCCTTTACGTTTTACCTCCTTTCGAATTCTGTTGTGCCATGTGTTTTCGTTGTGTGACCAGATCATCGTTTTGATAATGTCATTTAGCTCTCTTAGGTCTGCCGCCCCTTCTGCATTCCGGCCGTTACGTTGCCATCTCCGTCTTAAGCGGTTACGGTGTTTTATGAGCTCTTGTAATTCTTGGGGGGTGTTATTACGATTATTTGCCTCTCTGTTTGGAATGTTTGCCTCGTTAGCTTCCTGTATAAGGTTTTGGATTTCATTTATTTTATCGTCAATTTCATTGGTGTTGAGAAATTCTCTTTTCATTGTGAAACCTCTATTGATTTGATTTTTGAAACCGTCCCAGTTGGCCCTTGAGTAGTCTTTATAAATTCTAGCTTGGGTACTTTGTTGCGTATTTAGTTTAATTTCGGTTACTATTGGAAGGTGGTCAGAGCACAGATCGTTAATTGCGAAGGTGTTAGTGACACTGATGTTTTTTGACACGTTAAAATCTATCACTGAAGGTGCTTGTTGGCGGTTTGTTGGGAAAAATGTGTTGTCGCCTGGTGCCGTAATGTCTAGCAATAGTTCGTCTACATATTCCGCCAGTTGGTTGCCTCTTTGGTTATTTACTCGGCAACCCCATAGTCTGTTTCGAGCGTTAAAGTCCCCTGACATTATGAATTTCCTGCCTAAGTTCGTTAGTATGTCTAAGTCAAGTGTTCTTAAATGACCGTATGGGGGGTTGTATATTGCTATAATATTTATGTCTCTAATTCTCACAGCTACAGATTCTATAAATGTGGTGTTAGTTTGAATTTCCTCAAAGTCGATTCCGTTCATGATATACATTGCTATACCTCCACCGTGCCGGTCACGGTTTTTAAAAATATTTTTGTATCCCGGTATGAAATTGGGGGTTTTGTTTGTGGCAGTTTTGGTTTCGACAATAGATATTATCTGAAACTGGAAGTCCGCATTAATTAGGAAGTTTTTAAGCTCCCCAATTTTATTGTTCAGCCCGTTGGCATTCCACGTAAGTATTCTTATTGTTTCAAGTGTCATGGCCATATTAGTTCATTAGGTGTCTGTACATTATTATTTTCCTGTCTTCAGGCCGGGCATTTTGTAGTTGTCTGTTAAGTTCTTTTATTTCAGACAGTATTTCCCCTAGGTCAATTAGGGATTTTAAAGTTTTAAGTTCTTCTTTGAACTCCAGATATTGATTGCCTGCATCGGTGCTAGTGCCTTTTTTAATTGCTTCGCTGTATCCTGTACTGTTATTTGTTACTCTGGGAGATTCCATGTTTTTTAGTGTTGGGAAGTTGTATTTATTTATGTTTATTTCTTTTATTGGTTTTTTCTTTAGACCCGTGGTATCTTTTTGTTTGAGGTATTCAATCAGTGTTGGGCATTTTGAGTAGTTGGCCGGATGGTCACCTTTGCAATTGGTGCACTGGGCTTTGGAGCTTTCCGTTTTTGTTAAGGTGCAATCTTTTGTGGCGTGTTCTCCTACGCATTTAACGCATTTGGCCTTTTTGTGGCATGTTGATTGGCCGTGCCCAAAGTCTTGGCAGTTGTAGCATTGTGTGTATGGTTTTGTGTGTCTGTATGACTCCCATTTGCATCCGACGTGGCTCATTGCCCGGACTTCCTTTACATTTTTTAAGTTTGTACTCTTTGGGGTTTTTATTAGGTATGAGTATGTCTGTTCGTTCTTTCCTTTAAGGGGGATACATGCGTCAATTTCGATGTTAAGAAGTTTGAGTTCTTCTTTGATAGCGTCTGGTTTCATGTTTGGGGCTGCCTTTAGGACAATTTTCTTTTGTTTTTCCTCCCTTTTTTGGAATGTGTAGAATTCTGTTTTTGTCTGGTCTAGCTCTTTTACTAGTTTTTCGTGTGCCTCTTGGGTGGCCGCATATAGTTTTGTTGCTTTTTTGCTATAATGTATGTGAAAGTTGCTTTGTCCCACAATTTCTGCGCAGGTATCTATGAGAGTGGCGTAGTTTACTAGGCCGCTGCTCGCAAGTATTATTGGCGGGGGTTTTTTGATTATTTTTACCGCTTCGTTATTTTCTTCCATTTCCATGTCGTTGGTTTGGGTTAGCACGCCAAATCTGTTTGTTGTGGGTACGTTATATTGTCCTTTTGTTTGGTCGCTAGTACCGGGTACGGTGATAGCCGTGGGGATCGTTTTTGGCATTTTTGTTGGGGGTGGCATATGTTTGTAAATTTTAAAAACTTGTTGTGTACTCACCGGTTTTTTGCCGGTTGTCTAAGCACACTCTAAAAACGCCTTATATAGGCAAACGGGTATAGCGACAGCGGTGAGAGATAATCAGCCACTGTCTGTTGCAGAACAGTGTTCCCTACACAAAAGCACGGTGACGAGATATTTGGCCACCCTAAGTAGTAAACCATTTTTTGAAACTAAAAATATACTTGTTTTACTTATAGGTGTAGCAAAAACAACACCTAATGGATTAGATTTAATATCCTGGGATCTTAGTTATTTAGAATCATAATTTTAAAATATTATAAAGATGCATGAACAATTAACAAAATAAAGTATTTGTTTTGTATCTACTTTTACAAGATTTTTATTTTTAAACCATATAAAATCGCCTCTACTATTTAAATAAATTAAAATTTTTTTGTAATAAATTTAGGCGAGCTGAGCGCGCGGTGGTCTAGGGGTGGCCAAAAAGCCCTAAAGGTCAACTTTCTCTGATTAAGGGCCGGTTTATCAATGTCCAGTTAAAGTTGCAGTTAGTTATCTGGAAGATAATTTAATGGTAAAAGCAAAGGTTACATTTTTCTAAAAATATATATTAAAGTAAAATATTTAATAAGTAATTACGCACCTGAATAATAATATAAATTACCACGGATACATTATAATAAAACATTTGATTTAATATGGCAGAAATTTATTTGTCACGTTAAAGAACGATTACGACAACAGAAACTATTTTATAAAAAAATTGAAAGTTGGTTGGAAAATAGTTTCATTATTTTCACAAAAGTTAAATCTGAAACTTTATCAACACCAACATCAAAATCACCTGAAAGACCTACCAAGCTTTTTTGGAATCCAGCGAGAGGATGGAATGGCGCAAATGTTTACAAATAAGGGAAAATATTGTTATTGACGGAGTTAATTTTTTGTATAAGAATACATGAAATAGCAATAAAGAAAATGTACCATTTACTACTATTTACAGCGTATGAATATATCCTAAGACCCAATGGTGAATGTTATCCTAAATACTTAACTTCGACCGAAATGGGTTCTGCAATTGGTCTACATTCACTTTTAGACCACACTTCAACACGTTTGCTTGAATCTATATAACATAGTGATAATGGCAAGCCAATAAATATGAAACTAATAGTAAAATGCTCAATTTCCTCCACTGCAACCGATACCAGTATATTTATGAGTTCAATGGTGCCAGTCTTACTAAAGGATGAACATGATGCAAAGATATGGGAGAATCCTCAACCTTCTTCTACAAAGTATTGCAGGCCCATAAAATTCGAATTCATAAAAGAATCTGCAGATGTAATTAAAAGAGAGGTACAACAAATCTATGAAAAAATCGAAAATTTAATACCAACCAAAAACCAAATACCAACAAATTAACGACTTGGGCATAATTAAATACAAATATGTGAAGGAAGATTCCTTTAAATATGGATTATCAAGTTTACACGCTTGGATCCGTTTTATGAAGTGTATACTTCATAATATGTCATTTAAGTCTTGGTCAGCAAGGAGTGAAAATGTCAAGGAACTAAAACAAAAAGAAAACAAAATGAATGTCGCCAAGAACTGGGATTATTAATATATTCTAAAACAAGGAATTGGAAATTCCAATGATTTTTGAAGAGTTTTTCAAGATGCCCTGAAATCTTTTAAAATAACAAAAGTAGATTTTAACTTAATTAAAAGGTTTTCCATAATTTTACAAGTAAAATTTAAGGAGTACTCTTGGAAAACTGCAGAATTATATGTATCCGTATATCCTTGGTATTATATGCCGGCTTCTGTGCATAGAATTCTTATTCATGGATCGGATATAATAAGTAACTTTTTCCTGCTAATAGGATGACTAATGATTATAAAAAATAAGAGAATTCCATACGAGAAAATTTAGTAGAACATCGACAAATACAGATTTCATTCACAGGTTACTTGCAACATCTGATCTGATGATTACTAAAAATACACTATTTGATGCCCAACTATAGAGAGTTGGATAATGAAGCTTTAAATTTATTATTGTTAGAAACTGTAAATTTATAAATATATATTAAATGTAAATATGTAACTGAATATATGTACTGTTTTTTAATTTTAGTTTAGATATAAGTTCCAAGTTACTTCAGAAAGTACCTTGTAGTAAAATTGTAACTTTTTAATTTTAATTGTAGATTATTATTATAAATTGACAAATTAATTAACCATTTTTATTTTTATAAATAATTTCTAAATAAATTATATTAAATAAAATAAATTTAAAAAAATAATAAGTTATGGAAAGTGTACGACAAAATTGCTATTTTCAGTTTTAATAAAATGAATATATTCATTTTTGTTTATAAAAAAATACCTTAATCTTATTTAAAAAATTCACAAATGATTATTTACTAAAATAGTCACCATAAACATGTAATTTTTAAAATTTTGTGCTTTATAAGAGAAAATAAGGTTATATGTATAGTAGGGTGAGCCAAAAAAACTATAGTTATAACTTATCGGATTTATGGGTTAAAATGAACCTACATACCGAGCAAAAAATTTCCCTGCAAGGCAAAATTTTTTGCTCAATTTTAAAAGGTGTCGGTGAGCATTCTAAGTTTTCCATTGAAATAACACGTAAAAAAATCTTTTTTCATTAAAAAGACTATAACTTTTGAACCGTTTGAGATAAAAATTTTTACGTCACGGATTCTTGTAGAGCATAAAATTTCCCAAAGAATCTATACCAGGATTATTTTTTTTAATTCAAAAATTCGTATGTTTGAAAGCTTTGAAAAGTGTAAAAAATCACTACAAACTGCAGTTTTAGTGATTTTTTACACTTTTCAAAGCTTTCAAACATACGAATTTGTGAATAAAAAAAAATAATTATGGTATAGATTCTTTGGGAAATTTTATGCTCTACAAGAATCCACGACGTAAAAAATTTTATCTCAAACGGTTCAAAAGTTATAGTCTTTTTAATGAAAAAAGATTTTTTTACGTGTTATTTCAATGGAAAACTTAGAATGCTCACCGACACCTTTTAAAATTGAGCAAAAAATTTTGCCTTGCAGGGAAATTTTTTGCTCGGTATGTAGGTTCATTTTAACTCATAAATCCGAGAGGTTAGTTTTTTTGGCTCACCCTAATGTATAGTATACATTGTATACTATACACCTTGATTTGTTTAAATTTTTGTAAAGCATATTTATAAGGTCAGAAAATATATTTTACTAAAATAGTGTAAAGATAAAAATGTAATTTTTTAAGTTTGGTGCTTTATAAGAAAAAATAGGGTATGAATAAATTTATTATGTTCATACCACTGTAAAGCCTATTAGCCTAGCCCAATTAATAAGGTCACAAATTATTTTATGCTAAAAACCCATAAAAATTTAATTTTTTAAGATTTCTGTGTAATAATAAATTGACTTGAACTAGTATTAATATAAAGTTTTTCTATATAGTTTTATAAACTTATACTTGTATTATAATATGAAAATTATTGTACGCTTGAAAAAAAAATAAAAATATTATTTATCATTAAACCAAAAGGTGAGCGCAAAAAAGTTGGAACGGCAAATTTTTATAATGTGACATGATTAATGAGTAGAATATTCATAGGAAAAAATTGAACCCACACCTCGCCAAAGTTTTGAGTGCGTTCCACCAACTTCAAATACCGACAGACAGCTGTTTCGACCTATATTGGGTCTGATCAGTGTCGGGCAACTTGGTGTAGTGGAACACCCTCAAAACAAAGGACTTCCTGAGCTTATATGCTGGGTTGGTAAGCCAACAGAGGCGAGATGTAAGAACATCAGGTTTGTTTCTTTTTTATGAATATTACCAAGAAAGTTTCTTAAAGAAACTAAGAAAATTGAATGAGTAAAATATTTATATTTATTTTTAATTTTCCTTTTATCGTAAAACATCGTACGCTCATTTAGGAAATTTCTGCTCAACTTCCAAGTTAACTCTAAAATTCAGTTTCTTGGAAAACAATATTTTTACCTTTTAAAAATGAAGCCTTGTATTTAAAAATGTATACTTTTATCTTATTTTTTACTTTTTATTTATATTTTTTTCCTTTTCTATTAAAATTATATTAATTTACTATTTTATTTAATAAGTTTTTTTTTTAATAAATCGTTAAAACGAACGGCTTTCATGATTTTTTCTCCTCAGATCCATAAACGTATCGTCAAAATTTAAAGGGTTTACAATTTCACTATTTTATAAACCATATACAGTATATGATATACTAAACTAGGTAATATTAGTATATGATATACTAAACTAGGTAATATTATTAGATGCATTAAAACGATACGTTAATAAAAAGCGCGTTAATATTGTAGACATCTGATACGTTTAATATAATACCTAAAATAATTAGTAGATAATAAATTTTAATTTGATGGGGCAAAAATTAAAGCATTATTTAAAAAAAACGACGAATAACGCTTCTTTAATTCAGATTAATAGGATGCAGTAACAGATTATAAAAGTATATAATTAACGAGCTGTTTATCGGTTTCGCCAATCTTAACAGGTTTAAATTCCCATTATAATACATGTAATTAATAGTATTACGCTATATTGTGATGAGCTTTAAATATAATAATGACGCGGTATAATATTAAAAGCATCTGGTTGTTTTTGTCGATATTACAAATAGAGCAGTTTAAATTAATATGTACCACTATTCGTTTAAAATATAAAAATATATTTTTCTACTTCCACCTTTAAAACGCCCTTTATCGTGTTTCCATGACATTACAATTCATTAATATCAGAACCAATAAAATGCCAGTATTCCGTAGTTACGCATTCTATCACAGCGACAATATTTTTATCACCTTGTTTACACGTTACTAAGGATTTTAAAACTTTTCTTTATTTGTTGACATTTAAATCCTGTGTTTGTTAAATGATTAAAATAATGAATTATAGACTAAAAGATCGATGGGTTGGTGTAAACGATAATGAAATTAAGGAAAGTTTGAATCAATAAGGTTTATTAAAGCACATTTTAATTTTAAATATCAAACTGACAATTCTTTAAATCCTAAAATTCATTTTATTTTTCCACTAAATATAACTTTTTATGCTTGTCTAAATTAACCAACACATAAGTATCCCAACATACATGTTCTCTTATAAACTTATAGAGATAGGGCGTTTATTCTTCTAGCACCGCTGGTATAACATGTCCACGTTAATGCCTGGGGTAGCAACCATATTGTATTTTTTCCGAGCTGTAATCCTTCTGTCGAAAAAACAGTTGACTCATGAACTATAGAGTTTAAAAGGCAGTAAACTCTGTAATTATTAAGGCTTATTCAGCAAAGATTTCTATAGGATGCTAAGAATAATAAAATTCTCGTAACAGGGCTCCATTTTATTGTTGAAAACATAAATTTCACTTAAAAGAATATCAGATAAGTGTTTTCTTAAGTGAAATTTCTCACTGAGCAAATCTAGTATTTTAGAATTTGATCAAGAAGTCGGTGTGACAAAAGTACTTTGGGTCAATGTTATGCATTAAGAAAAATTACAAAATTAGCACCCACCAAGACCAAAAGCGTAAATGCTATTGTCTATAGTATATTTATTTTACCAAATCACTAGAATAAACATTTTTCCGATACGCTATTGATCAATAAACTATAATGTACACAGAAAAAACGCTTTGATATAGTCAATAACAATGCTATAATTGATTGTTTTTCATTTCTCCAATAAAAGTTAAAGTTTATTCAATCAAATATGTTTGGAGCAATTGAGGGTAAGGATTGATGTTATTACAAATATTATATTCAGCCCATAACAAAATATTATTAAGTTAAAATTACTTGTTATAGAGTAAATGACTCTTTAGATTTAAACCTAATGGAAATGTGTACTTCCTTAAAAATTATAGAAATGATTCCATTCAAAGTTTTTCTGATCAAGGTAAAATTAACAATATTTAATTAAATATAAAAGTGATTTATATTAAAAGTTATAATGCTTCAACCAAAAATTAAAAACAAATTAAATAAGAATAGTCTTTGTTTCTTTTAATGTTTGTGATTTTTATTCCAATGGAAACTAAGGCAAATAAGTTATTACTGTCTTAAAGTGAATAACAATGTTTTCACTGTCTTGAAAAATACTTGTTATTTGCACAATTATCATTCCCATTTTTTCAATGCAGCCTATATTCAATTTAATGATTGCTAAAATTCAGATAAACGCGCCAGGGCATCCCCTGCCACACCACACATCGGCAACCTGCAATCGCTTAGAGCTATAGCTATATATATAGTTAAATGTGATCAACTGATTAATCGGTATTTCTGGTGACGCCAAGTGTATGGGTTATCTCTGGATGGGGTAGTGTTTGGTTGTTTGTTATATTTCTGTGTGTAAAAGGCATAAGGGGATAAGTCAAAAAAAGCAATTTTTTAGCAGTGCCTTAAACGTGTTCGCATCAATTTAGGAAATACATTTATGGTTAGCGGGTATACCCTTTTGCCAGCACATGTCATATGCTAGCAAAAGGGTATACTCGCTAACCATAAATATATTTCCTGAATTAATGCGAACACGTTTAAATCTCTACCGAAAAATTGCTTTTTTTGACTTATCCCTTATGCCTTTTACCCACAGATTTGCTAATTTCTTGGGGGTTGTATTTCCTAATCCCGAATTTACAACGTAAGTTGTACATGTTTTTTAATTGTATGTCCGCCATGCATTATCCAGTAATTTAATTACTCAATTATATCTAAATAATAACAAAAAGGTAAATGTATACTCATATAGGTAGGTATATACCATGGACACAGTTTATGTTGATATTTGGTGTCATGCCTTAAAATAGTTATTTTGCTTAAATGGACGAAGTTTCTATTTATTTATAAAAAACGTCTTATAGTCTTTTAGTCATGATATCCTTGCAGGGTATCCTTAAAGTATATATTGCTTTAAGACTTTCAGGAATCTTTAGGATTCGCCTATAAATATATAAGATGAAATTCCTATTTCGTTTTAGAATAATCATGTGCCATGGCAGACAGGTCCTGCACATCAAGTACAGTAACTGCTAGTGATGGGTCAGCAACTTTCTTAGAGCCTAATATCACCAACACTTCTAGTGGGTTCCTAAAAGTTCCTACAGAAAACAGAACAGTTTCATTTTATGGATCGAAAACCCTGTGTACACAAGACTACCAGAAGCAGTTTCCAGAATTCATTTTATTTAAAGTTCATATTAATGTATTATACAACTAATATGTGCACAAGAATACATATTTAAAGGAAATAGAGCTTTGATTGCATTTAATGTAGCCATTCATTAGAAACCCTAACTTTATTTATGCCAATGATAGTTTTTCATTAAGATTTATTGTGGCTTCAATTAAATAACAATTTAATTCAATAATTTCTTATGTTTTAACTAAGTTTTAATACGGATTTAATAGAATCACAATTTAATTTAACGACTTCTTATGTTTGAACTAATTTTAAGCAGGTTGTTTGCACAAATAAAAGTAAGACAATCATTCATTTGATCATAGTTGTAATTCAGGTATTGCAAATACAGTAATTTGCTCAATGGTTAACCCATTTACAATGTAAAAGCTTTTTCTCTGTATAGCCGATTAACCAAAATGCAAACGCGCAAAATATTTATTCTAGTGAGTTGCAACCACCTCATGTGAGTCCATATAAATACTTCGTTTAATTTTTTTATGTTTGTTACTACTTTTTTTATCCCTTAAAATAAAGCAGATCTCGATTATTTGGGACACATTTTATTATTTTTACTTTTCCTCAAATATATCGGTTTTCTATGCTAGCTTAGCGCCATTTACTGTTGTACTAAAACTTATTTACACGCTTATTTGTCAAAATCGATCAATAAATACGTGAAAGGGAACCCCTCCCTAATATTTTTGTACTCGTGGGTACTTTTGACAAATTTTAGTACTTTGTACCTGGTACTCGGTACTTTTTCTCAAGAATTTTTGCTTGTACTTGGAATAGCTCTGGTCTCTACAAGTGGGTTATTTTTATAACAAAATTTACAAAGTTTACTTGTGCACCAGAGGTCATTTTAAACAAAACATTTGTTAAAAAAAATTTTCTTAGAAACTCGTATACCCTTGTATCTTTTTCCTTAACCGCTATTTCGTATACGATTTTTAATTTTTATAAATCAGTAGTTTGCCCCACAAAAAAACACTTGTGCAAAAGTTATTATTTGTGAATGTGTCTGATGCCTCACAAAATCATATATTAAATTTTGAAGACATTCTGTGGAAACTCTTTAAATGAAGATACTACCTTAACTGCAACATCATGGTCAACAAATTCTCGGCGTGAAACAAAGGTGTCGCTAGTATAAAGTTTTGGGAACATATATGCTATACATATAGCATATTTGTATAGAAGTTGTATGCATATATGCTATAGAAATACACTTTTGACATTTTTTAAAACAAGATTGTTTTTCCATGTGTTTTTATTTTTATTTGTTTTATTAGAATATGTAAGCCTTTATTTTTTGTAATATAATTATTTTTTACTTTCAAAATAGCCTTTCTTATCAAAACTATTTATCAACAAAATTAACCGAGAAATAAAAGGTTGAAACCGGTTATTTCAAAATTTTGGTTTAACCTTCGACCTATAACCGAAAATGGGTTATTTTTCATTTAAGAAACAGGTTTATTGTCACAAAATTTTTTTATTTCACTCCTCACAAACCGGTTATAGCTTTAACCGGTTATTTTCATACTTAACTGTGAATTGAGTCAAATTATTTTATAAATTTAATTAACCGATTAACTGAATTTTTATAATCGCACATCCCTAATAATTTGTTCTGCCACATCGTGTACCATTTTAAAATAAATTTTAATAATTAGCTCACTTACACTGTTATAAAAAAAAGATTTGTTAACATAATTTTTTGTGAATTTACAAAAAATTATATTATATTTTTCTACTGTGTATACACCGTATACGGTGAAAATATTAATAAAAATATTTTATTATTGATCGAGATATTGTCGTATTAATTTTAGTAAATTCGAAGATTTTGGAGATATCCTGCATTAACTGAATTATTATCAGGATTATCATAATAAAGAAAGTGGGTATCTACCAACATTTTACCATATCTAGAAGTTTTCGGTTTTAACCGGTTATTTAAATAACAGGTATATTTTGTCCATTCCCACTCTCTTCATTACCTATTATTATTTATTAATTAATCTTTAATTGTTTGAGAATTTAATAATACTATTTATTTTTTATATTATTATAATGTTTAAATATAGCAATCCTATTTGTGCGACATGGCTCTGAGAGCGTACACATTAAGATATCAGTCGGGTTCCCACCGTAAAATATCTTCTTCCAGTTATCTGTAGTGTACAAGAGGAGCCAAGTTAAGTCCCATGTCAGACGTCACGAGCCTCTAATGTATATCATTGTTTCGCAATGAACCAGAAAATTACCGGTGATATTTTAACAAAACGCACAGGTATCCAATAAATCTTACGTTGAGATCGGTCGATCCGCTCGGGCTCCAGACTCATATTGTCGCCAAACTGCAGTTTGACCGATTTATGGCTTAATACCACAAGTCAGGTGTTAAAGAACCTTATTGTTTTTTTTTCATTGACGTTTTTGGAATTAAGTTGTTCTTGTTCTATAAGGTTTAAAGAAGTGGGGATTTATGGGATAATTTCTTCAACTTTACAAGCTGAAAATATCATTCCCATTTTAAAACAAAAAAAATTATATTGTAAAATTGGTAGAGCCATTTATAAAACAGTTTTATTTTATATTTTAAAGCAATTAATGGAATTTTGAATAATAATATTTGTTAAAATTGTCATAACAATGGTAAGTATTTTTTACTTTAGATTTTAAATTTCTTTGCTTATCCATCAATTATTTAGAAAGAAAAAATTGTGTCGTATTATTTTTTTACCTATTGATATATAAATTAATTTTGTAAAAAGAACAAAATATAATATTTAAAAATGCCGTCCAATAATATTAGGTGTCAAATAAACGGTAGGAAATTTGACAAAATATAAAAAACATTTTGTTTAATGTACAAAATATGTATTTTATGAATATTTTATTTTTTAAACGATTTGTAATAAAGGTAATATTTTTATTATTTTTAATATATTATAGTATACTGCATACCCAGTGGCGTAGCGACAGTACCGCGAACGCCCGCGTGGGCCCTAAACTCGTGGGAGCCCGGCCGATACTTGCCCCAAAACATTAAAAAACTTATTTCCATCGTATTATCGTCAAAACAAAAAACGGGACGCGACGCTTAAAAAATTATGGCAACACTGTAAGATGGCTTAGATTGCTATAGCAATCTAAGCCATCTTACAGTTTAACTATAGTTTAAGTTATCTTTTTATGTTATAAAAATATGTTAGCTAAATGTATAGTTTTATAAAAATGTTATTTTGTGCACAACCATCAAAAGTACATTTTAAAATTATTTTGATTTTATACAGGGGTGTTGCACATTAACGAAATATATCAAGTGGTGTTTTTTACGTTGTGATACCACTATAGATTTTGAAGCAATGTATAATCGTCAAACTAAAGAACCAAGATTTGTTTCCAATATAATATATTATATTAAATATAAGATAAATACAAATCAGTTGTTTTATTTAAAAAAAAAATCAAAAATTAAAAATGGATTTTTTTTTTTATTTAAAAATAATATTTTTTTTAAGTATAATTATTGTATTATTTAAAACAAAAAATATTTGAAAAAAATAATTTATAACAAAATAGTAAAAATCTGTATATTAAAATAATAAGAATGGCTGTATAACAGTTTTAATGACGTGATTTCGTAAAACGGTAAAACAAAAATATGTTTTTTACCCTATATTTTCAAAATCTGTTAAAATTTTTCATGGGAGGGATATCGTGTTGAACTGTTTTATAGGTTATACAGTGGAGAACCTTATTTAAAAAAACTTATTCTTTCGCTTTTTGTACAACAATTGTTATTGTTATTTTACGTTTATAAATATTTTTTTTTTAAATAAAAATAATAAAAATATCATGTCACCTGAACATTTAAAAAATATGTGAAATCAGAGTGGGCCCCCGCAGGGGGGCCAAAAATTTATCGCTACGCCAGTTTGCATACCTATTGTGTATAGTTTTTGTCTAATTTAGTTAAAACACCATATTTAAAGCCAATAACATATAACAATTTGTACCCACTTGGAATTTAACTTATCGATTTAATGTATCGAGCTTGGTATTATAATATATCTTTATAAAAATTAAGGGTATACCCTACAGGTATAGCACAAGTACCTACACGTAATTGATTAATTTAATACCCTGGGATTTTAGTTATTTAAAATAAAAAGTATACTTTAAAATTTATGAAAACAATTATTAAAAATAAAGTTAAATACTGTTGATCCTTAATAACTAAGATCCCAGAGCTAGACATGTACATGTACTTTTACAAGATTTTTTGAAATAGTTTTTAATCAAACGTTAAATCCCATACAATTTATTTAATGAATTTTTCTCAAACATTTTCATAAAGTGACTTTTTACTAGTTCTAATTTATCTTTCAACGTCAAAAATCCTGGGCTCATTTGGGAAATTTATACTCTATTAATAAAATATGTCGTATGTTGAGATCCTCAAAAAATTTACAAATATAACCTTATTTTAGGAACGAAACGCGGGCTTACAGTCCCATGTGTAGGACCTAAATAACAAATGTGAAAAATACAAATAAACAACCACACCAATGTGGGATTCGATCCCACGACCTCACCGTCGCGACGGTGAAAATAAAACATATTAACCATTAAATTTTCTGGCCTATCTTATTGTATACAAAGTTTTACCGATAATAATACCGAACAGTTCTATTTATTAACCATTAAATTTTCTGGCCTATCTTATTGTATACAAAGTTTTACCGATAATAATACCGAACAGTTCTATTTATTTTTTATGTTTTCTTTTCTAAGAAAATCTTATGTTGAATCTAAACCAGTCATGTTCGAAACGAATCCGGTATGGTATCGAGCGCTCATCGATGGGTTCGATGTCACATGGGTGTTGGGTGTGTTTTAAGCGTTCGGTGAAAAAAAAACGGTCGAAGTACCAGAACTCGCCGGTTGACATTTTATCGATGAATAAGATGGATGGGTACGAGCATTGCAACATCGCTGATAAAGGCCAATGGAGCATCTATATCCAACTGTCAATGCGTTGATATCAAATGTTTGATGCTGCATCGATGGTACCTACATGTCCAATGGCATTTTTTCTTGGTGGCTTTATCGGTAATTTTTTTGTAAATGAATATCTACTTATATTTTTTATAAAACAAAACTAAATACACTATTCTAGAAATATATAGATACATATAATTTAAAGCGAATTTTCCCATAATCTCTGGGAATGCGGAACAGAAAATATAAAAAAGTTTTACTAAATTTTGCACATTAAGTTTCGATCAAACTTTTCATTTAATTTCATTGAAATATTTTATATTGATGAGTAAGGAATTTTCCAATAAAACAATTAATACCATTAATAAATACAGCCCTTACAAAATATCCTAAGCACTCAACACATCCAACAATTATTCACAACACCTATCGCTCACCAATTACAAAATTCCCAAATACCAAACTAATCTTTACAGATGCTGCCAAAACTAAAACTGGACAAGCCACTGCTGTTGTTGGAGATGGAATTAAAAAATCCACCAAAATCCCCCAATACTGCAGTATATTTACCGGAGAAATGATCGCAATCCTAGAAGCCATAAAGATATGCTCCCACTCAAAAGGTAAATTCTTGATTATAAGCGATTCATTAAGCACCTTACTGGGAATCAAACAAGTGTACCCACAACATCCAATCCTTCAAACCATAAAGGAAGAAATGCAAAAGAATCAGTATAATAAAATAAAATTTCTCTGGGTTCCCTCACATGTTGGCATCGAAGGTAACGAAGAAGCTGATCGTTTGGCAGCAGCAACAGCAAAAGAAAACGAAACACCTTCAATTAAAAAAATTCCACACAAAGACCACATCACCCTAATCAAAAATTTTGTAAATGGAAAATGGCAAGAACTTTGGGCAACAAATAACAGCAAGCTAAAAGCAGTTAAAACACGAATCGGACAAGAATTATCAACTCCTCCAGGTCGTAAAAACCAAATAGTAGCAAATCGCCTTAGAATCTGTCATACTGCCATCACGCATAGCTTCATCTTCAAAAACGAACCCATCAGCCTTTGCGAAGAATGTAACACTGCCCTAAGCGTATCCCATATAATTCTAGAATGTCCGAAATATAATAGAAAAAGATCACTGCACCACATCCCGGATAGTTTGGAAACGGCTTTGGGCACGCAAATTGAAAAAACCCTGGACTTCCTAAGATCGATAAATATATTTAACAAAATCTAATATATCTATGTTTGTATATGTATACGTATATATACTGCTAATAACCCTTGGAGGTTGATGCAGTCCCAATTTGTAAATAAAAAAAAAATAATTATAATATTTCACAAAATATCATGTTATATTATTTTTTTTAACTGTGGACATTTGAATTAATAATTTTAAATACTTTAAACATTATTTTACACAGAAAACCTACTTCGATGCGTGCCTCCCGTTGTCCTCGTTGTACACTGAAACAATAAATAAAGGATTTATTCGAGAATGGCGGAATAAATCTTTATTTTTTAAAAACAAATAATTTATTAGTATTACTTTAATATATTTTTTTGTGGTAAATAAAAATTTATTTATTATAAACCAATTTTTATCAGTGAGAAATAAAATTGTATTAAAAACAACCAAACCCTTATTTATTATAAATATGCCATTTTAATAAGCAGTTAATAATTTATTAAAAATTAACAAAGTGTTATTTTTTAAAAACAAATAATAAACATCTTATTTATTTTAAATAAACTGAATTGATTATAAATAACCCGGGAAGTAGGTACCTACTTATTACCATCAATAATTTTAATTTTGAGTTAATTTTTATAAATTAGTTTATTTATAATTAACAAATTTTATTATTATTAGTTAATAATTAGCATATAACTGTATTTTTTAAAAATAAGTTTATACTTGCAATAAATATCGCATATCCTTGTCAATCTCACAAAGGGACGTATTTTACAAGAAGGCATGAATACATATTAAAACTTTCTGCAGGTTAAAAATATACTAAAATAAACTATTATTATTGGTTTATATCTGTAATTATATATGTTAATCGAATATTTCAGTAATTTTCAAAATTCAATTTTTTTAAATTATAAAAATGGGATTGTGAGATTGAAAATATATGCATATTTATTGCAATATATTGTAACTGTATACAGTTCTGTCTAAATTATTTACTATGAATAATAAAATTTGTTAACCTAAATATTGCAAAAATCTTCTCTAAAATTATAAATCACTTTATGAGTTTGACGACGATATATCGTAACATATATGTGCTTTAGTTTGGGTGATTTTTAAAATAAAGCAGTTTTATGAAAATTTGATATCTTTTGAACCCCTGATCAAAAAAATCTCAAAATTTACTGAGAAGGCTCTTTCAAGGAGTAATAAAAAATATAAAAAAATTGAAGGAATCAAAAAAATATTTTTTGAATCCATCCGATTTGGCGTGGAATATCCCATATATTTATATATATTTTATAAAATCTAATATTTTAAAACATGTAAACTATATTCATAGACTTATTATTAAAAAAAAATAAAAAAAATAAAGATATAGCATAATAATAATAATAATATAACCTTCAAAACTATTTTCATAGCATCATCTACTCCCTTATCTGAAAAATTTGTTAATATAATAGTAAATATAACCTAATTTCCTTTAAAGTCATCTGATTAATAATTAACAAGTGAATTTATAGTAAATATACTTTAATAATTATTAATGGGTTAGTCAGGCTATAGCTATATATAGTATTCCAAACGAGAAAACATCTTGAAACAAACGGCGCCAAAATCCATCCAATACTCAAAGAAATAACAAGGCACCAATTATTATTATTTTTAATAATTCATAAACTTACCTTTAAAAGTATTGGCTAGATCTCACAAACCACTACCACCTTTATCAGCAAAGATGTAAACCACCCACTACTATATTCCATTTGTACAAACACATAAATTTAATAGTTAGAATATGTTCCTTATTTATAATAATCATTATTTACGAAATGAAAATTTGGCTACTATTAATAAGCAATATTTATTATTAATAAACTGTGAACTAAATACGAATATAATGTATAAGTATTTACATTAAATTAATAAATTATATTTGACACAAATTTAGTAAATTAATAATAAATAAATTCGACCAAAATAAATATCTACCTAATTTTTTTATAAAAAATAAAATAAATTTCAGAATATATTCTTATAAATAAAATTTATTAACAACAAATTTTCTGTATTTAGTATAAATAAAAACGTCTCAAATAAATATTTATAAATATATTTAAATATTAATTATTAAGTCTAGTATTTTTTTTAGTGTATGCTTGCTGCCTGGTTCGTACTGCCACTGTTAAACGTTTGGCTCTCTAAAATATGCATTCTATTCGCAAGCAGTATACTGCTATAGCAAATTATAATAGTTACGAATCAAACAAAGTAATTGAGTAAAAGTAAAATTACTTTAAAAAATTTACTACTGTACCAAGTACCTAAAACCAATTTCAAAAAGTAAAAATACAAAGCAGCTTAATTTTATTTTAAATTTACCTAACAAAAGGTGTGCACACCATTGCATAGATATTTATTTTATTCTTTTAATAATAACACTTCCACTTTATATTCTGTTTATATTTTATTTGTTATAAAATAAGCATATCCTAATTGAATAGGCGGAACTACAAGCATTTTATTATCATCGAACCAGAGAAATAATTTAAAAAAAGTTCTCAAATTTATACTTCTACTTCTACTATTTCTACTAGTACAACAAATGTAGGTGCTTGTGACCATTTTTTTAATTTTGAAGTAAAATAAGTAGTAAATCAAATTTGAGAACAAGCATTGTTTTTAAAAACAATGGTACAAGTAGCTCTGCCACTCGGTAAAAAATACATATTTCTACTGTTAATACCGATTTTTTTATATATTTTAAGAATATATATTTTTTAGCTATGATAATAAAATCTTATAAATACTATACATATTTTAAGATGTTTTTGAGTTCTTACAGTTATAGTAGGTCAGAAAATGACTTAAAACAGTACACAGAAACTACAAATAAAAAACAAATAAGTGGGCAAAACCTTTAACTACCAACTTTATCTATTTTTGTTCCTTATCCACTTCCACAATCTATTATGTCAAACCAAAGTTCCTTGATCTGTATCTTAGATCTGTTAATAAAAACGTTAGGAAATGGAAGGGCACATAAATAAATGTTGAACAAAATGTTTTGGTAAAACATAAATTTTCAAAAAATAAGAGGACGACCAGTGTCAGTTCATAAAATATTGGTTTCAGTCTTGTTGGGGATAAGTACATACATAAATCTAAAACCATCATCGGTTCCCTAAATTTATTTTGTTACTTTTTGGGAGCGTCCTTGATACCCTCGATTAATTTATGTATACCTATACCTATAGGTTAAGTTATCAAAAAATATAATAGATTTATAGGAAATATAAAATAAATAAATAATAGCTAATTCTTGGGCAGCAATTTCAAGACCAGTAGTAAGAAATAAATGTTTTAAGTTTAAAATGATTTAAGTATTAAATGTAATTGCTACTTTTATATACTATTATATATGTACATGTGCACATGCATTTTTACTTAGATTTATAATAAATCTGCTAGAAAATACTTTACAGGAATACTTCTCTAGTACAAGTTTTAAATATAAATGACCATAAGGATGATTCAACACTTTTCCAAATTATATACTTTTGAACCAATATCGACATGCTTGCCAATCATCTTTCCCTATATTATTTAACAGTGTCGTACCATTTTAAATCAAATAAATTGTTATATTATTTATTTATGTGGATGTAAAATCAACAATTTTATATAATGGGATAATTTTAGCCATAAATAAATTAATATTACTATGTATATTATACCTTTACCATTTTTCAGTCACTTGGCGCAGCATATCCAGCTCTATGCCACCATTACGTGTTTGATGTTGGATTGAAATGTTGAGCTGCAATCCAAGGACTCTTACAGCACTGCAAACGTGATTTTGTATTTCAGATCACCCGATCCCAGTGCGAAATTTATAGAGGCATTTCTTGCAATTATTGACTCACCAAACTTTACTCGCAATAAGTTCATCGAAAAAACAACAATGTGGTAAAATGATTTGTTTGTTTTTTTTTTTGGTATTTATTTATCTATATCTTTGCTCGAATGCCTAAAAATGATGATTTCCTAAAACTTATGAAATATATGATTTTGATTTTAATAATATTTTGTATATAATGGAATAATGGGAATTAGTTTCTGTATTTCTGGATTTCTTTTTAATTGTATTTCTTTTTTAAAACATTAAGTGCAAACTCTGTCAAAAGTTCTGAACCGTTAAATTAAGTAATGTGAATAATGGATGTGAATGCAACGCCACTGGTAAAATATTTATGAACTGGCGTCTAATACCCATTTTAAATTGATCTTTAAATATCCTATACCACCAATCTAAAGACTGCTATTATCAGATCAACAGGTAATTTGATTATCCTTCCCTAGAAATTACTGTAATTTTAACTTTTCTATATATTGTTATATACATTTTTATCCTGCATACCAGTACTTGCGTGATAACCATTCTTTATCAAAATACATCACGGTGTGCCTCAACGAAGTTTAAGTCACATAAAAATGACGCTAAAAACTGATTGCAGTTTCTTGTTCGGGGCCCTTTGGTGAATTAAAAATGATATTTACCAAAATCCTAGCTGATCCTCTTTTCGAAATTTTTTAAAAATTTATGATTTTTTTTTAAATTTTTGTTTATTTCAAAGTCTACCTTTGACAGAGTACACATTTGTACACCGATTTTTATAAAATTAGAGTATATTATTGAGGAGACTTAAAGAATACTTTTTAATACTGTTCACATAATTTGATATATACAGGGTGAGCCAAAAATCGCTTATTTTTAATAAAGCAAAAGCGTAAATTCATGATTTTGGCATAACACGCAAAACAGATGTATCCCCATTTTTTTTTAGATATTTCTACGTTTATTAGGTTACAAAATGACATTCTTATTAACCTTTTATTAAAAAAAAAGATTTTTAATAAAATTAAGTAAAATTACGCTTAGAGAATATTTAAAATGTTGTTTAATTTAGGCTTTTTAGAAGTTTTCAATTTTGAACGAAAAACTGGTTAAAGATTTTTGATCGGCACTCTTTGGAGATTTAAAAACGATAGTTACCAAAATTCTAACTGCTTTTTTTAAATTTGTTAAAAATTATTTTTTTTTTAAATTATTTGTTTATCGTAAAGTCTACCTTTGCCAGAGTATACATTTGTACACCGATTTTTATTGATTGCAGTTTCTTGTTCGGGACCCTTTGGTAACTTTAAAATGATATTTACCAAAATCCTAGCTGCTCCTCTTTTCGAAATTTTTTAAAAATTCTTATTTTTTTTTTTAATTTTTGTTTATCTTACCTTTGACAGAGTACACATTTGTACACCGATTTTTATAATATTGGAGTATATTGTTAACGAGACTTGGAGAATACTGTTTTCATACTGAGCACATAAAAATCACGTTTTTATATAGTAAAAAGCATAATGCACAAACAGATTTATCTCCAAAAAATTTATTTTATTTAATTTTATTCAAAATCAATTTTTCTTATAAAGTCTTGATAAGAATCCCATTTTGTAGCCTGATAAACATAAAAATATCTAAAAAACATGGGTGGGTATATATCTTTTTTGCGTGTTATGCCAAAATCATGAATTTACGCTTTTGCTTTATTAAAAGAAGCGATTTTTGGCTAACCCTGTGTATATTAAATGATGTGCACAGTATAAACAGTATTCTCAAAATCTCCTTAACAATATACTCCAATATTATAAAAATCGGTGTATAAATGTGTACTCTGTCAAAGGTAGACATTGAAATAAACAAAAATTTAAAAAAAATCATAAATTTTCAAAAAATTTCGAAAAGAGAATCAGCTAGGATTTTGGTAAATATCATTTTTAATAATAATAATTATAATAATAATAATAATTTATTTGCCCAACAGAGTAATACTCCAATACTTTTATATAACAGAGCAAAAATAATAAACAAATAATTACATAGTTTAACAGTATGAACTAAAAGTAAGATCTAGCTATAAAAATTACATCATTCAGAATACTAAAAAATAAATCACATTCTTGACTAATAAAATTAAAATTTCTAGACATAGTAAGTACAGGTGATTTAACCAAACTTATTGTTCGCGAACTGTCACAATAAAAACAATCACTTCTTCTAGAATTGATACGCGGTACAAGAATTTTAAATTGACCAAAGGGTCCCGAACAGACAACTGCAATCAGTTTTTGGCGTCATTTTTATGTGACTTAAACTTCGTTGAGGCACACCGTGACATGTAAGTAAAATATTGCAATTTTTAGATTGTAGATTAAATTTACATTGTATCCGCATTTATTGAAATTCGAAATTTTTTTGCTGTATCCCTATATGCATAATATCTCGATCTGGTATAAATTATTAATTACAAACTTACAGTCTTCTCGTATTTACTTAGATATCAATCTGAAAAGCTCTTAATCTTTCATATCACATAATTGCAAAAAACGTTTATAATATATGTAACATGCCATTTGATTTTTTATTTTTCAAGCTATTTGCCATAACTTGTTTGCTAAAAAATAACCCGTTATCTGTTTGATCACCGAAGGTGCAACGATAAGACAGGTGTATATCACTAACTAGAGCATTTTTGGTTTTCGTTTTATTTTATTTTGTATCGAAGAACCATGTTATGCATAATTTGTGCACAGTGGGAAATTATAAAATAAAATATAAAACCTATAAATTTATGTTAATAACATATATTATTATATAGTAATAAAGTGCCATAATTCGTTTACACCATACAGGTATGTGTTTATGTTTTATTTTTTAGTGTTTTACATAAATATGTAAAACAATTTGTTATATTTATTATAATTTCTAATAAAAAACTATCGCGTGCCAAAAATAAAAAGGTCATGTGTTCTCATGTATTCTCCATTGCAGTGAATTTAAAAAAGTTATGTATTAGTAAACTTGTGGATGTAAATGACGTTTTGTGGCTTAAGTTTAAGTTTTACAGTCGATTTTATTTTGTAAATAAAATACGTAAAATTGTACATTGTATGCCCTTATCTACCTACAGCCAATTAACCTTTTTTTTCAAACGTACAATAATATTTATATTATACATATATATGTAGATAGACTTTAAATTAATACTTGTTTAGTCAAATTATTATTTAACTTCGTACAGAAATAAAGCTAAAATGTCATCATGTCGGTTTAACTTAACCTAAAAATATTGTAACAGAATCCTAAAAAATTATTTAATTAAAAGCTTTAAAAAAAACATATAAAACACGGCGGCGAAAGCTTATTAATTGCCTCGTATGATTGGCGATAATATGTGGTTTCTCCGCCTGGTCTATAATGTACTATTTAAAACAGTAGGTAGTGTAAAAGTGATTGGTAAGCTTTTATCGCTGATAATAACAAATCGATTTTATTAAATTTATCGGCATGCAAATAAAACCAAAAAATATATGGCCTGAAATGTAGAAAAAATTACCTAGTACATTATAGACCAAGCGGAGAAAGCTCATATTATATCCGAGCATACATTTCACTGCTAAGGCGCCAGTATATAAAACAGGGAGGCTTTCGCATTCGTGTTTTATATACTATTTTTTTAAATTATTTAATTTTAATATTTAAGATTTTGTCATTTATAGGTTAGGTTCAACTGACATGATTACATTGCATTTTAGCTTCATTTGTGTACGGAGATTTATAATAGTTTGACTTTTGAACTAGTATTAATATAAATCTAATATATAACTGGATAAAAAACAAACACTGTTTTTGAGTTATATATATATATAAGTTATATGAGTTATATATATATATAATATATAAGTGTATATTAGTGACATGGAGTTTCATCAAGTAAAGGTCGAAACAATAAAATATTAATATAAAGTCTTTCAATAGACTTATGAATGTTATATTAAAAAAATATTATAAGCTTGAAAAAAAATAGGTATTAACTTTTTGATAAACGATATTAGCTTATTATTAGATTCCAAAACTACATTACAATTGTTGTTTAATTCGTATCTTAATAAAAAAGATATACCCAATCAGAAATTGAAAAAAGTATCAATATAAACTACTATGCAGCCTCTTTGTTCCTCGGTCACATTTATGGCTCAACTTGATAGCAAGTTATTTTTCTGTATCCTATAGTTTCTCCAAAACAGAACGATTATGGCTGATAAATCTTGTGATCAGCAGCTTTTATGTTACCTTATTTTTTATACTTACTTTGAAATAACTCTCATTCAATATCATTCACAATATAATTACGAGGGTGGTTTTTAAATTTCCCACGTTGTAACTAGAAAAGCAACAGTACTTGCTTGTACTTCCCTCTGTCGGGGACTGCTGTGAAATTTTGAGTTGCTTTTTGGAGTTTAGTATGGCAGCTATTAAATTCAAAACAAAAACGGAAATAGAATTTCTTATTCTTATCAAGCATTTTATTCCAAAAAAAAGGTATAAGCTTGATAAATTTAAAGTGAGTCTGCACCATCAATTTAAAT
This sequence comes from Brassicogethes aeneus, assembly GCA_921294245.1. Classification (NCBI taxonomy): domain Eukaryota; kingdom Metazoa; phylum Arthropoda; class Insecta; order Coleoptera; family Nitidulidae; genus Brassicogethes; species Brassicogethes aeneus. The sequence goes on along the minus strand of OV121132.1, from coordinate 80,945,758 downwards.
AATAAAATTGTATTGTAGTCCCACTAGCAAGGATAGTAAACCTTAAACAATTGAAAAAATCCACCATATTGTGTTGGCATGAGATTGTAGAAGGCTTGATTTTAAATACAATCACTTGGGTATAAAAAAGCTATCTGAAAGATGAGTGCCGCGTTTGCTCATACTTGGCCAATCGTGTAATAATTTTGAAAAAGTTTTTGGCTTTGTTAAACCGCAATCCGAATTCCTCCGTCAGTTGTTAGAGCGATATATATTTTTCAGATTTAGCACCTAGTTAGTATTTCCTGTTTCCAAAACCTGAAAAAATAGATAGGGGGAAAGAGATTTAGCCTCAAAAATGAAATTATCTCTCAAAAAATGCCCATTTTAAGGATTTCTACACATCTACTATTTGAAAGGTGATCCAAATTGGAGAAACGTTAGACGAATTGTATTGTATTGAGGTCAACGAAGACTGTTATGAAATATATTTTTCACCGTAACAACTATCCTTTATTAAAAAAGTCAAAAACATACTTATACACCCTTTTATATTGATTTAATAGGAAATATTTTTTTCTGTATACAGGGTGTCCCAGAATTCGCGCTACAGAGAAAAAGAGGGCGTGCTGATAGCAATGGAGATGCCAAATTTAAAAATAAAAAATTTCTAGTTAATAGTTTAAACAAATGAGAGCAAAAACGCGGCAGCCAATACCGAGAGCTCTGGCCTAGGTTAAACGTAGGAGATTTAAAAAATGCTAGGAGACAATAGAACAATGTTGTCTTAAAACTTTTAAAAATCTTTTGTCCGACTGTGTTTACTAAACCTTCAAAAAGGAATGTCATACTTAAGGACGCTAATGTTTAAAAGTAAAAATTAAACAACTAGTTCTGTAGCCCAGAGCCAAAATAAAAAAAACAACCACTACGTTATTCCACTCTAGCGGGATTAGCTCAGACTGCACTCGCGTAAAATGAATGTCCGTATAATAACTTGCCGAACTATAAACGGGAAATTCACGTGCAACTTCCCTTATGTTCTTCCTACTATTTGCATCAAAGGTGTTGCCTCCCTAGCATTGCGCCCATACTCCCCATAAACAATCATAATTTCAGCATAATCAAAGGACAACATAACTTAAAATGATAAATAATGACAGGAACAAAAATTGGCAGAAGTGTCACATTGAAGTCGACCAAATGTTTTACATATTATAATATCAACAATGCATCCAAAGTATCCTAGCAATTTAAAGAATTCCCTATGGTCACGTATTGGGATTGGCTATCGTTTTTTATTCTTATCTCGCTTATCCTTTGCGTTAGATAATTTTTCTCTGTGGTGCGAGTTCTAGGACACCCTGTATATTATTTTTATATTGAGTATTTGCTGCTTTTTCCTTGTTATAAGGTACAAGCAGTAAATAGGGTTTGACCAATGTTATGCTATATGCATTACTATACAATTTATAAAAATAACATCTAGACTTGCAAAAGAGACTTATTTATTCCATTGTGTATGTATACTCAAATGTGTTTCTTTCACCCTTTAACCATTTCCTGTTTGTTATTTGAAGCCGCCCCAGCGGATGGACAGACGGCTTCGATAAGGGTGGATTTTTAGTAAAAAGGACCCCGGCAATGTTAGTGTTAAATGTTTCCAATGATAACGAAACCGTCAACTGAATTAGTGCGTTTGAAGTCGACAATTTTGACAGTGGACGGGGGTGGCCTTTATAATAATTTTTCGATTTAACTGATAAGTCATTATAATAACATGTTTAGGTTGGGGTTAGTTTGCAGGTTGAAGATTTTCAGATAAAAACTGTTGCCAATGTTTGTGGCGCCAATTGACAAGATGGTCTACGAGGGTACCTACCTAGGAATTTTGTTATTTACTAAAATCTGATATTCTAAATTGTAAAAATTACTTTTTATTTATAAATGTATCTCAATGATCTATACACTGAAAAAACAAATCTGTTTTATCAACCAATAAATTTTTTGTTGCAATTGTTCTTGTTGGTCCCAATAAAAAATTTGTTAACCCAAGTAAAGTGTTTAATACATTAGTATTTGCAACAAAAATAAATTTGTTGGAAAGAATTAGTTTACCCTACTGACAATATGCGTCGCCGCTAATAGGTATCCTTAAGTAAACATAACAAATATATTTTTTTTCAAACGGCCATGCACTCTTAGAAAAGACCTGGTATTTGCAATGAAAATTTAGTTCCCAGAACCAATTTTATTAGTGAAAATAGGCACAACAAAAAAATATGTTGTGGGAACCAATACAAATTTGTTTTTACAGTTTGTTGTCGGAACAGCCAATATTGGTAGCTCCAACCAACAAGTGCATCGAAATTAGTTTTTTTTTCATACAAATAATTGATATTTAATGCAATCATATTAGTCTGTCATTTTAGCAGCGTCTAAGTTGTAACAACTGCACTTGCTATTTATCGCAACAAACATTGTATCATGCAGGAATTTATTTTTTAATGGAAATTACATGAAAAAAGGTACATTTAAAGAATTTAATAGTTGATATAATATAAATTTGTTTTGTACTGTAACTAAGTTATATTTAATATTAAATGCTTGCGTTAGTAGCAACAACAAATTGGTATTATTCCACAGTACATACCTGCTTAGTAAATATAACACTTTTTGTGTAAATATTATAAAAAATAGAGAAAGGAAATTCATGCCTGTTCGTTTTGTAAATATTTATTATACATTAAAAAATAACAATATAACTGAAAACACCAAATTTTGGTTTAAACATTATAACAAAAATTAATAATTACTCTAAGAAAACATTTATAAATATTTGAACAATAAAACAAAAACGATTCTTTGGTAAATAAACAGATAGGTACATTAAGATGAAAGTTGACTATACTTCTTCAGTAAACCGTGATGTTTAACAACTTAGGTACAACGTAACATATTTGCATGATAACAGGGGTAAGCATTCGATAAATTTTGAGTGTGAGTGCCTCTAGTATAGGCCCTATACCAAAAATGCGACTTGAGCTGTAACAAAACATAACAAAACAAAAAAATTCTCGAAATTCCGACGTGATGGAGACTTTTGGTGGGCACCATTGGATTCAGGAGGCCATTTTCAGTCGGAATGGCATTTTAACATTTTTTTATTTTTTTTTCGGGCCCCAAAACTACAATAGTGTAATTAAAGGAGTGCAATAATAATACCTAACCTTTAAAAACTGGAACAAATTCAGGTAAACCCCATCTTCCTAATAAATCTGCTACAACAGTCCGCTCATCCATATTATTTGTTCGAGATATCTATAAGTAACCAACACATAAGAATATATTCTTATATATATGAATAGTTAAAAAGTATGTCGCCACTGAATTTACAGGGGCAAATGACTAATTGTAATAAACTACTTTCTTACCTAAAATATACACTACACACGAGCTGATACACAAATACAAAAGAACAAACACCACCAAAGTCTGGACGCCGTGCAACACCGTTTGTTTACAGGTTAAAAGTAAAGCACGCGCCGGGCTGGACAAATCGCGCGCGAAATGCACAAAGTTTGCAGTTGCATTAACCTACAGAGACAACATCCCCAACTGACACTTTGTTTCACACCGCTGGTGTCTTAGCTGTGTGAAAGGTGACTCATAGTTTATACAACTGAATCGTTAGTTCCACGGACTAATTTCGGTCAGTTGAGAATGTTACTTAAATATTTGGTCCAACAAAAACATTTTACCGCCGAAATGATTTTTTTGAGATAATGTTGTCAATACTTCTAGCCAACACAAAGTTTCAGTTAAAATAACTTAATCGCCTTTTTGCAGTAAATAATACTCAACAACAAAACTAAATCTTTTCAGGTAATGATGCAAGCAGTTACACATATAAAGGTACTGATTACAAAAAACAAAAAATTTTAGTTTCTGCAACAGTTTTACCCCAACGATAATAAGTTAGTTACAAATACCAGGTCTTTTCTAAGAGTGTGGCATCATGCATGATATACAACCTTATATGCATGTATAGAGATAGTTGAAGTGCGTCTTTTTCATTAGCAGCAGACAAAAAACTCAAAAAAGCCTAGGGATAGAAGTAAATCCATAGGTGACTCAATAAACGTCAAATAATAAAATTAATTTAGCATTTCATACAAAGCAATCACGATGTATTAATTATATTAATTATAATCGCACGGAATATTTAGTGATTATTTATTAAATTTTAATTGAACGAAATAAAGAAAAACTAGTTTATTAGTATAATATTATGATGATAGACGAGTCGCCAATGTCGAAACTTCAAACAAATGTCAGTACGTCAAAATTAATTCAAGCGCAGCATTTTGACAGAGCAGTGTTTAGTTTTAATTTCGGATATTTATCGGCATTGTAAGTAAGGTTTATTAGTTTTTTTAGTTTTTATCAATAATTTCTAATGCTTTTAGCCAAAATTTTATCCCACACGAGTTATGAGTAAAAAAATAATTCTATTGCTTATCCTATTTATATTATGCCCTTGAAAAAAAAATTGTATATGTTATTTGGAGTAGAAGCTCTTTTTGTGCTTCGTACAGTTGCCTGCCTCAGCTACGCTTCGGCCGTCAATCTATGTACTCACCACAAAAAGAGTCACTTCTACTCCTTATAACATAATCTACTATTTTGTTGTCAATTTTCGCCCAAAATTGGCATGACGTGACATTGAAATTTATTTTATAAAGTTGACCGACTTGGTGCCATGGTTAAAGTTAAGTCTTGGTGTCATAGTGATTGAATAATAAAAAAATAATTTGTCACTGTCAAAAAATTTTTGTGCAAATGCTAGAGGAAGCAGGTTCGCGATAATTAATTTTTGTGCATTGGGCGTTATGGATGAAGGAGTAAACCAAATATTAAGCGAGTGGGGATTTTCTTCATTAGAAAATACTTTTAAAGGTAAGGAAATCATAGCTTTTTTGTTATATTATTTTTATGAAATATTTTTGGAAAAAAATTTGTCCAAAAATATGTTGTCTTTATTTCAATTTTTAACCATAAAATAGGAATATTATCTATAGATGTAGATAGTTGTAATTTTTAATTTAAATGTATTTGAGTGTTTCGCATATTTAAATTAACTAATACCAATATCAAATCAACCAAGGTAAGTAAGCTATCAACACTAATATTATTAGTAATGGTTACCATAAATATATTTACGGTAACCAAAATAATTTTTGTTAAAAGAACTTAAACAATATTAACCTTAATATTGTTTAAGTTCTTTTAACAAAAATTATTTTTTGGTGATTAAAAGAACTACCAAATGTTATAACAACAAAGCAACAATGTTGTAGTTACTCATTACCATAGCTTTTCTAACAAATTATTTTGTTTTAAAAACAAATAGATTTATAATGAAAACAAATGCAAAAAGTTATAGAAACAAATAAATTATTACCTAAAACAAATGTAAACTGTTTTAACAACAAAATATTATTGTATGAGATATCAATAATATTAGTTACTTTAAACAAGACGCCATAGTTTTGTCAACAAAAAATATTAGTTACAGTAACATATTATGTCTCAACAAAAAAAAATTTGTTGTAACAAAGATTTTAGTTGAGGCTATAGCTACAAATAAAATTTGTTGGCGCAACTTCTTTTTAGTTGCTTAAACAAATTATTTTTTTCAGTGTATAATAATAAAAATGTATTTTGCTACTGGGGTGTATTTTGACATTTATTTTATTACTAAAAACATATCATATCTTTTTACACTATGTAGTTAATTTGCATTAATATCAGGGGAAAGTCAGTTCCCACATAGTTGAGGGTTGTTTAATTCCTAACTGGAGTGACCACGACTCCCGTTGTGAAAATTGTAAGGTATATAAAGGGCACGTGTCGCCCTCCTCTGCTGGATACTTGCACATAATACTTTGAAATCTGAGAGCACGGCTCCCTTTTGAGTTTCCGAAAAACGTGCACGGTATTTTTGATGATGATGAGAATTTAAAAGCAAACAAAACACAAAGGTTAATGAAGGTTTGGTTCATGTTTATTAGTTAAATTATAATAAATGAGGCAAATTTAATAAATAACAGGTGGTAGGTATGTGTACTTTTTACTTTTTGGATATTAATTTAATAATTATTCATGGTTCATTATAAGTAAATTTATTTTTAACTTAATATTTTCCAATTAGTACGAGAGACCGGATTCTAGGCAAAATTCAATTTTAATAGAGTGTCAAAAATTATTTATTTTTTGTATATATAGATATAATTTTTTTCTATATATAGAGATGTAAAAAACCGATCTTTTTCAGATGCGAAAAAAACATGAAAAAAAATCTAGAAAAAAAACGGTTTTTTTGTTTTTTTTTTCAAATCCGCTACAATAAAGCATATTCTGTCAATAAATAACATCAATCTTAAAAATGGAGTAATTTTTCTAAATGAAATTTTGAGTAAAATGTATATTAATAATAAAGTGAAATTTAGAATATATGTATGTATTACTGTAATATTATTACATTTTTCATTATTGTAAATTTTGACCGAGACTAAAAAATCTGATTTCTTATTATTTGGTAGTTTCCACATAAGAAACCAATACCAATGTAAAACTTCTACACTAATAGAAAAAATTAAAGGACAAAAAAATCCAAATTTGTTGCTATTTTTCGAATAGATGTATCTTTGTTAAAAATGGTCGTATGGGAGCCGTAAAAAAAGCAATTTGAAGCTTGAAGTTTCTAGTTTTGAGATTTTTAGATGATAAACGTGCAACGCTCAATCCTAACGAATACCGTAATAAAAAAAATCGAAATTTCTTTCTTTTTTGGTCCACGGAATGTTCTGACTTAACCACCAATGAATAAATGTTCTAAAAGAATTTGCTATTGTTTTTTTGAAAAAAAAAATTCCATACCCTACATGAATTTGAAAAATCATGAAAAAAAGTGCTTTTGGTAGCTTTTTGAAAAATCCAGCGCTGAATCAAAAATATTATTGGTAAAGTATATTCAAATCCAAGCTGGACTAAACAAACAAGCCCAGACGCATGATAACTCGTTCTTATTTGTCTATTCTGGTCGTGTGACTGGGATTGTGATTTATTATTGGTCTATTTGAAGGATTGTGTTTACATTTAGTCCAGCTTGGATTTGAATAGACTTTAGTTACTTTTTTTATGACCAAATCAAAACAAGCGCAGCCCTTATTGGTCAATTAGGTGGTGGTGGCGCGTGCATAGCGCGAGACTCTATTTACATTTACTAAATGTCATTTAGTGGCTAATTTTAGTCCATGAGCTGGAAAGGAAACATACAAAATTAGGCAAATGGGACTTGAAAAAAAAACCTAAAATAGGAAAAAAAAACCATTTAAAAAAAAACAATGAAAAAAAACCTGAAAAAAAAACGGTCCGTTTTATTCAAGTCGCATCTCTATCTATTTATAGATATATTTATTTTACCCCAACAACATTTTTTGATTAGGTGACAGATTATTTAATAATTTTTGTGTATTCCGTCATAAATTATGCAATAATAACCTTTGTAATATATTAACCTTATAAGGTTATTTAAATTAGGGATTATGTATCAAAAGATAATATGTATGTAAAAAATAGCTTGCTAATTTCAAAATGTATTGTCCTTGTCACGTAGTGACCTTACTATTACTAGCATTTTGTAAATTTTACAAGTGTTAAGTTAATTCGCAAAAAAAAATGAGCGTTATTTATATTGACGTATTGTTTAAAGTTTAGTATGCTGTATTTTCTGTACTACAGAGAGACCACTTTATGTTATTTATTAGTTATAATAGACCATTGTAAGTTATTTCGCGAAAAATCTAATTTTTTTTTAGTTTCTGGGTTGGGCCACTTCGTTATAAGGCTGTCGCGAACGCCATGTTATGTAAAATTAAAATAAGAACGTTTTTATACGCAGTTTAATATTTGATACAAGGCCCATACAGGTCCCTGGCACTTCAAGTAGAAATGTTGTTAATGTAATATTTTATCTATTCACCTACTCCCACATTGACAAGCTGTAACTTTATGGCGTTTTAGTCACGGGTTTTAGTTTTCAATGATCAAAAATTAAAAAAGTGCCATATTTTCCGGCGAATTTTAAATTTTAATGTGATTTTTGTATGCTAAGGGGAGCTGTCCCCCTAGATATTCAAAAAAAAATCAGAAGTCAGTTAACAGATTTATAATTTCTAGCAGTAAGGGTTTGGAAGTAATAAACGTTTTTTTTTTAATAAATATTTATTTTAAAACTAATCTTCGAACCTAGCAGTTACGATTGGCCACCTCAACAAAATTTGATGACCTTTCCGTAGCAATTTTCCCCCAAATTTTAATTTCCGGTAACCAGCCAAATTTGGACAAAAAAATCAAAATTAATGGACTTTTGGTCGAGAAATAGGCCTCCTGAATGAAAAAAGGTAAAAATTTCGACTTTTTACCGTTATCTGTTTTCTAGTCACCAGAATTCGAGAAAAAGCAATTTACAGAGTAGCAAAGGTAAGTTTTTCGGGTTTAGCTAAAATTAAGCCGAAGGCACATAATATGGGTTGCCGAAAGTTTAATTGGGGATTTACAGGCAGTTCGGCTTCAGCTAAACCTTTGGCTCAATTTTAGCCGAAGCCGAATGTTTGGCCGAAGGTGATATTTTTAACCGAAGTCGCAGCTTCGGTCAAACACTACAAATTGTATTTATTTTACTTAAAAAATATATTCTTTATCTATCATCTTGCCCCCCTGGCCTTCAAAGTGCTAACCCAAACTAGTCCCAAAATAGGCATGAGCATTTTTCAATTTAAAGGTAAAATTTAAAATGTATTGTCTGTCCACTCTAAGTTGGCGGAACTAAGGAATTTTGTAGTTTAGATATTAAAGAATTGTCGTACTGTGTGCTTTTAAAACAGATTTTATATTATAAATAATACTAGTAGGTACATATTATATACTAGTATTATTTATAATATAAAATCTGTTTTAAAAGCACACATTACGACAATTCTTTAATATCTAAACAACAAAATTCCTTACTTCAGCCAACTTAGAGTGGACAGACAGTACATGCATGGATGTCCGGAACTAGTTAGGTAGATGCTCAAACAACTATTGTATATATATATAGGGTGCCCTAAAAATGGCGCACTGACGTAAAAAATGCAGCCCCAGTTGCACAAAATATTGGTCCTATATGGGGCGCGTCTATGCCCCATATGTTTATCCAAGGTTGGTCCTATATTGGCATATTATTTCACGCCAATATATTATTAACTATATTCAACAATGCTTTTGAATTTCTAAAAGTGATATGTAACGACACACGTTGCCCAGTTGCACAAAATATTGGTCCTATATGGGGCGCGTCTATGCCCCATATGTTTATCCAAGGTTGGTCCTATATTGGCATATTATTTCACGCCAATATATTATTAACTATATTCAACAATGCTTTTGAATTTCTAAAAGTGATATGTAACGACACACGTTTGTTTCCAGGATATTTTTATACTAGTGGGGCAGGAACGGTTTTAAGTTGGGGGGTGGCGCCACCTTCAACATCCTTATTGTTTAGCACCAAATGGGTAAAGATAATAAAAGCCATTCTTGCATATTACCGTAAGAATAACAAGGGTAATATGCGATTTCTTGTCTTATTAGCAATAAAATTCGTTATTACGTTAATGAAGCTCAAGCTGATCAATTTAGCACACAATACAAAGGATTTTAGCATTTCATCGTAATTAAGAATAACACGACTGGTCTTATTGGTAGATTTTTTCAATGAATTTGGAGGGTACATTTTATATCAAGTAACTCCCCTCTCCCCCTTATCATTTTAGAAATTCCACTACGTAGAAAGTACTGGGTGGCTATCTTTTTTTTCTTTCAATTTCTCCCTCAACAGTCCTAGAATATATTGTAAAACAACTTAGGGCCAATGCGGATTTCCAATATCGGTTATATAATGTCAAACAACTTCGGGCCAATGTTGGGTTTCAATATTGGACCATGCTAGAAAAAATCTGACGAAAGATATATTGGCCCAATATTATTACGAATATTGGGCCAATACCTTTGTGCTACGGATTCTGTTTTGTTTTAATATTTGTCCCTAGCGCCATTTTCCTGTTCTGTATATTTGCAAATATAGCTCTAATAAATTTAAAACTGTTTGTACTTGGTAGTTTTAAGGTAGATTTAAGTTAAATGTATTAAATAAGTATTAAAACTTTATGAAATGGGACAAAAAAAGTAATACAATTGTTTTAGTCGTTTTTTGCCCATTTGCCCTAATTCATACTCTCACTTTTACATTACATATGATACACATTACACTTTATTGTTACATTTTGTTCAAAATATCACAAAGAACTACGTATAATGTCGTTCGCCCAAGTGTGGACTCGACCAATAGGGCTGTTGGCTTTTAAAATACCTCATTGATTCTATTTCGATTCGACATAGTGTAAACGCACCTTGTCCTTTTTTGTATTTTTTAAGTTGCCCATTCAAGCTTTTATAATAAATAATAATAAAATAAAGTTTTTTTCTTAATTTTAAATTGCCTAAAAGTCCGGTGTCTAATAATTAGACAATAATACAAATAAAACAATGAAATAATAAATTAAATTTATTTTTCTACTCTCCACCTTTAAAACTCCCATTATCGTACATGTTTCCATGACACTAAGTGACATTTTAAATACACATTGACAAGTTGTGGGTTTATGGCGCTTTAGTCACGAGCTGAAGTTAGTTTTAAGTTAGTTGACAGTTGTCAAATGTCATACAATCGTTAAAATAAAGTGCACTTCTTGTAAAATAATACTAAATGTAAAAATTATTTTATTATCTCAATATAAAAATACAAAAGTATTAAATAGTTTCTCAACGCCAATATATGAAAAGTTTATATGAACATTGTACTGACCTTTTAATTTCGCCGGCAGTAAACTATAACTTAAATTCGGGCACGGACTCCACTGTAAAGTCCTCATAAAACATTTTCTTTACTTTTGCTGTGAAAAACTGTAAATTTTCAAGAAATACATTTCGATTTATAACCTTTATAATCTAATAATAATGTGACATTTGACGGTGACACACAGATTCCCCTATTGTTTCATAGATGGCGCTCTATACAAATTTTTGATTTAAATTGTTTTAAGATACTAATAACTTAGTAATAAGTATTTGTCGTAGAAAAAGTTTAGTATGCACCTCGGTTATAAACTTTTCTATACACTCATTAATACTTGATACATAATATACTATTAATAACTTAATTCTCCTAAAATCGGTATAAAAACATGAACAAATTAGTTTTTATTACACATATACATACATACTTCTTGTCAATTAATTTGTTAGCTAGTTTTTCTTCATGAATCGTAAATTATTGTTTAATGTATTTGTTATGGTTATAATACGCCCAGTGTAATTTTAATGTATTCTTTTATCGGTCGTATTTTAAACAAAGGCTCTTATTAAATTGTGAAAAAATGTATCCATATATTAATGGTGAGAATTATTGCATAATCGTATTCACATCGTCATTGTAAGGTTAAATAGTTATTATTATAATTTTGCCTGAAATAATCTCAGAATACGATTTTGTATTTTAATAACACAGGTTTACACGGACCCAAACAGCTAAAATGTGTTTCAAGATTATTTTTGTGGCTAATAATAATATTGACTATTTTTTATATTTAGCGAAAGATTTATTATATTAATATTTATTAAGTTATTCTTGTAATTTTTGTAAATAATGCTCGTTAAGATATTTTGCATACATTTTAAGATTTTGTTAAAATATAGTTCATAAGTACCTATTTTAAATGTTTACTATCAAGTTTTACGTTATTTAAAACAGGGTTAAATAAAAACGTTTCAATTTTCAACCTCTGTATTTATTTTACCCATAACAAAAAATTTTCGGGGTTTCAAAATGTTTCATGGAGATCCACGGATTGTATGCTCGAAGATATCCATATTTTATATACTACATTAACAACGTGAATAATGAGTTGTTAGGCAGGTAATTTATAATGTTATTGATTAATGATTATTCACGAAAAAAAATAGTAGATTATGTCATAAGGAGTAGAAGCGACTCTTTTTGTGGTGAGTACAGAGATTGACGGCCGAAGCGTAGCTGAGGCAGGCAACTGTACGAAGCACAAAAAGAGCTTCTACTCCAAATAACATATACAATTTTTTTTCAAGGGCGTAATATAAATAGGATAAGCAATGGAATTATTTTATTTACTCTTAACTCATGTGGTATAAAATTTTGGCTAAAAGCATTAGAAATTATTGATAAAAACTAAAAAAACTTATAACCCTTACTTACAATGCCGATAAATATCCTAAACTAAAAATAAACACTGCTCTGTCAAAATGCTGCGCTTGAATTATTTTTGACGTACTGAAATTTGTTTGGAGTTCCGACATTGGCAACTCGTCTATCATCATAATATTATACTAATAAACTAGTTGTTCTTTATTTCGTTCAATTAAAATTTAATAAATAATTACTAAATATTTCGTGCGATTATAATTAATATAATTAATACAACGTGATTGCTTTGTATGAAATTCTAAATTAATTTTATTATTTGACGTCTATTGAGACACCTATGGATTTACTTCTATCCCTAGGCTTTTTTGAGTTTTTTGTCTGCCGCTAATGAAAAAGACGCACTTCAACTATCTCTATACAGGCATATAAGGTTGTATATCATGGCCGCTTGAAAAAAAAACAATATTATGCAATAGGTGTAGATAAGAAAATTAATTATTTAATGCCAAAAACCCCATATTTTTCAGATGGGAAACTTACATAGCAAGACTTAACTTAACTTTTAATACCATAAGCCCCTGCCAGCCTAAAATACAAACATTTTTAAAATAAGGACCACCCTAACATACATGTGATTTTTTCTTCTATTATTATTTTACCAAAATAACAAATTTTTGACAAAAAAAATTTTTTATATAAAATTGACGGGGATGGACATATCCATCCATCCAAGTAGTAAAAAATTGAACTTCTCTCAGATTTACGTAACCTCTTTTTACTTTTAATAATTGTCTTCTTGGCTCAATTACATAAATAACTATTAGGATCTAACCTTACACCATATCCCAGTGGAGGTGTTATCAAAAACAATTGGTGGCTTTAAGATTTGTGTTGACAGTTGTTTGGTGCTTTAAATTGTTTTAAGTAATTTTTTTACAAAAACTATCTAAAATGGTGCATAGTTGTGGTGCAATTTTGCCGACATGTTTTTATTTTACTATTGATTCAATAATACATAGAAATTTTTAAGTATAAACTTAAAGTTTATCAATCTAATACTAAGGTATTCAGTATTCACATTTTCTTGTATTTCCCTTGAAACTGCTGATATTGACACACATTACGCGTCCAGTGCTATAACTTATAAGGTCTAAGGATCTAACACATTCATAAAAGGGACATTTAAGTAACAATCCGCTGTTTAATTTAAAAAATGAAAAGTTTTTAAAACAAATAGTTTTTTGAGATAAATTATTTTGAAGAATATTTATTCAGAGTAAAAGTAATAGTAATAATATCACAAGAAGAAGAAGAAGAAAAAGAAGAAGAGGACGAACAAGAAAAGAAGAAGAATTTTAATAAAATTTAAAAAAAAATACCTATTTTAATTAAAGTGATTTGTGAATTTTGCTAGTATACCATTCTGGAGATAAATAAAATTAATGTAGGAGAAAAATAATGGAAGAGGTAAATTTTGAACGGCCTTAACTTCAAATAATTAACGCTTTATTATTTCCATCGACTTGCGTTTACCATTTGTGGACCCTTTTTTACTTTTATTATCTTTACTTCAACTTTATATTCAATTTTTTTTTAAATTTTCAAAAAACATTGTTAATTGCAGTTACTTTTTGTTTGCAAACATGTTAATAGAGCATATGTAAAGAATACATTATCACCAATTTACAGGCTTTTTTACTTACATTTTTCTTACCTTGGCAAGTTAATTAACATTTATATTTAAAACATTTTTGTGCAAATATAGGTTTTAGGAAGCGTTGATGCGGGAAGACTAAAATTACCTTCATGTAACTGATGCAATTAAGTTTATAAATAATAAGGGTTTATTTTTTAATACAATCGACTTTTTGTATAACAGGCTATAGGATTAGTAGTATTTTCTTTTTTTATAAAACATGTGTGATATGATGGTAATTAATCATAATGGCTTTAATCCCGCATAAACTAATTGGAATTTTGAATAAAATGTCCTTTTATAAAACGTACTTTATAGCTTTTTTTACTTTAAGTCGATATTTTTTAGTGATAAATATAACAAATTCTTGTCCAACGCTGTATGTATGAGTCTATGAGATAAGTTGAAATATTACATATTAAAATCTTGGGGTAATTGTACAAGTGCATCAAAATTATCTGGTAATGGGTCAAGAAAGTATCTTACTTTATAGCTTTTTTTACTTTAAGTCGATATTTTTTAGTGATAAATATAACAAAATATTGTCCAACGCTGTATGTATGAGTCTATGAGATAAGTTGAAATATTACATATTAAAATCTTGGGGTAATTGTACAAGTGCATCAAAATTATCTGGTAATTGGGTCAAGAAAGGTTCTTAAAGAAACATAAAATTGAATGTTTACCTTAATGTTTAGCCCGGTTGGGCTAATTCTAGATTGCTTTAGTCCATATTAGTATCTGTGATACAATTGCTGTGTGCAGTCTCGGTTGCATAGTATGTACCGATTGCGGCAAAGGCCACCTCTGATGGTGTGGATCACCTGATGTTCTTACATCTCGCCTCTGTTGGCTTACCAACCGAGCATATATGCTCAGGGAGTCCTTTGTTTTGAGTGTGTTCCACTACACCAAGTTGCCCGACACTGATGAGACCCAATATAGGTCGCTGTCTGTCGGAATTTGAAGTTAGTGGAACGCACACAAAACAAAAAACTTTGGCGAGGTGTCGGTTCAATTTTTTCTTTTTCATCTGGCTATTTGATATTTGGAAAGAAAATTATTCGAATAAACTCATTAAATCAAAAGTATTTTTTTGTACACTATTTTTTAAATTTTCTTCAATTGGTTGTATTTATTATGTTTCAAAAGGTGACATTTTATACAAAATGTCAAACGTTATTTTTATAAATTGTAATTATCAACATTAATAATATTAATATTATTTGAATTCAGTAAAAATCATAAAACAATTAAGTGGTCTAAATGAAAACAGCGACAACTGCAATATGAATTAATAAATGCGTTGATTAAGAATATCTTCACTTAATGGTAAAAGACAAAAAATGGATATTATGTTGACATGAATTCGAAAATATATTTTGTTTTGTACTATTTTAAAATGCATTTAGAGGACTCAAACATTTTTGTTTGATTTTAAGGCTATGTTTGTATAACTATTATTTTTTGTTGGATTTTTTAAAAATGTCTTGACTTAAAGATATATTCTATTAGAAATAGTTATCAGTAGTTAATTATGCACCAACACATATACAAACCGAATTGGATTATTTGGCAAAACATAAAAAGCAAATTCAGATTATTTCTTAAATTATATTTACAATTAAAAACAACACAATAATTTACTATGATTACTTAGATACAATATACACACAAACTTAACTATAAGAATAATAAATTGAAACCGAGTGCTAAAACCAAGTAAAGTTTCTGAGTTTTTACTTACAACACGAAACACATATAAAATGCACGGTTAAGCTATGCAATTGCAACTTTTCTTCGAAATTTATCAACTTTTCTTCGAAAGAATTCTGCCTTCGTTTATTCTGTAAAAAAACTACTTATTCATTTAAAAATGATGTGCAGTTTATATGCTTTAAATGTAGTCATTGTTGAAAAATTTGCTCTTCAGTAACTGAAATTCAGTTATTCTATCGAGCGTATAGAAATTAATAATTCGTTATAACTTACAACAAATATTATATAAATATTTTACGCTTTAAATAAGTACTAGCAACTTTTTTAAATAAAATATTTTCTCCATATTTTGTTGAATTGCAATTGACCATGGTTGGTCCTTTCATGTCTCCTTAAACATAATAATATTATGTTATATTTATGACAATAATTGATATGTCATTTAACACAAATTAATTAAACTGGTGAAATTTTTTGTTTTGCCACACCCCAACAACTTTTGCTTTATACATTTAAATTCTTATATTTATTTTTTTATTTAAATACTTTAACCAAGAATCATTGTTTATGTAGCTTTTATATTTTTATTGTTAATTAGGAATTATAGCTTCATTTCCATTTAAAGTATTTGATTAAAAAATTTATATGAATTTGAATGTTTGCATATCGAAAAAACCGTTGTGTTACAATATCTCGAAAACAAAGGCTAAATAAGCAAAATAATGATTATTTTTGGAATCAGCGCATCCAAATTACCCTAGAAAAACTGTTAGCCACCATGTGGCAAAATGGCTGTTAACCAGTGTTATTGGTCAGTGTAAATAAATCTTCTAATTTTGGCCAAAACCGAAAAATATTAAAATTAGGAAGTAAGGTTAACATTAGGATAGATTTTTACGGACCTATTTATGCACATCTTTTGGTAATGTTATATTTACCAAATTAAAAACCCACCACTATGGAGTAATCAAACATTTGGTTTCGTGTTTCGGTCGGACACTACTTATAACACAATGTTTATCTGCTTGGCCCTAAAAAATTTAAACTTTATCTTTCAAAAAATATTTAACACACTAAAAACAAGATTTCTTATTTCTAAATTATATTAAAAATTCAATTTTTTTACTATTAACTAATTTTTCCCTAGGAAGAAGAAAATCCTGAGAAAGGCAAAAAAGACCTACTACAAAAAATATCAAGTCTTATTTTTTCAAGCTTCCCAAGCCTCAAACTCAAGCCATTGAAAAAAATGTCCCTTATTTTGATAAAAAAGTTGATTATAAAAATATTGAAGATCCTGATCCTGATGCCGTATTATCTTTACTATTAATTTTAAATGTCCCTTATGTCA
Source organism: Brassicogethes aeneus (assembly GCA_921294245.1). Classification (NCBI taxonomy): domain Eukaryota; kingdom Metazoa; phylum Arthropoda; class Insecta; order Coleoptera; family Nitidulidae; genus Brassicogethes; species Brassicogethes aeneus. The sequence continues at coordinate 80,928,667 of OV121132.1, read as the reverse complement.
TATCAGAGAATCCGATTAAAGAATATTTTAATGACAAAGTTAAGGAAGAAAAAATGGATGATCCTGATTCTGTATTCTCTTTACCTAAATCAATCATATTACCATCAACTTCTGTTAGTGCAGTTCATTTAAGTCAATATTCAGTTGAGAATAAAAATTATATCGGCGCTTTTATAAATCAAAAACATTTCTTAGACGATTTTAAATTTTGTTTGGATTTTTAAAAAATTAATTTTAAACCCTTTGTAACTGCTTTCATGGGGTCCCTAATTACCTCACTGAAAAAATCTGTTTAAAAAGTTGAAATCTAAATTTTATTAAAAAAACAAAACATCTCATTGATCATTTTAAACTTGGTCATAAAATTTAAATTTTAATACATCAATCGAAGTAGTTATTAGGTACTAATAATATTCCCTTATAGTATTAGTATTTTTTTAATTTTAGTTTTATTATTTATTGCTAAATTTAAAAATTAAACTGTTTTTTTTTCTCCATGCTGCTAATGGACTTTTTTGTATTTTAACAAAATGATGCCCCCTGCATTATCCATCACAATAACTTTGCTCTCTTCTAATTTTGTAATTCAAGTATTTTTTTGAAATACCAGTCGGATGTTAATGTTACACTGACCCTTTTTGATTTTCCTTTATCAATGTTTCTTGTACTAATACACTGTAATAAAAGTTTGTTTGTTTTTAATTTGTAAATTTTAGAAATACTTCATTATTATTTTAAAATTGTTATACTTTCATAGCCTTTAAATAATACATTAATTTTGTTTGAAAGTTGAAACGTATTGCTAATAAATTTTCCAATTACATGTAAACTATGTTTGATTTTTCCGAATATTGGGTTACATCAAAGATTTAGTTGCTCGTTAGCCGGTTGATTTGTGTTGCATCAAGTGCAAGAGATCGTTGAGAGAGACGCCGTCTGCGGAGGCGGTGGCGTAACCATAGTTACGTGTTACGACGCCAAGCCAACTGCTCATTAGTGAATTCCGAAAGGCGTCGTTTGAAATGTGTCATAAAAAGCCGTCGACCGTCACCCGTCGACATACAAATACTGATTCACCGTGATCTCTTGTTGAAAACTAGTTGGAAAAACATATCTACGTATACCTTACTTATATATAATATATTATATTATAATACTCTCTTAAAATTAAATAGTAAAATTTAAAAAGTACCAGCATTGTTTACTAATAAAATAGTAGTTTTCACTTTTAAATAGTTATTTTTTACTACTTAAATAGTTAAAGTTTGACTTATTTTAGATAACTAATTTCTTTAATCTTTTTTAATTCTTGCGGCCAAAACAAATTATTGTTAGAGTTATGGTTAAATGGTCCATAAAAACAAAACAAACAAATGTGCAAAAAGTTTAGCTCAAAACAGCAACACAAAAGATATTTAACTTAATTTAAATATTATAAATATTTATAGACAGATATAACTGATTTTTATACACTGTTTAAAATATCTGCGGTGTAAAGAGTAATCTTAAAATAGTGTCAAAATCCAACACCAAGTGGTGTTAATATATCACCATGATTTATGGTTGAAAATTTTATATACAGCAAACACCAAAACGGTGTAAAAATATTTGAGAAGTGCAAAGGCGGTGTGGATCACGTGATGTTCTTAAATCTCGCCTCTGTTGACTTACATGAAGAACATATAAGCTCAGGTAGTCCTTTGCTTTGGTGTGACACTACAAGTTGTTCGATACTAAAGAGACCTTAAATAGGTGGAAACAGCTGTCAATACTTGAAGTATTTTAAGTTAGTGGAACGCAATAAATACATTATCTCTAGCGAGTTGAAGGTTCCATTTTCTGGAATAATACCACTGGTAATATACTAGTACTGCGTCAAGGAACTTCCTGTTTCTTTTTTCTTTCCTTTTTTCTGTGTAGTATGATTTAATTTGACCACAAACACATAATATTTAACACTGAAAAGGAGTTCAATTTACACCAGGTAAAATTTATTTTAATACTGTGTGAAAGTTAAATTACCACTATTTTAGTATTTGAATTAACACCGGACCAACGAACCACATTTAACACCATTTTGGTTTGTATCGATATAGACCATGTATGGTGTTAATTTGGTGTTAAAATGGTCATGAAATTTTGAACAGGGTAAAACTAGCAGTGGCTTGACTATTTCATTCTGTAGAATTTGACTTATTATAAGTGACTGCTTTTGACCAGTAGCGTGCCGTGGGTCTAAGGGCGGAGGGGGCAAACTTTCTTTCTTTATTTGATACAAAAGTGTCAACTAATTAGGGCGCCAAATGCGGTCCCCCTTCCCCTGGCCCCTATACGGCACGCCAGAGCTGCAACAAGTCAGTTTTAAAAAGACTTAAATCTTAAGTCTTAAGTCAATTCTAAAATCAAAATGATTTAAATCTTAAGTCAATTCTAAGATAAAGTTCAAATGATTTAAGTATTAAGTCTTTAAATTAAATCATTTTCTTTCAAGTCAAGTCATTTTCGCAAATTCTTAAATCAATATAAAGTGATTTAAGTCATCTTATGACTTACTTCCTTTAGTCTATATTTTTTATTTAAATCTTGATCTAAGAGTTAAGTCAATAAAATGACTTGAATCAAAAATTGTGATTTAAATCAAAATAATTACCCTTAAGTCAATACAACGATTTTTTAAATGTTAATAATAATTTTATGGTATTAATGATACTGATATTATTAATCTGTTGTAGATACAGATTATAATAAACCACTATGTTAAAAATTTAAAACGATTTAACACTAACAAACAAAATAAAAACTTAAAACACATTTTTTGAGTATATAGTAGACAATAAAAATAAAAACTTAAACCACCTTTTTTAGTACAGTAGACATACAGGGAGGCTACTTTTTTATATACATAAATGGGTAACTTCTAAACGGTAATAGATTCAAACTCTGTTAAAATAGATAAAAGTTAAAGCATTTTTCTTAAAATCACTGTATTTCAAAAACTGATAACTTGTTGTTTTGTTAACTTTTGTTAGCTGGTTTAACATCCATCTAGAAAAAAAAATATTCCTCCCTTAAGGGAGTAATGATGGGAAGTTACAAACTCTCGATTCACGACCGCTCAAGATGTACGACTGCTCACGTCTGTAATAATTCAATACTATAGTATTGAATTATTATTATAGTATACTCACTTTCACGCACAATCACGTTTGAATAATTTTATTCACGCACAATCACGTTTTTTTGTCGTAATTATTTACTTAAACAAACCGAAACACCCTGTATGATATAAACACGTCTTTATAATATTTATTTGTCCTTACAAGTTTGTTTCCACTTTGCACTAATAATCACAAATTAGACCTAACTTCGCACGAACACGACGTTTTTTTATTTACTAGCGGTAGCAATTGTAGGTAGGAAATTAAAGGAGTTTTTGATCTGCTGCCGCGTGAACCCCTGGCAGTTCAAAAGAAAATGCCGTTGTTAAAAATTTATAAAAAAAAATATATGAAAAATCTTACTTAAATATTTTTTAAAAAGACTTAAATCTTTTTCAAAAAGACTTAAATCTTTTTTTGACTTAAATTGTTTCTATCTGACTTAAATCGTATGCCTTTTTATTAATGACTTAAGTTTTTTCTATTTTGAAAAAAAATTTTAAGTCACAAATCATTTTGAAGATTACTTAAATTTTAAGTCTTAGGTCAGTTTTAGAGAAATGACTTATTACCAAATGACTTAAGTCATTAAAACGATTTAAATCAAAAAAACGATTTAAGTTTTCTGAGAGCTTGCAGCTCTGCGGCACGCTACTGTATATGACTTCTAATTAGTCATTTTTGACGAGAGTACACTATAATTAAGTTGTGTTTCAAAATTAAACCTTATTTTTGTTATTTTAATGTTTAAATAAATAGTCCTATTATTTATATAAAAAGATCGAAAACAATTCCAAAGACGTTTCAAAAATAAAAAGTTAAAATATATTAATAATAACAAAGTTGAAAAAATAGTAAAATTATGATGTCTTAAACAAATAATTTCGTAAAATAAAACTAAATGGTGCAATATAGACAAGGCAGAGACAGCTCATATCATAGGCTATGATTCATAGCAGAGTATTTGTACATTTTACTGCCGATGTGCCAGCCCAGGCAGTAGGTTTTGTGCGAGGCAATTAATAAATTTTTGCTGCCAGATTTTGTAAACTATTCTTATTTAAAGCATTTAATTAAATCTAAAAAAAAAATAAGATTTTGTTACATTATTTTTAGGTTAGGTCCAACTGGCATGATAACATTGTTTGCACTGAGGTTTATAATAATTCATAGATGACCGAAGGTAATAATTTGACTTTTGAACAATTATAATTACAATAATTAATATTAAAAGTATAAAGTAAGGTTAGATAGCTTTAGATCTGTCAGCAGTTATCAAATTTTTACACTGTAAAAAACTTCACCTGTTTGGTCTAAATTATTTTTACGGCATAGGAGAAAATCAAATACTTTTGTGGTAATCGTTGACAATAATAAAGCTTAAATAATAGAACGCTACTGCGATACTGGGATACCATGGTATCCCATGATAAACCATGGTATAAGTGAAAAAGCAGCCACTAATAACTGTAGTAACTAGTCATTATTGACTAGATCATTTTTAGAGAGTAGGTAGAACGCTTGAAGATAAATTCATCATTGGAAAAAAAATATAATTACCTATAGGAATATTCGTTTAATGCAAACCCAAATATAGCAAACATTCGGTGAAAACGAATAATGGCATCGTTGCTTAGAAAATGAATTTTTTCACTGGCAAAGCAAAACTCGAATGTAAAGTGACATTTTTGTGTGAAAAGTGACAGGTCTGTGTGAAAAGTGACAGGTCTGTGTGAAAAATAATTGACAGCTGTCAAACACGTTTTTAGGTGATTTTGTTATGTATTTAAAAATAATAAAAAATAAAAGGGTCGTAAAAAAACATTGTACTTCAAGCTCGTGCTAATGCACACTCGTCAACAACTTAAACACTCGCATGAAAAAGTCGCTTTTCAACACTTGTACAACAAATAACTATTACATGATATACTATACTTCTTTACTCTGTATAATGTTTTAGAGTTTCATTGGTATTTTTAGAATCAAATACAACATAAAAAACATACCTTATGGTTCTGTTATAATGTATCATTTATAGCAAACATATCGTAATAGTTTTTATGTAATAAAGCTGAAAAGTGAGTCTTTTTGTGCTTAGCTCAAAGTTTGACAATTGAACGAAGCACAAAAAGACTTCTCAGCTCATGTTACACATGGTCACAAAATCTTAACAAGGTATGACGTACTCCATGGACGAACCCTTGAAAAAAATAGTATATTACACTACAAGGGCAGAAAGTGTGAGATTCCTGCACTGCGCGCCATGATGCCCGAGGCGAAGCCGAGGGCATCATGGCGCGCAGTTCAGGGCTCTCACACTTTATGCCCGTGTAGTGTATACTATTTTTCTTACTACCTCGGCCGAAAATACAACCCGGCCGAAAATACGGGAAAAAATTAAATGTGTATTTATGTACCTATCTCCATTTAAAGAGCTTGATAAATAAATAACAGTAGGCCGTGAATTCAGCGGTGCCAATACAGTAAAAATAAAACGTTGTATTTTAATTAACAAATTACTACTTTATAACAAATAAAAGTACCATTAAACACTTAAAACAACATAAAAAGTAAAAAAGTAAAAACAAAAATTGTTTATTTGTTGTTATAATTGCAAAATTATGGTTTAAAACTGTCATATTTTTGTGTTTCTCATGTTGGCAGTACGAAATTTAAATGTTAAGCACACGACTAAAAAATTTTTACTCTCGCTATTAGAGTGTGCGCGTATAGCTTGACCAATGCATAAAACGTAAACTTTCTGCCGTGGAATCGGGGACGAAACAACGTATTTTGAGTCGAGGTAGTAAGAAAAATGTTTTTAAACCTTAATAAAAAAATATACCTTTTTTAACGGCAAACTATTTATTTATGAACTATTTTTCAAATAACAAAGCATTTTTTCTCCCATGTTTAAAGCATACATTGCCTAGGTATGTTAGTTATGTTTATGTTTATGTTTATCAATCTCTGGTTAAGTTCCAGTTAATCTATCTTATAGTTAAATTCCATATATATATATATATATATATATATATATATATATATATATATATATATATATATATATATATATATATATATATATATATATATAATTTAAAATATATAAAAATCTGGTAGGGTGAGATGGTTATTTTTTTAAACGTTTGCTTGCATGATTCATAAAATTACAAATAAAAAATATTTTTCATAATTTTTTTCTGATAACGAATGAATTTTTTGTATGTGATGAATTACCCCAAAAATTATGCCACATTGGAATAGACAAATGCATAATACACATTTAGGATTGTCACTTTTGAAACAAAAAATCTTAGATTAAAGATTAAAAATATATATTTAATATTTTTTTTTAAAACAACAAAACTTCACCTAAAAGGTAAATTGAAGTACTGAACTTAATGGTACATTCATTACACAGCCACACAAAAAAAAAATTGTGTTCTGATCTGGGGGCCTGACCATATTTTCTATATATTTTTGGGTTCGCTGAATCCGAATCCGAGGTCTATTTAACCCCATCACACCAGGATTTTGCCATAACCTTAAAAAACCCATCATATAAGCTATTACTATATATAACCCTGAGAATGTGGTTTTAATATAAAAATCCAAGCTCTTAAATATCACAACTTTATAACTCACATAACTCCATAACCCCATAACCCATTTAACCTCATAACTCAATGTACATCAACCACGTTTGTCAGATATTTAACTTAATATGTACGTTATTTTAATAACCGCATAACTTTAGTCTCTTCAAAGCTAAATGTCTGACATACGTAACTGTTGGAATTGATGTTGATGGGGTTAAATGGGTTACAAGGTTATGGGTTTAAGTGGTTTATGGGATGGGGTTAAAATGGTTATTGGGTTTAATAGCTTGGGTTTTCAGATCACAATTTCATCCTAAGGATTATATGTTTAAATAGATGATGGGGTTAAGTGGGTCATGGGGTTATGGGGTTAAGTGAGTTTTAGGCTTATAGTGTTTAGGAGCTTGGGTTTTTAGACAACAACTTAATATTTAGGGTTATATGCGTTTAATAGCTTAAATTATAGATTTTTTGAGGTTATGTCAAAATCCTGATGTGATGGGATTAAATAGACCTTGGATTCGGATTTAGCGACCCCAAAAACATAAAAGAAATATGGTCAGACCCCCAGATCAAAACACAAAAAAAAATTGTGTTTTGATCTGGGGGCCTGACCATATTTTCTATATATTTTTGGGGTCGCTGAATCCGAATCCGAGGTCTATTTAACCCCATCACATCAGGATTTTGCCATAACCTTAAAAAACCCATCATATAAGCTATTACTATATATAACCCTGAGAATGTGGTTTTCATATAAAAATCCAAGCTCTTAAATATCACAACTTCATAACTCACATAACTCCATAACCCCATAACCCATTTAACCTCATAACTCAATGTACATCAACCAAGTTTGTCAGATATTTAACTTAATATGTACGTTATTTTAATAACCGCATAACTTTAGTCTCTTCAAAGCTAAATGTCTGAGATACGGAACTGTTGGAATTGATGTTGATGGGGTTAAATGGGTTACAAGGTTATGGGTTTAAGTGGTTTATGGGATGGGGTTAAAATGGTTATTGGGTTTAATAGCTTGGGTTTTCAGATCACAATTTCATCCTAAGGATTATATGTTTAAATAGATGATGGGGTTAAGTGGGTCATGGGGTTATGGAGTTAAGTGAGTTTTAGGCTTGTAGGGTTTAGGAGCTTGGGTTTTTAGACAACAACTTAATGTTTAGGGTTATATGCGTTTAATAGCTTAAATTATAGATTTTTTGAGGTTATGTCAAAATCCTGATGTGATGGGGTTAAATAGACCTTGGATTCGGATTCAGCGACCCCAAAAACATAAAAGAAATATGGTCAGACCCCCAGATCAAAACAAAAAAAAAATTTGTGTGGCTGTGTTATTAATAGTAGTAGTAGTAAATATCTTTATTGGAATAAACCAAAAGGCTAATGACCGGGGTCTTTCTGCCCATATAAATACATTTATATATTAACAATAAATTTGGTAAAAAATTATTTGACATAATTATATATATATAAAAAAAAGAAACAATATTTAATTAACTTGAAAATCTAAGATTACTTTCCATAGGGTCTTCTTTGGGAATTTTCTTTTTATTGGATTACCTTCTGAGTCTGGGAAAATGAAGGGTTCAATAATATCCAAATTTGAGGTTGTATTGCTGAATTTCTCAGACAGTTTCCGTGATCTCTCTGTAATTGTTATAAGGTTGGTCATTTCATATAGGAGCAAATTTGAGGGGTTGTGCAATGGATTTTGTGGATGTCTAATCTTGGTTAAGTGTCGAAGGCTAATTATTTCAGATCTCTCCAGATTCCTCAGGGTTGGACTTCTGCAGTTTTGGAAGATGATGGAACCATAATCTAGCAGTGGCCGACAAATCATCTTGTAGATGTTGGTAACTGTTTCAGTGCTTATACCTTCCTTTTTAAAAGTTAAGGATTTGAAATGTTTTGCCCTAGTGACTATTTTTTGTTTTGTGGTTTTTGTGTGAAAATTCAAGTTAAGTTTAGAGTCAAAAATCATTCCGAGATATTTAATATTGTTTGTGGGGGAGATTAGTTGGTTGTCAATTGAAATTTGTGGTGAGGTATCTTTTATTTTGTGATTAAATATGATAAATTGGGACTTTCTGGAATTAATTCTTATTCTCCATTTTGAAAACCAGTCAGATATAATATTAATCGATTCTTGAAGGTTAGCTACTGCAGTTGAGCGAGATTTGTGATTTGCAGTGTCGTCAGCATACTGTAGGATATAAGTTTTTAGAGGCATAGAGGTGGTATCTATTATATCATGAACATAAAAGTTGTACAGTGTTGGAGAGAGTGGGGTATTATTAATATTAATATTGATATAGGTAAACCCATACTCTCTAAATTTTTTGTTCTGTGTTCTATCAACTTAAGGCCATTATTTTAAAACCATTGAAATATATTTTTTAATATTAGTTAATAAATCATTTATGTGGAGAATTTAAAAATTGAAATAGTATCAACTGTCTTTAGATAAGACAGGGTTTTACTATTCTAAAGTTTCATGATCCTATTAACAAAATTGAATATTGGCAATATTACATTGCTAATTCCGTATTACTACTTTTAACGAAACCATATTTTATAAATCTTGTAGATATTTATATTTCTAGTATTTTTGAAAAAGTAGGTAATAAGGAAATAAGTTTGTAGTTATTAACATTAGCCAACTTTATTTCATCCGGAAAAAACGCCACTTAAATAAAATAATGACTATATATAAAAACATTTTGGAGTTAATGGATTCAACGTTGTTGGCGTTAAGTTTTGGTGATGGCAAATTTAGTTATTATATGTTAGCAAAAAATACAACTGAGAAAACTAATGGGGTTATAATGTACATTACTTTATGACCCCATTAATTTTCAAATTTTTTATTGCATTTGGAATCTACGCATACGAGTTTTCCATTAAAACATTTTTCAATTAAAAAAAAACATGATTTAAAAGACTTCGATGACCTTGAAGACAGCTCGTTACGTCACGATACTCTTGGAGTAAAAGTTGTGTCAAGACTTACGAATGATTTATGTGCAAAAATAAAAATACGAGCATAACCAATTTCGTTGACAGTTCAAACCTTTTTAATAATGCATTATTTTTGTAACATCTTTATTTTATAGTCAGTTATATACTTCCAAAACAGATTTAACCATTTGGCATTAATAAATTTTCCAAAGAATGTAAAATATTAATTTTGAAAATCTGAACATTTAGTTTCGAAAAAGACGTTGTGGTGCGTCGTCGACGACGCTATTTTAATACGGGCCCGCGCTTCATTTGCAGCGAACAGATTTTCCATTGTGTTCAGTTTTCTTTCAGCCACCGAGACCGCATGCTCCGTCGCTGATCCCATCACAATGGATTATTAACGTTTTACCCTTCAACATTTTTAGTTTAAAAACGGTAATTAGTCAATACTTATTTCTTACTAACAATACGTAGGTAGGTATATTTAGAAAAATCTATACTAAAATAAAAACAACATTGAAAAGATTGAGCACTAGCACAGCACAACTTTTTTTTTTTTAAATTCCTGCAATAAAAAAGCATTGGGAACAAAAAATGTGGCCATTGACAAAATGAACCATTGGGAAAAGATCCAATGATAAGATCATACTTGGTGCAGCATTGGAGAAGGATAAAGCAATTCACAAAAATGTCGAAAGCTGAGTATGCAAAAAAAAGTCCTCAGATTCTAAGATTGCAGAAAATTTATAAAGTAATGACTGTGTCAGAAGAGCTTAGAGTGGCACTTTAACACTTTCACACTTTTTCCATAGTAACCTTTTCTTACGCTTACAGCAGGATATAAGAGTGATGGTGAAACGATGGTCATATGGCAGATAACTGCTAGTCATGGTTTCCAACAAAAATAATAAAATAAGAATTTTTGAAATAAAAAATATCTTCTTTTAAATGAAGACACCAAATGGAGTTTGAGTTTAAGATTTTGATAAAAAATAAGGATGATATTTAAAGTATCAAATATAAAACACTGTTCCCCTTTAATTTTTTGGATTTTTTTTTGTTTGATGGACAGTCTGTAATTGTGGTAATTTTTATTAATATTAAAAAAATATATTATCTGACATCTAACATTCATGGATACCCTTGTTTTGACAAAAATCTTTATAGAAATTAACTGTCAGATAAACTACTGGAACTTAACCGGAGTGATAAAAATAACAGAACAAGGCCAAGTATCTTAATAAGATAAAGATAGGGACTAAATTACTTAAAAGTTACATTTTTGTTTAATACCCAAAAGACCATTCTCAATTTTTTTTTTCATCAAAATTCAAAAACAGAACAATTTTTAGTGTTTTGATTTGAGGGGCTCGGTGCAAGAACTCTCCATATTTAAAAAATGTCGAGGAGACAAGAAAAACCTTGTTAAAAATTATTTTATACAGTATAATTTCTGCGGTATCTCCTGTATCTGATATATTTAGTTAACGCTAACGTGGATCTATACGGCAAATACCTCAACTGAATTTAGCAAAAATATGGAGATACCCGGTTCTTGAAAACATTCGATCTAATGGGGTTATAAAGTAATGTACATTACTTTATGACCCCATTAATTTTCAAATTTTTTATTTAAAATCTACGCGTTTTGAAAAAAAACATGATTCAAAACGCTTCGATGATCTTGAAGACACGTCACGTCACGATACTCTTGGAGTAAAAGTTGTGTCAATACTTACGAATGAATTATATGCAAAAATAAAAATACGAGCATAACCAATTTCGTTAACAGTTCAAACTTTTTTACTTGTTAGGTTATAAACAAGTATAAAGTTCTTAAAATTTTGTTTAAAATTTAAAATTTGCACCTCTAGAATAAACTTTACTGCTATTTTTAAACAATTTAAATACTTTGAATAATATGAATATAACCTAGAAACCGATGTTAAATTTCCTCATTCGTAAGTCATACACTAATAGTATCGTGATATCATGCTACTGCGGTTTTCAAAATCATTTTTACTAAAAACTTTATACCTAGCAAAAATCGTTTTTTAACTTTACGTAGTCACTTTCACATTCTGGCATTTTTAGGACAAGAGTTTTTTTTTAATTTATTAAGAAAATAGTATCAATTCACGATTGTAAGCTATTAACAAAAACAGTTCCTAATTTATTATCATAAATTAAAAACGATTTGTTATCTACTTATAAAAAAAATCATAAAAATAGTGTTTAAAATAAATTTATTCTGTAATAATTACACAAATTTACCTGAATAATACTTCCCGTAACACTTCCAATCATAATAATTTTTACACCTGCAAATGCAAAAGCACCTGATACCATACAATCAGACGCAATTTTCTGAAACCATAAAATTTGGCAGAAGTTTTTTCGATGAACTTAAGTATAGCCTTTTAAAGTTAATAACAGGTAATTAATGGAACGCGCATCGAACGAATATAGGTAATTACAAAGCCATTTTAATCATTCCACTATTAACATTTAAAATCAATTTTATCCGACAGTCGTGCGAAACAATTCTGTAAAGCACCAATGAAAAATTTAAAATATTTTAAGTGTAATAAAGTGTTTTTGATTAAGGCATACGCTAATGGAGAAAAAAAATATTTAAAAGGTTCATACCATAATTTAACTGCATTATTTTTTTAAATTTATTTTCAAGAAAATAATATTAAAGATATAAATTTTATTATACAAAACATTACCAAATAACATTAAACAATTTGCAATAATAACTCTGTGGTAGTTTTTGACACTTTCTTTCGTATTTCATCGATGACGCGACTACCCTTAATTTTAAGGTGGTCAATTTTTTTTCTGGCTTTGGACTTCTAGCCAGCCACTAAATTGTATAATTTTACATAGTACAAACACAAATTAACATTCGTGGAATTCGAACCCACGACCTCTCGGCTTGTAGTCAGGAGCGCTAACCACTACACCGAGGACGGTGGGTCATACTTATTTTATAAAGTTGACCGATTTTTTTCTAATTCGCTATAAATTTTTTTTAAAACGTATAATATTTATTGATCTTTAAAAAAAATTATTACATTTTGATATAGGTACTTATTCTATAAACAATAATTTAATTTTAGACATGAATTTAATTCAATTTAATTTAATTAAATGAGTGTCTACAAGAGTTTATAAACGAGTTGCATACTATACTTTTTCTGCGACAACTACTTATTATTATCTAAAATGAATTTAAATGAAATATTTGTATAAAACGTCCTTTATAAAACAATAGGGTATCCAACTTGGTAATCTGTATTACCGGCGCGCGGGTGTAAATTGAAATGTATGCCTTGAAAAAGGACCGTTTAAATCCTATATAGAAGCAGTTTTTCACAGTGAAAGTAAAGAAAATGTTTTATTGTCACTCAACGGTGGAGTATGCACCCGAAATTAAGTTAAATCTAGTTTACTGCCGGCGAAATTAAATAAACTTTTCACTTAATGGCGTTGAGACACTATTTAATACTTTTGTATTTTTGTATTGAGTTAATAAAATAATTTTTGTATTACTTATTATTTTACAAGAAAGGCTCTTTATTTGAACGATTGTATGACATCTGACAACTGTCAACTGACTTAAAACTAACTTCAGCCAATGACTAAAAACCTGTTGCTAACTTCATCTTGTTAATTAAAGTACAACTTGTCATTGTTTATTTACTTTCACTTGGTGTCATGAAAACATGTACGATAATGGGCGTTTTAATGGTGGAAGTAGAAAAACACAGTTTAATGTAAGCCGTTATAGAAGTTCTTCTTTTTGGAGAATGTATGATGGCTCAGCAACGTTTTCTCTTCTTTATTCGTATTTTCTTTTTTTTTTTTATTTTTTCCTATTGTTTATATTTTCATATTTTCTTCTATTCTTAAGAAAACAAGAAGGAAGTTCAACTTTGTCTTTGGTGGTGTGCGGATTTGCTTAATGATATAGTCTGAAATATGACCTATTTTACCCAGGAGAGACAAGTCGAAGTCCAGTCGTAGAAATACGATCGTATTTATTGAAAATATTCCTTGCTTTAACCTTATAGCGACGTCTTTAGGGATTTATACAACTAGTTTGGTGGATTTTTTAAGATTCCCTTGTACATATACGTTTTGTCTAATGGCGGATGGATCTCTCTGAAACCATTAGAAGTGGATCTCTCTGAAACCATTAGAAGTTAATACTGAAAAGTCGAAAGACAAAGTATACTATAGAAAATTTAAGAATAAAACATCAAAGGATTCAGATGGTAAAAATATGACAAAAATAAATGATATATAGAAAAGCATTAAGTGATAAAATTTAATACAAAACGCAGGACGAGGATAACTTTGCCGTTTGAATTAAAAGGGAATGGCACAAGTAGCATTATAGTGACGAAAACTGATATTGCAACTTACGTTAAAATAACTAAATCTATCACTATACAGTTAAAATATCTTTATATTCTATTAGCGCAGTTGTAATTATAAGATTTGCACCAGCATAATATACTTCATACTTTTATAACCTTTTGGTGTATTAGTCTGGTATCTGAAATGTTATGACCACTTTTGACACCACCTTATAGTTTTAAAGTGGATTATGAATAGTAACGGCAACCAAACCACATAACTTAAGTATTACTTGGAAATGGTGGTAGTAGTAGTAAAGTATACCAGTTTTTGGCAACGTTTTTAAAACTTTTCACAAACCTTGAATGTGGCAAAACTTGATTATATATTTCGGTGGTCATTGCCACGTTCTTGCTACATGCTTAAGTGATTTCTACGGTTGGCAAAGGATTACCACTTTAAAGTTTCCTTCTTTAAAAGCAGACCTGTTTACAAGTAGTCGCCATTATAGGAAAATAAATTTTTAGTTTTAAATAAATAATTTCGGTTTTTACCGCACCAAATTTAACACGTTAATACATAATTATTGGATTCAGGTTAACAAAAATAATAAACAAATTATTTGAGGACTCTAGATAACAATTTTTTAGATCCTCTTAGTTTACAAGTTTTTATATATTTTTTTCATTACCACATAGTATGATACCCATGTTTGACAGTAAACTTGTATTCGAGTTACAATAGAACCGTTTATATCACGTGGCAGAGATTTTGGCAATATACTTTACAGTTCCAATTTTAAGTGGCCGATACGTTTCATACACTAAAAATGCTACTTGGGAAGCCAGACAGACCCAACCAAGTCAGAACGACCGACTTTTTATGATTGTATAGTCATAGTAGCTGAAACCAAAGAACTGAAAGAAGAAGAAGACAAGAAAATACGAATACTTAATATAAATTTCCTATTCAGAAAGTATGTTTAGCCAAATTTGGCAAAAAGTTCAAAATAAATAATTATTTCATCAGTATCAATATTTTAAGCCTAACGTGAAGTTTAAAATACATTAATTATCTAATATACATTTATAAATTTTATACTCTAATATTATTGTTTATTGCATATTCTTCCTCACAGATATTAATATAATATATTAATATATTTATAATAATTATGTATTAATTTATCATACACAGTATGCATGCAAGCCATGGCGTCAAATACTCATCACCAAAATTTTCAATTTAAAAATTTCAAATAACGTTTACTGATTAAGACCATTCTCTATTTGATAATTTACCCACCATCTTACATATAATAGAATTAAAAACCTTACCCAACCTACATTTTTTAACGTAATACTTAATTTCGTGAAATACTGTTCTCCTTATCCTTTCAAAATCAACAACAAATCATCATCTTTTTTTGATTCATTTCAAAATATAAACACTTTGACATAATAATATTATATGCTGATGCAACAAAAAACAATAATGGAACGGAGCAATAATTAATAATACCATTCTGAAAACTTACAATATACACTGAGAGATGACAGATATACTGCGGGCTGTTTGACAAATCAGAACAAAAAAAATTAATAATTGTCACTGACTCCAAGGATTACAAAAACTTCATACCTCCAATTCGAAAATCCACAGCTTGCTACTAACACATATTAAGGTAAAGTTTGTATGGGTCTTGTGCCATATAGGAATTCCAGGGAATATTAAAGCCATACTAGACCTCGAAATAACCTGTGATGCCCTAAAACAAGTATTGTAAATACTATATACTTGAACAATGGCAAGCTAGGATACTATTATAATCTAAGGTAGCAAGCTGTGGTAGCAAGCATCATAATAAGTGGATAATTATTTAATATTTTTTTAAAACTATGTTTATTGTTCTTTTATCATGTTCTTTTCAAAAGAAGGAACAAGCTGAACTTTGTATCTTAATGGTTCTAGTTGGACAAAACAAACTACATATTTATTATAATCATTATTTTATGTTTTTCATTTTAATAGTTACTGTACTTATTAAATTGTAATATAATCTACTATTTTACTACATGTTTCTATAATACTTTTTTTACAGTTTATCTGATTTTATTTATTTAATAAATTGATATTCAGTATTTGATATGTTGAACGGTTTTCATAAGGTCGAAGGGGTCGAGCCCGGGATTACCAGAAATGATAATTATCAATCAACCCATTTTTACAATGAATGCTAGGTAATCATTACCTGGTAATGCCCCTGATGTGAGGTTTTGTGATATTGTCTTATTTTATTATTATTGATAATCATTTTATTTTGCTATATTTGATTTGACCTGACTTATTGTATATGTTATTTATTACTGTATACACCAATTTTATTGCATCACTCATATGCACCACTATACTGCCCTACTATGGAAAAAGGCTAAACTGCTAAACAAGAAATTTGTGGGAAATTAGCATAAACTACATTTTTATAAAAACAATAGGTATTTAATTGATTTTTTTAACTTATAGATAGTTTTCTGCATTTCTGTGTTGAATTAAGATACAAAATTTCCTTAACTTTACCTTAGCTCAAGAAAACGCATTTGGTATTTTTTGGTAGTTACTGCTTTACTACATATTATTATTGTAATATATTTTTTCTACTCCACCTTTAAAACGCCCTTTATCGTACATGTTTCCATGACACTAAGTGACCTTTTAAATACACATTGACAAGTTGTGGCTTTATGGCGCTTTAGTCACGGGCTGAAGTTAGCAACAGGATTTTAGTCACGGGCTGAAGTAAGTTTTAAGTTAGTTGACAGTTGTCAAATGTCAAACAATCGTTAAAATAAAGTGCCTTTCTTGTAAAATAATACTAAATGTGAAAATTATTTTATTATCTCAATACAAAAATACAAAAGTATTAAATAGTTTCTCAACGCCAATATTTGAAAAGTTTCTATGAACAATGTACTGACCTTTTAATTTCGCCGGCAGTAAACTATAACTTAAATTCGTACACGGACTCCACTGTAAAGTGCTCATAAAACATTTTCTTTACTTTCACCGTGAAAAACTGTCAATTTTCAAGAAATACATTTCGATTTATAACCGATTTATATTCTGTGTTTATAAAATATAAATATTTGACATTTGACGGTGACACATAGATTCCCCTATTGTTTCATAGATGGCGCTCTATACAAATTTTTGATTTAAATCATTTTAAGATAATAATAAGTATTTGTCGTAGAAAAAGTATAGTATGCATCTCGTTTATAAACTTTTCTATACACTCATTAATTTAAGCACTCGCTCGTGCCTAAATTAAATTCGTGTATAAAATGGCGTTTATCAAACTTGATACATAATATACCACGACCATTTATTATTGTTATAATACATTTTATGTTTTTACATTGTTGTTGTTTGTTGTTGTACATTGATATACATATACAGGGTGTCCCGGAAAATGTGGGAAATCTCTCGGATTCAGATAGAACATTAAAAAATAAGATGACAAGTTCCCATAAATTTTTTTCCTAGCGGCCCTCCCTACGGAGATACGGCCTCCTAAAGGACGCCACTGGAAATCAGATTTTCTTGAATAACTTTTAAACTACTTAATATAATTTAATGAAAATTTAATGAGATAAACAGTAGTAAGGACCTCTTAAAATACTGTCCTTAAAACATAATTAGCTTGTTTAGTTTACCAGGGGCTTACATTTTTAACACCCTGTATGATAGGGAGTTAAAAAATAATAAATTTGGATACCTTGAACATTAAGCTAAAGAAAAGGTACTCTTTTTTATTGTCCATAAAATGAACCGTTTTCGAGAAAAAAAATAATAAAGAATTAATGTTTTATTTTTATTAAAAAGAACCATGATTTCTAATTTTTTGTCTGCAACAAAGTGTGATACGAAAGTCATTCAAGAAACAGAAAAGTTTTAGTTTAGGTTATTTAATCCGACAAAATTGCAAGATTCTTAAAAATTCAGTCTTGTCCCAGAAAGGCACCTTAACAAAAATTATTTTTAGAAATATGTTTTTCTTGAAATTATTTAAAAAACAACCTTAAAAAATAATGTACAGAAAAATTAAATTAGAAATAATCAATTAAAAACTTCATAAGTGGGTTCAATATAGGCTCCGTGAACTCTAATACACTCGCGGGCACGACGAATAGAGGACTGCTGTACTCGCCACAACAACCCAGCATTGTTCCTTATCGCATCACAATGAAATGTGATTCTCTGTAAAAGTTCCTCCCTAGTATCAACCGGAGAGGAATACACCAAGGTTTTGAGATGTCCCCACAGGTGAAAATCCATTGGCGTTAAGTCGGGAGAGCGTGGAGGCCAGGCAATGGGACCTCCTCTGCCTATCCAACGGTTTGGATAGACGTTATTCAGATAGTCCCGTACAGCAACGCTAAAATGAGGTGGGGCTCCATCATGCATAAAATACATGCGCTGGCGGGTTTCAATTGGCAAATGCTCTATTAAATCCAGAAAAGCATTCTGAAGGAACTGTAAATAAATTTCACCATTCAATCGTGGCGGCAATACGCATGGTCCAATCAAAAAATTGCCAATTATTCCTGCCCAAACATTAATTGATTGGAACTGATATTGATAATGATGAACAACAGTGGCATGAGGGTTTTCATCAGCCCATACATGCGAGGTATGTAAATGTACAATACCATTTTTGGTAAACCCTGCATCATCGGTAAAAAGAATAGAGCTAATGAAGTTTGGATTTGTCCGTTGCTGATCTAACATCCAGTTTGCGAACTGGATTCTACGAGGAAAATCTTGAGGAAGTAGTTGATGCACTTTTTGCAAATGATAAGGTTGTAACAACTGTTCTTTAAGTATTTTATGAATTATCGTTTTTGACGTATGAAGCTGCGAGGCTAATCTTCGAGTGCTTATTGAAGGAGTATCAGCTACACTATCCAAAATATTTTCCTCCAATTGCACCGTACGTACTGTTCTTCTCACACCAGCATCAGTACTTGTTTTCCCAAAACTTCCTAAAAATTATTAAAGAAAGTCAATAATGTTGCCTTATTAACTGAGAATCGCCCACCAGTCTCTCTTAGACGTTGATCAAATCGCTGAAATGTTTTCTGATTTGTATCCCATTATTTAATTAAATTTACTAAGATATTCAAAATTCAATAAATTAATATCGAAGTAAAGAATCAACGTGCTAACAATATGAAAGATGACAAGATTTAAAATACACACGTCAATGCAAGATATTTATTATTTCGTAGGTACCATAGTAACGTTTGTAAAAACAGTGCGTTTTTTAATGCTAATGACAGTTTTATTTCAATTACTTTCGAATCACACTTTGTTGCAGACAGTGTTAGGTACAACATTTTTTCTACAAGCGTGCGGAAAGTGTCTACAAGCAGAGAATCTCGAAATTTTCTTTATCGGTTTCCATTTTAAGTTTTATTTTTTTTTGTTTCCACACGCATAATCGTGCGGAAAGTTGCACTTTTCCGCTTGTAGAAAAAAAATTAGAAATCATGGTCTTTTTAATAAAAATAAAACATTAATTCTTTATTATTTTTTTTCTCGAAAACGGTTAATTTTATCGAGAATAAAATAATAGCTTAATGTTCAAGGTATCCAAATTTATTTTTTTAACTCCCTATCATACAGGGTGTTAAAAATGTAAGCATTAAAATATACAACCTAGTGCGCCCCTGATAAACTAAACAAGCTAATTATGTTTTAAGGGCAGTATTTTAAGAGGTCCTTACTACTGTTCATATTAAATTTTCATTAAATTATATTCATTAAATTATATTAAGTAGTTTAAAAGTTATTCAAGAAAAACTGATTTCCAGTGGCGTCCTTTAGGAGGCCGTATCTCCGTAGGGAGGGCCGCTAGGAAAAAAAATTATGGGAACTTGTCATCTTATTTTTTAATGTTCTATCTGAATCCGAGAGATTTCCCACATTTTCCGGGACACGCTGTATATATTTCAATTTGTATTTCCTTTTCTACACCGTCCGAGCCTATTATTTATGTAGGTGAATAATCTTAACAATATCATAATATGGTAATTGATTATAAAAAAAAAACCTTATAAGCTTAGATTTATGTTACTTTTTAAATATAATTTTTTTATATAATTAATGTACAGTTATATTATTTTCTTTTCTTTATAAACTTATTTTTAATTTAATACTTTTTAATTGCTCAAGTAATTACGTATCCAGAATCATATTAATGACAAAAAGGAGTCCGGATTTAATTTTTTTTAAACACGTCTGGCCAAAGGTTTTTTGTGGTTTTAATAATAATAAACAATGTATTCAGCAAACTACCAAAATCCTAAGCAGAGTCACTCAATTCCTTCCAATAACTGGATTAACCAAAGTTGATGCAAATATTTTATACAAAGGATCAAATAAAAAATTATCTGTAAGACAAACAACTTAAGGCTCATTTTTTTTGTGAATTTGCAAAACCATTAATGTAATATACATAAAACATAGTATTTAATTACATTTACGTGTGTAATTATTGTTTTATAACTTATTAGATATATTGTAAATAAATACTCATCACACATAGCCATTAATAATTTTGTTCAATTTCCTAATAGTAATATATGAGCCAAAGTGTCAGGTTTTAATTATGACAATAAATCATCCGGTAAGTTAAAATTAAAAATGCATAGTTTAATTAGGATTTAAAAAAAATTACCGAAGTTTGCAATAAAACGTATAAATTATTATTATTAGGAGAGAGCGGAGCATTATGTAAAAAACAATGTTTTAAAGTTTCAATATTTTATATATGTTTAAAAAAAAAATTAACAACTGTTTCGCTTTAGATTTCTAAAGAAGCTACAGTGTAGCGAAACTATTGTTAATTTTAAAAAAATATATAAATAAAATAGTAAAACTTTAAAACATTGTTGTTTTTATTCATATATTATTAATATGGAGTTTTATCAAGTAAAGGTCTAAACAATCAACAATAATGTAAAATACATAACAAAACCGCTTATGGGTCGATTTCAGAATGTTTCAGATAAACTAACTAAAAAGTTACATTTAGATTTTTAAACTATAATGTTTGAAACACCGTCTCCCGAAATAAGGGGCATAAAATTAAACAGTGGAATCTGCAAACAAAAAATACTGTTTTTTTTAATAAACGTGTATCTAAAAATACCCCTTGATCGAGCTACCGTAGCCGTAACGGCCCTACGAAAAGGAAAATAAAGGAATGATTCCTAAAAATTTAAATTAATGTTTGATACTTTGGTAATTTCGGCATTCTAAATCTATAGATCTGAAATCAAAACTGTCAAAATTAAATCAGGCTTAAAATTTGGGCGCTAAAGGTACAAAAACAGCTCAATTTTTTTTTATATAATATTTAGAGGTTTCCACTAGTAAAAGTACTGTGGATTTAAAAAAATATAACCCAGAAAAAAGTTTAGGCTATTTTTGTACCTCAACCCCCCAAATGTTATGCATATAATTAAAGTTTGCACATTTTAATTTAATACAAAAGTAACAAAAAATTATTTCTTCTTGGTTAAAAAATATCCTTTTTCATCAGAAGGCATTTTAGTAAAATGTGGCGGCTAGTGGATTTTGGGCACACCCATATCTCAGTTATTAGACATGTGACCCACATCAAATTTATATGAGTTTATAATGACATTATATTAACAAGTTCTGGGCAAGCAGAATTTAAATTGAAGTTTAAAATGGTATAAAACCTGTAATTCTTGAATTTTTTTAATAAAATTTGAAATTTGTCGATAAACTTCAGTGAATTAAATATTGTACCACTTTAACTTGAATTATCTTAATTTAAAAACTAACTTTTTTTCGCAAACTTCAATTTAAATTGCGCAGAACTTGTCTATATAATGTCATTATAAACTCATATAAATTTGAAGTGGGTCCCATGTCTAATAACTGAGATATGGGTGTGCCCAAAATCCACCAGCCGCCAATCGTAAAATCATTTTACGATATATTATATATTTTATAATAAAATATAAAATATATCGTAAAATATAAAATATATCGTAAAATGATTTTACGATACATGCTTATAATAAAAATTTCCTATGCAGACTGCACTTTGGCCCCTTAATTTTGAGAAACCCTGTATATGATTCCTGTAGAATCACAAGCGTATGAATATGCTTACCACCTATACTGTACCTTTTATATTCAGTGTGTCACGTAACTAATGGTACACAGCGAAACCACAAAAACCTTTTTTTTTTAATTACGATTTAACCAAATTTACGAGGTTGAAAAGTTGATAATAACCAAGATACAGGGTTTCGAAGTTAAAAGCTCGATAAAGATTTTATTAAATAACACAAACGTTTTTGCACAAAGTTTTTTTAGAACAAAAATTTAAATCTTACAAAAAAATTTATGCAAATTGTAAACGGCGTTGCTTATGTTTAAATGGTCACATATTTCTTCCGTCTTAGTGTATTCACGTATTGAATAAAAATATTACACTAAGGCGCAAAAAAGATGTATAAACGTATTAAATGTGTCGCAGACAGCGCCCTCTGCAATAAACATCAATAATTTTAGGAAATTTAAATTTTTTCTCCTGAAAAACTGAAATTTTGTCCAAAAAACTGTTTTTTCCAATGTTATTTAATAAAATCAATATCTAACTTTTATCTTTTACATGGTGTATCTTTTAAACCTGGTGAATTTTGTCAAATCGAAATGTTTTTTTTATATAAGGAATCTGTGATTTTGCTGTCTATGATTAGTTATGGGACACCCTGTATATAAGTATATTTAAGATCGACTGTGGTCTGGAATATAAAAAATTTCTGCAATTTGTTAAAGTTACATGACCAAATAAAACAATTAAAAAATTTTATTTATATATTTTAAGGTGTTTTCAAAATTACCTCTTACCAGTTTATGTAATAAAAAAACTCCTCGAAAACCAAATTTCGAAATTTTTCTGCTGCAGATTTCTTCTTCTTCTTCTTCTTCTTCTTCTTCTTCTTTTTCTTCTTCTTCTTCTTTTTATTCTTCTTCTTCTCCTCCTTCTTCTTCTTCTTCTTCTTCTTCAGATATTGGCCTTTAATCTATTTCTGATTATTTGGCCAGTTCATGCTGTCTGCTGCAGATTTAAGACTCTACTTTATTTGTTTGTATCGTTTACACGTTTAACTAGCAACTTGCATTAAAGTGCATTGTATTTAAGAATTTATCTACATTTAACAGTCAATTATTATGAAAAATTGTCCCCTGAATACGATGATACCGTCAAAAATTATGAAAGTTTTTAAGATATAGTCAATTCCAACTTATTTGGAAAATTGACTATATCTCAAAAACTGTTCTAGTTTTCTAACTTTTGATGACATTTTCTGATTAGGGGACAATTTTACAAAAGAATTGACTGCTAAATGTTCGGGATAAAAACTGCTATTGACGATAATTGTAGGTGGCTGCTGACAATAAGACATTTTTAGAGAGTATGTAGAACCAAAAAGTATAAACAGACAATTGATTATTTGGATATGTTTCTTGAAAAACACGTTAATAGAAAACCCATCCTCTCAAGCATCGAGATAAGCCCAGGAAAAATTTCCAAAATTCCTAAATCTCATTATTTAACCCATTCAAGAATCCCTTTACAACATCACTAGAATTCAATAGTATTTTGTTTTACGATTGATTGAGAAAATTGGCCATCTCCATGAAGATAAAATATAACGACATGAGCCGAAGTCGAGGAGTATTTTGTGTAATTACCATAACAACAGATTCAATGACAAATTTTTTCACAGTTTAAGACTGAGGCACTTTCTCAATTGAAAACCTATAGGAAATGTACAAGTTCTTTGATTGGAAAAAGGTTATTAGTTCTACTGAATTATTTTGTTAAACCACAAGGGGAGTGAGAAATGTTTCGTGGTATTTTAATGCACAAGAAATTATTAAGATTATACCAATCAAAGCCCCATGGTAGATATAAAAAATACTAAAACCATAAGGATACATAATTAAAAAAACGAGTTTAAAATTGTTTTGTTATTAATATATAATTATGTATAAAATGTAGTTTAATGTTCCAAAATATGTTTTTGCTTGTAACTCCGTACTATCTGTCTTAAGGTTCGCGAAATGGCGCACCATAAATCGTCAGCTTGTTTTGCAGTCGGATATGAATGATTTAAAGGTATCTTAACATCCGCCACTCTAATATAAGTAAGAACGAAACAGTGTATCGGGAATACAACAACCGAAGTCGCAAACTAGTGCAAATACATGGAGCATGGGTGATATATTGCGGTCAGTATCGTGTGACTGATACCTTTTGCATAAGAACAAACATGTACTCAACCATGTTACGTAGCTAGTCAGTTTGCATTAAAGATTAGACGAGATGATTAAAAAAGTCCATTTAATTTTTGTGTCGTTTACAACTGCTGAGTTCATTAATTAAATAAATAAATAAATAAACAGGTTCTATATAGCAAGCTATATATAATATAATTTAACAATTAGGAAACAAAAAACCTTAAGAAATTAAAATATTATGGTATTTTTGGACCTTGTAATGGAATATCCTAAAAGTCCTAAAATATATGAATTTTTTAGGTTTATTTAAGTAACAATTGTACCGCTAAAAATAAATTAGTGAATAACCAGCCACTAATAATTCTTGTCAACAGCAGTTTGTATTCCAAACATTTAGCAGTCAATCCCTATGTAAAATGGTCAAAAGTTATGATATGTTATGTTTTTATATACGGAATGTCGGGTTAAGATAGTTTTTTTAGAAAAAAATATTATTTGTTTTATTGGTTTGTTTGAAGGTTGTAAACAATTATGTTTGTTGGATGAAAGAAAGGTTTTGGACTTCCTTTGCCTCAGTATTTTTAATCAAGACGTTTTGACTGGTAAGTATTTTCAGTCGTCTTAAGTTAAATACTTAGACTTATTTATAAGTTAAGTAGCTATAGGTCTATTTACATTTAAGCCGAGTGCACTAGAGCATCCAGGTGCAATTAATCGTATTGGGGCATTCAGGTGTAAAGAATTTAAGCATGGTTTAATTCCAAGGTCCCATTAGTTTAACAACGGTTTCCAGACGTCAAATAGTCATTGTTCTGGTGCACTGCTTCCTTAAACTTCCTCTTTCTCTAGTGTGGTTCTTTGTGAAAAATGTTTGCTTCTGACCACCTGATATGGTGACTATGTGACCAGGCTGGAGATACCAGAATAAGGGGTAGCTGACCACGCTGACCGATTGCAGCTATCTTTAGGTATTAATGTACATGCCTTTGGAAACAATGGTCTCCAAAGTAACTTAATAATAATAATTTATTTCTATTACAGAGTATGACCGTTTTAATATCACTTTTTAATGTGGAATGACATATATTCCTGAAAGTATTACAGAATGAATTATTCTATCATTTGATGACGGAATAAATACTGGTTGTGACATCTCTGTGTTTAATATCTCGATCCAATCTCACTTTCTCTCAATTAAATTATCTTTCTATTGTATTTTTTTGGAAACGTAGAAAAAGTATCGTCTGAAACACGTTTGGAATTGCATATTCCGCTCTCGTGAAACCGTCAAACTCGCCTTCGGCTCGTGTGACAAACTTTTCACTCGAGCGGAATATGCTGTAGGTATTCCAAACTTGTTACAGAATATACTATTCTCAATTGCCTATCATCCTAAGTGGAGATTTCAATGTCTATTTTGATTTAGAGAAAGTACAAATGTTTATAGATTTTTTTAGATTCTGAATCTAACTTAAAAATGAATAATGATCGTAATATATGCACAAATAAATCTGGAAGTACCATAGATGTAGTGTTTGTTTGATATTATTTCAAGTAAATTTAACCAATTTCCTAACTACTTTTATGGTATGATTGTAAATACTGCGCATTTCTATAGCGTGTTGTAGGACTTCAAGTTAGTTTTTTTATATATATTTTTAAATATAATATAATATTATTAAGACCCTGCGTTTATGTCGGGTTGGAATATTTTTGTAAAATAATAAATTTCCTCTTATCTCTTTATTTATTAAACAAATTTTGTAAATTGTTTGCTTTATGAAGAACTGTATTGATAATTGAAAAGCTTATTAGATATTAATTTATCTTAAGTGATGCGGAGAGTATTAATTAATATTGTAGTTACTAACTACATTTGTGCTTATCACGGCAATGTCACTTAAAATGTTCATCCCCTAAACTACAATTCTGAGTTGGTCGAAATGTTCATCATTTTTTTCAAAAACTATTTAAATTTATTATTATTAAGAATAATCATATTTAATTCATAAAAAGTAAAGGTATAATACAAAAGAATATCTGTTCCCCAGAACCAAACTTTTTTCAAAAGTGACGATGTACATGTTTTTCCCATACGATTTTCCGCTTTTTTCAATGGTAAACCGTATTAAATACATTTAAACAAAATTTTAATAATATTTTATTTAATATACCAAAAAACAAAAGTATTATAGTTTGTGGGGATGATAATATAAACTTTTTAAATAATAAAAATATAGATGTATATAATTGAGAAAAGAAACTTATTTAAAATGTATAATATGTATGAACATTTTAAAAATCCTACTAGGGAGACTTTAATATCGAGTACACAAATTGACAATGTTTTTTTTCAATTGCCAAAGTCAATTTGTGCAAGGTTATTGAATGTTATTATATTTATCTGATTACAAATCTATCATAGTTGAAATAAATAAATCTAAAGTCTGCAAATAATTTTAAATTTGTTGAAAAATTTGGTGAAAATAATATTTTAAGACATATGGGCTTTGTGACCCAAATAATCTTGCAAACTTTTTATTATGTTAGCTGAAATCTGCTTATGAAGCTGCCTTTCCATTATATCTATCTAGTTTTAGAAATTTTAATTAAATGCGGACTTCAAAGATATTTTAATGAAGGAGATTTTTTTAATCCTTTTTTATTTTCATATAGGGATGGTCTCTCTAAAATATCTCTTATTAACTCTTTTGTAAATCTATAGATGAAGGATGCATTGCTAAGAGAGTTTTCTTTGATTTGTCCAAGGCATTTGATGTTGTGCCGAGAGACCTGTGTATGCGGATGATGCAACTATTTTCTGCAAAAGCAAAGATGAAGCTTGTCTTAAAAAGGATGCTAAATATTGGTTTGCTAATAATGAGTTGCTTTTAAATGGAGAAAACCGAAAGCTTGTATTTTACTTTAGAACCTTCTTTTAATAATTAATCCTCGATTAAATATTTGGGAATATACCTGGATAGCAAAATGAACAAGAGCATTTATTTGCTGACAGCTTCGTAGTATGGTATTAATGTCTGTTCTAAAAATGGCTACTATGTGCGTTATTCCATTGCCATTTATCCTATGCCACTTTAGCATAGGGTAATTGTACCAATGCTCACCAAGTTTTTCGTTTGCAGAAGCGAATTATGCTGGATATACTGAGCTATGTAAGCCAGTTTATAAAGATCTGAAAATTGTAACCCTTATTTGTCAGTATATCCTGGACTGTGTCTTGTTCGTTCACGGCAGAAGTTATCACTGCCAAAGGGATAATCATAGTCATGATGCTAGAAATAAACTTTACCAAAAATGCAGACTTTCTAAAACGCAGCCGACTTTGTATTATCAATCATTAAAATTTCCCCTAGCTGGAAAAAAATTTCTTAATTTTTTTAGAGCAATATTTTTACAACATTTAAGATTTTTAAAGAATATTGTGATAATAATGTCATATTTTAATTCCTGGCTTACTTAGTTTTTGATATAGCATTGTAAAAATGACATAAAGTCGACACATCACTAAGGGCCGGTTGTACAATGGCAGTTCAATAGCAGTAAACTGTAGTTCAACGTTGAACGGACGTTCAACGAAAATTTCATGTTGTGCAATATCCGTTCAAGCTTGAACTCATGCTTAAAAGTGAACCGTCGTTGTTGGCCGTTCAACGCACTGAACTTTCAGTCAAGCCAGCGGCACATGCGTATATTTCTAATTTGTGTTTAAGGTTAAGTTATTTTTACCAGTTTTTTATCTTATTTATATTCGGACGTTAATAAACATAAACATTTTACATATTAAAGGTACGTAAAGTTATGTTGTATGTGTCACAAAAAATATTAACCTATACATGCTTTTTTTACAAAAATGGAATGAATCTGAATTTATACAAAGATTTAGATTATCAAAAGATACTGTGAGATTTGTAATTAATGAGATTGCAGATGATATTGCTTCCCCGACAAACAGGTCAGTAAATTATGCAAATTCTTTTGTATGCAGGATCTTATTTTGTCAATTTTTTTTTGTAGAAATCATGTTTTTTCCCCTGCAGAAATGGTTTTTGTTACTTTACGATTTCTTGCAACAGGATCATTTCTACAAGTAACTGGTGATTTTAATGGCATTGATAAGTCTACAGCAAGCAGAGTTATACATAAAGTTGTAACTGCAATTGCCAGGAAAAGAAGAGAGTACATAAGTATGCCAAATACCGAAGAAGAAATTCGCCAGGTACGGCAAAAGTTTTATAATATCAGTGGCTTTCCCAGATGCATAGGAGCATTGGATTGCACTCATATTAGAATACAATCTCCAGGTGGAGCCGAGGCAGAAAACTATAGAAACCAAAAAGGTTTCTTTTCCCTTAACGTTCAAGCAGTTTGTGATTCTGAAATGCAGATTCAAAATATTGTTTGCCGTTGGCCAGGAGCTTCCCATAATTCTAATATATTTAGGCATTCTAGACTAGGAGCAAAATTTGAGAGAGGTGAATTTGGGGAAAATCTACTTTTAGGAGACAGTGGCTATGGTATTAAAAGGTACCTAATTACACCACTTTTAAATCCACATACACCAGCTGAACATCTTTTTAATGAATCACAAATTCGAACAAGGAATCCAATAGAGAGGTGTTTTGGAGTTTTAAAAAGGCGTTTTCCAATTCTTGCTTATGGTGTAAGAATTAAATTAAATAAAGTGGAGGCTGTTGTGACTTCATAATATTGCTTGTGCAAGGCGTGATGCAGTACCTCCTGTCAATGATGAAATTGAGGCAGCAATAAATTTTGTTGACATTCCAAATGTTCCTGCTAGACAAAATAGACTTGGTATCAATGACAGTGTCAGACATGCACTTATTACAGATTACCTTCAAAATTTACTTTAATTTTTATATTTTGTAATACTGCTGGATTGTCAACCACTTAATAAATACGTTATAATATAAAAATTATTCAGTACTTATATATTATGTAAGTACTGAATAATTTTTTATTGCAATCAATAATAGAAGTTAACATTAAAATTACAAATAACATAAAATTACTAAACCAAAAAATTAACAAAAAAGTTTGATTTGAAAAAAGAACAGTTATGCTCTAAAAAAACATTTATTAATTAAATAATTTTCCCCTTTCTATTTTTAATATTTCTATTTTTAATTTTGTTTCTTCTTGTGTTAAATTACTTTCCTTTTCCATTAAGGTCATTTTTAGGTTGCTTTCCTTTTCCATTATTTTTAGTTTTAGTTTGTGTTCTTCCAGAAAACACTTTTCTTGGAGTTCTGTAAATTTTATCTTTGCAGAACTCCACTCTTCCAGGGAGAGGCATACATTCTAAAAGATAATATTAAATGTTGGATTTTACTTTATAATAGGTAGTAGGTAATTAACAATTTTACCTTTATTATTTTGTTGTTTGGGTGGTGGTACATTTTCTAGAAAAAAAAACGTTCATAAAAAATTGTATAATATGTATTTAGAATTTTTACCTTTGCTAGTGGTTCTACTGCGAAGTGCTTTTGACCGGGGAGTCCTTAACATATCCGGAATATATTTTGACCAATCTCCTTGTTGTGAAGTGGATGCTAAAATAAAATTATTTTATAAATATTTAATAATGATAAAACAACTTTCTTACCAGGGCTGCTTGAATTGGTTTTCAAATAAGGTTGTACAAATTCTGTTGCTGCTAAAACAAAATATATAGACAATAATAATAAATATATCATATTGTATAAATATGTAAAAGTAATAAAAAAAAATTACCAGGGCTGCTTAAAGTAGATTTTAAATAGGAAGGTGGTACAAATTCTATTGCTGCCTGGTACAAATTCTATTGCTGCCAGTGAGACTATCTTGATTGGTTCTAGAAATAAATATTTTATTAGATTACTAATTATACTAAATAGTATATGGTTTTTTTACCTGGGTTGTATTCAAAGCTACATTTGACATCATCTTCCAAAAAGGTGGGAAAGGCTTGTTGTTCTAACTCTATTTCTTGTTCTATTTCTATAAAATATGTTTTTATAAACCATTTACTTAATTTTTAAAGTCTATAACTTACCATCACAATCATCATCAAAATTTGACTCGGTTCCAATTATTTGAGTTCCAGCAATTTCGATGATTGTATTTTCTACATTTGAATACTCAAACATCTTTCCTGGACCTCCACCTGTTCCTTTTACCAAAAATTTTTGGTCTGCAACTTTTTGCTTCGTTCTCTTTTTAATATTTTCATACTTACTGCGAAGAACTTTTACATCTCTAAAAGTTTCCCCACATATTCCATTAAATTCCTCAGCAACTTCTAACCATGCCTTTTCTTTAATTTTGTTGTTGTTCATGTCAGTTTTTTTACACTCTATTCTATTTTTTTTCTCTTTTACTAAGCTTAGTAAAACGGATTCCTCTCGGCTACTAAAATTGCGAGACCTTTTTTTCTCTTGATCCATGTTTAGATATCCCAATCACCAAAGCCCCAAAAACTTTCTCAACTAATAAAAATCAAAATATTCCATTACCAAAGCCAAAGCCAAAATAAATACTACTACTCGTATTATACAATTTATCTTTAAAGTGCATATTAGATTGCTTTTTCTTACCTGAAGTTATATAGGAACCAAAAAGAATAATGTTTAATAAACAAAACGCAATAATTATCTGTAACGGTCACAAAAAACACTTTGAAAATTTAAAATCGAAACACAGCTAAGCCAAGCAAATCTAAATTCTAAAATAGGCGCGAAAAGTGTACGTCAAAATTAAGAAATGACAGAGTTCAGGCAGAGATATCTCTGGTTCAGGCTAGCCAACCCAACAAATTTTTCGTTCAATAGAACTGCAACTGAATTTCTATTGTACAACACATTAACACTTGAACTTCAGTTCATACTGAACTGACGTTCAGTTGATCTTCAGTTCATATGTTATTTGTACAACCGGCCCTTAGGGTCAAATAGTGCAATGAGCAATTTATGGTTCTAAGAAATTTACAGTTTTATGAGGTATTAAGTCCCATAATACTGTTAATAATAATGGCTTTGCGAAAATGAACTGTATATAAATATTAAGTCAATAGTTTGTGGGGCAATATTATTTATCTACTCCTATTGCATAATATTGGGCTTTTTCATATATAAAGTATAGTATGCAACTCGTTTTATAAAACGAGTTGCATACTATACTTTAGTTCTTTAGTTCTTTAGTTCTTTAGATACTCGTTTTTATTATACACTCGCTTGTGTGCCTATTAAAACTTGTTACTAAAATGGCATTTATAAAACTAAATACAAAATATACTATTAAAATTGGTAAAAAGTGAGGTTAACCAATTGATAGATGTCAGATTTTATTTATTTATTTTTGTAAATCATTTCATTCTCTACTTATTGGAGTAGGTAAAGCATAGTATTACACTCGTGATTATGCGCATTATTCATTCTGATCATCCTTGTGAATAATAGCCTGCATTATCTCTCTTATAATAATATACTATTTTGTATAACTCCGTATAGCTATAAATAAATATTTTTGCACTCATAAATTAAGGTCATCTTGTTAAAAATTCTGGCAAGATTAAATATAAGCCAATTAATTTTACCAAGTAGGAACATTATTCAGACTCACACAAAACATAAAACATCAACAAATATATGCAAGGGGTTTATTTTAGTTGTGTGAAATAGTAATTTTTAGAAGATTTTGTTTACGATAATGTGACCATATTTTAAATTATTTTTCAAATTTAAAAATCCCCAGTATTACAAAATGTATCTATTTACATAATTTGTAAAAAGAAATAGTTTTGAACTGAGTTTGTTTATCATTAGATTAATAGTTATTTAAAAACGTAAGATAATAAATAGGTATTAAGAACTAAATTATAATAATATGTATTTGTTTCTTTTAATTATTTTTGAAGACAGATATTAACAATTTATTTAATTTATATTACACCTTACACTACCATACTTTATTTAAATTAAGAAATAACCAATTTAAACCGCTTGATTTAAATACCTTTATCTAGATCTACGTGTGTCATATTTTTAATTACTTAATTTTTTCCACTTGCGAATATTAATCCTCCGGATTAAAAAAACTCGAGTTTCGTGATGGAAACTCTTTCTGACTGATGGTCAGCTGTCAGTCCCTTGAAAAGGCATTACAATTTTACAGGTGTCCTGAAATCCCGAAGCAGATGTTACTGGTGTTTGAAATTTAGTGACACAGGGTCCACTGTCTTCTTCAATATGTTCATTAAACTGAATTTTGATATCGAGAGTTGCCTAATGATACCATTGTTTTAGTTAGTTGGTAGTATTTACCAGATTTTTTATGGTTCTTGGAAAGAAGCAGCTGACATTTTTAATTAGATGTTGGTATTAGATTGTTTCTTATAAAATTTAAACTTATTTTTAATACAACGTGCTAAAATTTTTTTCCTGGCATATAAGTGTGTTGGTTTGCCTTTCAGCAACGCATCAACGCATCGACGTAATTTTATGCATAAAGATATTATATATATTGTTACTTTTTTTGCTCTTATCTGGTTTAGTAAAAATTAAATCAAAACTTTATTACCTTATACATTTACCTACGTTGGGAGTGTTTGTTAGAAATATTGAAAAATCACATTTTTCTGTTTCTTATAATAATTATTATTTGTTTTACGAATTTTATTAATAAATTACTGAAAAATCATACTTTTCAGGCAATAGTTATTATAGCCATGGATAAAAACTGTCAAAAAATTCCTTGTTTTTAAATGAAATTTTATTTAATGATTATTAATTTCTGGGAAACCACAAACTTTTTTTGTAAATGTGTGCTTTTTTAATACAAATTAAAAAATACCCCTTTATTAAATAATATATATATATATATGGCTGGTTTTAAAAAATCGACTATTTTTTTCTGAAATTTCGCACTGAAATATCTTCACGGTACCAAAAAAAGACACCTGGGAAAACCATGTTTTTAAATGGGAAATAGAAATACTCGATGCGCGACCTCTAAATATTAAAATTAAGAGCTCCGGTTTTCACAGGTGTTTTTTTTTGGTACCGTAAAGATATTTCAGTGCGAAATTTCAGAAGAAAAAAAAAGTCAATTTTTTTTAACCAGCCTAATACATATATATGGGTGATTCTACAAAAGTTGGACAACTTGATGTCATCGGTCAATAGAGTAGGTATTTTAATATTTTTTGTAAATATTTTAGTATATTACAAAAGATCCAGGTTTTTTTAACTTTTCCACCCAATTTTAATGTATTTTTTCAAAAGCATGTAGAAAAACATAATAACTAAATAAATTTTTGAGCAAAATGTCAAAAACCTTACACGTGAGTACTAACGCATATCAGGCCAACACAATAATTTAAACGAAATATATAGGCATAAGTAAAACATTTATATACCTTGATTAAAAAGGTATAGCTCCAATTTAAAATAATTTAAAATAAATAAAGCAAGTTTTGGGACGATAGTCAATTTGTAAAGGTTAGTTTTAGAAAATTATGAACTTTTCAGGGTATAGGGGGATACATGTTAAATGTACAGACACCAATAACTCATTTTTAATAAAAAGTGGATAAGCCGAGTTTTGGAATGAACCTTCTCAATTATTACCCTGGTATACTCGTCACTTCCCTTGAATTCAAATTTAGAAAACACAGATATTTAAGAATATACAATGTATATTCTTAAATATCTGTGTTTATTATACATATATATATCTGTGTATATTATACATATATAACTCCTCTCTTCAAAATTGTAAATTATATATTTTAAATTTTACACCTATATGTATATTACGTCAAAAATAATGAAACAAATACCAGACGAGAGGTCGATAAACTGATAACAATTCTCCAAATCTTTTCTTAAACTTGTTGCCACTTGGCAATAGACAATCGAGCCCTACGAGCTCTCGTAACTATTTTCTGGCAACAGGTTTTCGAAATCACATTAAATCGTAAGACAATTTAGAATAGTCAATATTGTACTAAAACTAACCTAAAAAAATAAAGATTACCTAAGACCCTAGATTAAATTTTTTAAATATATAATAGTTATATAAAAGCAATTTAAACTGGTTAATACTTTTATAGGTCTTACCATAGTTTGATAGATTATAATCTAATAATTATTAAACATAGGGACAATATTGTTAGGCTTATTATTATGTTATCGAAATTTCACCTTCCTTACTAATATTTGTACGTAAATTTATATTATTTCTTTTATTATAATTATGTATATGACAGTTCCATTTAAATTTAAGTTATTTAAAAAAATTCAAAAACAATTCATAAAATTTAATTAAAAAAATATAATTGGTGCAATATTTAATTTTAAATTTGTTA
Organism: Brassicogethes aeneus; assembly: GCA_921294245.1. Classification (NCBI taxonomy): domain Eukaryota; kingdom Metazoa; phylum Arthropoda; class Insecta; order Coleoptera; family Nitidulidae; genus Brassicogethes; species Brassicogethes aeneus. Next base: position 80,893,820 of record OV121132.1, on the reverse strand, counting down.
GTATCCGACCGAGTTCCTCAAGACTCGTAAAACCACCCGGAACATAAAAATAACAAGTATTTACAAGTTATTTTCCTCAATTATGGGGCTCACTTATACCAGTCTTATATAAACAATTTTTTTAATGTAATGTAATGATGATTTTTCCAATTCCCAATAAGATAATCTTACAACCGGAGGCCCCCAAAAAAATCTTGTCTTGTTTTAAGTTAATAATTAATTAAATTATAATATTTCGTTTGTTCATTTTAATCCCAAAAAGGGGAGCTTTTTCAAACATACAATTTATTTGTTCTTGAATCTTTTTCTTCTAAAGCTTTTTGGCATCACCAACATAATTAAATTCACCAGCACCAAGTATTCTTCTATGTGTCAATGTCGGTTAAATTAGAGAAAAGTTGCGTAATTGGATTGGATTAAAAAAAAGTCAGCAGCTCTCAAAATATTTGAAAACAAAGTAAAAACCTTTCAAATCCTAAAACCGTTATAACTTTGTTATTCCTGGGAATTTTAAAACAAAGTAAGTTTTACATGTAAACATTATGTATACTTTTTCGCTACTATGTTTTGAGTTACCATCACAATCTTTTGTTTTTATAACGGCCGCCATTGTTGGATTCGTTATTTTTTTTCTATCTAACCCTAAGATTACAATATGGCGGCCATACAAATACAAAAGATGGTGGTGGTTTCACAAAAACAAGTAGGCGAAAAAAAAATCGGATAATAGATAAATGTGTATGTTAACATACCCAAGCAGCAATTTGTGCCCGAACTTGGGCACGACACTTTTTGTTTCCAAATTGTTTCGACACAAATCGGAAAACTTATGTCTAAATGGAAACTGTGTCCATTCTTCAAATTTGTGGTTGCTTTGGGTCGACACCTTTTAAACCAAAAAAAGTATGGGTCTAAAGCATTATTTCAGAAATATGTGCCCAAGTTGCGTCGCTTTTGTGCCCTCTTGGAAACAGTAACACAATTTAGACTCATTAGGGTCGACACTTAGTCGACTCAATATTTCCATATTGTACCTTATCAATCTGTTTCCATTTTATTTCCAAATTGAGTCAAGTGGACGCAAAAGTTTCCATTTAGCTGCATTTTAGATTCATGGTGTCTGATTTGTTTCAAAAATGTGTGGGGCGGGCGCATTAGGTTCCAAAGGGACACATTGTGTAATTTGCCATATTTTTTTGTTGAAACAGATTCGACGCTTTAATTTTTTTACGTAATTTAACTTTCTGGTGAAATTTAAACTTAAAATTTAAAAAATGCAATGTTTTAAGTTACATAGAAGGCACATACGTCTAGTTTTGATAAAAATATAGGAAAAAATATTTTTAATAAAAAAAATATATAAATACTTATTATTTGTGAGGCCCTATCAATTTTTAAAAGTATTTTGCTTATAATCACCAATAAAATTTTTTTCGAAATAAAAATGAAGGTAACATATACCAAAAATGTTAGATTTAAGTTATAATGTATTTCATAATATTATATTATATACATAATTATTAATAAGACAGTTTGTTTCCAATTCGTTTCCAATTAAAAATAGTTAGTGTCCATTTGGGTTTATTTTAGGACACAATACAGTACTTTGGCAACAATTCGGAACAAATGGTGACCATTTGGTTACATACAAATTAGAAACTCTTTGGGCATAAATCGGTCACACTACCGGGCACATTGTGGGTAAATTTTAAGAAAAAATCGGGCACATTTTGTGGGCAAACTATGGACACTTTTTGGTACAACTTTCATCACCACTTTGGTCTCATTTTCCACACTTAGTGATCTTAAAGTGGACTATGTGTCTTTAAAATGTGTCGTGTCCAAAATCATGTTTCGACGCTGTGTCGACACATTGCCCAAAATGTGTCATTCTTTGCTGCTTGGGTATAATATTAACTCTTTCAAAGTTCCTAGGAATAACGATTTTTGATTTTGACAGGTTTTCAGTTTTTCAGTTTTTTCCAATTTTTAAATGCCATTTTAATAGACTTGTAACTACGCCAGTTTTGTCTAATTTAACATATCTTGTCGGACATATCTTTTTTATTCATTAAAGACCTACAATGTAGGTCTTTAAAAAATAAAAAGATACCTATACATACTTGGTACACTCTGTATAATAAAAACATTTTCCTTTTGAAATATTTATATCAAAAGTGTGTCCTAGTGTAAGATATAAAAACAAAACGGCACACCTTACCTTACCTACTCAAATCCGTTAAACGTAAAGGTTTTGTGCAATGTAAAATAAACAAAACTAGATATCAATCAATCTAATCGATAATTAGATCTAGTTAAAGATCAAAACTATAACTAGAAATTCAACTTTTTTCGCAACAACTTTGCATTTTAAATCCTTTGTTTCATTATTTTAAACCAAACATTGTGACTTAACAGTTCCTTTTTCCATCAAGTTTAATTAAAATTAATCCGAAACACTTGCCGGCTCAACGTGAGTGGCGTAAGGATGTGGGTCCGAATTTAAACCGGACGCTGAACAAAAAAGAAGGATGATGCAAAAATGAAATACCTTTGAACGTAATAAATTTAACATCCTGTTTACGTAACTCATTTCGGAAGACTTTTTATGTTTATAAAATGTCAGCAAGGATATACGTTATTAAAAATTATATCTTTATATCTGAAGTGTGGCAAATGAACCAAATCGCCTAAAAGGCTTTAAGAACTGTTTTAAAAATGTAATAAGTTCGTTATTTAAATATTGGAGATTTAATTTAATGATTTGTTAAAGGAAATTATAAAAATTATGGAAATAAAAGTCATTAAAAATGTTTATTAATAAAATAAACATTTATAATTTTAAATATTGTTATTAGTTTAAAAGCCAACTAAGTTTAGGTAAAAATAAATAAAAATAATAAAATGTTAACATTAATTTCTTTAATACAAAAAATACAAATATTTTGGACGAGTTCTAAATGAAGGGGTCAATGCAGGAAGTGCCTTAGTCACAAATAGGTGATTCTGAGATATTGCGGTTTGAAGGTTTATTTTTGATTAAAATATTATACAAAATATTATGATGAAAATGTGTGTTGTATTGTATTCTTTGTGAAAAGTGGATTGGACTTCCATGATCAAAAAAAATATATAAAATAATTTGGGACTTGTGTTGAAATGTTTTTAATTTGTCAAAAATTTGGAGGAAAAATTTGTTTATACTTAAAAAAAGGTTTATTATATTATAACGCCGTAAAAAATATATAAATTGTGAACAAATCTTAAGACTAAGACATAACTTAAAGCAAAACTAATAATATAATAAGTAGGCTGGCTACTCATAAACAGCGTCGGCCTCTTGTAACTGATCAATTTCTTTATCAATGACATCATTTTGCTGGATTATACTTCCATTTTCAGACAAGGTTCGAGCAAAAAAAATCAGTTACTGGTATGTTTTAAGGTTGCACAATCTATTTTATTTTACTTTACTTACCTGCCATAGTTTTGTTTAATCACAGACACAAATTATAATAATTAATAATAATTATTAGGATTTACACAGTTTAATAGGTAATTTGCTCAGATATAACCTAATTTAAATAACGTGGACTAAGGCACATGTTGCATTGCATCTGTCAAAATGATGACTTAGGTACTTCTTGCATTGAAATCCAGGTAAACTCCCATTGAAGTAAACGCAAACTAAGGCACTTAGACACATATTTCTGCCACTCTGCAAATACCACCTGAAAGCTGAAGTGAAACACTTTTAGATAGCGCCACAATGTCAATTTTATTGAAAATTTGACAGGCACTTCTTGCAATGACCCCTTCAAAAAAGCATTAAATGGACACCAAGAATTTTATGAAAAACTTTTATAAAGTAAATAAAATTTATCCACAAAAACTAAATTAAAGTTAAATAAAATTCGCAATTGTTATACCTTGACAAAAATTACAAATATGTATGGCCGTATGCAGTTGATATTTATATCAACTGATTTACGCATAACAACTTGTTTAAGTTGGAATCAAATTAGCAACTCGCATTTGAATGTCAGTTGAACTGACGCGTCAGGACGTTCCTAAATAAAGGTGGGGAGTTTGGTTTAGTTTGCCGATTTAGATCTTTCTATCTTGTCCATTAAAGTGAATAGTACAAAAGACTAGTTCGTTTAGATTATTTAGTTTACTGATCTATAATCGGTTTTGTCGAATATATGTGGTCTAGTTTGCCTATTTTGTTCCCATAAATTTTAGATATAGAAGCATACTTGATTGCCTATTTTAGGGCCAATAATGACTTTATTTGCGTGAAAAACAACAGAATCTTTTTTAACTACGGATTTTTAGTTTAGTTCAATTGGTTTGCTAATTTAAGTATTGGTGATTTAATCTTTTATTTACAGTGTGCATACTATAGTTAGGGTTGCATTAATTCTTGTTTAGTGATATTGGACATATGTGGGGAGGGGAAGGTAAATTAATGTAACCAATCATGATTATGTGATATAAAAAATGCCCATAAACAAAGTGTTCCTCAACTCGCGCCCCACCTGGATAGGAGTAATAATTACTCCTTTGCAGATGGAATTATTGTAGCCAAAGAAGTAAATCATTTTTGTATATTGAAACTTTCACTGTGATTGGTCAGTATTAAACTTTTTATTTACCAAACGAAGAGGATTTTCCCTTCATGGACTACAGTTTTGGCTTCTCTATTGTCGTTACCATTGGCCCTTTTTCGGTGGGGCACTGTTTACATCACATATATGGGCATTTTTTTCTCATTTTTAAATTTCAGCGTTTTTGAGCAGAATTTTTTTGTTGGCTACTAGGCAGTATTAAAGATTTTACTTTTATATTGGCTAAATGGTAAATTTTAAAAGATTAAGCTTTGAGCAAAATTATGCTATTGCTATATTCCAATAGACAGAAAAAGTTGCATTTTGAGTTTTGCCAATCGAAAGAATAAAAAATTAAAATAGGGGACAAAAAAGGTACATAAAGAAATGCAGGATAAAAAACTTAAATATAGTGTAGTGGAGTCAATCCATATGAAAACGCCGAAACTCTACAGATGTTTATTTCTTTAGGATGGGTTTCGTTTGCTTAGTGTTTATCAGAACTTGAGTGATTAATGGCTTCTTATGTGTGCCCTTGTGTTTATAGTTTTTTGAATGGTTGATCTTTATTTGAACTGTTTGCGACTAATTATTTTACCTGGTGGATTCTTTGTTAGTTAAAGATTGCGTATTTTGTATTAAAATTAGTATTATTATTTGAGAATTATATGATCATGCAATTTTGGTAATTTTTACTTATGAATTGTCAGGTAGATGTGATGTAATTGTTCCTTAAACCCGACCGCCCACTTTAGCACATGTGGTAGTCCAGGAGATTTTTTGTTGAAACTGATCGTCTTACTCACACCTTTTCTCCTGGTAAAACACTTGAGAAATGAATCCAGGAGTAGGTACCACACGTAATTTACACGTATTTTGCACTTGGATCTGGTATATCACGTGTAGAATCGTTATTAATTTTGTTTTTTTATTTTTTGAACAACTTAAGCGGTGATAGAATTATGGAAGTACGAGCTCGTTAAGGGAGACCTTAACCAAGCGACCGTTCGCGCCATAATGTATCGTTTTCTTGGATACAAAAACAACAAAATTAACCTATAAAATTTTATTACTAAGAAGGTGGAAATAAAACATATTAATTAGTTTTTCAAATATTTATCAAAATATTAAACCCTACTGTTTAAAACCCTTTTTTTTAGTATTTTAATACCAAGCAAATCAAAGAAGATTTTATAAACTGGATTTTAGTAACATCATTTCTTTTTTATAATCCGTTAACGCGGATCATTTATGATTTTAAGTTTAGATGTAAAAAAGTGCATATTTGCGTAAAGGTGTAATTACAATTTACCAAGCCGAAAGGGAGTTATGAAGCGGGCTCTGGTTTAGAAGATTATAATCAATAATTATTGTTGTTGACGAAAGTGCGTTGCGGAATAATTAACCGGCAATTTTCTGTGGCGTTCGTTAATGAACAAGCGCGATTATTTTTAATACTCTTTAACTAATTGCTCATTAGAAGGTGGCGATCACAATGCCATGACCGGTGGTTGTGGGAGTGATAGCTCCTATCATAGGAGACGAGATGCATTATTTGCACGCCAAGGTCATCTGTCAACTCGAAAATAACAGAATTTGCAATGCAATTTTTTCGTGATAATTAGCGCATTACAATAAAAACATAAAATATTTAAAGATGTGGAAAAGAAGTAGTCTAAAGAATCTTCACAGGTTTACTGGGTTTAAAAGTTGATCAGGAAAAAGAAAACTTTTGGCGCGGTTCACGAATAAGCACGTTTACAGTTTTTCTTAATTATCTTTTAGTGTATCCGCTCTATGTGCTCCTTATTTGTCACTTTTATTTGTCACTTAAGACATGTCACTCTGTGCTCAATTTGTTAAAAATAAAATCCGGATGGTAAGGTACAAAATTATGTCATTACTACTATTTGAACGCGAATTTACGATTGCTATTATATAAATTAATTTACTTATATTGTCATATCTGGTCTGGAGAAAATTGTATTAATGATTTTTGTGTTGTAAATTTTGAAAAAAAGTTTGGTAATGCATCATTGTTTTTCTATTCATCTTAAAGAATTTGTACCTACCTACATTTTCTAATGAGAAAGTGGCTCGGTCTTAAACTGTGAAGAAAATTGATCTCTTTTTCCACGGGTTACTGTTCAATGAGAGGACAAGATTTTAATTTTTTCCACGGTAGTATTTATCATGATAGTTATAGTAATGCATTACTATAACGTTATAGTAATGCATTACTATAACGATTACAGTGGTTTATTATTTTCTTAAAAATTGATTGACACTGACATTTGTCATTGAATCTGTGGTTATGGTAATTACACAAAATTGTACTAACTTCTTAATAAATGGCCATTTCAATTACCCCACTTGCCTTCGAATCGTGTCGTAATATTTTATCCTCAAGAAAATGCTTTAGTTCTTGTGTAAATATTTTAATATTAAATAAATTCATTAAGTTTAAAATTATATAAAATTGGTGTTTTATGTTTTATATGATAAAAATTAGGTCATTTTATTAGTTGCAAGTTGCAAGGTTGTAAATATTTATTAAAAAATATGCATATCATTGAACTTCTCCTAAACGGCGCGACCGATTTTGATGAAATTTTGTGTATTTGTTTAAGGTCCCTGGATGGATTCACAATTATTGGACTCGGTAGGTGGAACTGCAATCGGGTTCTAGGCAACTTTCGGGCAGGACATGTAGGTACAGCTAATTTTTGTTAAAAATATAATTTTTTTTAAATAGATTGAATTAATCAGCGAGCAATATTTTCAAAATTAATAAATTAAAATATAAAGAATTTACATAATTAGAGTATGAGAATATCTTATGTTTTTGTAACACAACTAAATAAACTTTTGCTTTACGTATACGGAGAAAAAATACCGTACTGCCCACCGCGATAGTTACTTTGTGAACAAAAAGTGTAACAAACAGCTAAGGCTGCTATACGTACAGTAAAGATTTAGGTTTGCATAGTAATCCGTAAACATTACTGTGCGGACAGCGATCATTGCGGTTTAAAACTGCGGTGATCGCATTACTGTTGACAGAAATAACCACGCGGTTATTTCACGTAAAATTAGTACGTGGAGTTACTACGTGAAATTGCCATGTGGTAATTTTATACTAAAATATTACGAGAAATTACTACGTGGATTTTTTCAGCTGGGTTCTATGCGTAATTATGTAATTTTATTTAAAAATAAATAACGATAATATATTTCTATAACTAAGATTCGTACATGTACTCTCAAGCTTTTAATATATTATAAGTGCAAATTTTCTGAAATGCATAATACAGTGTGTCCGTAAAGTCCCGGAACATGTGATTATTTTGAAAACGGTATTTTTTTTTAAAAACGCTGAAACACGTCAACTTTGGTATTTTTCTAGCAATATTTTAGCATATGTAGTTGTTCCAAAATCTGCCGCGTAGCGGCGCCCCAATCGAAGTAAGGTTTTTTTAAATTACAACCCTTAATTTTTGTTGCATTTTTGGATAGCTACTATCGTCCTGAGTACATTGATATGCTACATGTGGAGGGTTACATAAGAACATTTTTGAGAAAAGTAGGTTTTTGCCGCTGATTAAGATTTTGGTTTTGACGAACTTATTCGGTGTTACGGGGTACTATGCATTGCTAGTAAGGGATTATTTAAATCAGGTCTTTCCCAATCGCTGGATAGGTCAAAGGGGTCAAATTGAGTGGCCAGCGCGATCGCCCGATTTGAACCCTTTAGACTTCTTTTTATGGGAACCTCTTAAAAACCGCGTCTATGTAAACAGGCCTTAAAATTTGGACGACCTAAGACACCGCATTCAAGCCGAGATCCAGATGATCACTCCAGCGGTACTGGCAAACGTACAACGCTCGTTTGTAGACAGGTTAGTCCATTTCTAAATAGTTTACGGTGGAGCAGTTGCTCAAAGTGTCCACTGGACACTTTGAGCAACTGCTCTGATTGGCTTTCCAAAAAACATTAAGCAACGCATAGATTGTGTAAGTTTGACAAAATACCAAAATCTCATTCGGCAGCAAAAATCTGATTTTCTCAAAAATTTTCTTATGTAACCCCCCAGATGTGGCACATCAATGTAATCAGGACAACGGTAGCTATCCAAAAATGCAACAAAAATAAAGGGTTGCAATTTAAAAAAAACTGACTTTGATTGTGGCGCCGCCACGCGGCAGAATTTGGAACAACTACATATGCTAAAATATTGCTAGAAAAATATCAAAGTTGGCATGTATCAGCGTTTTTTAAAAAAAATTACCGTTTTCAAAATAATCACATGTTCCGGGACTTTACGGACACTGTATATATATATATATATATATATATATATATATATAAATCAACTTTTATGTTTAAAAACATGGTCAATTTAAAAAATATATATTTTTTTTTACTAATTAAACAAAATTTATTTTAACGTTAGAACAAGTAACAAAACCAAACCATAATTGCAAAATAAAAAATGATTCAAAAGTCTTTGCTAAATTCTCTTTTTAATTTTGCAATTATCGTTTGGTTTTTTTACTTTTTCTAACGTTAAAATAAATTTTGTTTAATTAGTAATAAAAAAAATTTTTCAAAAAATTGAACATGTTTTTAAATATAAAAGTTGATTTTTCTCGAAAACGGTCAACTTTAGAGCTTAAGACCAAGAGAACCTTTTTGTGTAGAAAACATTGGCGGTTCGAATGGGCTTATTATGAGTATGAGTTATTCAAGGTTGAAATTAGACATATAATAAATGTAACGTTTAAATAACAGGAATTTTTTTTAACTTTTAATTTTATAACTTTTTTTTTGAGTGGACATATTGGAATAATTTCAACCTTGAATAACTATTAAAGGAGTGAATTTACGAAAAAATTATAAGAGACATTTTTTGTAGAACGTTCAATTTTTATATAGAGTTCATTCCAATATGTTCACTCAAAAACGAGTTATAAAATTTCAAAGTTAAGAAAAAAGAATTCCTGTGTTATTTAAACGTAAAATAGAAATTCACGATGAGCGACCTCTAAATATTAATATTAAGAGCTACAATTTTCACAGGCTTCTTTTTTCACTACTAGGAAGATATTTCAATGCGGGCTTTGAAGAAAAAAAATATTCGATTTTTTTGAACCAGTCTAATATATACAGGGTGTTTCATAATATATGCGCAGGACTTTAGGATGTGATAGCTCATCCAAAAAGATGAAAAAAGTCGCTATTAACTTACCCTCTAAAATGCACAATTTTCGAGATACAGGGTGTTGAAATTTTAGATTATCTTTGGAACCGTTTGTCGTACAAAAAACAGCTTTTGTAAGCATTTTCTACTCATAATAAGCTATGTTTTGTGCCTACTCATAATTGGTGGAGATTTTGAAGGGGTAGCGGGTGTTTTTCTCCTCAACTTCAACGCCCCGGTTTTAAGAGGCCCATTCGAACCGCCAATGTTTTCTACACAAAAAAGGTACTCTTGGTCTTAAGCTCTAAAGTTGACCGTTTTCGAGAAAAATCAACTTTTATATTTAAAAACATGTTCAATTTTTTGAAAAAAAATTTTTATTACTAATTAAACAAAATTTATTTAAACGTAAAATAGAAATTCACGATGAGCGACCTCTAAATATTAATATTAAGAGCTACAATTTTCACAGGCTTCTTTTTTTACTACTAGGAAGATATTTTAATGCGGGCTTTGAAGAAAAAAAATTATGCGATTTTTTTGAACCAGTCTAATATATATATATATATATATATATATATATATATTTTTTTTCATTACTTGAACGAAATTTCTCATTATTATTAATAATTTTTATAATACTTCAATTATTATGCAGGTATAAAGACGGAAAATAAAATTTAGAATATAATATTTAGATGAAGGTGAGTAAAATTTATACTGCAGTATGCTGCGTTCATTTGAAAAAGTTCTGGAGTAACGTTGAAAAAATATTTTTTTCACCAATTTCTTGGTGCTTACGGTTCTACAATTGCTGTCTCCGAACAGCTATTTATTTGGACTAAATTGAGAAACAAACTGCGAATGCTGTTCGAAGAGAGATGACTACTGTTCCGACAACGACAGATGCGGTGTTTTTTCTCTGTGTACGAATATAATAAATTTTAAATAACTTGTTTGTTCAACAAACTTTGTTGTCCATTATACCGTTTATTTTATAAATATACAATAAGTGCTACTTAAACTTTTCCAAAATGTTTTTGCAATTTCCTCCAATTTTTTTTTATTTTATACTGATTTAGATACTAATGCATCGCCATAATACTTCCGTGACCACCCTCACATAAGTTCTCTGTTAAATTTTGTTTAGAATATTTTATTTTAATTTAAATATTTTTTATTTTTCCTTTAATACAGGGTGTCCGGAAATAACGTTTATATATCTTGGGGGATGATTCTACACGTAAACATAAAAAAAGTTGCTATAAATAGTTGTCCAAAATGCATCCTGGGAGCGCTATAGGTAAACTGTTTGGCAAAATCATGTTTTTATTAGTTATTTTAGAAACGGTTGGTGTTAAACTATTGATACTTTATTTCTGGGGTAGCTTTTGGGCAAGAAATCATCTGGTGGTACCATTACAATTTGTTTTGATTTATGTTATGACAAACGATTTGAAAAATGTCACCACTGACAAAATAACAATATTTGCGAAGCAGGCTAATTTTATGTTTTTCCATTGCCTACTAATGATATTTTGTAGCGAGACATTTTTGATAGCGTCTTTCTCGACACCATCAGATGAATTCTTGCCCAAAAAATACCCCAGAAATAAAATATAATTATTTTTGCACTCACTGTTTTTGAAATAATTAATAAAAACCTGATTTTACGAAACAGTTTAAAATGCCTTTGGCGTCCCCAGAAGGCATTTGTAGACATTTGTTTATAGGAACTTTTTCTTTTATTTGTACGTGTATAATCACCATCCGAAATATTATAACTTTATTTCCGGACACCCTGTATATTATAGTAAACTGGTAAGTGGTCGTAATTGTTTTAATTTTATATTTTGAATTGATAGAGAACGACTTTGGGAATCATAATTAATTATTTTTTTTTAAATTTAGGTAATTGTTTTTAGCATGGTCACTACCTGGCACCTGAAATTAAATAAAATAGATTAATATCTTCAATGTCATAGTTCGCCTTTCCAAAAAAGAAACAAGAAAAATTGAACATGTTATGTGCTATCGTGTAAGCTGAGCATATTTTATACGCATCGGCTGCATTTAGTAATTAGAGTTTATGCACCCATGATTTTATGATGTATTGTTTTTCATCAAAAATTAATTAAATTGAATCGGGACGCTTCAAATGTTCACACTTAAAGAACCTAAAATAAATGAGATATCTTTATTTAAAATATGCTTTTCCACAACCAAGCAAAAAGTACAAATTTGCGCTTTCAAAAAAAAAGCGCAAAGTTGCACTTTTCCGAGGAGAGAGCGTTTTTTTACTTTGTCGCTCGCCGAGCGATAAAGTAACCAAAACGCTCGCTTAGTTACCATGGAAACCATAATAAAGAAACGTTTAGTGTATTTGCGACTTTTGACACAAAAGTCAAATTTAGTGTTGCTGTCAAGACTAACACATTCTAGACTCTTGTCTTGTCTTGTCTAGAATATCAAGACAAGACTTTAGCCAAAACTCTTGATTATAATCAAGACAAGACAAGACTTTAAGCCAAAACTTTTTTGTAGGTGTCCCTTCTACAGGGTGTTATGTAAATAATGTTATATATTAAAATGGGGTGTCCCTTAGGGTCCATAAAGAAGCACCTGAAACTTTTTTTTTCTAAATTCAAAAGTCTAAAAATAATTTATAATAACCTTTATCCTACCAAAAAGTACGTCACTGGTCGACTAGGAACTTTAGGCTAATCTTGTTGCCTAATTTAATTTATTATGTTATGGTTGGTAACAACAGTGTTTCCAAAATCTGTCAAAAAAGTTGACAAACATTGTTTAAATTTAGCTTAATTACAAAAATGACAAAATTAACAATGCAAATTGTCAATTTGGCGTTTTTATTAATTGTTGGTTATGTCATTTTTGTACTGAAGGTAAATTCAAACAAAATCTGCCAACTTTTATGACAGAATCTAGTGCATTTCTTTCAAATTTTAGGTTATGTGCTCAAATTGTAAATATCTTAACTAAGGGAAGTGCATTTGATTTATTTACACAAATTAAATGTGTAAATTTTAACCTGCGAACTGTTCCCAATTTTACCAACATTAATTACATAACATCCTGTATGTGAACACTGCAAAAAAATCAAAAATTTATATTTTTTTAAGGAATGTATAAATTAAGTACTATTTTTGACCATTTTTTTGTTCTTTTTTTCAATAAAAAATCGGTAAAAATAAAGATATTGTTTAGAATTTAAGTTCAAATAAAAGTCACTTATAAATTTGATAAAAAGTGTGACCTCCAGAATGTACACAGCAGGCTGGCGACTTACAATGCGCAGCAGCTGATATCATGATTTTACAAGGAAAATGTTTGAAAATTTCAGAAAATATTCTTAAATATATTTATAAAATAACACCAAGATTTCAATAAAATATAAATTCCTTAAATCTTAAAAAAAAATGATGAAAATTAGTCAAAATACGCCGTCCTACACCTATTTCCTCCCTTAAATGTAGGTAAGTGTAAAAAACCATTTAAATCTTAAAAATAAATATTTTTTTTAATAGTTTCATAAAGCTAAAAAGTAGCCCATGAATTTATACACAGTAGTGATCTGGCTGATTCGACATAAGTCTATTCCTATGTTTGCGAATGGTAAGCGAAGCTCTGGAAAATAGACGCTGGAACGGATGTAGCTGGAATACTTAGCAAATCGCGTGCCATTTGGGCTAATGTTGGATATGTAAACTGATGTTTACACCACCAATTAAAAACATCTACTTCTTTTGGAGCTCGTTTACATGAAAGGTATTCATCGATTTCTTTCCTCCGGAGATTTGGGTTGTCAAGAAGATTGTCTTTAGCATAGGTGTTTGCATACATGTAATAGTTGATAAACCTGTGTTTATCTAAATATACCAAATTCATATAAGATAAAAAAAAGCTCGTTTACTTGAAAGGTATTCATCGATTTCTTTCCTCCGGAGATTTGGGTTGTCAAGAAGATTGTCTTTAGCAGAGGTAGAAGTTTCAAATAAAAAGTTTATGTCAATCGGATTTTCATCTTCGCAATCACTTAAATTTTCACCACCAGCAGTTAAACGTTTAAAATTTCTACCTAGACTCTTAAATAATAATCTAGACTAGTTAATCTAGACAAGATCGCATTAAGCTTTTTTAATCAAGACTTAGACTCACAAAACTCTTGTCTTGAAATTATCAAGAAAAGACAAGAGTAAGTAACTATTTTCTTGTCTTGTCTATACGGCACCACTATTCAAATTTAAGGTTATCAATAATTATTAACCATTTTACCAAACATTCTTAAAGAAAGACCTGTTGTAGAAAAAATCCTGTGTGTAATTCGAGCGAAAAGTGACATTAGCGCGACAAACTTCTCGCTTAGAGCGACAATGTATCACTTTGCGCTATTAATAGACAAATAGCTATTTAATAGAAATTATATTTTTAAAGTGATTATTTTGTGACGACCAATAGAAACTTTCAATTTCATGTGTGCATCAAAACATTATTTCAGTGGAACAAATTAGTATTTTTTGACATTTGTATATTTGTAGCCTTTAAGCTATTTTTGGGGTATTGATGTTATTAAAAAAAATAATTCAAGGAATACCACACGAAAGAACATTTTAAAAATATCTCTCTTAAACCTGTTGCCATTTGGCAGGGGAAACTCGAGCCCTTCGGGACATCTGTAGAATTATTTTTATTTATTTTATTACTCTTGGCAATAATATGTCAAAAGCAACTCGAATCTATTATTTCAATATCCCGTCCAATAACTTTTAGGAAGTTTTAATTTATTACCAAAATACCTATTTATAACAATAGTAGATTTTTCTAAACCAATGTGAAATAAAGTTTTTTATTAAGTGGAAATTTCTTGACTCAAATTTTACGAGATAGAAAACTCACGTTTCTATATCTGACATGATACGAGGGTTTTAACAAAACAATATTAAACACCAAAACAAAATACTAAATTCTTGAAGTATTTTTCGCCAACAAAGTTGACATCTTCAGAAGCGTAGAGGAACTTCAGTTACAAGCACTTCTTGTTTTGGTTTGGTGTTGGGTATTATTTAATATTGTTTTGTTAAAACTATTACTTTTTTTCAGGATTTTTAAGATTTGCTTGATAAAAGTGTTGCTGTACACCACCAATTAAAAACATCTACTTCTTTTGGAGCTCGTTTACATGAAAGGTATTCATCGATTTCTTTCCTCCGGAGATTTGGGTTGTCAAGAAGATTGTCTTTAGCATAGGTGTTTGCATACATGTAATAGTTGATAAACCTGTATTTATCTAAATATACCAAATTCATATAAGATAAAAAAAAGCTCGTTTACTTGAAAGGTATTCATCGATTTCTTTCCTCCGGAGATTTGGGTTGTCAAGAAGATTGTCTTTAGCAGAGGTAGAAGTTTCAAATAAAAAGTTTATGTCAATCGGATTTTCATCTTCGCAATCACTTAAATTTTCACCACCAGCAGTTAAACGCTGATTTTGGATTACTTCTTCAGTTTGATTAAGAGGTGAGACGTAATAATTTCGTTTGTAATTTCTATCTAGACTCTTAAATAATAATTTAGACTAGTTGATCTAGACAAGACCGCATTAAGCTTTATTAATCAAGACTTAGACTCACAAAACTCTTGTCTTAAAATTTTCAAGAAAAGACAAGAGTAAGTAACTCTTTTTTTGTCTTGTCTATACGGCACCACTAGTCAAATTTGAGGTTATCAATAATTATTAATTTTTACCAAACATTATTATAAAAACACCGGTTGTAGAAAAAATCGCGCGTCAAACTTCTCGCTTAGAGCGACAATTTATCACTCTTAATACACAAATAGCCATTTAATAGAAATCATGTTTTTAAAGTGATTATTTTGTGACGACCAATAGAAACTTTTAATTTCATGTGAGCATCAAAACATTATTTCAGTGGAACAAATTAGTATTTATTGACATTTGTATTTATTGTAGCCTCTAGGCTATTTTAGGGGTATTGATGTTACTTAAAAAAATAATTCAAGGAATACCACACGAAAGAAAGATACATTTTAAAAATTTCTTTCTTAAACCTGTTGCCATTTTTAAACATCTATAGAATAATTTTTATTTATTTTATTACTCTTGACAATAATATGTCAAAAGCAACTCGAATCTATTATTTTAATATCCCGTCCAAAAACTTTTAAGAAGTTGTAATTTAATACCATAATACCTATTTATAACAATAGTAGATTTTTCTAAACCAATGTAAAATAAAGTTTTTTATTAAGTGGAAATTTCTTGACTCAAATTTTACGAGATAGAAAACTCACGTTTCTATATCTGACATGATACGAGGGTTTTAACAAAACAATATTAAACACCAAAACAAAATACTAAATTCTTGAAGTATTTTTCGCCAACAAAGTTGACATCTTCAGAAGCGTAGAGGAACCTCAGTTACAAGCACTTCTTGTTTTGGTTTGGTGTTGGGTATTATTTAATATTGTTTTGTTAAAACTATCACTTTTTTTCAGGATTTTTAAGATTTGCTTGATAAAAGTGTTGCTGTTGAAAAGTGTTTTTAACTATAAAACTAGTACTTTCTTTATGATTTTTTTAATAAAAATTACTCTTTTTCATTAAGAATACGAAAAATACTTTTTATTCATATGGTTATGCTTATCTTTTAAAGTGGGGAATCCTATAGCGAGTCGGAGTATAATTAAAATTTTATTGTGTTATGATGATAAACACTTTTTTAAACAAAATAATGCTAATACCGTTTTAATAATGTAATTTAAATGGATTAGCTTACTAATTTTATGCATAGAATCATTCAACATAGGTGTTTGCATACATGTAATAGTTGATATACCTGTGTTTATCTAAATATACCAAATTCATATAAGATAAAAATTATTATTCTTCGGCTTTATACAGACATTAATACAATAAACGGGTAATAAATTCATATTATACCACATTTGCATACCATATCCTGCTTTACACCGCAAATTTTAGCTTTTAATTTGCATATTATAAATTTGAAATTTACTTTTAATACGAGTAGTTAATGATTAGGTGCGCAATTTTACTATAAATATGGAAGAATGTCTTTATATGTAGTATGTTAATTTTTGCCTTAAAGAACAGATGCCAGATAAAAGTAGTTCTTACTTCTAAGAATAATTTAATTGTGGTTAAAGGCAATTAATTTAAACGATTAATAAAACTGTTGGAAAACCAACATTCAGGCCCGTACTTACAATGGGCAAACCGGAAAATCAAAGAGTAGGAAGAGTATTATTACTAAATTTTAAAATAAAACAAAATAAACACAACCTTATAGTGTTAATCCATACTAATTTTTAAAGAAGATTTTTTTTAAATCCTGCACATTCAAATATGTTTTCTACAAAATAAAACTAATTAAGAAAATTGTTTGTCTTTTCCGCACTAGACTGATGACCGAACTAGTTAGGTAATTATCTATTTTCACCTTGTTTACACTTTACTAAGAATATTAACGATTTTCTTGATTTTACATTTATTGACATTTAAATAATGTGTTTGTTATATGATTAAAATAATGGATTCTAAAACTCTAAAAGATCGGTGAGGTGGTATAAACGATAAAGAAATTAAGGCAGCCGTAATAAATGCGATTCCAGCAAATTAAATTATTAATAATAATAATAATTATAATATTAATAAATTAAAAGTAATAAATATCTTTTTGGCAACAGTTTATGTATTTTTGTGCAGCAAAAAATTACAAATTGAAAAACAAACTACCATTTGTCATTTAAAAAAATTAAATATAAGTGTATTGTGCAACTGGTGGAAGAAAGGAAAGATTCCTCGATCGTGGAATCTCCTTTTTTGACCAAGAGTCGCACATTACGAGGTGTGTTCAGAAAATAACGGAAATTTTTAAATTTCGCGGGTTTGGAGAGTTCGGTTGTCATAATTTAGATGTTTTCATTGTTTACTTTGTCTTTGGCAGCCGCTATGGTTAGACGTGTATTTATGAGCTCGGCGATTTTCGTTCGTTAAAAGAAATGGAACAAAGGATTTGTATCAAGGCCTATGGTGAGTCTGCTATGCGTAAAACAAGAGTTTATAAGTGATATAAGAGTTTCCAAGATGGCCGTAAAGATGTTGAAGATGACGAACGGCCCGGACGCCCAAGCACATTAACAACCGATAAAAACATGGAAAAAGTAGAAGAAATGCTCATGAACGATCACCGAATCACAATCAGAGGTCCCTGATGATGTTGGCATATCGATTGGCTTATACCATGAAGTTTTTTCGAATGTTTTGGGTATGAAACGCGTGGCAGCAAAATTTGTTCCAAACTTGTTGAATTTAAAACAATATTTTTGACAAAAAACAATACTGTAATGATGCCCCAGCCTACATATTCGCCAGACATGGCTCCGTCTGACTTTTTCCTATTCCCCAAAATAAAGAGAACCTTAAAGGGCCGTCGTTTTGCAAGCATAAATGACATTAAAAGCGCATCGCTGAAAGAACTAAAGATCGTGTTTGAGAAGAGTTTAGAGAATTAAAAGAAGCACTGGCCTAAGTGCATATTATCTAATGGGGACTATTTTGAAGGCGACAACATTAATGTAGACAAATAAATAAATATTTTTTTCAAAAATCGAAAATTCCTGTTATTTTCTGATCACACCTCGTATATTATTCAACTACTACAAGGAATTTAAAGCCCATTTTATATGAGAACCCTAGAAGCCTAGGGATACAAGTGACATTTAAAAAAAATGTAGTTATTAATAGAAAACGATAGTAAACGGTACATTCTTCTTGGTATCCAAGGGATATAACTGAATCTAAGCGTAGACATCTTAAAAAAGAAAGTTATAAAACAACAAACATTTTTACTCCAAATTATAAGTATTTTTTTACTTTAAACATGATCCTCATATGACATCTGACAGCTGTCAAGCAGTTTTACAACATTTTTACAATTTCAACTTAAAGTTAACTTCCGCCCGTGGGCGAAATGCTATTTCACCCACTAGTGGGAGGAGTAAAATTTCGCCCACAGGTTAAAAAATGAAACGGTTGTTTGATAAAAGATTTTTAATATTTTTTTTTTTATTTTAAAGAACAACATTTTAATTTTAAACGTTAAATTGACAATTCGTTATATCCTAAAACTTATTACATAAGCTGCAGATTTCACGAGTCCGCAGGACGAATTGTATTGTCTTGCTAAATATAACCCGTGCAATAATTAATAACTAGAGATGGGATTTTAGTGTTATTACATATTTGTATACGCTAAGGGGGCATCCATTAATTACGTGAGGTGTTTAGGGGGGGAGGGGGTCGAGCCAAACCTCACCCAATCTCACGCGGGAGGGGGATGGTATCGGCAAATATCACGTAATTTTTTCTTTTCGAATGAAACAGTGTAAAATTGCCTGAAAACTGGGTTAAATTAAGTAAACAATTATAACAATTGTTTTTTTAATAAATCTAATGGAATCAATCACAGATTAACTTATTTACATTAAAACCATGCATTTTTAAAAATCTCACGTGAGAATTAGGGAGGGGGGAGGGGGTCGAGCAAAATCTCACGACATCTCACCAAGGGGATGGGGGGAGTCAAAAAATCGCCAACATTGCCTCACTTACACAGAGAGAAAGGAGTGGTTGTAAACACCGTAATAGGTTTATATTTACCTTAACGTAGCATTGTATTTTGCCGACCTCATATGGGTTTATAGTAAACACATCTTAAAGTATATCATATTTATTTGTTAATAAAAGTTAGTTCATTAACAGTTAAAACATTAGTTAGTTACTATTAATAAAAAAAACGCTATGTTAGAAAACTATTCTTATAGTAATTGGTCTTATAGACTATAAGACCAATTACTATAAGAATAGTTTTCTAACATAGCGTTATAGTAAATGGTAATCCACAAGACCTTTGTATTAAAAAGGCAATAGGTGTTTATTATAATGCAAGAAATAATAATAAATATTTTAATTAATTGCAATTATCAATTCATATTTTAACTATTAGAAATGTATGATTATTAGTATAGCATGTATTTATAATAGTGCGATTGTATAAGGTAATAAAAAAGTGTGTATTTATAAATAAATTTATTTTTGAAAAAAGTTTAAAAATATTTAAAGTATAACAGAACAAAAAAAAGAAAGTTGCATCTGGGGGGTTTTGGGTATACCGATACTACTAGTTAAAGACATGGGACCCACACCAACTAAGATATCGGTATAGCCAAAATCCACCAGCCGCCATTGAAAAATAAATACATTTAGAGTAAGCTTATACCTATGAGTACATAAAAATAATAATAATTAAAGTAATATTTTTTTTAGAAAAAAGAAGAGTCATTCCAAATAAAAACACCAAATGGGGTGCGCTGCGTGATTTTTTATTTTGATGAAAAAATTTGAGGATGATCTTTTAGGTGTCAAATATGAAAATCCGTTGCCGTTTTAATTTTTTGTTGCTTTACTTTTATTTGGCACCCCTTAGAAGTCTGAAATAGTGTCAATTTCTTACTCTCTTATAGTGGGCCAGAACTTTTTTTCTGTGACAAATATTGAAATAATTTTAATTTTGTTTTACTGTCCAGTAAGTGTGTTTTCGATATAAATTATTATTATCCAATTAGTTAATCTGATAAAAGAATGGTAAACCACTAAAGATTCATGATAATTTGCCAATTTTTGTGATTTTTGTCTGGCTCCTGTGCCTATTCTACTGAATTTAGAAGGTTCATTTTTTTCAGGTATAAAGTACTTATACGATAGAAAACGTAACTATTATTTTAAGTTTCTAGACTATCAATTTCTTTATTAAAAAAATTATTGAAAATTGATAATTCTCAAAATTAGCCAATTTTGCCTTCAGAAATCATTATGTTGAGGAAAAAATAAAAATCTGAAACTTTCAGGAAATGTAGTCCCCACCTTCATCTTTTCAGTCCAGTTAGTCTTGTTTTGTTATTTTTATTCCTTTAAAAGATATATTAATTTTTTTAATGGCCGTTTAGTAGCGATATTGTTAGTTTTATTTATAATTTAAAATTTAGATGGCTTTCATGTTTGGTGGAGGAGTGTCAGAACTGTCAAAAATATTTCATAAATATTATTTGTGCGTATTTCTTTGGTAAATTTTGTATATAACATAATATGTTATATATAAAACTTTTTAAAATCACCAAAGGAATACCACAAATAATAATTATGAAATATTTTTGACAGTTCTGATATTTTTGGTAGTTGTGTTATATTTTATGTATTGAAAAATCATATGTATATATATATATATATATATATATATATATATATATATTATATATATATATATATAAATATATATATATATATATATATATATATATATATATATATATATATATATATGATTATATATTATATACATTATAATGAAGTATTTAATTGGCTAATGGGTGTTTAAAAAAGAAGAATGTAAAAAATATATTCAAGATCCTTATGGTTTATATCGTTAAGTATAATAAGTGAAATTAATAAAGAGTTAATTTAAACGTATAAAAAATGCGTTAAGCAGTTTTTTGTCGGTTTCTTTAAACCAAGTTCTATTTCTATTATTTTGATCCCTTTAGTAAGGCACTAAATAGTAAAAATTTAAATGTATGTATTTTAAATGTTAGTGTTGGAAAAAATTTACACAATCTTTAAATACTTCTTTAAATTTTAGTTTTTAGGTAACTGGTTAAAATAAAACATGTTATAATAAAGGGGTTTATTTAGAATATTTTTTGGTTTTTGCTTATTTTTAACAATTTAAAACTTCTCAGAACTTAAATATTTTCTATAAGAAAGAGGTACAAAATTATGATATGTTCTTGCATTTTTAATTGCAATTAAATTCATGAATCTCGAACACTCCGTCATTTATTACACTTGCAAACTTTTTGAAATCACGATTTAAATACGCACAAATAAAATTTATGAAATATTTTTGACAGTTCTGACATTTCTCTACCAAACATGAATTGACAAAGTCAAAGCCATCTAAATTTTAAATTATAAATAAAACTAACAATATCGCTACTAAAAAGGCATTAAAAAAATTAATATATCTTTTAAAGGAATAAAAATAACAAAACAAGACTAACTGGACTGAAAAGATGAAGGTGGGAACTACATTTCCTGAAAGTTTCAGAATTCATGAATCTCGAACACTCCGTCATTTATTACACTTGCAAACTTTTTGAAATCACGATTTAAATACGCACAAATAAAATTTATGAAATATTTTTGACAGTTCTGACATTTCTCTACCAAACATGAATTGACAAAGTCAAAGCCATCTAAATTTTAAATTATAAATAAAACTAACAATATCGCTACTAAACGGGCATTAAAAAAATTAATATATCTTTTAAAGGAATAAAAATAACAAAACAAGACTAACTGGACTGAAAAGATGAAGGTGGGAACTACATTTCCTGAAAGTTTCAGATTTTTATTTTTTCCCCAACATAATGATTTCTGAGGGCAAAATTGGCTAATTTTGAGAATTATCAATTTTCAATAATTTTTTTAATAAAGAAATTGATAGTCTAGAAACTTAAAATAATAGTTACGTTTTCTATCGTATAAGTACTTTATACCTGAAAAAAATGAACCTTCTAAATTCAGTAGAATAGGCACAGGAGCCAGACAAAAATCACAAAAATTGGCAAATTATCATGAATTTTTAGTGGTTTACCATTCTTTTATGAGATTAACTAATTGGATAATAATAATTTATATCGAAAACACACTTACTGGACAGTAAAACAAAATTAAAATTATTTCAATATTTGTCACAGAAAAAAAGTTCTGGCCCACTATAAGAGAGTAAGAAATTGACACTATTTCAGACTTTTAAGGGGTGCCAAATAAAAGTAAAGCAACAAAAAATTAAAACTGCAACGGATTTTCATATTTGACACCTAAAAGATCATCCTCAATTTTTTTCATTACAATAAAAAATCATGCAGCGCACTTTTAAATTCATTTTTGGTGTTTTCATTTGGATTGACTCAGAATGTACCTAGTGATATTTTGTTACCGGAAGCTCATTAAAGATGAGTGGTAACTTCTGATTTCAAATCAGTGATTTGTAGTTAGAACTATAATAGTTCTAAAAGAATTTAATTTTTATTTTTTAATGCTTTATATTTCCTGTTTTATTTCTATTTACCGGGCTCCCTATATACCTATATATCCGTAGGTATATACGGAGCCCGGTATATAAAAATAAAAAAATTCCTTTAAGAACTGACTAAAAATCCGAAGTTACCACTCATCTTTAATGAGCTTCCGGTAACAAAATATGATTTCATTATTTTTCATAAAAATATTACTTTTAGTTTTTTTTTACCAAGAAAACATAACTGCCGTTTCTGTGCAATGCCACTGGAGTGATATTCTTTACAGTAGTACACTTAGTTAAGAGTTCCTTAGTTAGTAGTTAGTTAGTTAGTTAAGTGTATACACTTGGTTAAGAGTTCCTGACTATCTGCCTTGGAATTTTCCATAATTTGCACACAATGATGCAACTATTACTATTTTATGATGGGAATCGACTAAATCTCTTAAGAGTCTTAACTGAACTAGTTGAAACTCGCATAGCCTATGCGGCATAGGTACTTTTTTATCCCCACTCCAGTGGTTTATTGGGTATAAATGAATCTTATTAGTAAATAGTAATAAGTTATTACATATAACACCATGCTATAGCAATAAATAATATATAATAATAAGTATTAAGAAATCTATTTGGATAATAATAATAAAAACGTCTACGAGTCATCTCTTCGTAGATTTATTAAATATTACCCGATGAGTTAACTATTACCTCATAGTGTAATATACTGTAGATATTGTAAGATTACTGATATTAAACCAGTGTAATACATTTAAACCATGACAGCTAACTATTATTCATATAACTTCTTAAATAACCGCCAAATTATTTCCTAATACTCTTTTTTTGTTAATAACCAAGACATCAACCAGCAAAACACCTTTGTGTGTTTAAAATCGATTCTATATTATTTATTAAAAAATTAGAGATATCTTATCTTGAGGCAATAATTACCTAAGTTCTAGGAATTTATCATGTTTTACCAATTAAACAAAAAGTTTATTTATTATATTTCAAAATTTAAAAATTATAACTTTATGGTACTTATATATAAAGAAATGTGTTCGTAACTTATATTTTGTAATAATAAATGAGTATTTTCTCTCTTTAGGGGGGGGGGAGGGGGTCGAGCCAAACCTCACCCAATCTCACGCGGGGGGGGGTGGTATCGGCAAATATCACGTAATTTTTTCTTTTCGAATGAAACAGTGTAAAATTGCGAGAAAACTGGGTTAAATTAAGTAAACAATTATAACAATTGTTTTTTTAATAAATCTAATGGAATCAATCACAGATTAACTTATTTACATTAAAACCATGCATTTTAAAAAATCTCACGTGAGAATTAGGGAGGGGGGAGGGGGTCGAGCAAAATCTCACGACATCTCACCAAGGGGATGGAATGAGTCAAAAAATCGCTAACATTGCCTCACGTAATTAATGGATGACCCCTAATCATAACTCTAGGTGCAATGGAATAAAATCCGTTTTTAAGAAAATGATTTCATTTGAGTCTGATTTTATTTTTAACCATTTAACCTAAATTTTCATATTCAAAATAAATGAACCTAATTTTTACATTTTACTACCTAGTGTAACTAGTGTAATTTTACCTATTTTACATAAATTTTTATTTTTAACAGAAATGAACCAAATTTTGAAATGTTTGAAATATTGGGGTTGGCGTATTCGGATGCACAGAATTGGTAATGTGGGTTGGTTGGGAATCTCGAACAGCGACGCGAATATGACATTCCTGTGCAATGTTTTATTTTAAAATCTCATGTATTTTCACAGATTCTAACAAATTTGTGATTTTTATGAGAAAGTATTTTTAAAAACATTTCTATCATAATGAATTTGTGATTTTCAGCAATTGTATGCTTAACAAAAACATTTTGAATGTGCCGCCGCATTAAACAGAAAGATATATTCGTCAGTTATTTTCAATTTTTCAAATCATAAAAATCTTGTTCAATACAATTTTATACAATAATAAATTAAACTATTTTAGGACCTAAATGTTGTTAGTAGGTACTTATGTTTAAATTTAAAAAAAACAATTTGGCTCAACCCACCCAGTAGTACCTACCAAATTAAAAAAAAAACAAATTCTTGCAAAAGGGGTTTTTTATAGATAATTTAGGAACTTTTATAGTTATTTACGTGTCAAGCTTTGTAAATGAATCTTTACGGGCGAGCTGAATTGTGGGGTGAGCGACCCAGGAGCGAACCCCATAATCCAGTGAGCCTAGTAAAGATTAATTGCAAAGCGTGACACGTACAAACTTTTATGTTCACCTTTAGGTAACGATTTTTAATTTTAAAATTTTAATTAATATGTCAAATGTGACATTTAATTTCATAAATTGCTTTTCTACAAGTCTGTAAAACTTTACAGGTCTTTTATACAAGCCCGTAAAATATTACAGGTCTGTTCCCATAATGTATCGTTTACTTGGATACAAAAACAACAAAATTAACCTATAAAATGGCATTTACTAAGAAGGTGGAAATAAAATATTTTTTTGCTATTTTTTTATTGAGTATTATTAAGGATATTATATTAATTGAAATAAATAGAAATCTTTTTAGGCAGAAGAGGTAAACTATATTATTTTACAAATTATAATATATAAGTATACAGTGTGTCCCTAGATCGAATTTTCGAAAGGAAAATCTTTTTTAGACCTGATACAGCTAAACTGAGCACGGATTTGGAATCTACGACCAAAACTTATGTTTACGTGTCCGAGCGTTTAGCTGTTATATTGAGTTGAAAATTTACCTACAGTGTAATTATTATAATGAAAATGGATGATATTTACTCATTAAAACTAAATCTGTTTCAATTCGAAAATATCATCGATTATAATTATACCACTTGTGTTATATTATGGGTACGTTTATATCCATATTTGAAATGGAATAAGAATTTTGCATTAAGAAATTAAGCAAATTTTCTCTCTAGCGCCATGTAATGACTGGTGGAACCAACTAAAAATAGTACATTATCTAACAGGCACGCCTAGGCGGAGAAAGCGCTTATTTAAAGCCGAGCTCAGTGTTCGCTGTCGAGCCGAGGCAGCAAATCTGAGCGAGGCAGTTAATATACTTTCTCCGCCGTGTTGTATTTTTTCAAGCATTTAATAATTCTGTACTTACATTAAAATTATCGAGTTTGCGACATTTTGTCAGGTTTGACGTTTGACATATTATAGGTTTTGTACATGAATTTATTCTACGTGAACTACAGTTCCATTCCATACATTTTCTTTGCTGATTTTGAACTAAACGCGATAGATGGAACGACTTTCTATGTAATTGTATTGTATTTTCATTATTGTACGGCGGTGTATAATAATTTGACTTGAACGGCGTACAAATATTAATTCTTTCTATAAAGGATTTATAGGCTTGAAGAAAAAGCATAATAGTTAAAATAATTTGAATTACTAGCATCAAAAAATATTTTCGTATATATTTTTTTCATTCTTATTTTTATTTATTAATGTAACAGCAGTTATTTTGTTACTATTCTATATTCATAAAACCAAAAAACCTATCAAAATAATTTTTGCAACAGTGGCTCTGTCTTTGTCGCGTCCGTAATAATAAAAAAATGTGAGTAAACACTATCGTAATTATTATGTAAATTAGCTTATGCTTAATTATTACAATCATAATAATCATGTTTGCAATATTAGGCAACTATTACAATAGTATTTCATTTAATTACGGAGCATTCACTCACAATTTTTTATTAATACGGACGCGACAAAAATTTCCGATTAACGTGGAATTGCTCAACAATTAATAATTGAATGTTTTAATTGTTGTTATTAGTTAAAATTGTTTTGATGGGTTTTTTGCTTTGATGAATATAGTATAGCATAGTTTATTATTTTAATTAACATAAAAATATTTAAAATTTAGATTTTTTTTTATATATTATTAAAATAATCTTTAAACATAAAATTTAAAAAATAAAATCAACAAAAAAAAAGAAGGGTGATTGCTCTCCTTTATTTTTGATTTTTTTGTTGGTGGTGAGGAATAATGTTGCTTCCACTTAATAGGAAACCATAAAAAACGATATAATTGTTACTCTTTTTTAAAATATGAGTTCCTTTTAAAACTCCCTTTATTTAGAAGGCAAACAATTTACAAAGCCTTCTGACGTCGTTAACGCTTTTAGCACATATTTTTTTTAATTTTAAACGCCATTTTACCCCTGTCGATAATACCTGTAATGGAAAAGTTATCTAATAAATAAACTAGTGATAATGCACGTGTTGTACCTGTTTCCAAAAAGTGATTAATTGAGAATTATCAACCTATATCCATCTTATAAAATTTCTCAAAAATATATATAAAAAATATTAATATAATATAATATATAATAATATAAATTTTATTATACAGGTTGTCCAAGAATATGTGGGCAATCTCCCGGATTTAGATATAACACATAAAAATAATATGACAAGTTCCTCCAATTTTTTAAAAGGGTGACCCCAATTTAATAGAAAATTATCGCCCAATAAGTCTTTTATCGTCATTTTCTAAAGTATTTGAAAAGGCCATGTGTAGCAGAAATGTTTCATTTTTTAATAAGTTTCATCTATTTAATAATAGCCAACATGGATATTTGAAGGGTAGGTCTGTGGACACTGCAGTGTTTTCCTATGTGCAGAACGTGCTTGACAGTTTGGAAAATCGGGATGTTGTAGTGGGTATGTTTTTGGACCTAACAAATGCTTTTGACTGTCTTAATTATGATATCCTGTTTGAAAAGCTGTACAGATATGGTGTACGAGGAATGGCACTAAGGTGGATACAGTCTTATCTTTCAAACAGAACTCAAAGAGTCGAGATTTTTAAAGATTTTAATAGATACCTGTCAGAAGCCAGTAAACTGACTGTAGGAATACCACAGGGGAGCGTAATGGGGCCGCTATTACCTATTTATAGTTTTCATAAATGATTTTAATCTAAGTCTCAATCAATCTAGCTATTTAACTTCCTTTGCAGATGACGCGAATTTAATAATTAAATCTAATAATATCGAAAATATTGTTGTAAATGTGTCCAACATATTTAATTTAGTTAAAAAATATATGGTAGAAAATAAATTAATCCTAAATGATAATAAAACCAGTATTATGTTATTTAAAACAAATACTAAATTAACGGCTCAACCAGTGGTAATCAATGACATAACGCTGGAGTACTCCAAAAACAATAAATTTTTAGGTTTATATATATATGAACATCTAAACTGGTGTTCTCATATAGAATACATGATTACAAAGCTTAATAAAGTATGCTACACAATGTTTGTGTTGAGGAGTTACGTTGACCAAAGAACTTTAAAAACCATATATTTTGCCAATTTTTTAAAATACGGTATTATTTTTTGGGGAAAATGTAAAAATTTTAATCTATTATTTGTTGCACAAAAAAGAGTCATGCGGGTAATCTTTGGTTTAAAATATATGGAATCCTGTAGAACAATTTTTAAAAACAATAGAATTTTGACTGTGTATGGTGTGTATATTTATGAATCTGTATTGTTTTTATATAAAAATCCAAATACTTTTAAAATTGTTAAAACAAAATCCACAAGAGTTACCAACTACAATATTCCTCCACATAGACTAAGTCTATATGAGAAAGGACCCTTATATTCTTGTATATATTTTTATAATAAACTTCCAGAAGATATAAAAAGCATAAAAACAAAACAAGTTTTTAAAACCACCCTTTATGATTATATTTGTGAAATGGAACCACATTCTTTTAGTGATTTTAGTATGTAAATTTTTCGGCCATGATATCCAACTTTTGTTTGCATTCTTTGACTAGTTTCTATTTACTGTTCGTCTGTTTACTGTAACTTTTAAACATTATTTTTGAAATAAACTTTATTATTATTTTTATTATTATTATTATTATTTGTATACATTTTTGTTCCTACGGAGATACCGGCCCATAACGAACGCCCCTGGAAAGAAAAAAAAAATTTCTAAACAACTGACACTTTATTTATTACTTAAATCGGTAAATGACAAAAAAAACATTACAAAAAAAATTAAAATAAATGTAAAAAACCCTATTACACAAACATCTTTTTTCGTACAGTACATTTTATCGATGTCGATCAAGATTACCTTTTTTTAGTTTAAGGTTTAAGTTGACTAAAAATATTATTATTATGCCTTTATAAAAAATCTGCTCTGTTAGAGCTAGTCCGTCCCTGGCAAACTAAATAAGCCAAATGTGATGAAAAGTCCCCATTTTAAGGAAACTTTCCTAGTAAAGAATATATTTAAAAATTATTTTATTCCACCTTGTAGTCCAAAAATTAATTAAAAAAAAGATTTCCAGGGGCTTAAGTAATAAAAAATTATAGGAACTTGTCATATTTTTATGTGTTATATCTAAATCCGGGAGATTGCCCATATATTCTGGGACACCCTGTATATTTTATCTTACTATATCAACAAGGATTTGCTATAGATGTATTCTACACTGATTTATCAAAATCTTTGGATAACATTAGTCATTCTATTTTTATACAAAAACTTAGTATTTTCTAATTTCGTAAAACTTCTTAAATCCTATCTAACTATTGCTATGTTAGTTATAAATGATTTTCATTCATGCTCATTTACTGTCAGCTCTGAATTATCCCAGGTCTCTACTAATTTAGATACTTATTTAATTTGTACATTAATTACTTACCAGCATTACTTTCTTGTTTTACTTTGGCCTATGCAGATGACATTAAATTCTATACAAAAATGTCATCACTAATGGATATTAAATTGCTACAGCAATACTTTAATACAATCTCTTAAAATTTAATGTGGAGAAATGTGTTGTGGTCACTTACACCAAAGAAGAGACTCCTTGTTTAAACCAATATGGAATTATTAACACAGTGAACAAAACAAAATGAAATAACTGATATGGGCGTATTATTTGATCAAACACTTTGTTTTGTACCACATATAAACAATGTTTGTTTAGCATCTGGAAGATCATTGGGCTTTGTTATTCAATCTAGAAGAGAATTTGCAAATGTTTCCTTAATAACGTGCATTTATATGTCATTTGTAGCAAGCAACCTGGAGATTCAAGTTTGGTGTGGTACCCAATATATTAATGCCATATTTATAGAATATAAAGACTTTATGGAATTTACCGAGAACAAAATTGTAACTTGGACAATTATAATAAGTGAATACAACATAATGCACTTTACTAAGGGGTGAAGTTGACTGTAAATATCTACTTTTGAAGATTTAGTTTCATCTTCGACGGAAAAACTCAAGAACTTCTGTATCCTTTTAATATCCCAATACCAGAACTACTATATTGTCAAAAGCACCAGTGGCAACTATGTGCAACAAGCTATTAATTTATATATTTAACTAATAAGGATATATATTTTTTTAGTATAGTATACGATATTTAAATTAAATTGTTTTATTTATTGTTAGTATAATAAACTTTTCATTGTAATTTTGAGAATCCTGTTGGACAATAAAGATTATTATTATTTTTATTATGAAGATATAGGTATATTGAGCACATAGTATACTTATAATCTATGTCACCTTAGTATCTTTGTTTAAAGGCCCCTTAGCACCTTTAATATACAGTTAACCGATCACTGGAGTATTGGCGATCCTAATTTTAAGACTTCTGTAACCGCTCTTACATTGCAGTACGTTATGTCTTGAATAATAATTAGTTTACGACTCAAATACATGTAAATTATCCAAAACCAAAACCAACGTGCACGCGATAGGCTTTAAAGAATGTAGGGTTATGTATCTCCATAGAACATCCGTAGATCGTAGCTCCACCTGGATTTTGCTTTAATAATGGAATCACTGTTTTATATTGAAATGCTGCTGAGTTGGAAGACCTTTTTCATATACCATTACAGACTGTATGTAAGACTGTGCA
This sequence comes from Brassicogethes aeneus, assembly GCA_921294245.1. NCBI lineage: Eukaryota > Metazoa > Arthropoda > Insecta > Coleoptera > Nitidulidae > Brassicogethes > Brassicogethes aeneus. The sequence goes on along the minus strand of OV121132.1, from coordinate 80,862,830 downwards.
TACTTTTAATAAAATATACTCTTTTATGATAAAGTTTGTAACTAGCAAATTAAGCTACAAAACAATTTTAATACATTTATTATTTCTTTTGTGAATAGTTTGGAAATGGACCCCATTCTGATTTGCTCCGGCCCAGTTTCCATTGGGCATGGTAGGGTTACACGACGGTACCACACTTGGACACCTATTATTGTTTATAAAATCTAGTACGTGTAGACAATATCGCAGAACAGGACAAGACCAACCTCTTTGAATCTATTCGCGAGAACAATAGGAAACGGTTGCAAAGATCGTTGTTAGCAACCGGTCGTGATATAAATAGTGCATTCATTTACTGCAGGTTACAGTTCACGCAATTGCGATAAAAATCTACCAATTAGTAGTTTATAGTCTTGCTTGTAAGTTAAATAATGCAATAAGCTGCAGTTTCGCATGTTGCAGATGAACTGAACGCATACCTACTGTAAGTATTAAAAAAATTAAATGTTAAGAAATATTTTGTTTTTCTATTAAACTATATAACGGGTGATTCATTTAGGCCTTTTTTTTAATTTTTATAAATAAAACGCATAAAATGGAATTGGATGGTGGAATCTTTATTATGACCTGAAAGGACAATCTTTGACATTTATTTTTTGAAAATAATTTCATTTAAATGCTGGTCGCGACGGCACACACAGCGCGCGAAAAAATAGCTTTATTAATAAATCCTTTTGGTGAGCAGATAATTTCGCGTTTTGGACCTGTCAATTAGCCGCCTAGATCGTGTGATATCACGCCCTTGGACTTTTTCCTGGGGTCATGTTAAATCAAAAGTCTTCGTCGATAAGCCAGCTACGATTCAGGACTTAGAAACCAACATTACTCGCGTAATTGGGCAGATACCGGTCGCAATGCTAGAAATAGTGATTAAAAATTGGACCTTCCGAATAGACCACGTACGGCATAGTCGCGGCCAGCATTTATATGAAATTATAATTATTTTCAAAAAATAAATGTCATTGTTCTTTCAGGTCATAATAAAGATTTCGACATCCAATTCCATTTTATGCGTTTAATTTAGAATTTAAAAAAAGGTCTAACGTTATATTATAAAATATGTATCTTTTATTATTTTAACATTAAATGATTTATTATTAAATAATTAAGGTTGATCTATATTAAAATGGAAAATAGGGTGTAATATTATTTTTCTACAAGCGTTCGGAAACTTTATACTTTCCGCACGCTCGACAGTATCAAAAAGTATCAACTTTTCGCAGTAGTATGTAATGTAAATTATTTTCTACAAGTGTGCAGAAAGTAACAATTTGGCAGGCTTACTTTCCGAGTACGGAATAGTATATTCTGTAACAAGTTTGAAGTACAGCATATTCCGCTCGAGTGAAGAGTTTGTCACACGAGCCGAAGGCGAGTTTGACGGTTTAACGAGAGCGGAATATGCAATTCCAAACGTGTTTCAGACTATACTTTTTCTACGTTCAAAAAATAATTTAATTGGAAGAAAGTAAGGTTGGATCGGTCTAAAATTTGTTAGATATTAAAAACAGAGATGTCGCCACGAGTGTTCATTCTGTCATCCGATGATAGAATATTTCATTCTGTAACACTTTACGGAATATATGTCATTCCATAGATAAAAGTGATATTAGAACAGTCAAATACCGTAATAGAAGTAGAAAAAAGAGTTTTCCGCATGGAAATTGAAGGATTTTTGTTTTTGTTGCCTCTACGCGTTCGTTTAAAGGCAGCTGCGTGCGGAAAAGTACTTTTCGCACTAGCTAGGTAAATAACTATTTTCTACTCCTAACTTTAAAACACACATCCACGCATCCATGACGCTAAGTACACATTGGCAAGCTGGGACAATCATGCTAAAGGCTAAAGTTAGTTAGGCTAAAGTTAGTTGCAGTTGTCAAATTTCATACAATCGCCAAAATAAGCAACTTAAAGTTAGGTTTAAACAGTCTAACAGAAAATTATTAAATTTTTGTGTAAGTAGTATCTATGCAACTTATAAACTTCTCTTGACACTTGCTTAATTAAAACTCATGACAAAATGCATTTTATCAATCTTGTTACATATATGTATACTAAAAAGAATAGTTTATTGTATATTATTATACGAGGGATGCAACTACCCGATTGGACCAAATCACAGTTAATAATGAAATCGGCCAATAACTGAGGAGCAGACTTTCCAAATGCCTGTTGTCCATTCTTTGTAATATTGACAAATAAAGAAAAACTGCTACGCGATTGGCTAAAAATTAACTGAAAGTTTTTTATACTTAAAAATTAGATGAAAAATTATGCAAATATTCTTTCTACATGCGAAAAATGTAGAATTATGTAGCGCTGTTTCTGTAGTTTGCAATGCCATCTTCCGTTGAAGGTTTAAAAAAATGGACAAAGTGCATCTAGAAAGTCTGCTCCTCAACTGATGACTATTATAGTCATAATAGACACGTGACTATTGAGTTTATTATTTTCGTTACTTATTTATAAAGGTTATCATTATATGGGAAAACCCAATTAATGTCAATATTATAATTGTTTATAGTTACAGATTAAGTTCAGAAGTTGATTTTAAATACATTAGAAATGGTAAAGAGTTCGACTGGTCATATACCAATAGATATAATAAAAAGTTTTCGTCGATAGATATAATTAAAATTGTTATACATATATCTGGTACACAAGTCACATTGTATCGCACTTGGATTATACTTGAGTTCGTTTAAAAGTTTGTATATAAGTAAAGACAAAAAAAAAGGACAAACAAATTTGAAAAATCAAATCCTGAAGTTACCTACAAATATGAAAAGAAAGTGATGAAAAAATAGAATACCAATAACTAGTTCAAAAACAACTTACTTTGCTCTTAAAAAATTGCTTTAAAACGAAAATTTTTGTTATTTTTATTAACTTATTATTTCTTAGGATTAAGTATGATTAATCTATAATAAAATGAAATATATTTTCTATAAATTTAATCCAGTTAAAACTTGTGTTTCAGGTCTTTTGTCCCATAAGTTGTAGCTACGTGAGAAAGGCTTAGTGGCTTCATAGGGGATAAATCAATAAGACAACTTTGCTAAAACACCGTTCTCAGCACGAACATCTGATAAAAAAGTGGAACCCTTGTGCATCGGCAAATCTGAAGGCCTCTTTACAACAACAAGTACTCAACTACCTAAAGTAAATAAATTACAGGAAAAAATAAATAAACTCTATGGCCTTATGTAGATTCGATGGTTTTTGTAATATCTGGTAAAACTTTATATTTTGGAATAAATTCGTTTATTTATTTATTTTCCTATTCCTATTCCTATTCACAGTCAAAGAAATCAGCGATGAACGTTGTCAGCGTTATATGAATGTTGTGCTCTGATTTTTCCTTATTCGACGCCTATCGATAAGGATCTTATTCCTATTTATAAGAAACCTTACTCAGCGACACGTTACCCTACCCTTGTGATTTTTTTCCTAAGCATTTAATTCGTATGCAATTTTTAATTTTTAAACATTTTTAATTTTAAAAAATCTAAATTAACAAATTTGCCAGTCATAGTTTTTTTCAAGAAAAATTCAGTAGGCTACGAGGCCACACAGTCAAAAGTTCTGAAGAGCCAAGAAATTTAACATTTTTGTCATAGACACGTTGACGAGGTAAGACATAGTAACCGGGACCTAGCTCAAAACTAAAATTTTACAACCCACAATAAACTTGTCCTACTGTAACCGTGCAAATAATCTATAATGCATTGTATCTTTAGTGAATTAAAGGCTACCTTACGGCCACGGAAGTAATAAAGTGAGAAGCGATAAGTGACAGCGGAAGAACCACCTGACAATAGGAACAAATGAGGCTAAGGTTTTTATTTTTTAAATACGTTTTTAGATGAAGCACTGTTTTGCAGAAATAATTCACAAACTTTTATATTAAAAATAAATATCAATTTTTTTTTACTGTATTATATAAGAACTATTGCGTATAATTAACTATATTTCAATCAAAAAACATAAACATTTTTAATTTTAAAAGGCGTTTTTAGATGTTCATAGATCGTAAAGTGTGGAATTATTCCAATAATTTTTTTATTGTTAAAAAATATTAATTTTTACTTTGTTAAATAATACTTATTACTAGGGATGGGATTTTAGTTATTTTACCTTTTTTAACCAATAATGCCAAAATGTGTTTTAAAGATTTTCTTTTATATGAACCTAACTTGTTTTCACCTTTTTACCTTTTTTGGAGCTTTTTGCTTTTAACTACCTTTTTTATACTTTTGTTACCTATTTTTTTTTAACTTTTTTCACCTTTTTTACCTTTTTTGGAGGTTTTTGCTTTAAACTACCTTTTTATACTTTTTTACCTATTTTTTAATTTGTCAGTTTATTTTCACATATTTGTTACCTATTTTTACGTATTTTTACTTATTTTATTTTTTTTGTTCTTTTTAAAATTTGCGCCAATATTTTATCCAGGGCGTGCAACTCAACGGTATAGAATTTTTACTTATGGTTACAGACTGTAACAGTAACTTTCTTTACAGTTACCTTCTTTGTAGTTACTCACTACTAGTGAGCTTATGTTCTGTCATAGAACTTCTGTGTAGTGAGTGTCACTCAGTAAAACACAGTTTATTGCATAGAAATAGTTTATTGTGGGTATGTTCTGTGTTTGGGTATGCGGCTAAACAAAATTATAAACGAAACACTAACTTTTTTTTTTACCTAAAATGCTGTTTTTTAACCTAAAATGCTTTTTTTTAGTACCTTTTTAGTTACCTATTTTTCAGTTTTTAGTACCTAAATATCCCATCCCTACTTATTACGTATAATTAACTATATTTTAATCGAAAAACATAACGGTTTTTATTTTTTAAATGCGTTTTAGATGGTCCTAGAGCATCAATAAAGGTTTTTTATTAAATGCCTTTTTTAGATGTTCGCGTTAAAACGATTGCGAAAATAATTCAATAACTTTTTTATTGTAAATAAATAGGTACATATTTTCTTTACTATCTTAACTAATAACACTTTAAGAAATAAATGAACATAATTTGAATTTTAACATTTATTCAAATAATAATTCCTTAACTTCTTCATTAAGCAATTATTTTACAAATTTTGTATTTCTCTTGTAACGTTATTAGGGGGTTATATTCTCGTTTGTTGATTTTAGATTTGTTTTTCTCGATAACATATATTGAAATTTTGTTAAATCCCTATTTCTAGATTCTTGAGCTTCCTCAGAAAGTACTCCTATTGGCAAACATATATTTTGCATAACTTCTTTCCCATGGATTAATAATTTATGCACTGTCACTGGCATGTAGTACCATGGATAAAGACATACAAAAAACTGTGCTATTTTTGCAGAATATTTTTTAAATTTGGTTGGATCGATGTAGCTTTGGCAGGTTATTGCTTGAAATCTACTTATTAAATTAAAATCAACCTTCGTTATTTGGGAAACTAAGGTTGGGTTACTAAAGAATCTTCGAGACGTGTTTCCTGAATTCGAGTTTCCTGAGCCTGTTTTTGCAACGTCTATTATTAGACCATTTTGGTTTTGAATTTATGTTTGATTCTCTTTTTTTCGGCTTCCTTAATATCCCTTAGTTCCTTGGTTGCTCTCCATTATTTATAGGACAAGTTGTATGCAATATCATTTTAAGTTTAACAGCCTAACTTTTTCCAGATATAGTTACTTTTAACTGGGAAATTTGTTCAGTTATTTTCTAATATGTATCCATAACTTTTTCTGGCGATTCTTTCCCAAATCAAAAGTAATTAATTTTCATTTTCTTCAATTTCCATAGCTTCCAAAATTCGTTTTGTATGGTCTAAAAAACTACATTTACTTATGCACTTTTTTCGGAACAACTATTTCATCTGGATTTTTGTCTTTAAGAACTTTGTAATATGGTGGTAAACTGTCATGCCCAAAATCCTTTGCGGCATTTTTAAATGCTTCATATTGATATTTAGACATCTGCTATCAATGCCAAAGCCTGTTCATTGGGAATATACATTTTCTTCGCAACATTTTCAAGGGATTTCTGATTCAATGGATTTTGGTAAATGTTTAACCTAATACCTTTTCGCACGCTCAGTACAATCAAAAAAATGCTTCTTTGGTCTTCCAACACCTGATGGACCTGGTTGTGATACATCAAATATTATTTCCCTTTTTAACCATTCTTTATTTTTAATTTTAATTTAATTTTTTCCATAACAAGTGTGAATTTATTTTTATACAAATTTGGAAATCTCTTTAAATTTTTCGAAAATAGACTTTTTAAAAATAATTCTGTTAAAAACTGAAAAGAAACGCAGAAAGTACTCATTTTTAAAAATCACAATATGCAATTTGCTTTCGCTATATATATAAAATATTATTACCTTATAAATGAGCGAATAATGTTTTAGTTTTTAGTTTTTATCTTTAAAGATGCATTACAAGGGATAATTCCGAGGGGTAAACCACTTTAAAATCTTAGAGAAAACCGTTCAATGTTAGTGGACGTTGTGTTAAGATTCTTTTCTTTATCAGTCGTTATCAATAAGGAAAACTTGCTTAATCAGTGCTTAATCGGTGCTTAATCAGTGCTTAGCGACGCGTTGTACATGACTAATGTTATTGTTATCCTTAGCCGTTATTTCGTAAGCGATTTTTAATTTTAAAAAATCAGTGGTTTACCCCTCGGATAATTCATTTATTATTAATCCTATTGGATAACTTTTTATTAATATTAAAAAATAACTTAATACATGTTAAAATTTTTATAATAATTAATGAATTCAACTAAAACTCATGACCAAAAACTGTGGGTACGAAAATGTTGAGTGGTACAAGCGCTCGCGTTTTAGCCATGAAGGATGATATATAAAGATTCTTAACTTTTTCATATGAGCGTATATGCAGCTAATTTTTTGTGTACTTATAAAGCAAAGTTTACTGAACAACATCATGTAGATATCAACGTGGAAATCGGAGGCAATCTGAGTTAAATGCCTATATGAATTTTTTTCTCTTAATTTTACCAATGTGTCCTTAAAACGTTATAACTTTTAATTTTTATTTTTTTTATTCCAATAGGAATTTTTATATATGTAGATTAAGGTGTTACTTTGAGGTGTCATAAAATCAAAACATAATTATTTAAAAATAATTCTTTACTAAAATCTATTGCTTTAAGGTGTATTTTTTCTTCCGATAAACCATAGTGCGTCCCCACCTCCTTTAGCAACGGCCCGGAGAAACCAGCAGAGGCATTCGCACCCAGCCAATACAGGTGAAGCCATGCGTTTACTGATGGCGAAAAAAAAAATCGGCGTAGGGTAACGGAGGCTTGTGCGAGGCTCGGGAGAGATGAGGCAATGGGCCAGTTATACGACTTTTCTCATACTCATTCTTATTTTTACTGACATGCATCAGTTTCATATTTAATTTCGAAAGTTGCTCTTCTCATGTGGTGCATAAGCTATATTTACTAAAAATACAAGATATGGTTATGAGGTTATCGGCTAATCAGGCCGATTAAATATAACGGTAAACACTAATTATAGTGGCTAACTTTTACGACTCATGTTAGTCAATTGGCCTGATTGTCCACGATGTCTTCTTATAACAATAAATCTTAAGGTGAAGCTGTTAGGCTCATGGAAGTGTATCGTAAGGAAAAATGTACACGACGACGTGTAGGAATCAATTATTTTGGAAAAATCATTGGTGAATTTCTTAAACTACCGAACCCGATAGAACCCACTAGAGTATGCAGGGCATTGATTCTGGCGAAGTTCTCTTGTGGCAGATCTGCCGCATCTATGCTGACGTCCATTTAATCTTGTTGAAATGGCTAGGAGGTTAGTGTTTTTACAATAATATTGCCTTTTTTTCTAAATAATAACGAATTCCAGGTCGTCCTTAGTGACAGAGTCATATATAGAAGAATCAATTGAAAAGAATAAAAAGTATGCAGAATGTTAATGGGGAAGAAGAAAATTAAACCATCGAGTAACATAATATTGGTTACTCCTAAAACTACTACCACAACATCAAAAGAAATTAATACGATACCCTTGTTTTCGGGTATTTTGTGTGGGGGTAATATTTTGAATAGACCCAAAATTGTCTATTTTATTTTCAATCTGAGGCATAATCATTTAATTACACAAGTTCACATAAATTTTGTCCCTTTGACGTAGGAAAGAAAGGCCTTCGAAGTTGGTTTGTTGTTCTCATCCTCTGTGGTATTTAACCAGCGTTCTGGTGTAAGAGCCTTTTTTATGATGGTTTTGGAGAATCCGTTTTGCTGCAGCGTCGTTTGGATTTTTAGGTCTTTTTGTTTCTTGTGGTCATCATCCGCCAGGCTTGTTACGCGATCCGAAAGGCTGGCGTATGATGAACACAAGAAACAAGAAGACCTAAAAATCCAAACGACGTTACAGCAAAACGGATTCTCCTAAACCATAATAAAAAATCATCCTAGACCACGAAGGCCTTTCTTCCCTACGTCAAAGGGAAAACCAAAAGAATAGGCAAAGTTCTCAAAGAACATAACATTGAGACCACATTTTCCGCCCCAAGAAATATCGGTCAAATACTTCCAAACGCCAAACCAAAAATAGAGTTGGAGGCACAAGGGGTTTACGAAATTTCTTGTAAAAATTGTGACGGAAGCTACGTAGGACAGACCAATAGACGTATCAACGTTCGACGCAAAGAACATCGTAACTCAGTCTTAAAACAAGAAAAAATATCTTCCTTAGCTGAACACGTCCGAAAAACTTCCCATGAAATTGACTTTGAAAAGACAAGGGTCTTGGCTAGCATCGAATACAGGACCAAACGTATCATGCATGAAGCCATTGAAATAGAAAAACGTCCAAGAAACCTCAACACAAGAGACGATACACAAAGACTACCAACTGCATGGAAACCAGATCTTTCAACCACCAAAACGCCACGCAGATTAACACATAAACACAGGTTCAATCGTAGTTACGGTTAATGACGCAAAAGGAAAAAATGTCTATACAGTGCTTGCAAATCCAAGTCCGACCGGGTTGGGAAGGACGGTTGTTCAATATCCGCGTGAAAATAACAAGGATAGAACGCCAAACAGAAGGCGCTTACAATACGCACGCCTGCCGGCTCTGACCAATCAAATTCTGTTTGGCGTTCTATCCTTGTTCTTTTCACGCGGGTATTGAACAACCGTCCTTCCCAACCCGGTCGGACTTCGAATTGCAAGCACTGTATATAAAATAAGTAAATTACAAAAATATTTAACCCCTTTAAATTTATTGGTTAAATTCTATTTATGCAAAGAGGTTGTGACGTACAACGGTTGTCAGTTTCAGAATTTTGTATGGTTTCATGAGTGATTTTTTGTTGAAAAATTATGAGATTTTTCCTGAAGTAAAATCTTTAATAACAAATACAAACTTAATTACTGATACAATTTTTTATAAACTTTCTTCTTTTACAAAATTACAAAATGTTGTTGCAAATATTTGAAGGTTTTACAATAATATAAATAAAAATAAAGGTACAATTTTTGGGAACTTAACTAAAGGTGAAAAAAATAATTCTAGCACAAATAAGGAAAACTTTTTTGCCTTTAAATTCTAAAAATCAAATTAAAAATGTATAAATTGCTTTCAAGCAAGTTTTCAGCTATAGATGGGTGATTTATCAGGAAATAGGGTAAAACCTTCCCGACCTTTTTCTATCTGCGGTACACTATGTAATGTTTCTTAATGTTTAACGGTTTGCATCACTAAGAGGCTTTCCAGCTCATATTTATAACGATAAGGGGTTGAACTTTGTTGGGGCTGATAATGTTCTGGCTGATACAACCTGAAATATTCCTTCTTTTAATAAATATTGCTAAAATAACCATAAACTGGAATTTTATCCCAGCTCGTGGTCTTCATGATAAATGAAAAAATGATCTGTTACCACTTTCTTCAGGCCATTTTTTCATTGGATATATCTTAACCTCTGTGCCGCAGGATAATTTGCAAAATATACCCACAGACCGGTTTTCGTACGATCAACAAGTTCAACAAATGACCCAGCATGACTTGCTGGTTCAAAGAATAGTTACATCACTTGCAGCATACTAACTGACAGTTTTCTCATGGTTCCCGGTCTTTTGGGGTGACTTGGCCCCTATAAAGGAAAATAATACGGTATTATTTTCCAATTCATTGGAAACTTGGACTCGACTCGACTAGTTTGTGGGGCCGATGATTTCGTCCGTGTAGAGGAGCTTAAGAGTTCAAACGAAAATTTAAAACGTGCAGTATACAACATATGCATCTTACCTACCTATGGCTGGGATTCCTTGAAAATTCAAGCTGAAGATACAGACGCCAAGCGGTAATGCACAGAAAAGTGACAGTTCGGTGGTTTTCGCGCGAAACTTGTTGTGGTGTAATTGCGCGGTTGCCACGTTGTCATATTCGTTGTATATTTTAAGAATCATGTAATAGTAACATTCATATAAGTGTAAAACAAATACCAAGTTATTTAGGAGTAAGCGCGTTTAGTAATGATACCCTTAAACTCTTAGTTTAAATATAATAATACAATATATATAATATAAAGTTATGACTGCGAAAATAGCCAAGCTGTTCTAAATTTACTTGATAATTAGTAATCATTCCTAAACAGTATAAAAATAGCTACTAAATTAAAAAAAAACAGTTATCTGTTCAGTTAAGGCAGAAATTTCATGCAAAATGATCGATTACAAAGTGGTCGTATATACAGTTTTTGCACATAAATGGCTTATTATACATAAATTATGTTTAAATATAAGAAGTTACTTACATGTAACGTAAATAATGATGTAATTATTAAATTATTATTCATTGCATTTTATAAGTTTATAGGTAATAAAAAATAATCACATTCGTTGAGCTATTGTTTATATACAAATGTAGGTATACAAAATATTTAACCATATTTGGATGAATATCTTAATTATGTGATAGTTGGCTAAGTAAAATACAGTTTGATTTTAACGACAAAATGTGGAAATGTGGAGATACCCTATGAAATTAACAGATTTTAACTCTCTAAATATAAATTCGTTTAGAAAAATTTTGTGCCATAATTAATTGTAGTATTAAAATTATTATTTATATTGAGGCAGAAATATATTAGATGAACTGAATGTTTCCGAAATAATATTTAACATTATCAAAGTATAAAATACTGCAAATTGGTTTAAAATTACATACAGATAGAAAAAAACGTTATCACATACTTTTTTAAGCTAAAATTTGGTGGTCCTTACACTAAAAATAGAAAAAAGTAGTTGAATAAAGAGAAATCAGCGACGTTCAAACCGTTATAAAACATCTTAAACTGACAAAAAGTTATTTGTTATTTGACATTTTTTCTTAAATGCGATAACTTGGCCAAAACTGTCGATCGTTACAATTTTTTTTAAATTGTAGGTAAATGTTTACTTTATACAGAAAAAATATAAAAAATAAGTGAATTTCACTTTCAATTTTTTTTAATGTTTTTTTCTAAGAAGGCAAAAAAAATTGAGGTCAAAATTTGGACCATTGCCACATTTTTTTTCATCATATTATTTTTTAGTGAAGTTCATAATATGAACAACTTTCACCAAAAGTCCCGAATTGGCTAAATTCGTCGTTTCGGAATTAATATTTTTTTAATGAAAATGCCATTTTCTAGTAAATTCGTGGTTCATCGCAAAAATTTGGTATTTTATCTAGGATCATGAAACTGGGGTGACCTTTATAAAATGTAATTTACAACTTTTGACATATTTTACATATTTTTGTCAATTCTGATTTCACCGGAAATACTCTTAAGTAAGTAAATTAAATTATTAAAGATTTTAGAGTAAAATGTAAATTCTTAATATTTTTGCATGTTACTGTTAAAAGATGTAAAAATAATAAAACGTAAGTATTACATGCCTAAAAGTAATGAATCGAATTCACAAGAAACTTATAAAACGCGATTTCAAAGGAAAATAAGTATTAAGCATAAGAGGTCCAATAACAAATTTTTATTTGATTTCATATTTAGTTTTTTTATTTATTGCCAGAGATTCCCTACAATGGCCACACTATGGGGCGGTTAGATATAACTTTTTATAATCGTTTTAAAATAGTTTTAAAATGATTTTATTTAGTAGTTTTAAAACCAAAGAATGTTGAGCAATTACTTACTTCTCAATTATTATTTTTATTGCAAACAAAAATAATAAAATTGTATTTTTTTCAGACTACTTGCCCAACATGAAGCAGAAAAGCCAATTCAAGGCACTCTAGATATAGAAATAAAATTTAATCAAAAAAATATTTGACCTGTCAAAAATTGACAAATGACATATGTATGTATTCAGAATTTTATTTTGAATTGAAAGATGTAAAAATGCATAGGGTGTTTCATTAAAAAATAAAAAGTTAAGACCATTTCCGGTGAAACCGGAAGTAACAAAAATATGTTAAATATGTCAAAAAGTTCTAAATTACACTTTATAAAGGTCACCCCAGTCTTATGACCCTAGATAAAATACCAAATTAACCACGAAATTACTAGAAAATGGCAAATAATGATTCCGAAACGATTAATTTAGCCAACTCGGGACTTTTGGTGAAAGTTGTTCATGTTATCAACTTCAAACAAAAAAATATGAAGTAAAAAAAATGTGGCAATGGTTCAAAACTTTGTCCTTAATTTTTTTGCTTTTTAAGAAAAAACAATTAAACAAATTTAAGCAAAAAGAAAAAATACAGGTGTCATCGATTTAGTTAGAGAAACTGTAAAAAAAATTCGTTAACAAATAACGACCTACCCCTTTTTTCCTGGTCGATTTGAGATGGAAAAAACGGTTTTTTTCAGAAGGTAAAAATACATGGAAAAAAATAGTTTTTTGATTTTATCGTTTTTTTTCGAAACCGGTAAAAAACTGCAACAATAATTCATTTATATAGGAATATTATTTGTTTTTTTATTAATTTAAACCAAATAAAATATATCAAGAAGGGGCGTGCAGAGTAGGTCAAGGCTCCAGTCTGTAGGGGCTTTTACACATTTAAATCTAGTAAAACTGTCAAATTTTAAGGGGGGGCCCGGACCATCTTCGTACGCCACTGAGAGAAACTCTCTTTATTGGACATTGATTATGAGGTTAAGCATTCTTAAGATTCAGATATCGAGGATGATACACATTAACTAGATTTCTTCAGAAATGTAATTAGTAGAGAAATAAAATCAATAAAATAAAAATGGTTGGTTCATAAAAGCAAATAGAAATTCATAAATATGATATAATAAAGAAGTTGATGTCAATTTATATTAAATATCTTGCACTATTTTATTGGATACAATTTTACTTGTTACATAGTACACTTTAAAATAGGAAGAACATATGCCAATAGCAAGAATTTTCTGCAGAGCAATTTGTCATAAAATACAAAGTAATAAGTGCTACGATTGATTATAAAGATTTTATCTCTATTATCATTAAAGGAAGACAAGGCAACGAACATTAAAACACTACGTGGATAAAAACGCGGATACAGTTAAACCACAATAAATAATAATTTAAGAACACATTATACTGGGCAATTGTTGTATGGTAATAACAACGAGCAAGGCACTGCGAGCTCGTCTTTAATGGCTCGTTTAAACAAACTCATATATCACTAAGTTGCATGTGGCAATAAATCAGCTATGTTTGCTGCTCTGTAAAGCATCTGCATTTTTTCAATGAAACTGCTTGTACAAAAGATTATGTGGACGCTTTAGCGTATCGCTATTTAATATGGTTCATGTTTAGAAAATCGTAAAAGAAAGAATTTAAATTGTTTTTTGTAAATTGCCTTAAAAAGAAATTGTTTAAAACATAATTTTGTAAGAGTACGAACAAATACATTTAATAATTTCTTGTCCAAGACCAATTTTGAAAATATTTTATTAAGAAGTACAAGGGTTAATAGCAAAAAAAATCAATACTAGTGGTAAGTTTGCCTAACGTCTTTCTTTTAGTAGAATATCTTTGTAATCTTTGTTCCTTCATTGTAAATATAAAAAAAAGGTTCAAAAAATATTAAAATTTAAACTTTTAGAATTTTCAATCGAGGTTTTGCGTCAATTTAGAAAGTATTAGGATTAGAATGCATAATCATTGCTTCTGACCTGTAATATTTCTTGGTAAAAACTTGGGAAAATCTTTCACTATGTTCATCCAATATTGCTATTAAATTCTTTATGGAAATACACTTAGAAAATACTACATATTTAAACTGTACAGTGTGATCCCCTATAATATCGCCCCCCTTTAACTTTTTTATTTTTTATTTAAGTATCTCAACAAATTTAAAAGTATAGTTATGTAGGCACTGAAAAATACTTTGTTTCTACGTATAAAAAATGGAAAATTGATCAGTATACAGGGTAAAATTAAAAAACCACCATATATATAAATTTATTTTTAGATTCCTTATAAAATTCTAAGCATAATTCATATAACATTCCATTCCAACCTAAATTCAACAATTTCTAAAATATTCGCATTTGCAACGTTATCATCAAATATTTTTTTAAACTGTTACAAATCAAGAAGCCTCAGGATAACAAAATGTTTATTGAAAATAAATAACTATAGTGACATTATACCAATATTAATTCTTAAGTGAGTAAAAATGCCGTACCCAGACAAAGAAAGAGAAACTATTATAATAATTATTTGAACTTATTATCTTAAAAATAATTTATATATTTCAAAAACGGTTTAATTTAGGTAGGTATATGGTATATTATATGGATTATGCTCAGTGGCGTAGCGACAAATTTCGGCCCCCCCCGCGAAAATCCTTACTGGGTCCCCTGATTTCAGGTATTTTTTACATGCTTCTATATTGTAAATAAAAAATAATACATCCGGTGACATGATTTTTTAAATTATTTATAAACGAAAAGTAATAAAAAAAAATAAAAAAAAATAAGGTTCTCCACTGTACCTACTTATAAATTATAAGTAAAATAATAGAAAATAATAACATATTTTTTTAACATAAAAAAATATCCAATATACCCATGGATGTTCACTATGGTTTAATATATACCCACTATAACTATATCAAAACGTAACTAGTATGTTTAAAATTTAACTAAAATCGTATCAACTAAGTAATAGGTATATTTAGTTAATAATATTTACTCAGTAACTCTATATATTAAACTCTCTATAATATTAAACTAACCAATAATAAAAGAAATACTTACATGTAAATACTAGACCACTTTGTGCTCACCACAGCTGACCGGCGAGAAACGCATGTAAAACAGTGGAAAAATAAAATAATCAGAAGCAGTCACAAATAAGAACCTACTTGAACCAATGCGAATATAAATCAAAAACAAACTAACAACTCAAAATCGTCAAAATTTTAGGGGTTCGCAAAGAGAACGCTTCAGAACTGTCAGAATAATACGCATAACTATAAATGCGCATATCTGTTTAGAGTTAGGCGCATGTTTCCAAGTTCTGAATCGTTCCTGCGTAAACCCGCTGTCAATTGTTAAATAAGCGCGATTTTTAAAATTCATCAAAAAGTTCCGTTAGATGTTTTACATTTATGTTGTGATGGTAGGCCAATAATATCAAGTACCTACCCACAATCCACACAATTGTGTACCTACCTACATTTTAGTAAATTATGATATTTTTAATTAATCATTCATTATTATTCAATTTTTAGTATAAGTAAGATGGAAATAAGTATTTTAATGTTTTGGGGCAAGTATCGGCCGGGCCCCCTACGAGGTTAGGGCCCCCCGCTTGGCGGGCGTTCGCGGTACTGTCGCTACGCCACTGATTATGCTTAGAATTTTACAAGGAATCGAAAAATAAATTTATAAAAAAAATAAACTTTTTGTTTTTTCTTGTATACTGGTCAATTTTTTTATACGTCGAAAAAAAGTATATTTTAATATCTACATAACCACACTTTTAAATTTTTTGGGAAACTATAGGGGATCACCCTGTACATCGAATGATGCAAAAATTACGATTAAGAAAATTTCCATATCAGGTGATTATGTAGGTTGTGCCGTTACTTAATCCAAGTGCGAACAAAACTTCCCGGGGGGGTTTTTGGTTGGAGGAAGATTGGGGATGGTCGTAAATTGCTGCTAGGATATTTTTGAGATGAAAAAGGGGAGGTAAATTTTGAAAAATTAGTTTTAATTTTATTTTGCGCTTGGAAAAAATCATGCCATTTTTTTATCCAAAAGATAAATTTGTCGGGTAGATGAAGTTGAAAATTAAAAGTTGTTGCTGAAACATATTAAGCAAAATGTAGAGAATAATAATGGACATATTTCGTACATTTAAACAGTGCCAAAAAATTGACGGTTTTTGATTTTATTAATTATATTAGGGGTGTTAAAATTTATTTTGGAGTTGATCAGATACTTCATTCAATTTTCGAGGGCTACAACTTTGTCATTTCAGCCAAAATTGAATTATAATTTCTTTCCCATTTTTACCCCCAAAATAAAACCTGACGACTTGGCCCATGTAAAAAAAAATGTGTCCTTTAACTTTTCTGAACATTTTAAGTTTTTATACAAACTGTGGCCGGGTTTTTACAACTCCGGATAGTTTGGTTTTGCCCACCAGAGTATACAGGGTGTCCGGGAAAAGGAGGTCAATCCGTTAACCATATATTCCTTGAGTTAAAACAATAAGACTTTCATAATACCATTTTTTAATTTAGAGCTTCATGTTCGATATACAGGGCGACAAAGTTTGAAATTTAAAACTGATTTTTTTTAATAATTCGAGTAATTGATAAGATATTAAGTTTAAATTCGGTACACTACTTCAACATAAATAGTTACATTTTTGGAGACCAACAAACCAAAAAACAATTGTCAAATAATCAAAATAGGGGGATCTAGTACCCACTGACTCCCCCTATTTTTTAGTACGTGCGCCAATGACTTCCAAACGGTATTTTTTCAGGTAATCATTTATTGTTGAACATTTTTTGTCTCTTATAAAATTTTGATAAAATGATTTGTTTTAGAGATAATTTGTAAAGTATGGGTCAGTCCATATCAAATTTTCGAAATTTATTTTTTTTTTGAAAAAATTTAGGTCATGTGATATAACATAAAAAGGTCTCTAATAGGCCTTTAAAATAAGCCACCACTCACATTTCTACTTTTAATAGTTTACGAGATATCGCTATTTTTGTAAGTACTTGCAAGACCCTAATTTATCGGAATTTTTTGATTTTCAAAAATCAATAAAACAAAAACCACCTATCGAAAAAAATTCATATATGGGATTTTTGAGTTTTTTAGTGAGTTAAACAAATTTACCAAAAATTATCAAAATCGGAGATGGTGGGGGAAGAACCTTTGGTTGATTTGATATGGACTGACCCATACTTTACAAATTATCTCTAAAACAAATCATTTTATCAAAATTTTATAAGAGACAATTTTTTTTTAACAATAAATGATTACCTGAAAAAATACCGTTTGGAAGTCATTGGCGCTCGTACTAAAAAATAGGGGGAGTCAGTGAGTACTGGACCCCCCTATTTTGATTATTTGACAATTGTTTTTTGTTTTGTTGGTCTCCAAAAATGTAACCGAATTTAAACTTAATATCTTATCAATTACTCGAATTATTAAAAAAAATCAGTTTTAAATTTCAAACTTTGTCGCCCTGTATATCGAACATAAAGCTCTAAATTGAAAAATGGTATTATGAAAGTCTTATTGTTTTAACTCAAGGAATATATATATATATATATATATATATATATATATATATATTAGGGTGTTTAAAAAAAATCGACTTTTTCTTTTTCTTCAAATGGTCGGCAAATTCTTTCAGAGGATGTCAACACAAAGACCTCGTCAAAATTTTAGCTTTTAATTTGAAGATTTAGAGGTCGCGGATCGCAATTTTCTATTTCCCATTTAAATAACATGGGAATTTTTTTTTTTAACTTTGAAATTTTATACGTCTGAATCAAATCAACTTATGTCAAGGATCATCTTAGATTTTCATAGTAAATTTAACGCTCTACAAAAAAGGTCTCTTATCATTTTTCTATAAATTGATTCCTTCCAGAGTTATTCAAGGCCAAAGTTTGATTTCCATCGAATTTTCGCGTTTTTTAACATTTATGGTACAATTATCATTATACGGGTGGCCAAACTTAAACAGTGCATTATTCGTATAAAAATAACACTTTTTGTTTAATAAACATGTATCAAAAAATGCTCCCTAAAGGAGCTACGGCCCCCTGAATAGGAGCCTAAGAGGATAATTTTTTTAAAA
Organism: Brassicogethes aeneus; assembly: GCA_921294245.1. Taxonomy (NCBI): domain Eukaryota; kingdom Metazoa; phylum Arthropoda; class Insecta; order Coleoptera; family Nitidulidae; genus Brassicogethes; species Brassicogethes aeneus. The sequence continues at coordinate 80,844,447 of OV121132.1, read as the reverse complement.
CTATTCCTAGAGGGTTGAACATGAACAAATGAATTTTCGGTAGGTACTTTGGTAATTTTGACATGCTGAATCTAGAACTATGATCAAAACTGTTAAAATTTAATCATAGGCGTAACATTTGGAGGGGGCAAAGTTACAAAAATAGCCCCAACTTTTTTCTGGGTTAATAATTTAATTTTTTTTATGAAATTATGAGAATTTATATTTTTTTACGAAAAATAGGTACTCTTGATTTGAATTGCTCAGATGCACCATTTTCGAGAAAAATGCATTTATAAATTAATTACTTTGCATATTATACACATCTCATATTTTCATTAAAACTTTGTAGTAGGCTTTGGAAAAAAGTGACGTTTTTTTGTTTTTATGTTTTTTTTACAACACTTCATATGTTTCAGATATAAATATGTGATTTTTTTACTACATGATGCCAAAAGTTGAAAAAACGAGAAAATTCGATGGAAATCAAACTTTGGCCTCGAATAACTCTGGAAGAAATCAATTTATAGAAAAATTATAAGAGACATTTTTTATAGAGCGTTAAATTTACTATAAAAATCTAAGATGTTCCTTGCCATAAGTTGATTCGATATAGACGTATAAAATTCCAAAGTTAAAAAAAAAAATTTCCTATGTTATTTAAATGGGAAATAGAAAATTGCGATCCGCGACCTCTAAATCTTCAAATTAAAAGCTCAAATTTTAACGAGGTCTTTGTTTTGACATCCTCTGAAAGAATTTGCTGACCATTTGAAGAAAAAGAAAAAGTCGATTTTTTTGAAACACCCTAATAAATATATATATATATATATATATATATATATATATATAAGGGATATATGATATATATATGATACCTCTCTTGCATAAAGCCATAGAGCCACTTTGAGGTTTTCATATCAGATTTGGATCGAAAAGGTATTAAGTCTGTTGAGAATAGTATCTTTAGTTTATTTGTGTATGGTTCGATACCGTGTTAGCGACTTATTTCTTGACGACCAAGGCTGTGTCGTGAGTGTACCCTACACAATAAAAGCCCTCATTGATAAGCTTGTTTAATAGGTTATCCACTGAAACGGCTCATAAAAGTGGGGAAATAACGCCTCCCTATAACCAGCATTTGCCCTTGCCCCATCAAGGGCCTATTGTCCAAGGGTTTTGGAGGATTTCGAGATAAGACTATTTTGATTTATTGTTTATGTTCTCTACCTTTAGCGAAAAGCAAAAGTTAAAATATATCCAAACTTTGGGTATGTATCTCCAGGCTAAGCTTGCTTTATAGATTTTACATTGTGTTACGTTTTGGGCTGCCCTTTAAGCAACGCCACTGTTTTAAAGAAATTCTTACAACGGTTCGAAGTTTCAGGTTAATTATTATTAAAGCAAGTTAAGCTCAATTGATTGGCGACGACTCCCGACTAGAGAACTAGGAAGGATCCGTACAATCTTATGTTTAAGATTCAAACTAAAAGGAAAAAACCCAAAAAGGAAAAGTTTATTACTTTTCTTTATAGAAAATTGTTCTTGGATTACCTTAGTTAAAAGGGATTTCCAGCTAAAATTAGCTAACAAAGCCCAAGATGGAAGATGGCTTGTAGATTCAAGTAGGTTAGAAATCTGAGAACATCCAGCAAACGCTACGGATCTAGGCACTGTACAAAACGGAAAATTCGGCCTTAACCAAAAAGCACTGCCGATAATAATTATTAATATTAACATTATTAATTATTAATCCCTTTTCATAGGTTACAGAAATTTACTTCAAGGTATCGAGCAGTCTTATAGACTTCCACCATTAATCACTTTTCGTTGTTAATTGAAGATGTACCCCCCTCCCTACGCTTCACGATTTTTAAGCGGCACACACGCGCAATAGATATCAACAATTTAAGGATAATACAATGTTGCCAATTAAAAGAAAACAATATACAAACAAAAACAACAAATGCTCGTAAATAAAAAATATGGTTTTATTTACCTACTTTAACGAAATTAATTATCAATTATCATAAACCAATCTAACAGAATTTTTGACTCGTAACAATTGATGTGGAATTATTTTATTAAATTTGGCGAATTCAATACACCCCCGGTGACTTAAATGCATTTAACCATGGTTGGAATTTTTCTATTGCCTATTCAATTACACTGTAGGTAAATTTTCAACTCTTGAAATATCACAGCTAAACGCTCGGACACGTAAACATAATTTTTGGTCGTAGATTTCAAATCTGTGCTCGGTTTAGCTGTATCAGGTCTAAAAAAGTTTTTCCTATTGGAAATTCGATAAGGACACACTGTATTCTGGTATATATAATTTGTAAAATAATATATTTCACCTTTTGTGCCAACATTCCTATGCTTTTTATTTCAATAAACATAATTAATTATACTCAAAAAAAAAAAAAAATTAGCAAAAAAACATTTTGAATTTCCTAAATTATCACTTATAATACCACAAGAGCTTCAAAATTATCGGGTATTTTTCCCGATAGGTTCGTTGCAAACAAATGAAGGAGTCAAGTTTTTCAGGTTAAAAAATCACGAGCGCGAAGCGCGAGTGATTTTTCCTGAAAAACTTGACGACTTTATTTGTTTGCAGGGAACCTTGAGGGAAATGCCAGATAATTTTGAAGCTCGTGTGGTATTCGGGGGATTATTTTTCCGTCCCAAATGTCGGCCAATAGAATTGCACCATGAGACGAAATGTACAGTTAACAAATAAGAATTTCATAATGAATAAAACAACATTTAATTAAGATTTAATTTGTTTTTTATATATATAACTACCAGAGAAAATTTTCAAAAAATTATCGCTGTAATTCGCTGTAGGTTCCCTCAACAACAATGCCTCAACAATGTCCCAACAATACAGAGAACTGTCAAAAAAAATAATCTATAAAAAACTCTCAGGGACCCGTGTTCCTTTTGATCAATTAACTTCAAATTTTGCAATAATTTGTTTTTTTTTTTAATTTGGAACTGATGTGTGGATCCAGCCAAATTATTTTTTTTTAAATTTATATATGGTGTTTAAATTTATACAGGGTGTTTTCAATATCTTTGAATTTTGACCTGATACAGCTAAACCAAGCACGGATTTGTAATCTACGACCAAAAATGAAGTTTACGTGTCCGAGCGTTTAGCTGTGATATTTTCACCTCCCTAGAGTGTTATTGGTAAGCTCTTTTATAGTAGAGCTGTTGCAGTCATTTGTGGGGATTGATGCGGCAAGAAAGTGGGTTTTTGTGAGCAGTTTAAGCCGTGTATATAAGTTTCGTCGTTTCGTTTGAGACACTTGTTTTTTTATTCTTTCGCCAGGACATAGATTATGAAGCAAACCGGAGTTTCAATAATTTTATTACCAAACGCTCCTTTGGCTTTTTTTAACCCTCTCCAGGTGATCATTTCACCAGACTGCTTTCCATGACTGTTTTTTAGAACTTTTGGAAAAATTATCTTGATCCAAGGTCTCTATTTTTTTAACCGTCCTTACCCTTTTCGAGAGACTTTTTAAAGAAATCCTATCCAATTTGTCTTTATTAAGATTTTGAATTTTAGCACAGTAAATAAAGGGATTGCTACAAATTGGTTCCTTGCTAAAGGTTATCTAAAACCTCTTTGCGGACTGCTATAATACTGCTATATTTTAAAAATCTATTTAGAATAATTTCTCTTAACCGGTAAATAGTAAAAAGTTATAATATTATATTTTAATATTTAAAACCCAAAATATTATGTCTCTAATCATATTAATTAGAGGGTTGTTCATTAATAAAAATGTTTTTTGTGTATTCTTTCCCTGATCAAATGCAGATTATATACATTTGTACCCATTTCCATACTAATACAAATGTTAAATACGTTTAAATAGGAAGGCAAGACCTTCCTAATGGATGATGGTTATCTTTATTAACTATTTAGATAAATATCAAAGATTTATTCATAAACTAGAAAACATATGCCTATACTTGTAAGCCTAGATCTATTTAATTATATTCAAAATCTGTATACCTGGTACTTAACTGATGGTGTCTTATAACCCTTTGTTAAAAATTCACAGCTTTCCACAAACCAAAGCACAAATCATCATTCCAATTATTTACCACGTGTTTTATCTTAAAAAATAAAAAATCGCTATTTTAAAAAGGTAAAGCAATACTGATAGAATCAAACGGCAAATAAATTATGCGGCGAAGAAATATCGTAGATAAATGTGCAAGATACACTTAATACGGGAGAATTGGCGACTACTGGAATTGAAAACTGCCGAGTACCTTATGTTGTTGGTCATTTATTTCCAAGTTCAAGGTGTCAATCAATGGTGGCGGAATATTGACAGTTGACACGCCTACCACCATTTGTCTAGTTTAACAATTGAGTGGAATTTCGTTGCTACGCTGTCTTTTTCACAATATAATTGATTTGTATATTTTCCTCCGCAATAATATAAATGGTTGGAACAAGCTTAATTTACAGCAAGACATTTACTTAATTATATACATTTTGTGCTTATTAAACTTATAAAATAGAATAAAATAAAAATTTTATATTAAGGATTTATTAAAAAAAAAATTGTAAAAATATATGAAAAAAATTAAGACAAATTATTGGATAAAATATCAATATAAATATAAATATACATGTACATATACATATAATGTGTTTTTAAATTTTTATGGTAGTACCTAGTAGTGTATTTTGTTTGTTTATTTATTAAAAGCACTTCTCTGCTGAATATTTTTTATTAAAATTTTACCAGTTAGGGCGGTCAGCTATGATTGGATTCTACAAGAATTATTTAAAATATAATGTAGGTAGGTATAGGTTAAATAATTTACAATAGATAAAAAATCAGATGTGTTATTTAACAAAATAAAAACTATATCTGAAGTCAAATAGTTTAATTGCGACGTAATTTATAACCTTAAAATATTCTTACATTGTAATGCTAAGAAACTAACAATAAGAATAAACACGGAAGAGTTTCAATGCTCGATAAAATGTTCAAATGTCGCACCCTTTACATTTTGAGAAAATTTTAGAAAATAAAATATACAATATTGGTGCATTTTAAATACGTGCTTGTTTAATGTTACTATTCAAGTTTTACACAAAAAATTATTACTATATTATTTCAACCACAATATTATAGTACCAACTTTAAAAGCAAACTTGGTCGCATTTGCCGATTTTCTAAGGTAGCGCCCGTTACGCGATTCATGACGTTATAAAAGATTTTCTATACAAGTTTTTGTTTGAGTTAAATATTTAATTTTTAACTGTTTTTCTATATTAACGTATCTTGATATATATGAACAAACACTTTATTAACATGAAAAAACGCAGTTTCAGTGTCACACCCGTTACAATGGAAACACCCAATAATAAATACACGTCATATGAAATACAGTTTAAAATAATAAGTTAACAAAAAAATAACATAACACGAGATTTTTAAATGACAGATAAATTCAAATTTGAGGTTATGTTGATTTGTTTTATTTTGTGTCACACGAAAAACAAATTATATCAAAATACAATACATAAAAATTACATACCAATATCAAATAACACACCACCTAAAATTTTTACGAAATACAATCTTAAAACTGCAATAAAAACTCCAAACCCGAGTCAAAATTTAAATCGTAATTTAAACCTATAGGTATACTTTGACCTACCAAAACTGATTTAAAACCTGTTCAGTCTGTTTACTCCAATTTAGCACTAGAACAACCGAATTAATCTTCATTTGAACCGATTTAAACCGATTTAAACCTCTAATAAAATTTTTGGTTTAAATTTAAACGTAATTAGAACCGAAAAATCGGGAAAATGGACTTATCTGCCATGTTTTAGGTCATAAGTTGGTTATTTTTAGGCGAATATAAAACCGTTTAAGACGGAAATTGTCAGACTTTAGGATTAAATTACGACCTTAATTTTGACTCGGGAATACAATATATGATTTCTCACGAAACGCAAAAGAAAAAAACAATATCATGGACAAAAACTTAAAAATTAAGACGAAAAATGCAACACCGTTTATATTGGAGAAACACACTGAAAAATAGCTATTCTATATTAAAGATTACTTAATCATCCAAGTATATTATCTCACCATTCCACAAGTATAGATACTTTTTATTTAAGCATTAATTTATTCTTATTTGTAATTTAAATTAATAATAATAAATAAATAAATCTTTATTTAGCAATAAGCTATTTATAAAACAATATTTGTGGTTTTTACAAAATTTATAATTAAATGCTTAATACTTATTTGAAGGATATAGAGTGTTGAATGCAAAAACTAACCTATATTTATTTAGATATAATTTCAAGTTAGGTGCAAGGGTAAACTTATTCTTATTTCAAGAAAATCTATCATATTATTTTAAATGCAAGGACCCTTAAATAAAATATACACTATGCTTAATTTTAGAATAGGTATTTTTTGATACAAATGTTATAATTCTTGGCGATACAATATTTACTTTTGGATTAAATATAAAGTAAGTTATGAAAGTTAAGCAATAATTGTTTCAAATATTGTCTATTCTTTTTTTTTTTAACTTTTGCTCGACTAAAGGTTAGGATATAATGACCATGTTTATTTCAAAAGGTAAAGAGTGGATTATGCTATCTCTTTTTTCTAAGACTGATAGAAAAAAATAGATAGGATAATCCACTCTTTACCATTTATTATGTCCTATATAGGTAATAGACAATATTTGAAACAATTACCTATTGCTTAACTTAACCTGAAAAAATTATATTGGTCTATAGCATTGTCTTTATTATATAACTTTTTTACAATGTTTCGAATACCTATATGTATATAATATACTGCAATGATTTTTTCAAACCTTCAGATACGTTGATTTTGTTTGGGAGAGTTTAACCAACATTTTTTTTCGTACCTATAATCTAGAGGTAATATATACATAATTGTTTTTTATATGATTCTTCGGCCAGCCTAATAACACTCAACATCTAAAATTCAATACATAAAACTACAAACATAAATATAATTATGTAATAATTATTACCTACACATACATTTGGTGGTTAATTCTATCAAACAATCTTCCAAAATGTCGGACAGTTTCGTGAGTGGGGGATATTTTTAGGTAATGGGCCAGTCGTACCAATATTTACTAATCTTAGAATGAATATAATTATATTTATATCCAGTCTAGTTTTATATCTTTAAGAACAGAATAGAGGGAATTTTCCAAAATTTGGTCTAATCGATTGTTAATCTTAAATTAAGAATAAGATTATTTCATTCATTTTGGAAATACCCTTTTAAAAACCAAACACTCTTTGAGCATTAAAGAAAACACTCAAATATTACATATAGTAGAAAAAAAATCATAAATTAACACTATTCGCAGCCCACGAAATCGATAGAAATAAAAAAACAAAAAGTACCAAAGTTTGAAGGAACAAGCTAATTTAAACTACACACCAATTTTTAAACACCTTTGTCTGTCATTTGACGAGTGATTTTTCAAAAGGTCGTATTTCCATTTGCAACAATTTTTCAAAAAAATGACTATAACCTTTATTATAAGGGCCGGATTAAGAGTTTTGGGGCCCTGGGGCCGACATTTGGTGGGGGCCCTCAATATTTCTAAAAAAAATTGACACTTTAAAACTCATGGTAAACTTTTAAGCTAGAGGAACTTTACGTGATTTTTTATTATCCTTGAATCATTTATTATTTAATAAACCATATAAATTTTTAACAAGATCGGCCAAAACTAATTTTTTTTAAACGAAAAACCCTGTATCTCGATAATGAAGCTTTTTCGGACACGTGTTTATAGGAACTTTTTTTCATATTTTGATGAATTTCCACTGAGCTTTTGTCACCACAAGTCTGAATCACCCTGTATATTTTGAATAATACGAACATAACCATATACATTTTACCCAAGTCTGAGAAATTATAAATTCGTATGCAAAACTATAAAAACGTAGATAGTAGAATAGAATTGTGAATGAAAGTGTTTGTATATACTTTATATTTTATATATTTTGAATAATACGAACATAACCTTATATATATTTTACTCAAGTAAAATATAAATTGATGTAGGTTTTGTTTGTATTTTTAATACTTTTCGCAAACTGAAAAGAAAGTGCATCAAAAGTCGTATTATTTGTCTGTTTTTCATACAAAATCATCAATAATAAAAAAATGTTTTGTCCAAAGAAAAGAACGAAACATTATTTCGGAAACACCGGAAAATATTCCACAACACTCCAATGTACCAATACAAATCTGGGACAAAAACTAACTTTAATATTAGATTAGGTATAAGTAATCGACTGTTTGCCTGTATTTACAAAAAAGTTACGAAAAGCACTAAAGGAGCAATTGTTTTGAGTCATAACTTATGACTATAAACTACATAAAAACGTCTTCGCGCGCCAAAACTTTGAGTGTGATAGTTAGATCTACGAAAAATTAAAGAATTCGCGCGGTATAACCGACCCAATTTTTTATTTTTTTGATAATTTTTTTCATATTCGTTTCATTAAAAAGCTACATATTGCATTGGTGGGGGCCCCTAAATGGTGGGGGCCCTGGGGCCGTGGCCCCGCTGGCCCTGTCCTAAATCCGGCCCTGCCTTTATAGGTTAGGGCAATATAGATTTTTTAAGATATTAAAAAAAAAAATTGATGAATATTTAATAATACTTCAGACCCGATGTCATATTTCGTCGTTAATATATGCCTTTTAACCATACCTTTGGGATTTTGTCAAAAAATTACATTAAAGTAAAAATGGAAATAAGGCCTTTTGAAAAATCACTCCTCATTTAATTATTAATTTAATATTCTGTAAAAATCTCGAGTTATGTTATTTTCTATATTAACAAATTATTTTAAACTGTATTTCATATTACGTTTACCACTACATGCACTACGCAACGCCAGACGTAAGAAATCCGGGTTGTCGGAAGTTTAATTGTATTTTATAAATCCTAGCTGCCGGGATTTCTAACTAAAATGTAAAAATCCCGGTTGTCTGGATTTCCATGGTAATTTTTACGTCCCGGCTACCTTTAAAAAATAAAAAAGAACATGTTAGAATTTCAACCCAAAAATTAAAAAAAATGGACTTTATACCCTTTTGATCTTTGCAGAAATAGGTAGAGATGTGTCCTGTTTAAAAAGTCAATATATATATATATATATATATATATATATATAAAGGGTGTTATGTAATTAATGTTATATATTAAAATACTGAATACCTTTTGACCTAAGGAATAAAGGAAAAATATTTAAAAAAACATTTTTCCAAAGATAAAGAAAAAATATGCATTAGAAGTTTTTTATATTTTTTGTGATACGCCACTGGTTACACACTTGTTTATCTCTGCACACCTGTATTTTGTGAGTACATAGATACCAACCAACAAAGTAGCTATGCGTTGCCAGATGTAAAAAATTGTTACTAAAAATTTTTCTTGCAAAAAATAAATAAAAACTCAATAACAACAAAAGTTTTATGCCCTTAAAGCTCTAATACCCTTCTGTATTTATGTACTGATCCAGCTATTAGCTTAAGCAATAATTAGAAAATTTAGTACCTTGTACCTTGAAATTTGAAATCCATAACCACAAAATTAATTTTTTTATCAGTTTTTTTCTCTGTTTATTTAGATTAAATTGGGACCAGTTCACAGGTTAAACATTTAATTTGTGTAAATAAATCCAAAAGCACTTCCCTTAGTTTACAATTTGAAAACATAACCTAAAATTTAAAAGAAATGCACTAGATTCTGTCATAAAAGTTGGCAGATTTTGTTTGAATTTACCTTCAGTACAAAAATGAAATAACCAACAATTATTAAAAACGCCAAATTGACAATTTGCATTGTTAATTTTGTCATTTTTGTAATTAAGCTAAATTTAAACAATGCTTGGCAACTTTTTTGAAAGATTTTGGAAACAGTTGTTACCAACCATAACATAATAAATCCACCAGATTAACCTAAAGTTCCTAGTCGATCAGTGGCGTACTTTTTGGTAGGATAAAGGTTATTATAAATTATTTTTGGACTTTGGAATTTAGAAAAAAAAAGTTTCAGGTGCTTCTTTATGGACCCTAAGGAACAACCCATTTTAATATATAACATTAATTACATAACACCCTGTATATGTAAAGCTGGTCATAACAGTGTTAATTAAGTTAAAAATATCTTAAAAAATATTGTATAAAAAGTGCTAGTGTAATTACAGAATTTATTTATTTACTAACTATAGTTATATATAGTTATAACTAGAACTTTTAAAAATCAATATTTTTAAACTTAAAGTTTTACAGTTGCATTTTATATTTAAAATATTTTTTGACTATAAATTGTTTTGAGTTTAAAAAATTTTAACTTTATAAATTTCTGTTAAACATAATTTTCCATTTAATTACGTTTAAATTTAAACCAAAAATTTTATTAGAGGTTTAAATCGGTTTAAATCGGTTCAAATGAAGATTAATTCGGTTGTTCTAGTGCTAAATTGGAGTAAACAGACTGAACAGGTTTTAAATCAGTTTTGGTAGGTCCCGAGTCAAAATTTAAATCGTAATTTAAACCTACTTTGACCAACCAAAACTGATTTACTGTTCAGTCTGTTTACTCCAATTTAGCACTGGAACAACCGAATTAATCTTAATTTGAACCGATTTAAACCGATTAAACCTCTAATAAAATTTTTGGTTTAAATTTAAACGTAATTAGAACCGAAAAATCGGGAAAATGGACTTATCTGCCATGTTTTAGGTCATAAGTTGGTTTTCTTTAGGCGAATATAAAACCGTTTAAGACGGAAATTGTCAGACTTAAGGTTTAAATTACGATCTTAATTTTGACTCGGGTTATAAATGTAAATAAAAATAGTAAGATTTTTTTAATAAAATTAAAAAATGTAATTTAGACATACATAACAACAGTTAGTATGCATTGTATGAATGGAACTTTAAAATATGTAATATGTTAGGTCAGCTACTCGAGTAAACGATTACAAAAAACAATTAAAATTAGTCTTTAGTAAAGACTCTTACTATTTAAATATAAAACGTGCTCTTGTTGATGACAACAGACTGTTTTACAATTGAAAAGTTACAACTAACTTCAGGCTAACTTCAGCTGTGACTAAATCTTAGTAGCGAAGTTCAAATTGTGACTAAAACGCAAAATGTCACATATTTAGTATTTAGCCTCAAGGAAACATATAGGTACATCAGGCAATTAGGTATGTCCAAAACGGACATTTATTCAATACAATGTGTTAGCAAAAGGGACAAACAAAACTAATAGGCAATATTTACGGATGTTAAAAGTGTTATTTGTCCATTGTTAGCAGCTTGTGAATTAATTTGCAATAATCGGAAATGTCCAAGTGGTCAGCTATTGTCCAGCAAATCATCGGCTAGCAACTAATCCTTTTCGTTGCACGTTCAATTTGTGAGCATTCGTGTAAAAGGCAGGTGAGAAACCAAATGTTTTTCTATTTGTCCTGGACACGCGACAAACGTTTGGGGATTTAATTTTGAGCTAAGCTTGTAGATAATTAAGCTTGTAGATACTTAAGCTCTGAAATTAGTAATAGCTATGATTTGCAATATTTCAATAAAATATTTAATTGCATTTTTTAAATTAAAATTTAAAGTCATTGGGGTAAAAGACTTCTTATTTAAAAAAAAAGTTCCTAAAATGTACTAAAAACCATGTGATATTAAAATACACCCGGTTTTCGAGTTTTTAAATGCTAATAAAATAAATTTATCGGGAATTTTCATATAGTTTTATACATTATTTAATATATATTTTGTCTAGATTCCTTGGAATTTCTTCAAGAACATTTTTTTATTTATTTACTTTTCATTTTATCTTTATTTTTTGCTGATTTTAAACACAAAGGGGCAATTTTTAAAATTATAAATAGAATATTTTCCATAAAATAAGTATTTTTTCTAATCCCATGTTTTCATAACACTAAGTGATTTTTTACATACACATTGACAAGCTAAGGCTTTATGGCGCTTAAGACACGGTCTGAAGTTAGCAAGAGGTTTTTAGTCACGGGCTTAAGTTAGTTGACAACTGTTGTTAAATGTCATACAATCGTTAAAATAAAGTGCCCGTCTTGTAAAATAATACTTAAAGTGAAAATTATTGTATTATCCTAATACAAAGTACAAAAGTATTAAATAGTTTCTCAACGCCAATATTTAAAAAGTTTATATGTACCTTTGTTCTGACCATTAAAAAATCGCTTGGAGACTTCACCTTGCATGGCAATGGAGTGTCCATAAAACATTATCTTTACTTGCACTGCAAAAATTGCTTCTATATCGGATTTAAACGGTAATACAGATTCCTATCTTACGGTTACTTTATTTTTGTAAAGATGTCGCTTTATAAAAATATTTAATTTAAATCATTTTTTATTAATAATAAGTTTTTGTCGTAAACAAATATAGTATGCAACTCGTTTATAAACTTTTCTAAACTCATTAAATTAAATTCGTGATTCGTGTCAAACTTGAAAATTAATGTACTATTATTTCGTCCATAGTATATTTAGAGAATAATAATATTTTTAGACAAATAATATTAAATGCGGTATTATACTAACTAATAAAAATGTATTAACTGGCGTTACACAGTAAAAAATATTTCGGTGTAAAGTTACCAAATGGAGTGGTAAAATCATTTGGTGTTAATTTATACACTAAAATTGGTCAAAAATATTAAGTGTTTATTTTAAATTGTGGTAAAATTCATTCGTGTTAATTTAAATTTATTTTACACAGCACCGTGTCAATCTAGTGTTAATTTAATGATAAACTCGACGCAGTGTACATTTGACACTATTATTTGTTGACAGCTACACACATTGTGGTAAAAAAAAGTCACGTAGTCATCACCATTCTCTAACGGCAAAGTGGTGCAATGTGATAGTGGATGCAACTTATGTTTTTGATATAACATGTTTTTTTTACCTGTAATTTTTAAGTGAAATATGAAATTTAGTAAAATTTTAAGTTTTTTGAGCTAGTGAAAAATCATATTTAACTTATATACCTATATAAGCTAAATATGGTTTTGCACAAACTGGAAAAAAACTTAAAATATTAAGTACTACTTTTCATTCAAATAAAAAAATTATTAACATTTCTTGGGTATAAGAATACACCTAAGTAGTGTTAATCATTTTTTTTTAAATTTTATGCCAAAGCCTATTTGTATTCATATTTAATAGTTTGTAAGTAATCAGGGTTCCCAGCATTGTTTGCTACTTTTTTTTAATGATTTTATGACAAATTTTTCAAATTTTATGACACTTTTTATGACAAGAATTTATTATTTCTTAAGTTATTTTAATAAAAAAATATGTAATTTTTTAACGGTTTATTATATAAAAATAAATATTTTTTCTCGCATCAAAATAAATATTTCTTCTATTATATTTTTAATGTATGTTACTTTAGTATCTTACTATAATAGGTATTATAATCTCAAAATAAATAAAACCGCATACTATTTTTTTTTGCTTTTTTGAGACCCATGTTAATCATTGTTTGAGCCTCCAATATTTTAGATTTTTTAAGAGTAATCTTATTGTTAAGGTACTTTGATAATTTCTTATTTCCTTCAGAAATTTCTTGCTATTTTTAACTCTGCTTCCTAACTTGCCAAACTACTATCAATTTCTTCAAGTCCTTCTTTGCGTTTGCGCTTTCTGCCTTCCTTTTATAAAGTAATATAGTAAATAACTTTACCATTCTCATTATTTATTTGAAAATTTGAAATTCCCATAGATTAAACAAAGTTTTCCTTCATAGTATGAAGTTTATACGTCAACAACCAAGGCCGTTTTTAAAACATTTGCGTTTTATTTTACAGGACCGGCTTTAAAGTTTATTTAACAAAATTTCCATTCTATAAAAAAGATCAAAGGTGAGAAAATTGTTCAAAAATAATGAAATTTTATGATTTCTATGACAAAATGTAGTTTTTATGACATTTTAGGACAATTTAACCTATTTTATGATATTTAAAAATTTTATGACAAACGGGAACCCTGAGTAATATAAAATATACTTTATTTTACATTACATGCTGTGTTTAATATAAAACACTCACCATTTTTAACACCTACACGTAACACCTACATGTGTAGTAAATTACACCAAATTAAGCATTTTCTACTTTTGAATGGAGTTCTTTACCAATATTTCGTGTTGTTTTTACCCCTAAGAGTGTATAATATTTGATGATTTTTAAGTACACTGTTTTTTGTACGAATAGTACGTGTACATTTTTAACCAATTAAAAAGGGTAAAATTTGGTTAGATATACCATTTCTAGTGTGGATCTATATAGACCACTTTTGGTGTTGTTTTTTACCAGAAATTTTTTACTGTGTAATACTATTATAATTATGCAACGACCATTTAATGATGGCTATTAAGACATGAGCACGAGCCTAAGGCGAATATCATAATGAGTGCGACAATCATAATAAAGTAGAAAATTAATTTTAAAAAACACTTGCAATTATTTCTCAAATATTAGATCTGTCAGATGTCAAATAGTTGATATTGACAGAATATTGCCGCATTTTTATTGCTTAATATTGCCGTGTATTGGTTAAATATCTGTATCGTAATGAAAAATTGTATCATAATGGATCTCATTATAGTATAGGTATACCTATACCATATATGAAATGTAATTAAAGTATGGGACTATAAAATAGTATTTTTTGTAAGTTTTAGTTAGGCACAAGCGTAGCTTGCGTAGCGATTTATAATAAACGGGAAGTTTACATAACGAATTGCATACTATAATTTATATACGATAAATTAAAAAAAAATATTTTCAAATAATAAATGAATAAGTTCTGACATCTAACGGTTCTAACCTCACTTTCAAAAGATCGTTATATTCATAGACATATTAAAAAAATGGACGCGTAACGCCCATTGTTCTAAATTAAAGTGAAGTGTGCCAGATGTCAACCGAAATGTTATTGTCAATTTGTTGAAAACTTACACTTACACTTACACTTGTGCAAATTTACCAATTTGTTTTGTGTGATTTAAAAAGCATCATGTCTTTACTTACGATAGTAAAATGTTTAAATCTAGAAGTGAAAAAATAGTTTTTTTTTTCAAGCGGCCATGATATACAACCTTATATGCATGTATAGAGATAGTTGAAGTGCGTCTTTTTCATTAGCGGCAGACAAAAAACTCAAAAAAGCCTAGGGATAGAAGTAAATCCATAGGTGACTCAATAAACGTCAAATAATAAAATTAATTTAGCATTTCATACAAAGCAATCACGATGTATTAATTATATTAATTATAATCGCACGGAATATTTAGTGATTATTTATTAAATTTTAATTGAACGAAATAAAGAAAAACTAGTTTATTAGTATAATATTATGATGATAGACGAGTCGCCAATGTCGAAACTTCAAACAAATGTCAGTACGTCAAAATTAATTCAAGCGCAGCCTTTTGACAGAGCAGTGTTTAGTTTTAGTTTCGGATATTTATCGGCATTGTAAGTAAGGTTTATTAGTTTTTTTAGTTTTTATCAATAATTTCTAATGCTTTTAGCCAAAATTTTATCCCACACGAGTTATGAGTAAATAAAATAATTCTATTGCTTATCCTATTTATATTATGCCCTTGAAAAAAAAATTGTATATGTTATTTGGAGTAGAAGCTCTTTTTGTGCTTCGTACAGTTGCCTGCCTCAGCTACGCTTCGGCCGTCAATCTATGTACTCACCACAAAAAGAGTCACTTCTACTCCTTATAACATAATCTACTATTAATCTCTCTTTTGGTACTTTATTTAAGTATTACTTTTATTTTTTGGTCATTTTTAAAGGTAAAAATTTAATTATTAATAATAATATTTATTAGTGTTGAACCACCACATAAATAAATATGTTGCTACTGATATTAAAAAAAATTAATTTGTATTTGATGATTGCTCCATCAGATAAAGTTTAATCATTTAATACAGAATTTCTTCACTCAAAGGTTTAACCCAGTAGAACCTTAAATGTTCAGTATCTTTGAAAAAAAATAAGATTTTGTTTAATTTGCAAAATAATTTATAGTTTTACTGAAATATTTACCTTGAGCTTTGTATATGTTTTACAGTTAATATAACATAGTTAACATAAGTCAAATAGCATTGCTCATTTGACAATTTTTAAGACAGGCTTCAAACGAACCATTTAATTTTAACTACGGTTTCTTAAATCAATAAAAAGGGATTTAAAAAAAAAGTATCTTTACACATTAATATAACGTTTTTCAATCCGTGGTATGCGGTTTATCTGATAGTTGGTTCACTATAAATTTAACTTTTTGGTTAGGTTTTCTTCTAGTGGCCCCGATGAACATCTTAATAACAGCACGAGTAAAGTTACTTTTGTTATCGGTAATCCTGATTTATTAGGGCGCACGGTGATTTTATCTTTTGCTGCTTGCTGAACCTTATGTGAACCATTTATTATTCACTTCATGCTTTTTTACTGCAAAGTAAGCATCTAAGTATATTAAAAAAAATAAAAACAATACAAACAATCCTTCCTAGCTTTATTTAGTCAACAAATTCACATTTTTGTGAGGCAGCTTTTAAATTATATTTTTTACTTCCATGCATGGGGAAAACTGTTTTGGGAATGATTACTAAAAATTCCAGTAAATTGGGAACAGCTTTGATCTTTTAGGAGTAAAATCTTTTGTGCTTGTAATAATTCCCAAACTCAT
The DNA here is from genome assembly GCA_921294245.1 of Brassicogethes aeneus. Taxonomy (NCBI): domain Eukaryota; kingdom Metazoa; phylum Arthropoda; class Insecta; order Coleoptera; family Nitidulidae; genus Brassicogethes; species Brassicogethes aeneus. Next base: position 80,827,616 of record OV121132.1, on the reverse strand, counting down.
ATAAACTTTTATGCATGTGATGATTTCGAAGTGCCAACGTACAAACTTAAACTTTCTAGAAAAATACTATAAAAGTAATAATAATATTTATTAGTGTTGAACCACCACATAAATAAATATGTTGCTACTGATATTAAAAAAAATTAATTTGTATTTGATGATTGCTCCATCAGATAAAGTTTAATCATTTAATACAGAATTTCTTCACTCAAAGGTTTAACCCAGTAGAACCTTAAATGTTCAGTATCTTTGAAAAAAAATAAGATTTTGTTTAATTTGCAAAATAATTTATAGTTTTACTGAAATATTTACCTTGAGCTTTGTATATGTTTTACAGTTAATATAACATAGTTAACATAAGTCAAATAGCATTGCTCATTTGACAATTTTTAAGACAGGCTTCAAACGAACCATTTAATTTTAACTACGGTTTCTTAAATCAATAAAAAGGGATTTAAAAAAAAAGTATCTTTACACATTAATATAACGTTTTTCAATCCGTGGTATGCGGTTTATCTGATAGTTGGTTCACTATAAATTTAACTTTTTGGTTAGGTTTTCTTCTAGTGGCCCCGATGAACATCTTAATAACAGCACGAGTAAAGTTACTTTTGTTATCGGTAATCCTGATTTATTAGGGCGCACGGTGATTTTATCTTTTGCTGCTTGCTGAACCTTATGTGAACCATTTATTATTCACTTCATGCTTTTTTACTGCAAAGTAAGCATCTAAGTATATTAAAAAAAATAAAAACAATACAAACAATCCTTCCTAGCTTTATTTAGTCAACAAATTCACATTTTTGTGAGGCAGCTTTTAAATTATATTTTTTACTTCCATGCATGGGGAAAACTGTTTTGGGAATGATTACTAAAAATTCCAGTAAATTGGGAACAGCTTTGATCTTTTAGGAGTAAAATCTTTTGTGCTTGTAATAATTCCCAAACTCATATAAACTTTTATGCATGTGATGATTTCGAAGTGCCAACGTACAAACTTAAACTTTCTAGAAAAATACTATAAAAGTATGACATATAAAAACAACAACAAAAATAAAGAGTATACGTGTGAATAATTGATTTAAGGTTAAAATTTGTTCATAAAACAAAAGTGTAGTAGGAATAATTAATAACTACTTAAACTTACAAATAAATATATAAAATTAAATAATTAATTATTTTAAAAGGATAAAACGATGATCAATATGCAAAAGACAAGATAAGATAGGAAAAACCGCGTGCTTAACTGTCATAGACATAGACAAATAACTTCGAGTTGTTTCCAATAGTGTTTGGTAATCATTCCCAAACTTTTAGTATTGAATAGCACATATTTATTAAGAGGTCTAATTTATAACTTTTTAGGTATAAGTACCCTGGGTTATAGGTTTATTTATAACCAAATCGATATAATTTTAACTTTAAATGGTATTCTGTATAAAGATATTACTATAGTAATATCTATATAAAATATCTACATAATTTTTAATATATTTCTATAAAAACATTATATAACCCACTTTTCTTTGTTTGGATAACTTGATTTTCGATGTTTGTGGTTTTATTGAAATTGATATAAATTGCAAAACATTTGTTAATTTAACCTGACCTGATATCAAAAAACTAAGGATTCGTGATAAGTGCTAAAAATTGCTTTAGTTTACGTAAAAAACCTAGTAAACCTGTGTTAAATCTTAACTATGGTTAAGATTTTAAACCAATGGTTACTATATTGCAAATATCTGCAATATTCATAAAGGCGCATATACAGACCAATACAGAACACCGTAAAGTAACGTTGACGCGTAGGGGAGACCGGGGCAGCGAGGACCGCTTAAGCATTTTTGTTTTAAATATTTCAGCTATATATGAAAGTATAGATATAAGCAATTTTTTCGAAAACCTATATAATATGGTCCAACTAATTTAGTACAAAACCGAAAAAAACATTTTTTGGTAAAGATAAAAAAACACTTTTATTACATTGGTCCTCCATGCCCCGGGTATCGGGGTATGAAGGTCCACCATTTGAAACACCTGCACGCATTAATAATAATATCTCTTGATAGTTTTTAACGAATTTATTAAATAAATTAATTAAATAAAAACAAAAAAGCCAATTCTGTTGCGCCCTGCACACATTCTTCGTGGGCCCATTGCTCACAACTTGTGCACTGGACCCAGTCTCCTCCAACTTTACTCCATTTGTTACAATGATTAGTATGAAGTTTTACAATAAATACATAAATCACCCACGGTCCTGCTTGCCCCAAATTAAGTGGTCCTCATTACCTCAAATGTCGTTAGGCAGGAAATCACCTCGTAACATTTTTCCATGCAATAGGAAAGTAAACCAATAGGTAAGGTTTGAAGCACATTTAAAATGGATCACTATTATAAACTTTAATTTAATTTAGTTTCTTTAATTCCCCAGTAGTTTCTCAGAAATGGACAATATTGCGATGAAAAAGTTAGATCAACATACCATGAAATTTTGATTTCTTCGTAGCACTTTCAAACAGCTGCTTGTGGTTGGACGCCATTAACACAGCACTGACATGAAGTTTTGGCAACCTACTAACGTGAAATTTCGCGCCAAATTAAAACGTACTGTGCGGTAGACCGGTGGTCCTTATTACCCCGGTGGACCTCGCTGCCCCGGTCTCCCCTAACAATTTTGGACACCTCTTTGCAACACAGCGTAGCAGGCATCCAAACCATGGGCCTTAAGGCGCATACAGAAAGACCATTAAGATATTTAAAAAAAATTTTAATGCACTGAATCCAAATCCTACATTAAAATCACTTTTTTTTGTAAATCCTAACCCTTAACTATAACGCGTTTTTCGTCACAATATTTGTTATGCCGTCTAAAGGCGCGTAAAGACGAAAAACAAAACACCGTCGTGTAACTCCGACTCGTAAGATTTTTTGTTGAACGGTGGTGTTGCGTTATAGCAACCTAAAAATCGCCGTGTATTATTTTTGCGAAGATTGTTCCGTTCCATTTTAGCATAAATTTAATAAACATAACAATAAAATGCATGCCGATGGGACCCTGCGATGTTACGATGTTGCAGTGTTGCAGAGTGGCGTCCAAACTGGTTACGCGCCGGTTTTACGTTAAAATATTCTGTACGCGTCTTAAAAATACTACTCTTCAAGAAATCATTACTAAAATTTATGATTTAAGTGATAAATTAAATATTTACCTGTTTTTAAACGTGGCACACATTTCCGAAGCCGGAACTTAAATTTTGCAAAAACAGCTACTTGAATTTCCTGTGAAATAGGGTTAACTTTTGCCTCAATTTGCAATTTTAAAGCTCTCAAAGTGCATAGCAATGTGGCAATGTATCATTTAACAATTTGAGGGGTTTCGGCAAGATGGTGCCACAGCCCACACAGCCAGAAAATCTTTGGCGACGGTGCAAGAATTTTTCACGGGAAAAGTCATTTCATATACAGTGAGCCCCAAGGAGCCTAACTCCTGTTGATTTCTTTTTGTGGGGTTACCTAAAGTCCAAACACATTGCTTCTTTGTAAAATAAGGCCGAAATGAACGCTATTAGACAGAAAATTCAAGTAGCCGTTTTTGCAATTTTTAAGGGAATGTGTGACAACAATATTAAAAAAAAATAAAAATCCTCATTTAGTATTAACATTTTGACAATAAATAAGTCGAAAAAACTGAATTTTGGGATTTTTAGTGCAGCATAGTTGATGCTGCAACAGTGACAAAAAGATATTTGAAATTAATCCCTATATGGAGACTTGTGTCTGTTTGTAATTTGTATGATCCCTATCATAATTTTCATCAACAGTGTCATAAGTAAGTTGGCTGTAAGTTGTGACAGTAATTTTGTTAGCGTAGGTTACTAAAATTAAAGTCAACAATAAAAGAATGAATAAGTGACGGATCAGTTCAATGTCCCTCAAAAACCAAAATGTTTTCCCTCATTGTCTGCACTCCACTAGCCTAAATCGGGCGTATGGCCCGGCGACAAAATTCTGGGAGTGGCCTTAACCATCGACACTGTCATCCACGACCTAATAGGCGAAATTTACCAGCCGGGGTAAAAATTCGGATCGACCAAACACAGGCAATGCTGTGCAGTGGCGGAAAATCAGTGTAAGACGTTGCCGATGGGGCCAGTCATACGTTTCTCATATTCTTAATCAATAATAAAAGAATGAAAAATTTAAAAATGTATCAACACATTTTTAGCAATACAGACATATCTACAAAATTCTTGCACATATTTTCAGCAACACAGGCATATCTTCAAAATTGATGAACACCTTCTACGGCAACACATACATACCTATCTACAAATAGCTCTTAATAAGAGCCTCTTATTCAAAAAGAGTATGTTTTAAAATCTAATTTTTAACTGGCTCAGAATCTTAGTGTGGTTCCTCCTTTGCAAAGAAAATACTGTAAGTTAATATAATTTTACAAATATGTTAGAATTTTGTTATTCAAAAATTTTGACGGTCATTATCTCGGAATTAAGGTTTTACTTCTTATGACCCTGTTGTCGAACTTATGCGAAATGTACTTTTATTTAAGTTTATAAACAGTAAAACGCTATGCAGATTTGTAGTTGTCCTTAAAGTCCTCTTGCAGAGTTATTTATCCGCCATTATTTTTTGAGTAAATTGTTCCTCCATTTTGAAATCATCATTCTGATTTTTTCAACTTTTACTTCTGATTTGTTATCAGGAACTCGTATTAAATTTTATAAAAATTAAAACATTTTTAAGAAAATTGGTTTTGAGACAGCCATTTTCTTTTTACAGTATTCGAGCGAAGATTCACAATCAGCGACCTTAAAAACTCTTTTAAATAAATTATTAAAAAAATGAAAAGATACCTTTATATTTTTGCCAGCTTTTTGGAATTTGGGACTTTTGTGCGACGATTCGTCGCACAAAAGTCCCGACGAAGAAAGCAAATTAACTGCCTCGCTGCAACGAACACTGAGCTCGGCTATAATATAAGCACTTTCTTTACTTATACTATTTATTGTTTAAAACACATTAGCAACACATCCTAACCGAGCTTTATAAACCACTCCACTAGGGTTGGGAAAGTTGAAATTTTCAAATGAAAATTTCAACTTTGAAAGTTTTAAACTTGAAATATTTCACTTAGTTGGAAAAGTGAAATTTTTGAAAATTTCAAATGAAATTTTCAATCCGAAAATTTCAACATTGCCTGCGAAAGTTTCAGAAATTTTATTGAAAGTTTCGCAATTTACTGAAAATTTCGCATAAATTTCACATGCGGCCTCCCCTGGGACCTTTAATAATAATTTACAACAGATTCCGAATCGACCAATAAGAACGTCTGGGCGTTTTTGTTTAGTTCGGCTTGGATTTGAATAAACTATAAGTAATTATTGTTACTTATATGCATAAATTAATTTAAGTAATTTAATTCAGTAACAATTTAATTTGTAAATTAAATCAGACTTTTTTTTTTTTTTTAAGTAATGATTAATTTAAATTTTTACTTTTGCTATAATTGCATCGGAAAACGGATAAAAAATGCATTTGGCTCATAAAATTTTGATGAAGTTTCTTCAATTTTCTAAAAATTTCAGTAAAATATTTAAAAATAATAAATATATATAAATATAAAACAATGAAAGTGACACAATCTCATTAGCTTACCAAAAAGTGCTATATATCTCTTTTAGTTTTAGTAATTTTAAAAATATTTTAAAAGGAAATCTCAAGAAATGTGGTAAACATATATATATAGGTATTTACTATTTATATTATTGGTGCAGGGGCCACAGAGGGGTAGGAGCCTCCTACTAGGAGTTAAGAGAGGCAATTTGCCATGGTCCCCGAGTGGGCTTATTTCAATATTAATATATTACAATTAAAGTGATTGAAATTTATTGAAAGTTTCAATAAATTTCAAAAATTTCATGAAATTTCAGAAATATAGGAAATTTTAATAAATTTCATAAATGTCATGAAAATTTCAAGTGAAATTTCAAGTACAAGCAAAAAGTGAAATTTTCCCAACCCTACACTCCACAAATATGATGTTTTTTAATTCTTAATTTGAAATGTAAAAAAGATTTTAAAATTTTGACTTTGTGTACAAAATAGTATGGAATGAAAAGACATAAACAATTTAAAATTTCATACATAAATGTTAATGTCATCCCGTATATGTCTTTATTGAAACATAACTTATACTTTGTTAGTTTATGAGTGGAAGGCTCATAGCATTCCTGAATTTATAGGTTAGGTTAGGTGCAATTTCGTTTAAACTAAAATGACGCTGGCAACATGTATTTATTAGAAACCATTATAGGTAATCAATTATTTATAAATTAGTCTCATTTATATTAGATAAAATACCGAATGACGAAAATAAATCAAAAAGCTGCAGACAACGTTAATAAGCGTAATTTATTTAATATTACTATTCTTGAACATTTAAAGGTATGATTTATCTGACAAGTTTTTTCCTTTGGGATTTATTAATTAATTATAATAAAAGTGGGAGAAAAAGAAAATCATACACAAAGAATGCGTATGAACATGCTGCGAATTTTTTTAATTAAAACCTGTAAAAAGCAAACTTATCTGTATCTAATTTAATGTAATGTGGTCTGCTATGTTGTTTTTGACGTAAACAAAGTGATCGAGTTTTGAAGAGTTACAGCTGAATATTTTTGCCCGGCTCAGACCAGTAGCAGATTGTTAAGATACCGCCCGATAATATTCCACACTACGGTAATAAGCCTGCTTTATTATTCAGGACCGCATTCAGATTTCTTGCTTTAATCCATCCGTCCTATAAGAACCATTATTTATTTTCTTTATCTTTTTTCTATTTATATCAATCACTTCTTTTTAATTCATTTAAAAGGAAATTTGCTTATTTTATTTTATACTTACCTACTTAAATACATTAAATGCTTCTGATTAATTATAAATAAAACATTAGGTTTATTTCAATCCTCTTTAAATTTATTAAAATGCAAATCAAGGTTTTTATAGTAGGTATTTGCGTTTAGTTATAGGCTAAAACACATTTGCTTTATTTAAATATGGGTTTTTACAAGAAGACTAAAAACAGGAGAAGTAATTTGCTGACTTACTCTGTCCTGCTACGTCAAACCCCCGCATGTACAATATTAGGTAATAAAGGAGAAAAAGATCATTTTAATTGTAAAAAACAATAAAAAATATCGTTTGTCCTTTATTACTTAATGTTGCACATACGCCAAAAACAAAAAGCGGTCAGCGGTACACATGGTTATGGTAAAATAGGCGCCAACCAGTTGAACCTTATAAGGTTCAACTATAGTTGCTACCATTACAGAATGGTAATGAGTTATTGTTACGAATTGACATTACAGCAAAGTGATCGTTACCACTACTGCTTTAATTAAATTTTACCACTACATGTTGTTATATAATAACCGTTTTATTAAAACCTTTTACACACTGTTGAAAATTACGACTACATATGGGTATATGGTACGCATAGTATATTATTTCAGCTACTTAAAATAGTTTTTAAAACAGGATATAACATGTGCAATCAATAATACAAATTAAACAATGATTTTGGCTAAGGTTCGCCTTACTGCAGTACTGCAGTAAGGCGAACCTTAGCCAAAATCATTGTTTAATTTGTATTATTTATTGCACTTACCCCTATGATTAGGTTTTCTCAACAGTACGGTAAGGATGTAAAATATAAAGATTGTTTGACGGGAATGAAATTAAATATGCATTTTTTTAAATAAATATTGTATTATAATAAAACGCTATGAGCGATGCCCCGAAGGTAATCTATCAAGGACAAGTTTACTAGATTGTCCATAACTGTTCTTATCCTGTTTTCTCTAACAATCGATGTTTTCTTTAGTTTTGTACAGCCTTCACCACAAATAAGATTTTCACATATGTTCTCAACATTTTGCTGTTCTTTCTGAAATTCTTCGATTATATTGAATAGGCCGATATGTGTACGTCCTACCAAGTTTTCCCATCTCCTGTGCCACGTTTCTACAATATTTTGAGTGCGTGGAATGCCAAGTTGCATGGAATCGTAGACGGACAATAAATCTGGTGGAAACAACGGCGTCTTACTCTACCATGAATGTAATTTTCCTCGAACCATAAAATTACATCTTTTACTTCCGGTGGCATATGTGGCTCGAGATTGTTAATTGCATCTGGTATTTCGGCCGGTGGCATAAAAGCCAATGCAAACAAGTGGCGGACCAATAAACTAAATTCTTCGTCACTCCCGTATCTTGTTGCAAGTCCACATGCCTGAATTCGTCTCCACCCACATTGACCAAGATGGAAAAAACAGACTTTATTACGGACCCCTGGAAATTCAGACTTTATAGCATTTATCGCTTCTATTTCTAAATCGGTTAAAACTGTAGAGGGTTTTAAATGCACATTATTTTCTTCGGAAAAAATCGATTAAATTTTGAAATAGTCTTTTGCCTGTCATCAATGAATATACAAGTGGTACTGTCATATCGCTGTTTGGTCCAACTGGAGCATGTATTGAATATAATTGATGAAAAATTGTGGGAACAGTCTTAAAAGTCCCATCCATTATCCAAAAAGGGTGCCTGAGATAGACGCAGAATATTATCTTTGGTTGTAAATATTAAAATCCTGTCCTCTCCAATTTCAGAATCCTGTATAAGAAACAATTCCCCGCTTAACGTTTTCGTTAATATTTCTGGGACATCTATTTCTTCTAAAGGTTGCGGCTCCGATGGTTTTTCAGCACGTCTCGCACGTTTAATTTTTTGGCGAAGAGCATCTTTTGATGGCAAGTATGGAACATACTTCTTGTCAATAGTAGCCATTTTTTTTAATTAACTGACATGGCAGGTCTCTTGTTTTTCGGGCTTGTTCCTTCATATCCTGTATAGTATTGCAAATAGTCGCAGCACTTGCTTCAGGTGCGTGGTTATGTTCCACACATTTTCGCAGGCGGTGTCCTCCATCCAGAACGATTGTTGTTGCTCTTCCTTTCATCATCGCGATTTCTTTCCTTTATCATTAAGTACCTAACCATTGACGTTCAACTTGGGGTTGCCTTTCTGGGAGAAAACGATTTCACAGGTTTCAGTCATTTTTTCACTTATAGATAATAATATATGTTGAGTTAAAAAAAAAACAAAGATAACATATAGGTTATTTCCATATATGGATATAAAATATACTTTATACAGGGATATTTTTTAAAGATGTAATACTAGTTTTACATGTCAAGATTTTAACTCGTCGGGATTTTAACTTGTCGAGATTTTGACTTGTCGGGATTTCGTCTGTCGAGATTCTAACTGACCGCACGGTAAGGTAGTAAATAAATGACAACTATATTAAAAACATTCTTTATTAAAATATAAATAAGTTATTTATATGAATTTCCACAAAAATAAGACCTACAAAAATTATGAAATAACTAAATATAATAAAAAAGCATAGCGGATCCTTAAATTATCGTACAAATATCCTTAAATTATCGTACGAATATTTTTAGAGATATTGAATACATTATGCAGTAAAAATCCAACCCAACCAATATATAAATAAACAAGTATTTGTTAATTTAATTTTTGTTTGTAGTTTTTTTCTTCTAAATTAGTGTTGCGCATACTGCCTAGTGAATGTAAGAAGTAAAAACCTTGCCGGTATTACCGGCCCGGTAACATATGCATTGAGTAGGTATTACTTTAAAACATTAACAGAGAAAAAGAGTTATAGGTACCCATCTAACCCCAAAAAATCAATATTATAATACCTATAGGTAAAATGCGTTTTACGATCCGTACCGGTTAAAATGGGGAGTAATTCCCCAATATCCCAGTCCTTTAATAACTGTTCCATACCACTCACGAAAAAAAAGTATAATAATATATATATATATATATATAATCATAAAACTACGCACTATGTAAAGCCGTAAATATGCAAATGGCCGAATTTTCCGTTGCCCCTTCATTCGTACCAAATTTCATTAATTATAACATTATTAGTATTAACCACAGTAGTGGTAAACGTCAAAAAATTACTATTTGTAGTGGTAAGCTATTTATTACGAACACTGAAAGAAATATATACTAAAGTTAAATAAAAAAATAATTAGGGCAAATATATTTTATGTTTCATATTTGGACTACCACATACATTGCTAAAACAAATATATTCGTTTGGTTAGCAGCCTATTGCTGCCCTAGCAATATAAATGTGTTTCTAGCAATATTTTTTTGCTGTAATTCACTTATAGTTTACATTTTATAGTAAGGGTAAGTTTATTTTTATTTAGATCTAACATATCTTCTTTACAATAAATGTATTACAAAATTTAACATACATTCATAATAAACAGTAGTATAAATGTGTAAAGCACTAGTATAAAATTTTTAGTATAAATTTGTGTTTACTTTTAGCAACAAATTTCTTTCAGTGAACCAGTTGTAATGGTAAAAATAACCATGACGCAGAATTGTACAATTTTTAACCATTTTGTTATAATCCGTGCCACTTATAGTAGTGGCGTTGAGTGAAGTCAATGGTAGTGGTAAATTTAATTTACAGAGTATACCATTTCGTAGTGGTATGTATCTCTCATTTAATATTAATCCTAATAACATTGTCCCTGTTTTAGTTAGTCAAAATCACTTTACTACTACAAAAGTAAAATAAAAGTGATATAATTTTTCAGTGTACGAGGGCTTTGCTTAGCACGGCAGTACTCCACAGTAGCACAAAGGTATTGGACCAATATTCGTAATAATATTGGGCCAATACATATATCTTTCGTCAGATTTTTTCTAGCATTGAAACCCAACATTGGACCAAACTTGTTACATTATATAACAATATTGTAAATCCGCATTGGCGTTGTTTTACATTATATTCTAGGAAAGTTGAGGGAAAAATTGAAAGAAAAAAGATAGCCTACTACGTAATAGGATTTCTAAAAGTGATATGTCACGATCGTGTCGACAAACGTTTGTTTTCAGGAAATATTTATTGTAGGTACTTACGGGCGTTGGAGCGGGGAGGTCGGTTGACAATGCCCACCCAAATGATAAGGAGGAGAGGGGGTTACTTGATATAAAATGATATATAAAATGTACCCTCAAACTCTTTGAAAAAATTTACCAATAAGACAAGTCGTGTACCGTCTATGTTATTCTTAATTACGATAAAATGATAAAATCGTTTGTATCGTGTGCTAAGCTTGAGCTTTATTAACGTAATAACGAATTTTATTGCTAATAAGACAAGAAATCGCATATTACCCTTGTTATTCTTAAAGTAATATGCAAGAATGGCCTTCATTATTTTCACCAATTTGGTGCTAAACAATAAGGATGATAGTCGGTTGCGCCACCCCCCAACTTAAAACCGTTCCTGCGCCACTAGTATAGACATATCCTGAAAACAAACGTGTGTCGTTTCACTTTTAGAAATCCGAAAGCATCATTGACTATAGTTTAATAATATGCCAATATAGGACCAACCTTGGATAAACATTGGCAAATTGCCAATGGCAATAATATATTAAATTATCATTTTATGCTAATATAGGGCTAACATCGGCTAAATAAATCCAATATTGGCCCCAGATAAAATATTAGGGATAGACGCGCCCCATATAGGTACAATATTTTGTGCTACTGGGTCCAGTAGTGAGCAAAAAACCCGTGCGCACACTCTTTGTCTGTGATTGTTGTAAATTACCCAACGAGCATTGGATTTAAAGCTATGCCCACTTCGCGCAACTGTAGTCTTCCCTGCGCACGCAATTTGGCATTGTGGTCAAGAGTTACTCCTTCTTTATTTAGTCTTCTTGGTTTTTTTCATAGTTAACTTTTGGGTTTTAAATAAAAATAAAAAGTGCAGTGGCGTAGCTAGCCTCGAGGGGGCTCCCTATCAAAAATCTGGTAGGGGCACTTATTCGGGAAAAGCTGCTGGAAAAAAATTTCTGGGTGTCTCGCCCAAAGTCTATTTTGAGCAAACAAATAAAAAATTTTAGGGTATCATTTTTTTGCATTTACCACTTTTTTATAATTTAATAAATAATATATGTTTACATAGCTTTTTATGAACAGGCAAATTTTAAAATTTGGTCTGGTTTTAGACATTTACCGTTCTTCAACATCTTTTAAAAGGTTTAAAATATTTTAAAATAAAGGCAACTCATTTGAAATATTTGTAACGCTTATAATTATTTCTAATTTGCTATTAATATAATCTATGATAATAACACGCAAAGCAGACTCAGTATGCGTCGCAGAGCAAAGAACAATATGCGCAGATTGCGCCGCAGACAACGCATAGCGGAAAGGTGCGGGCAGAAACAATTCCTATGAGTTCACGGCCTCTTTGGAACCGGAGGATATTCAGGAAAATTTTAATTCAATAAATCGAAGTATAAACAATTAAATAATAATATTATTTATTTAGTTTCATGCCTCAATTTTTTTAACATGTGGGTAATATGTTTATTGCTTACGCATGTCGAAGCCAATCGCCCCCCCACTAGCCGGGGGCCCTGTATAATTGATACGGCTGATAACGCGGTAGCTACGCCCCTGCTTAAGTGAATTTAATTGTTAATAGGTAAAAGTTTAACTATAATAAACAGCAAATCAAAATTCGTTAATTTTTACGAATATATTCATGTTGAACAAGCCCATTTGAAATTTAGTAAAGAAATGTGCAGACATTGGTTCTACATTATGTTATTAATAACTAATTAAAAATAAAACGCCAAAGGACTTTTCGTCCTGAAATTTAATCCCGTATCCACCATTTTTTTGCTATCTATAGATCTCAAAAGTAGTATACTACTTTTGAGACTGTATTAAACTTTTTGTGTATAATATACGTTATTATTATACATTAATTGGAGGCCGAAACAACTTAATTAAAAACAGCCGAGACAATAGGTTTTACAATTATCCTGACATTATTTCGGAAAGGCAGGCAGCAACGGTGATAAGGATTGACGTGATTTTTTGTATTTTTTTTACTGTCTATGACTTTGTTAACTTTTTTGGCTTTCTACAGCTGTAACCACGGACAGAGTCTTCGTGTTAATAGGTAGTAATTAAATATAAGTAAATGTAATTTTTTTAAATAAAAATGTCTGAAATCACATGGAATAAATTTTATCGTGGTTAAATTTATTCTACCACAATTTTTAGAAATTGTTAAACTCATTGATAAAATTGAAGTACTATATGATTTACTAAAAGCGAGGCGCATTTTTGGCTAAATGGCTTTGTTGATATATCATCCTTATTTTTTGTGGGGGAAGAAGAAGAGTATAAAAGACGGATGACCTTTACGTGCACCAAGTTTCTCATCAACTTGGTGACATTTCCAACATTTCTGGTATTACAATGGGCTTATGCATTGAATTACTTGTTTTGGGACTACACTAATCACCCTGTATAAAGAACCGCGTTTACCACCCGATAAGCATTATTGGTACCACCTTTTTACCAATGGGACATTTTTTTTTTCTGATGAACTAGGAAATAATTCTTTTATATTTTAAATGCGTTTTAAAAAAAATAAGAAATAAAGAAAAAAAATTGTTTTGCCTATTTTTTTTCTTTATTTCGTTTAAAATTGATTTAAAATACTTTTAGGATGCTTACCAAATTAATTAAATGTGAGGGGACTGTTTTAAGATTTGTAGATAAATAATTATTTACAATTTTGTTAACTATTCGGCAGTAAGTTTAGAATCCATTATCACACAAAACTCACAACCTATAGGTTTATATATAAAGCAGTATCGAGACTAATTTTTCAATGCAGGAAACAATAAAAACTGCAAAAAAGTTATATCAAAAGTTAAACTAAACCAAAATTTGTCTAAAAAAATAACTAGTCTTAACCATTTTCAAAGGTTAAAATTAGAAGTTATCTAATTTCTAAAATAACCTACTTTTTAATTTATAAGTAATACTACTAACTAGTTAAATATTTTGTTTATTTATAGTCAATTTAAACCTTTGAAATAACTTTTATTCACCTAAATTTAGGTTATTTCAAAAGTTGAAATTGATTATAAATAAACCAAATATTTAACTAGTTAGTATACTATAATATTACCAATAGTTAGTATACTATATTATTAACAATTATTAGTTAAATAATTTAAATTGAATTATACTAAAGAATAACTTTTGCATTTATCTTGCTATACAACCGTTTGGTAAATTTAAAGGGTTATTTTTTAATTCAAAGTAACCTTTTAAAATTTTAATGGTTAAAAACAACTGGTGTCGGAACAAGTTAAATAATATTTTGTTTAAAGCATAAATTTATAAAATTTGCTCTTAAATAAAACCATTTGTATTTTTGTCTCTTCAACCAAATGAAATTATAACATTCTTATTGGTAAACGGTTATTAAAAATTATTCAATATATCGGCAATTTCAAGCATTGTAGGTAATTTTTTATATATTATTTTTGCATCAAAATTGTAAAATATATTGAATATATATTATATTCTTCTTTTATTAGGCTATACATTAAATAAAAAGAATTGCGACGGAAGCTACGTGGGACAGACCAATGGACGTATCAACGTTAGACGCAAAGAACATCGTAACGCAGTCTTGAAACAAACAAACCTTTGACTTTGAAAAAACAAGGGACTTGGCTAGCATCGAACACAAAACCAAGAAACCTCAACACAAGAGACGATACACAGAGACTACCAACTGCATGGAAACCAGCTCTTACAACCACCAAAACGCCACGCAAATTAACGAGATCAATGTTCTGCTTTAGGTTTCCACGGGCGTTATATGTATTGATGGTTTTTCGGGATCTGCTCCGTGTTGTCCGCTTTGCTTCTTAAAAGAACCGTATGTCTAACGACGCGTCGGTACAATCTCATGTACCCTCTTTAGGTCTTATCTGCTGGGCTGCTGTTGCTGCTTTAGGATTTCACTGGCGTTATAAGTATGAACTCGCAGCAGAGCAGCAACAGCAGCTCAGCAGATAAGACCTGAAGTTGGTACATGAGAATCTCATGTACCAACTTCATGATGAGATTGTACCGAAACGTCGTCAGACATACGGTTCTTTTAAGAACCAAAAACCGACAACACGAAGCAGATCCCGGAAAACTATCAATATATATATATATATATATACCTATATATATATATATGTATGTATAGGTAAGTTTAGGAAAAAAAAAATTGTCAACAAAAAATTTAGGGCGCATTGTCCCCTACAATTTATGTCCTTGGGTCGATGCTCTGGGACAGAAAATTAAAAAAGTAGGTGGCGCTAAAGTGCCCAAAAAACCATTTTATTGCTTTTTGAGCCCAAACAATTTTTTTACGCAGAACTGTAATTAAGAAAATTTTTATCATAAATTCACCCACAAAATTTATGAACACTTTTTTTCCTACGATATACCGTTTCGAAGTTATATCAGCCGAATTTTCTCAATTATTTCTCAAAAAAAACCCTGTGGGGCACGTGCTTCCTTTGACCGATTGATTTATATGATTTGGAACCGATTTGGGGGGCGCCTCTGTTAAATTTGTTTCTACTCATAAATAAGGAACACCCTAATATAAATATATGTATATTATGTGGAACACTCAATGAAGTAAGTTATTAAACCTGTGACAATTGTAGACCCCGCTTAACGTGGAATGGCTGTAAAGTAAAGTAACTACCCTAGCAAAGATATTTTAAAAATGACTTGATACCAAAGTTTCAACAAATTAAATTTCCCCAAAACTTTTCTCTGTGGTGGCGTTAGCATGGGACAATCATACCTTTCTTATGACCTGATCTACGTCGCTCAGAAACCCTTTATACATGTATACTAGGGTGTCCCTTATTTTTTATTTTTTTACGCATACCCTCTAATTATATTTATTACGTGTTTATATACTCCCAGTAAAAATTTCAGCTTATTCTATAAACGGGAACCCGTGCCGACTTGCATCTGAACCCTCCATTAGCCAACGTTAGGCGCGGTATTTTGTAACACGGTTGGCCACTAGGTCTTCGATCGTAAGTCATTTTGTGTTTGTTATTATGTGACCCTTATATTATAAATTATTAAAAAATGTTAAAATATAGTTTTATTTATGTGTATACTTTAATAAAAATGAATATTTTTACAGGTGGCTAGTTACCCGGAAGTGTCGGGTGAATAGGCCGTAAAACTAATTACCCGAAACTCTTTTTTTTATTATATCTGAATGACAGCTAAAAAATAACCAAAAAAAAATTAGTTGATTTTATCCCTTAAATATATTAATATTCTAATTAGTATTGCTAAAATATACTGTTATATGAAATTTCAGCTTTTTATAAGCATTTCTTTTCTTGATGTCCTCCCAAAAATATTTCAGACAGTTCAATAAGTTTTCGGTAGTCATCTCTCACAATAGACTCTTTTAGTTATTTAGAGTAAATCCCATTAAGTTTATCAATTTCAGAGTTTACGGCATATTCACTAGACTCTTCCGGGTAACTAGCCACTCCCTGTGAAAATATACATTTTTATCAAAGTATACACATAAATAAAACTATATTTTAACATTTGTCAATAATTTATAATATAAGGGTCACATAATAACAAACACAAAATGACTTACGATCGAAGACCTCGCGGCCAACCGTGTTACAAAATACCGCGCGCCTAACGTTGGCTCACGGAGGGTTCAGATGCAAGTCGGCACGGGTTCCCGTTTATAGAATGAGCTGAAATTTTTACTGGGAGTATATAAACACGTAATAAATATAATTAGAGGGTATGCGTAAAAAAATAAAAAATAAGGGACACCCTAATGTATATATACTATAGTAATGCGGGGCGAAATACATGATGGTAACCATTTATATCGAAATAAATGATCATATAAATTTACTTTGACTATATTGGAAAAATGTTTAAAGTGCCGAAGATAATATCTGCACTTAAAAGAGGTGGGGGATCCTCTAAACATTGTCCGAACATAATAATTTTTTTTGTTTATTTTGGTTTACCAATATGTATTTTGCTCAAACCATATTAATGGTTACCATTATGTATGTTAATTTTTGTTCAGTAAAATTTATATAACAACGATAATTTTTGACGTTTTACTCTTCTTTAGGATGCTTTACACTTAAATTATTATCTATCCTTAACATAACTTATTAAACTATTATGTTGAAAATAACAAACCTTTTTCATTTAGGTGGTTTCACCCGTGGTTACAATGTTAAAAATGTTTTTAAAAATAAAATATAACGTACAAATTCTGAATATCTACTTCAATGAGAAAACACGAGCATAAGAAATAATGACGCCAGACCAGTACTAAGTATGACCAGTTTTTCGAGACATCGATATAGGTGGATGCATCAAGCTACCATATTTCATCGAACTGATTTGTATAATATCGTAACTAGAATTTTCAATTACGCGATATGAGACAGTAATTATTGTTTTCTAGTTTATTATATTGTTTTTTATCCATTAGAGTTAATGTCAAAAGCGGCTCTATCTAAGCCGCCTGATCTAAAGCGGTTATCGGTTGAGTTTTTCTTCTTAAAGCCATTAATTCATAATGCATGCTATTTTAATTTGGTAATGGAAATTTCCAATGGTATACTATTTCTTATAAGACATATCAATTTTCATTAAAACACACTTATAAATTATTTTTGGTGGATCTTTTAATGTGTGAGAACACCAGGTTAAGATTATTATATGTTCAAGTCCATATTTTAAATAGGGTTTAGCACATCGGTTTTTAAATAACCTATGTGAAAATGTTTAGGTTTAAATTAACCCTTATACAATTTTTACTGCCACCATTTTGATAGTCCGCTGAATTAATTTCAATAGATCTAATTGTTCACATATAACACCAATTCCCCCCATTCATTTAACATTAGAGTTTATACAAAGGTAAAAACTAATGAATTTGTTAAAAATCAAGGAGTGTTACCAATCTATGTTAAATTGTGTGATAAAAGAATGAAGAGTGTACTGAAATCCCACTCATTCAGCAAGTTTTCCTTGAATAAGAAAAACAACTTTGGGATTATTAAATCATGAAATATATATAATTTTTATAAAATTTCAAGTATAAAGATAATAATAACACCGTCATTAAAGATTTCTTATATTTTTAAAATATGGTATACATGGGATTTAATGGATTAGTAATGAAACGGACGGAAAACGCACAGAATTCTGCATTAATGCTTTACTGGTTTCCTTCTTTCTAAAGAAAATACCATGATGAAATCAGACAAACCAGGACTTCCAAACCAGTGGGGCCTGTCTCTCTGGAGGGGCGTAAAAAGATCATAAGGGGGCCCAATGTGTTCAGACAATCTTAGAAAAATATATTCGAAGTCGTTTTTCAAAAATGAATAAAAAAGGTTGGACTTTCTGCAGGTTTTTGATGTGCTCAATTTAAAGTTGCTCCCTCTCGTCACGTTTTGGTATGTTTTTTACTCTAAAAGACTCATTATGCCATCTTAAAGAAGTACTTATAAATACTAAATTTTTTAATTTTTTTTTACTGTCCGAGAAATCGCTAGTTGAATTTTCCCAAAACATAAGGATTAGGGTGGGTTTAAAACAAAATGTTTGGTTTTTTTTCTTAGCATGGGGGCAGAATTGTTATAAAAAAAGAAAATTTTAAAAAAATAATAATTTTTAGTCAACATCTTGAGATTGCCCACTCGTTTTATAAATACATATTTAATCAAATGGGATAGTTCCAACGGGAAATTCTTTTTTTGGTTCTAGAATCTGCAGGGTGTCCCCTCAAAAGCCAATTGAAAGTCAAAAGTTGAAAAAGTTTTTTTCCATTGTTTTTGTAATTTCAATTAAAAAATGAAAAGCACTTTCTTTTGTATTAGAATGAAAGTTGACTGAAATAAAATGACTACAATTTTTACATGTTTACCACGATTTTGGACCAAAAAAAGAATTTCCCGTTGGAACACCCCATTTGATTAAATATTTATTTAAAAAACGAGTGGGCCACCTCAAGATGTTGAGTAAAAAAATTTTTTTTTTTGAAAAATTTTTTTTCTCCCATGCTAAAAAAATAAACATTTTGTTTTCAACCACCCTATAGGGATATTAAAAATTTAGGATTTTAAAGAAAGATGACTTAAGGAGATTTGTGAGGAATATTGGGATCGAAAACTGGATGTGATAGAGCAATTCAGGTCAAATTAGGATTCATCAGGTCAAAAACAGAAAAAATGTAGTGTTTTTGTTTAAAAGCAGCCAGTGATAATTCTAGTCAACAGCAATTACATCCTGTAAATTTAGCAGTTAATTTCTATGTAAAATTGTCCGCTGAATCGGAAAATGTCAACATATTTTTAGAGAGTGGAAAACAAAAAGAGGAGACTTCTGGTCATATTGTGTAAAAATATTTTAGGTTATAACTTTAAAGCAATTGATTAAACAATAAAAAACAATACCAATTTACGCTTGCTATTTCTTAGACCTCCCTAACCACCTCTTCAAAATTAAGAAAACGAAAATTCATGCAGTTATTTGAATATCTCTGTTTTGGGCAAAATTACCTAAAAACCTATAGGAATAAATGTTAAAAATAGAATGGGCTGATATGCGGAAATATGGAGTACCTATGTGCACCTCCATATAAAAATGACACGAAGAGATTCGCGGTGCAATATCATGAATGCATGCATGTATAGAGCGCGCGGTTTATCTATTCCGCACATAAACAAACAACAGTATCTAGATTCGGATAGGATAGGCAAAGCCCTTCCAGTGGTGTTTTAGGTGTCCCCCACGGCCCCTCTTTGCGAGCGGGGCGGGGCCTCGCGGCTCGTCTCTCTTCACATGCGCTATCGCAACAGCCGCCCGTGTACCGTCAAAGTGCGCGGACGCTGTATCGCAGATTGCCATACGTGTAAAGTATACCTATAGCTACATCTAGTGACATGCGCGACAATTTTATTGCTCATTACACGTATTTTTTGCACGTTTGTTTACGGAATAGCTCTACATTCAAGTGCA
The DNA here is from genome assembly GCA_921294245.1 of Brassicogethes aeneus. Taxonomy (NCBI): domain Eukaryota; kingdom Metazoa; phylum Arthropoda; class Insecta; order Coleoptera; family Nitidulidae; genus Brassicogethes; species Brassicogethes aeneus. The sequence goes on along the minus strand of OV121132.1, from coordinate 80,807,535 downwards.
TCGGTTGTTATGTAATACCAAAGACTTTTCAACGCTCTGTGTGTAATTAACTTTTCGAGTGATTAAGAAGCGGACTTTGTGCCAACTATTCTTTTAGTGACAACCCCTTCGCGGTGCGTTCATCCAACCACTGTAGTGATATCGTTAAAAATGCATGCGAACACTCATTGTCAGGTGCTAAGGTTGATTTGAGGACGCACACCCCTGATAAGCGCGGGAACGCGTGTGTTTCTTCCCACCTACAATTTTTGTTTTATTTTTTTTTTGTTAATTTTTTGTGGTATTCCGACGGATCTGGATAATCGTGTCAAAATACTCCATCTCAACGGTTCTGCCGTCACTGCAGATGGGAGTGTTTGAAGAAAGGCCTTCTTACACGCCCGGGATGCATTGGGTAAGAATATTTTTATTACCTAGGTTTAAAGTACTCTTAAATTCAATGGTATTGGATGAAAACAAATTAGTTAATAGGTGAAAGCCTCACATACTCATAACCTCAAATTTTCTAATTGACTGTTTCCAATTACGCATACTATAAGGTACCATCGCGGTTCTACCATAATACCTATCCATATAATATTTTTAACACACTATAGTGGTATACCGATAAGATCAAATAGTTATAGTAGGTATATAGTTATGCTTTATGTTTATGTATATTTATTGGTAAATATTTACGCTGATCTATTTACTAATTTTATTTAATTGTAAATTTTTAATTATAATAATTTAATTTAATTTAATATGTTTCACATTTCTTACCATGATCATACGTACCTACAATTTTGTATACTGTTTGAGTAGGTATAGGTTGTAACAATTTAGGTAATAAATACTTATAACTTATTAGGCTGAGAAGTAAATCTTTTTGTGCTGAGCTCAAAGTTATTTGTTAAACGAGACATTAAACGCGCAATTATAATAATAATTATTAAAAGTAGAAAGTGAGGTTAGGTAGATCTGACAGTAGTCGAATTTTTTTTCCAAACGGGTTTTGTACAAACTAGAAGTTGAAAAAACTTAACACGATTGGTCTAAATGATTTTTTACAGCCCAGGCGATAAATAATCACTTTAGTAGTGAGTGTTGACAATAATAAAATTTAAATTATATAACGCTTTAAGATACAAAGTTGTTAATCAGAATTTGAATTAGCTGCATATCAAATATATTTATTTTTATATAAAAAGATTGCAAGGTTATTACTTAGGGTTCTACATCAGTTATATAAAATCGATTTACAAAATTAAAGTACTTTTAACTTTCCGTCGGAAATAAGAAACTTACTTACAGGTTAAATTTGTTTTTATTTACGCTTATTTTAACAATATATGGACGATTTGTTAGCAACAATTATGAATACTTTTTAAATTAAAGGATTAAAGTTTTAAGCACTTCTCAAGGTACTTTTTAAGAAAAAAAAACTTGTGCTTTAATATTTATTAATAAAATATCAATACAAACTTAATTATGTGGCAGATAGGTACTATTTTTTATTTCATAAATTTAATTTAATTTTCTTTTAATCATAATAATTTATATATAGTTATAAATGTCAAAAGGATAAGAAGTGAGTCATTTTGTACTGAACTTAAAGTTTGAATGCCGACGCGTAGCTAAGGCCTACAATTAAGCGAAGCACAAAAAGATACTTCTCAGCCGCATGGCATATAATATTTTATCTTTAAAGCATAATTTTATTTCTTAAACAATAGGTTCAATAATAATATTTTTTAAAAGTAGAAAGTAAGGTTATATTAGATTATTAGATCTGACAATAGTCAAATTTTTTATTGGGCAAAACGGTTATTTACAGAGTAAGAGGTAACCTGATTGGTCTAAATTATTTTTAGACCTTAGGGGGTTTTTAAATTAAAGATAATCATTATTTTCTCCTCCTATAGGAGGAGAAGTGAGTCTTTTCTCCTTATAACATATACTATTTGATCTTCTAACACTAAAAACACATTAACTTAATATGAATGACAGTTTGTCAATTACAGTCTATTAATGACTGATGCGTTCTGCAAAGGCATGCCATAGGCGGAGATAATATGAATGAAATAAGATAAAAAATGAATTTTTATCGATTTATTGTCTATACTTATGTATCTTAATATTGTACTAGAAAAATAAAGTTATTATTGTACTAATACAATAATAAATAACTTTTGGGCTGTGTGTAGGCTAATAATATTGATATTAGGTATATCATGTTGGAAGATAATAATTATTTAAGTATGTCGTAAGGCTGAGAAGTAAATTTTTGTGTGCTTAGCTCAATTAAGCGAAGCACTAAAGGACGGGCAGTTTTACTTGTTAAACAAAACATAAAACGTTCTTACAATTATAATAACATTAATTGTTATTATAATTGTAATTATTATTAAAAGTACTAGGATATAAAATAACACCTTATTGGTCTAAATTATTTTTACAGCATAACAGATAATCGAGTTACTTTTTTAGTGAGCGTTGACAACAATAAAGGTTAAATTATAGAACGCTTGGAGATAAAAGCTTTTAAATAATAATGTTCGGATTACTTTGTAATTAATTATAAAAATGTAAATATTTTCCGACTTAAATCAAAATGTTTTAGTATTTTAAAATGGCTTCAATAAAAAAATAAGCTTTTAGTAATAAGCCGCGTTAATAAAATATTTATGATGTTTCTTTATTTAATGTATACCTAAATAAAACACTTAACATAAAAACTGGACGAGATTAAATCATTAAATTTTGTTTTATTTCTTCGGGCGAATGAATTTTGAAATAAATACATCTAAATAATTTTTAATTTGCATTTTATATTTTCATAACACACCTGTTGATTTAACTGGAACAAATTCCAAAAGAAACTAGAGCTATAAAGAGATTTTATTATCGGAATAAAATATTAATTGAAAATAATTCACTGCATTTCCAGAGCTAATCCAATATTTCATCACTAATTGCTTATGTTTAAAACTGCTCCCACAGCTTTGTTATCAAAAAAATATATATTTTTTATTTCTAGTATCAATTTCAAAAATGTAAACCATTTCAGCATATATAATATAATTGTATCTACTATAAGATTGTCAAAAGAGGATACAAGTAAACTGGTTGATTCTGTGTATTTTTTTATTTTGCAATAAAACCGGGTCAGGTTTAAGACTTGGTGCTGGTGAGAACCACTTTATATATAATCCTTTCTTCGCCAAGACAAAAAACATTGGTATAATTATTAACGTTGCAATTTTTTTTGGACACTTGCTAAAAGTAAAACTGTTTAAAGGGACTTGATGATTAAAATTTAAGCTCAGTGGCGGACTTATCCGTAATTTTTACTTATGTATGTATAGTTTTTTATAGTGGTTTTTATTAATTTTGTAAAGAAAACGATATATAAAAGTTAGATCGTTGCTATAGATCTAGACTAAAAGTTAGAAGTGACAAATTAGAATGGTTTTTATAAATGATCAGGTTTTATTAAAAAAAAAATTCTTTTGATCTTTCTCGCCTTTGCACTAATATTATATTATGTATCAAGTTTGATAAACGCCATTTTAGACACGAATTTAATAAAAGCACAATGTTTATATAAACTTTTCAAATATTGGCGTTAAGAAACTATTTAATATTTTTGTATTTTTGTATTGAGATAATAAAATAATTTTCACATTTAGTATTATTTTACAAGAAAGGCACTTTATTTTAACGATTGTATGACATTTGACAAATGTCAACTTAATTAAAACTAATTTCAGCCCGTAACTAAAAACCTGTTGGTAACTTCAGCCTGTGACTAAAATTCCATGAAGCCACAAATTGTCAATGTGTATTTAAAAGGTCACTTAGTGTTATGGAAACATGTAAAGAGCATTTTAAAGGTGATAGTAGAAAAAATATCTTAAGATTTATCGAGATAGTATCAAAACAACTAGTAACCAAACAATTTAATAGCGAAAAAAATTACTGCCGATCGAACATTTTTAGGCCTAAAATTTAAAATTTATTTTTTCCAAAATAAAACACCTAAGCATTTTATTTTAAGTTCCCATGAGTCATAGGCTATAACTAAAGAAAAAGTCAATAAAATTGTAAAATTAACAACGGGCCCCGTTTAAAAAATTGCCAAGGCCCTTATATTTTGTTGTTACGCCGCTGTCAGACCTACCGGTTACGTAAGGTCAAGTATAATCTTATGATAATAACACAGAATTATCGAATACATCCGCTTAAAATTAATTAAAAATGAACCTTTTAACCAAAATATTTTTATATTTAAATAATAATTTGGTAGAGCCTATGCCTATGTTCTCTTTAAAAATGACTAATTGTAAGTCATTTGTGACTAATTGTTATAGTACCAATGCAGTCACTAATAAATATCAGTCAATAATAATTATAATAAGTCAAATTTCACCAAATGAAATATTAAAATTAGTAGATAGGTATATCTTATATCTTATAAATTTATAAATATGTGAGGTTACTGAGGATTGAATTCAGATATCTGGGTTTTCAGGCAAAATGCAAACGCACCATAAGTGACATTTGGAAAATGTATAGATATTTTTAACAATATTTTAAAGTTAAATATCTATTTTGTGTTGCTGTTTTGAGCTAAACTTTTAACATCTTTGTGAGCAATTTAAAATTAAATATATTTTTTTGTGACAGCAGAAACTAAAAATAACTAAAGAACTTAGTGACTTTTTACTCGAAAGAGGCAAAGTTGGTGACTAATCTTAAATTAGCCAAACTGTTACTAGTTAAATAAATAAAAAAGTTACTATTTACAAGTAAATTTTTTTATTTTATGAGTAGAAAATGCCCTAGCGTATTAAAATAGTGTGATTTTAACTCATTCATTTTAAGAGTGTAGAGGAAGTGGGGGTAATTCGGAATACTGTTGGTAATTTGGAATACTTAATTATAATTAAGTATTATAATTATTGAAGCTATGCTTTATGATATAAACTACTAGTCTACCCTATTTTTAATTGTTAATTGTACTTTTTTGATATTTTAAAGCATTTTTTTTACGTATTATGGCGTAGGTCTTTATATTGCTAATTTGGAATACTATAAATAATGCAAATTTGAAATATTCCAAATTATATTAATTTTTTGTAATATTTGATAATCAACTAGGTATCTAATAATCAATTTTCTCTTTTAATTTATATTTGGTTACCTTTTTAAAATGTTTCATTAACGTTTTTAATAAAAAAACATTTGCTGCTATTTTGAAATATTCCAAATTGGTGGTATTCCAAATTAACTTCATGTTACGTAAACAGAGATTTTTTACAATTTTTTTTTTCATTAGTGAAAAAATCCTTTTAAAGTATTTTAAATAGTTTAAAATTTTCGAATGGCATAGTACACACCTATGTAGATCTAGGACATGTTATTTATTTTTATCGAAATATTATTTGGGCTTTTTAGTCACAGGTTGAAGTATACTTTATTATATATGTGGAAAAAGTGAGATTAAATTCGGGTGACAGTTGACATATGACAAATTTTGAAGAAATAAAATTGGCTTTAATTATGTTTTTTGTTCGTCGTAGATAAAGTATAGTAAGTAACTCATTTATTAACTTCCCTAGACACTCGTTTTTATTAACGCTCGCTTGCAAGCTTCCCTCGTGCTCAATTAAACTCGTACCTAACTAATAGCGTTTATAAAACTTGATACATAATATACTATTTTTTATGAGAAATTTTATTCTTCTTAATTTAAAATGCAACATTGACCAGCTTTAATTTGATTTAAAAACTTGTGTTTACTGTGTAAAATTTCGCAAAAATAGCGTATTTAATCATAAAACATTTTGACATTTTGTGGGCAGAAATTTACTATCAGGGAAACAAATATTTTTGGTGAATGGAAAATTATCAACAGAAGAAGAAATATTATTGTTTTCAAGAACTTTTATTACCGAGTCGAAGTTGTTTTGACTATTTTTGAGATAATATTTTATAATTCAATACAAAGCATATTTTACAATCTTATAAGATAGGTTGACGAATTATATCTGTACGCCAGAACCAAACTGTAGTAAGGCACACTTTGTGGTAACTTTGGAACCAGATCTGCAGAGGAGATTAATACCTAATTTTTTCAATAAAAAAGTATAACTTTATTTCTGGAAAGTAAAATGTTGCGGTTAATAATGTTACTTGTAGAAATAAAAATTAAATGGGATTAATACTGTATGGCTTTGATGATGGACTTAATATTTAAGTGACCTAATACCAAAATTTGCTAAACAGGGGTTGACTTACTACTGTTTGGCTTAAATACTTGACAACTAAACATAAATTTAAATTGCTCTAAAATAATTTAATAAAAATAATATTAAGTCCACAAACGATGGTCTTAATATTATTATACAGTTCAATCTTGCCTAGCCAAACAATATTATGGAACTTAATACAACATTAAACTGTACATTTCTTAGAACCAAAAAATAGCATTTGCTCATTGCACTATCTGACCATAAGGTGTGGACTTAATATAAGTACTTACAGATTTACCATTCGAAAGAGAGAAAAAAGTTCAGACATGGCATTATAAGTTTAAAAAATAATTCTAAATGCAAAGAATATTTTAATTAATTTAAAATTGAAGTAAAAAATTAATACTAAACAATCTCTATATATACAAAAATGATTTAATCAACATGTAAAATCAAAAGCGGATGAGTCAAATTTTTGGCGAAAAAAATAAAATATACGTTTAATTTATTTAAAGGTTATTCGGTTCTAAAATGTGTAATTTTGTGTTAATTCATCTTTGGTTTCAAAACCTAACATTTCCCGAGCGCTTTAAATTAAAGCCTTTAATTTCAAATCTGTACTTTAATTAATTTCAAAGAATAAGATGTATATTTTGCCGTTTCCCTAAAACTTCGTGGTTCGTTGTTTTTTAATAACATTAGTTTTAGGTACTTGAGGTTTTAGTTTTAGGTTATCTTAATTATGGTGTAGGTACTGCAGATTGTTTTAAAATATTATCAACTTAATAATTATTATTTTTTTTCACCTGAAAAGTCTTTGCAGTTTGCCACGATATTTATAAGCCCCTTTTTTAAACCTTTAAAGAGTATAACATTCATTCTATGTAGCAATCGAGTACTATCGTAATAATTTATGAATGTTCTTCTGTATCAAAGGTTTAAGAAAAATGGTTGTATTTTGGAATGTATATGTCACAAATGTAACGTAATTTTGGTATGTTAGTTAGTATTTATGATAAGCTAATTTTCTTATTAAAAAAACTGCCTATACAGTACATACATTTGCCAAACAAAGCGGTACATAGTTTAACAAAGGCAAATTTCGGACATTCGCAACTGCCAATCGAAGTATGTTGACATTTACCAGTGAATGTTAGAATAATATCTTAATTTACCAGAGAATTTGGTGTATGTCGACATTCACCGGTGATTCATCACGTTCGGTTATTCACAGTACATATACACTGCAGTGTGTATGAACAATTAGACGACCTGAAGAAAGCTAGCTATTCAGAGATAATTTTAGATCGATAAGGAAGGAGAAGAAAATAATAATTAATATATAAGGTGTAACCTGTAAATTGCGAAAAAAATAATTTTGATGAAATTTATTCCATGTAATTTTAATTGAAGTTAGAGGATTTGTTGTCTAGGAATAGCAGTTATTATCTTTTGCAACATGCTATTATTAATATTAATTACACATTTATTTTTGTAGAAAAACATTTAATTATTATAATAAACCAGTAGCACCTTTATATAATTTTTGTAAAATTTAAATTGAAAATTTATTCAAGCTTGACTGACATCGGCGTTTAATAATGATTAATAATTATCACAAAAATTACTAGCCACCACGTGTGTTAAAGAAATGAAAGACCAATATGACTATGCAATTTTGCGTAGAAAATTATTTTATAATTATAATATCAATATGCAACCAGGTGAAATAAATTTTAATTGTAATATAATTTTACCACCTTCCAGCTATTTGTTTCATATATTTAATAATTTAGTACCTACGAATGGCGTTATTAATTCTATTGTGTTTATTCTTTTATCGGACGCATTTACATGATCTGCTGTTGGAAATTATATAGAATTGGCTCTATATTAAGAGATTATCATCTTTGATATGAGTTGGTTAAATTCATGAGCTTTGGCACTCATTAAAATCGTACATGTTGCGTTCATAATAACGTTTAATTGTATACCTGCACTTATTTAGCTAGATATTATTAAAAAATTCATTCATTGAGACAAACTCAATACATTTTCTTTTTAAAATGGTTTTAGTTTTCTAGTTAAAGTGTAATGTTTTATCTTGGTCCTTAAAATTTTTTTTATTTAAAACTGCCATAATTGGGCCTTACAATTTAAAAAAATAGACTACTAACAGTAAAAATATAAGTTTTCTGGAAAACGCAATTTTTATTTCCGTGATTATATTTAGCGTCTTGTTGAGTCTACAATCACAATTTTTATTTTTAATGCATCATCGATTCTTTTTCATATTTTGTCGCAATTACCGTTAGCAGAGTCGCCGGATAGATGCGAATTAAGAAAAAGTCACGATGCAGCATGAAGATTGTATATTGTAAGGTGCTATTGACCCCTACATATTGGCGCAGATTAACAGGTAAACCGATTAAAGTCGAGCACCGGTTGCCCTGAAAGCCTGTCGGCATTTCACTCGAGAAAATATTATATAGGATGAGAACGGACGGGACGGGACATCTCGTAAATATGCCCACACTTTTACAATTCACACTAGCCGCCAGACCAACAAGCAAGATGTTTCAATTCAGAATTAAATACTATCAAGAAATGCGCAAGTGTCAAACATTTATGAAAAAATAGACAAAAACATTAGAGCATATTTGTATTTTCTTTCATCCTAAGATCTTAAGAGCAACTTTTGGTATGTTCTATAAGTGGTGATGAGCAAAGACACTTATACTTCCGCGGAAGGATTTATACCTAAATCTGTATTTCCGCGAAAATACAGATTTAGGTATAAATCCTGCAATGAGTTTTGCAAGATCAGGGGTGAATAGTTCAAATGTTTAAAGGGAATTTCAGTACTGTAGCAAGGTCTGATATATATTAATACTTTCCTCCAATGACTCTATTAATAATTGGCAACAGATTTTTCAGCTAATCCATTTAAAGACGGATAATTTGGAGTTCTTGTGACTATAACAAAATTCCAAACATTTGCAAAATCTTTACAAACTAAACTATTCGAAGGTACATTATCACACATTAAAAAATCTGGTAAGCCAAACTTTAAAAGATTGACTTCAAGCATCCTTTAACCCTTTGTTAGTACTGGTTTCAATATACGACACAATTGTATACGAAAAAATATTTGCTCCTATAGGATTATAATCTTTACCAAATGCAAGTTGCATTGGGACTTGGCAGAAGCATTTTTAGCAAATTTTACACGGTTTTATAAAATTTTCAATATTTTGAATCATATTTAAATACAAATTTCTAGTGGCCAATTCTGCCCTGCTAAGCAAAACTGCCGTATATACAGTATTAAGTAATAAAGGACAAAAGATAATTTTAATTGCTTTTAACAATTAAAATGATGTTTTGTCCTTTATTACTTAATGTAGATAAGGCAGTCTTGCTTAGCAGGGCAGAATTGGCCAATAGAAAATTTGTCTTGCTGAAGCTTTTGACTTTTCTATACCAATATGTCCTTCATAAAACTTTTGTAACATGGCCTGACGCATACTAATAGGAATAACTAATTTATTAAAAACAATAGCAGTATTTTTTAAAATCGTTTCTAGCGGTTTATGATCTGTGTAAACATTGATATTTTGAACGCCATAAATCAAAAAATGAAACTCTTGACAACCAAATAAAACTTCTATTTAAGCATATCTAACCTCATGTTTGTTTAAACTGCGTAAAGTAAAGGCAATACGGTGACCATTTTGCCTAATGCAGGACCCTCTTTGCTGGCGTCTGATTCAATTTTAATAAGCATAGCTGGGTAAAAAGGCTGTTACAGGTGCGTTGGACCATGATTCAAGGATTGTATCATGCGTTGGACAATAATTGTTTAAATTGTTTTAGGGAGTAATTGTGCTCATGCGCCCACCCAATCAACATCCTGCCTAGTCAAATTTCTTAAGAATGTAATTTTTGACATTCTCATTACAAATTTGCTTAAATAATTGGCCATGCCAAATAACCTAAGCAAATTATTCTTATTTTTAGGCAGAGGCATATCAGATAATAGATTCTATTATTGCCTATTCGGTTTAATTACATTTTTTTAAATGTGCCCTAAATAATTAACCTCTTTAGCCTTAAACTGTAATTTACTTTTGTTAAACATTGCATTTTATAGCTATATCGAAATCTAACCTATACATTATATTCAAAACAACGTTTTATAAAAGAAATTTTAATTTATCACTACATATATGGTTACTTCAGGATTGCAACTTAATATGGAAATATCTTTATAATATACAAATCATACCACAAGTCAAACAAAAACTTGTTAAAACATCTTGACGCTCATGATTTCTCAAAGTTTGGTAAACTTTTTTATGTCTTCATGTAAAAATGAAAGTTGCTTGACGATGCGAAACTATAAATATCAGAGCACTTGCACTTTTTACTTCGGTCTCGTATTAAAAATTATTAAATATGTGGGTTAAAGGTGCTAAATATTTTGCTTATATTTGGTATAAGATAATGATGGGATGCTTTAAATCCTTGACATCTGGAACTGTTTAACAGTGGTGTGTCTCACATTTGTTCAGAAAATTATTATTTTATTTAAATAATTTATTGTGATCAAAAACAAACTATTTACAATGATACCTACATATTTTGCTTGCAAAATATCAGTACCAAATAGATTTTTTTCAAATAGTTTAGAATAGTTAATAAATTTTAAATGTAAATAACAAGGCAGTTTGTACGAAATATAATTTGTACACCACTGTCTTAACGACATTCTACTAAGTTGGAATTATGCATTTCATAATATTTTGATTGACAGCTTACAGGCGCAATAATTGCGAAAATCGTCTTAAATATATAATGGCCAAGTTTATATAATAAAATAATCTGAAACAATTTTGTGTCTGAACAATAATTTTAGATATTAACAAAAAATATGATGAAAATTAATAACAAGCTTTTAGTCTAATTATCATTTTGGTAACGCATACAAACTGTTAATTTTGAGATTAAGGATGGTGTTAAATGCAAAAAAATATTTGTTAATTTTAACCAAATATTAACCAGATTTTATGTTAATCCAGGTCCACATAACTTTATGTTAAGTTTACAATCAACTGTATTTTATTAACTAATTAAATAGGTAGTTGGAAATTATAACAAACATTTTGTAGATTTAATAACAAAATCCTATGTCAATAATTCAACCATAATTCTTGTAATTTTAAAAAGGACCTTATTTTTACAAACCTTTTTGTAAACCCGGTAACAAAAGTATTTGCTAAAAATGGGGAACTTAAATAAAAAGAATGAATTTTGATAAGAAATGTTGCTTTATTAATAAATTTCCACATACCTACACACATACCTACATAAATGAACACAAAAATAACATACACACATTTAAATAACAAACTATTCTTATTTAATTATTAAATAATAAATAAATTTGGTACAATATATTTATTAATACTACTAGTAGTATAATACTATATAATAATTATACTACAACACTTACTTATTTTGTACTTAAACCCACTTCACTGTTTCCCCTAATTTCAGTTTGAAAACCAGTGATGGCATCTTTTTTCGGATACTTGTAAGGAATCCAAATAACAATTATAACAGATTTCTGGTAATACCTATCTTATAAACAATCTGGACAGTTGTAACAAACAAATAACGAATTAAAATAAACTAAGTTGCAGTCTGCAGACTTGCAGACGCTGAAGTCAGTTGAACTTGTTGATGCGTATTGTCAGTGGGAAATGTTTTGATTGCCTGAAATCACGTGTACTTTTTTAACGAAAGAATTTTCGTTTTGGAGCAGTAACAAATAAAAAAGAGTTTAAATCATATCCATAGACTAATTGTAAAATTTTAACTTTCTTTTAACGTTTTAAAATTAAATTTTTAATTTATACTTTTGTACCTTATTTCACGTATCCTTTACCTATGTATGACAAAAAATCTCACAGTGATACAGTCTAAGATATTAATTTTAAAATTTTGTCTTAAAAAATATTTCAAACTATATATTTAAAATAGGTTAAGATAAAATATCCATATTTTAAAATATAATATTTTTTAATTTAAAATATGGCCTTGTTAAAACAAGCAAAACTTTTTATGACGAACGACTTTTGGTCGAAAAATTAAAATGTATACATAGGGTAAGCAGTACAGTTATTGGCACTTTAAGAATACGGAATTTTATAATTGGTCGAATTTTTGTTATTTATCAAATTTTGATTGCGAAAAATTTACATTGCACTCAGTAACCTTAAAACTTTTATTATATTTCATCGCTGACACACTAGTACCAACTCAAAGGCTAAAAAACATATGAAAATTATAATAGTGATGAAATTTTAGTTATTGGCAGAGTCAGTGCAGTTATTGTCACCAAATAAGTATAGTGATTGGCACACTTCATAAAATTATTTAAACAATTTAAATTGAAAATTTTTTATTTAAAAAACATTACAAAAAATGAAATTAAAACAAAACTGATGTTTTGTAAGAAGTTAATTAATAATTCCAACTTATTTATTGCACGTTTTGATGCAGGTTGGACATACAAAAATTCTTGTCTTTGATTCAGTCTCTTCCTTTCTTTTTAAACATTTTTCATGGTATGTTCGTAAACAATAAAAACATTTAATGCCCGGAGATATTGTTGACATATTTTTTGTGCAAATAAAACACAACCCACGTATCATTAGATTATTTTGAGGAAAATGATTACTGCAGCCAGTGCTTAAAGATATAATTTCTTTATTGTTTGGTGAATTTGAATGTTTGAATGTATTTGAATTTTGTCTTTTGTACAAGTTTCTTTATTATTGGTAACTTTCTTTATGGGTTTTTTATTCAATATTTTTTTTTGTTCATTTTTGTTTTTTGAATCGTTTAGTTTTTTAGCCTTGGTCAATTTTTTACTTTCTTTTACTTTGTCATTGCTTTCCTTCTTTGCTATTCTTTGTCGCTTTCTTTCATCTTTTTCTTCTTGCTCTTTTATTTTCTTTTCTTCTTTTGTTTTCATTATTTGTTGCCAATCATCTGAAGTAATAACAAAAGGCATTTTCTCTATTTCTCGGCCCTTTCTCTTTGGCGGCTCCGGGTACGTAAGAAATTTGCTTATTGACATCTGACCTTTGTGATCCAATATGTTGTCGTTACCTGGCAAAGGGTTATCTACTTGTTCAAATTTATTATATGTAAGAGTTGTCATATTTTTATCTATAAGATCAATATCACTACTAGCAAAGATTTTACTGGTTGTACATTCAGGGAAATTGTGGGCTGAATCCACCTCGGAGACTTCTGTTTCGTGAAGGATAACATCTTTTATTGTAACAATTGGTTAAGCTTCACCCCCTGTTCCTGTCGTCATTAGATTAAATTCGTCTTCAGTTATTACTGGCAAAGTGGAAATAAACTGACTTAATTCATCGGTAGTTTCCTGCTGTGTTGCATATTTATCTTCAGTTTCAGCAACTCTGTTTACGTTAGTTCTTTTATATGGCATTGCGTATTCACGTTCGGTTTGAAAATCCTCGTTGACGAATTCGATAGGGTTATATCCGTCGTCAATTTGGTCCTTCGGTATATTTTCTTCATTTTCAAAATCCATTCCCTGATCTTCAAAATTTTCTCCAACAAAAAATTCTCTCCATATCTGATATAACTTAAAGAAATCATCGTTGCCTTCTGCAATAGCTTCCATTTTTTTAAATTTCTCCAAATATTCTGATCCAACAATACTTTTAAAAGTAGAAAAATTACCTAACTGTTTTTGAATCATGTCTCATATCATCTGTTTCTCCTTCTGGTCTGTTTTCAGGAATATCAATCTTCCCCAGGCACTTTGAATAATCGATTGAATCAGAATTTCAAGGATATAATCCGCATGCTTTAAAACCGTTGATTAATATGTTACTTTTTATTTTTTTTTACAACTTTAAGTAAGATGGTGGCGAATACTTCCTTGGTTAACTCTTCTGCAGGGTGTTCGCGTCTGCAAGTCAAAACACCAGCCTTCCAGTTATATTTTATAGGACGAAAAGCCGATACATCTGCCGGTTGTAAAATTCTAGTGGCATTTGGGTACAAGGATATTAATACAATTTGAAGGGTGCGACATAACTCACTAAGCTTACGGTCTAAATGGGTTTTATGCCCATCGACAAACAGGATCACTTTTTTTAAATCTGGGTAAAAGACGTTACCGATATATTCATAAAAGACCTCTTTCATCCAGCCTGTGTCACTTAGCCCAATGCCCCATTCTTTTGGTACAGAACCAGCAACTGCCGCTGGCAATCTTTTGTATGGATAAATAATCATGGGAGGCGTTACTTCATCAGAGGCTCCAAATGTAAACATGACGGTAATCGAAGTTTTGGCTTGACCAACATCGATTTCATAAACATTTCGACATCCTTTTGGGGCCAAAACTTTCTTGTTTTGGGGACATAATTGAAATCCCGTCTCATCCCCATTAAAAATTCGGGATGGGTCTTGCAATACATCCGTTAAATCTTTTTTAACTAAATATTCATGGATATCAGTAAACCATTTTCTAATATTTTGCTCTGTAACTTTTGAGCTTGAGGATGTAACTCCCTCTGAGGTCCTTACAGCTATATATTTGTGTCTTTTAAGGAAAGCCTTATACCATCCCACACCAGGATAATTGTTTTTAAAAGGGTTATTTCTGGGCGACTCATCCAAGCATTGTTTAACTGAGTTCTGAACATCTTCCATTCTTCTAGGGAAGCCCCGTCTACAACATTCAAATATCCAATCCTTTAAAGCGAGTTCTTCTTGCGTGGTCAATATTGTAGATGGACCATGAGTAGTTTTAATTGGACGATTTTTAATTCTAAATTGTATTGTTGATCTGGGAACATTAAATTTGATCGCAGCTTGTTTTTTGGACATGGTTCCATTTTCAACTGCGGCTAGTGCCTTTTCAAGTTGTTTCTCATTGTATTTTTTTTCATAGGACAATCCAATTTTTATTTTCGGCATTGCAAAAACTGCTCCAACACCTTAAATATCGTTAAATCCAATTAAAAAAATATTTTACAGTAATTGGCACTGCAACTTTTTATTTATTGGCACGGGTGCCAACAACAATTGTCATACTAGGTTAAGTGGAGTAGCCTGAGGCTACACTTCGCCTAGTTGAAGAAAAATGAAAAAAATAATTTTTACTTAAATAAAGACATTTTATTATTATTATTATTATAACTGTTAAACGTCATTATTTGTTAAAATTTTCTGTCCTTATCATATTTGGGGGTGCTGGCAAATAGAAAAACAAAGACAGACTCAAACTATTTAAATAATTGTAAATTTGTAATTTTAAGATACAGTTATTGGCATGCCGTTTTTTTTATAAATGTCTTGATTTTAAGGTTAAATAATAGTGAGAAGTCAAGTACTAATCTATGTTATTATGTTAAAAATGTACTTACAGGTAAAAAGTTTAAATTAAATAAAATATCAATTTTCTAAACATATATAAGTTATATATATATATAGCGGTTATATAATATAACCGCTATAGCGGTTACTTAAGATTTTTTTTAGAACTCACCAAAATAAGTGCGCAGTTAGGGACTTGCAGTCTTGGCGCTGGTTTTTTGTATTAAATTTATCCAAATATCTAACAGAATGATTGGCCTGCCGCCTAGTGTATTTATAAAGCAAATAAGGGCGTCAGATTTCTTAATACCAATGCCAACAACTGTACCTCTTACCCTATATACATGGATACTGTATATATTATTAAAAAAGTTGCTTTTTAAGAAACATGTAATTAAAAAATGCTCTGTTATATAAAATTCCTATTTTATATTAATGTTTTAGTTTTTATAGCTATAATTCTTAAAAAACAATGTTGCTAATGGATGAATTATTTTTTAATAGCTGCTGTTAAGACACTGCAAATTGCGTGTTTGGAAAAATTTTACAACCGTTAGATGAATGCATGCAATAAAGTTACATATGAAATAATTAAACAGTTAGGCATTTAGTTAGGCATATTAAATGATAATTTTTCAAATCACAATCTTCAATGCTATGGTTGCTGACGCATTGCGTCAAAATTACCGTGAATAAAAATAGTTTTGAAATAATATCTATTAATCGAATTCTTCCGTATATGATAAATGTTGAGTTAATTGCAAATTTATTTGAAGCTTACATACGTGAAGATAAATTTGCAGGTTTATTAAAAAATAATAAACTAAGCACTGCGTAATGTTACTTAATAACGTGTTATTATTGGCTTGGCTAATCCGGGCTTACTAGTGGAAAGTCGATGGTATTTTATCATTGGGAAATTACTCATCTACTACCTATACTTTATATGTGTAATTTTTCTATAAAAATAATAACACAATGAATTTAATATATTTAAACGCAGTTACAGTTATTATGTAATTGTGGGAGACGAGGATCTTTTTATGGGTTCATATTATTGTAATGGTATTCCTGGAGAATCATCCATATGAAATGAAAATGGAATCTGTTGTATCTCCTGATTGGACAAATGTAAAATTCAAAACGGTGCAGAATACTGAACGAACTCACTTCACCTTATTAGTGTTGAATTATGACTTCGGCCTATCTACAACATTTCAAAATCAGATTATTCTGCGCATTAGGTCTTCAACATTCGCAGTGGCTCGACTCAAATGGAGTTACATCTATTTTATGCCATTTACATCGCTTTTTCGATTATAATTTTTCTCAAAGGATACTTTTTATGGCCTTACATTTTGATTCAAAATATTTCTTAGCGTCTAACATATTGTGCAAAAAGAGAAACATTATCATTTGTTATCGTTTTAATGTAGTGTTACTGGATCACCTCACTCGCATTTTTTGCTTTTTATTTTATACAACAGATTAAATTGTGTAAAAAATCTCTACGTAGCCTTATCTGGCTCGTTATATTTGCTAATTATACAGGGTGTTATACCCGATACATATTATGCCTTATTTGTGAAATGCCATATCGTTGGTTCTTGCACCATTGCAATTACACATTTTACTTGCGTAAATAAAATAGTTTTTCCGTCCAACAATTCATTATGCCAATAAATATACTACAATAAAATTGTGCAATAAAATTCTATTAAAATACATAAACATATATATATATATATATATATATATATATATATATTTGATAAAAGAAAGACAGTAAAAAAATATTTGTTAATTTTAACCAAATATTAACCAGATTTTATGTTAATACAGGCAGGGCCGGATTAAGAGAATTTGTTGTCCTAGGCCAATAATAATGGCGCCTATAATTACAGCCCATATTAGTTTCTTTGGTAATAATATAACACAATACATTTTAGCCGACAGGAGTGCACATAGGGTTTTATAAAAAAAATTACAATAAAATAAATAAAAAAATAATTTATTTTTCTATAAAAAACAAAACAATGAAGAACTAACTTAATTTTTACAATTTTTAAATAACCTAAAACAGAATTTTACCTATAGGTAACATTTCGTCGTTGATACTGCAAAAGGCCACTTTCTGCACAAGGGAACTAACCCACAAAATAAAAAAAATCGTGATAATTATAATTATTTATTTTAATTAATTAATTTTAATGTTCAAGCTACTTAAAAAAATTGATACTATTGGTTTCGCGGCGCCCTAGGCCATGGCCTATGTTGGCCTATATGTTAATCCAGCACTGAATATAGGTCCACATAACTTTATGTTAAGTTTACAACCAACGGTAATCTGTTAATTAATTGAATAAGTGGTTTGTAATTATAACAAACATTTTGTAAATTTTAATAACAAAATCCTATTAATTGAAAAAAGGACAACATCGTTGGCGAAAATTAGGTACTTTTAGCACTTTGTGTTTTATTTGGGTGTTGGGAAATATTTCTAATATATGTTTAACAAAACCCTATGTAATAAAATCCTATATAATAAATAAATTAACTATAATTCTTTTAATTTTCATAAAGGACAGTATTTGTTGGAAATTGGAAACTTAAATGAAAAGAATTTTGATAAGAAATGTTGCTTTATTAATCAGATTCCTAAACAAAAAAACTAACTGGTATACCCACATAAATTAACACAAAAATAACATACACACAATTAAAAACCAATCGCACAGTTTGGGAATTTCATGGGGTTAAATTGTAGTTACTAAAGTAACATAACAGTAACTGTTTTACTTGTTTGATTTATTACTATCATTATGGTGACGAAATTAAGTAATTAAGCCAGAACTGTCAATGTCAAATAAAAAAAATTAACTTGTTCGTTAATTGCTACTTACCACTCTTGTTATGTAAACTACTATTTTCTTCCACATTGACAAGCTGTGACTTTCATAGCATTTTTTTAGTCTCGGGCTGAAGTTCGCTTTATTACAAATTGAAAAAAGTGAGGTTAAAAACGTCCGACAGATTTTAGATTGTGAAAAGTAAGGTAAAACTGCAGTTCTAACCTAACTTTTTCCAATCTTTCTTAATCACTTGCAAGGATTCAGGTTTTGTTTCTCGTGGAATACGCATCGGTCTATGATATAGTGTAACAATATAAGTGACTTTTCGACCCAGGAGAGACAATATTGTACTCCCTGTATAGAAATATAACGGTATTTCTTAAATAATAATATTTTTTTGTTTTTACTTGCATAAAGGTAAAGATTTATGTAAACTATATGTATGTGTAAGAGAAAGAGAGAAACTTCGCTAGTTAAAATGGCGTTTATCCAAGGTGTCCCTGAACTTATTGGCATAAATTTAGGAAAAGATTCAGCAAGTCGAAAACCTAAATAAATATTTTTCCTAATTACTTATGTTTCCAAGATACAGAGTGATAAAGTGTTACTTATTATATCAGTTTTTTTAATATAACTTCTACTATGGTAGTCTTGGAAAGGTGATATTTTGCGAACAGTCACTTACTATAGTTGGTATACCAAAACACATATTCACAAATAATTACAATTGTTTGAGTGAACACATTGTCGTAGAAACGGGGGTTGCTTTAAGATTATTGTCCCATACAAACTTTGAGGTTACATTTTTGTAACATTTGATGCAATTTTTCGATTACACAGTTCGGCTACCATTAAAAAGGTGTACCTCTGAAACTTCGATAAAATAAACCGTTTCCGAGATATTCGAGATTACAATAATTGTTATATCGCAATATTTAAAAGGTATATGATAAAAAAATTTATTTTTTAATTGAAAAAACTAAAAAGGGCATTCTATGAGCCTCGGGACTTTTTGCCCTGACCGTCACATTAAAAAAATTGAGAGGTACTCATTTTTAATATAGTAACCGAACTGAGTAATCGAAAAATTGCATCAAATGGTATAAAAACCTAACCTCAAAGTTTGTATGGGACAATAAGCTTAAGCAACTCCTGTTTCTACGACACTGTCTTCACTCGAACAATTGTAATTATGTGAGAATATGTGTCACCTTTCCAAGTTATATTAAAAAATCTGATATGATAAGTAAACATAAGTAATAAGGAAAAATATTTATTTAGATTTTAGCTGGCCATACACAGACGTTATTGCGCGCGGTTTATCGTGTTATCTGCAAAAACATATGGAAAATCATGTACGTGAGTGAGTATCGCCGCGCGCAATGATAGAACGGGAAGGGATTTCAGACGTGCTTTTCTATGGAGTGTGGCGTGTCCACACGCCACATTCCGCGTCACGGTTTACCTTTGCTTGGCAAAATTTCAAGTTGAAAATTTGTACATGATCACATGCAGTCACATACGATGTTTCCTTTGAAACTGATATACCATGGGCAATCACTTGCTAAATCATTTGAATACTTTATCAAGTGTATGGAACATGACGCTTTTTTTTGCCATGCCGTTCTTTCGTGCATACTAACCGCTACATCCCAACACGCCACGATAAACCGCGCAAAATAACGCCTGTGTATGGCCAGCTTTTCGTCTTATTTTGACTTGCTTAATCTGCTCTTAAATTTATGCCAAGTTTAGGGACACCTTGTATAAAAATAAATTACATTGAGTACCTACATAATTATTTAATTCAGCGTTTCTCAAACTTAAACTTCATATAAATATAAACAAGTTTATAATTTTATAAAATTTTATAGATTGTAAACACAAAACAGATTAATAGGTTTAACATTGTTGTTAATTGCTTTAAGTAATTACCTAAAAAGAAAAAAGGAACACGCTGTACCTGCCTATGTAATATTATGTTTTTTAATAATGTAATTTATTTAACATCTTTAAGTTGAAGGAAAACGGTTATTAACGTAATAAATTAGAAAATTTAATTACAAGTAGCAGATTCTCTATTTCTTTAGCCATCTACAACTGTTATTAGAAATAAGCAAAAAAGCTGATTTACAAATTTAAAAATTAAAACAATTTGTAGCAACCACCTGTCCCCATAAACATCTTATTAATGCATTTTTATTACATCTGGATATTCGTAGGATTTTATATAAAACTTTTGCCTCATTATTATTACTAAAATTAAATAAATATCTGTAGATGTAAAGATAAAGGTGTTTGTTAAGGCCTTAATTATATTTTCAAAGTAATTAAGTCTGATTAAAAATTTATGTAAATGTTGGTTTAAAAAAAATCTTGTTGGTAATATTTAAAAAAATTACGTTTAAATAAATGCCGTTTGTCATTCGAGATCGTGCCT
This sequence comes from Brassicogethes aeneus, assembly GCA_921294245.1. Lineage (NCBI taxonomy): Eukaryota > Metazoa > Arthropoda > Insecta > Coleoptera > Nitidulidae > Brassicogethes > Brassicogethes aeneus. The sequence continues at coordinate 80,786,575 of OV121132.1, read as the reverse complement.
GGTGTAGTGTCAAAAATATAAAGTAGTGGTTCTTTCGGCTTCAACATATGTAAGGCAGCGGGATACGAGTATTCTCTTATGGAGATTAATATAACTCTTTCCTTTCCAGCTTAAGCCCGACAGGTGAATTCGACGAAATTGTTAAATAGTCGATTTAACTTGAGTAAATATACATACAGCTGTAGATAATGGCATCGGTTTTTATGATTTTACGTATAATTACTTAATGAAAGGGTGCAGTAATCAGCTTTTTATTTTCGTTAAAATTAATTTCGATGCAAAATTGCAGCAAAAACATAAAATTTAAGGTTAAAAGATAATTTTCGTTTCCTGGAAGAAGTTATTGTAATGCAAATTAGCATTAAACAACAAGTTACTTTGACTAGCAAATCGTTTGGATTTATGTTATCATGTAAAATTATATAATTTATTAATGTTTATCATTACTCTTTTTTAAAAAGACTGTCTAATTAAAGGTTCGTAATGCTAATTTAATTAAATTATGTTAAATAACTATTTATGGTCTGCTGTACACATATCACTTATATTGTATAAAGTGATTTAGATTTTTTCATATAAGCTACCGTTCGTTTTTATGTTCAAATGTATTGTTTAAACTAATGTTGTTAATTATTATTATTTATATATTTGCATATTTAAATAACGACTCTCTTAGGTTAAGTATTCCTTCAATAACTAATATTTTTAAAAGCATTCCCGCTAAACATCTTATCGAAAAAAAAATATTTTTAAACAATTAATTTTTCCATTAGGTGAAGATAAAAAAGTAAGTTAATTATATATACGCTAATTTATAGTTTTAACATGTTAGATGTCCTTCGTTTTATAAAAAAATTGGTTGGGCCTCACCTTTATATGCACACTATTGAAATGGAACTTCTAAAAGAGATAAGGATAATTATCCTTAAGGAATCGTGATTAAGAGAAATAATTGAAGTTGTGTTGTTTTTATAAGATATTATCATTAATATACATCGTAGGTAATTTATTATTTCTGTTACAAATTTATAATTTTCAGTTACTGACTAATAGCTGATCAGTTTCTGATTAGTTGCTGAATAGTTTCTAACTAGTTACTGACTAATTACCGACTAGTTACCGACTCGTAACTGACTATAGTTAGTGATTATTTACTAATTAGTTTCTTACCAGTTACTGATTAGTTTCTTACTAGTTTCTGACTAGTTACTGATTAATTTCTTACTAGTTTCTGACTACAAATTTATAATTTTCAGTTACTGACTAATAGCTGATCAGTTTCTGATTAGTTGCTGAATAGTTTCTAACTAGTTACTGACTAATTACCGACTAGTAACCGACTCGTAACTGACTAGTTACTGATTAGTTGCTGACTAGTTTCCGACTAGTTACTGTTTGTAATTTTGAAATATTTTTGGCTGGTAAAAATTTTAAATATTATGAATTTAAAAAAAATTAAAAAAATTAAATAGATATAAAAATACTGTAAATTTAAATTTAATAATTTTGAGAATATTATGAATTTTATAAAATATTACTCGTCTTTTAATTTTCAAACCCTTTCATTTGATTTCCATGTCAAGAAAGTTTTAAGAAATATTTTCATATATGGTATAAGAGTAAGGGAGATATATCTCTCTTATGAACAGCCACTTCAATAAATGACATAACCTCTGCAACGTAATGCTCCTTTAATACTTTAGCCGTTTAAAACCTATCTTTGATATTTTTTATTTGTTGCAAAACACGCACATGCAAATCGACGTTATTTACCATTCTCTCAAAATACTAGGGGGGCTTCATATTTTTCGTTATTATATTTCGCTTCAATTTTTCGTATTTGTTAGACTTCGCTAAAGCAGTTTTACTTTAAAAGCGTTATTTGTTTAATTTATTTATTTACATACATCATCTTACAGTCATAATACCAATTACAAGATGAGAAATTAAATGCCTACTATTTACATACGTAAGAAAAAAATACATAACATAAAAGGTTAATAAACTATATTAAATGGCAAAACAAAATCAAAACATGAATAAAAAATCACGGGTGGCTTTGCACCCCACGGGTGACTTTAGGGAGCGTTCAAGTATTAAGTAACGCAATTTTTGAAGATTTTTCTGTCTAATAAAAATAAAATAAATATTGAGTTAATTTTATACGGAAAATACACTGTGAGACAAAGTTACCCGCAACGAGCGGGTAACTTTGCACACAGTTTTTTATTTATTATTTTTATTTTTGAAACTCAGCTATGTAATATTATAATATAGTTATTATGAAAGAGCAACTCAAGACTAAAATTTTGGTATACAATATTTAATGTTAAAACCACAAAAATTTTAAGCTTAACTTTTAAAGTGAGCTAAAGCCACCCGTGTTTACGGTACCTTAAGTTTTATTAATTTATATTATTAGTTTATTTGAATTTGACAATTGTTTATCTAACAAAGTGACTTTTTTATTTTTTTTTAGTTTTAGACCTAAAACGTAAAACAAGTGATTGTTTTTGTGCTTGTTTTACATTAGTAAAGGTCGAGACCATGGAGCCTACACAAAAAGTCCGAACTTATATACATATCTTTCCTAAATATATACATATTATATTTTTTAAGTTTACATTCTAAGGAAGGTTATATCAAGCTTTAGTTGACTTTATTAAAGTTATTTCTGTAATGGTTAAATTCTTGGCAAGAATCATTCTATGTATGTGTATATTTTTTATTTGAAGATCTTAAAGGTCGGTTAAATCAGAGAAAACTTGCGTATTTACGTAAGTATTAAAATGGTAATTAAGAATTGACAAAAAAAATCATCTATTTTAAAATTATTTAAAAAACCTAAGAAACCTACGCCTACTGAGTTAGTTGATGTACCAATACCATTTTTTGTTATGGCCCCTAAATTAAAATGGTACATGATTAAATGAATCCATCCGTTTGTATTATCAGACCCTGTATTTCATGGTGTATGGCAAAGGGAATAGTGCAAAAAATGCGAGTTAACCGGCTATACCTTGCGTGTCAAACGGATGTAACGTAAATATATAAATGAATTTGAAAGCAAGATGCTTACATCGATTCCATCTACAACATCGTGGTAATTCTGAATGAATTAACGCGAATTATCGTACATACGGCAATTCTTTAGGTAGCAGCATTTCCTGTGCTTTTTTTTTAACAGTGGAGGTTTGAGTTTGGTTACCTAAAGTTAAGAGTGCAATTTATTAAAAGGTAAATAACCAATGAACAAAGCTTTGGGTTGCATTATGAGCCCAAACATTATGGATTTAAATTTAGGTAATTTCTCTAAAGGTTCTTATATGGTATCGAAGACGAAGACAACAAATATCTATCTAAAATTATAATTATATCATATCATGTCATCCATTCTTACTTTGTTGGTTTGGACAATAACAAAACATATCCACAAAAATATGTCTGTTTGACAAACAGTACTTTCGTAACAATATCTGTTACTTATTTTCCTATCACAAATCATAATCAGTTAGGAAGACAATAAAGTTATACCGTTGAGTAAAGAAGTTCCTTAGTAAATGGTTATACTTTTATGATATATATTTGTATAATTGAAAACTGGTCATAATGTGGCTAAAATTTGCAATTAAATTTACCGCAAAAGCGTTTAGATAAAATTTATAGGACACGCTAATCAAACGCAATTTATTATTGTAATTTATGGTGCATTGTGTTTCCATATTAATTTGAAAAGAATCTCGAATTCGCGTTCTGTTTGCTTTACAAATTTTATTGACCATGTCTTTTGTAAGAACCACATTAAAGCTTTATATATGTATAATAGCTACAAAATGTATGTTAAGCTAAATTATTTGGACTTCTTAAAAATGTAAACGGTATGATTTGAACTTTAATGTTGAATTAAATAAAAAATAACCAACTTATTGTGAACTTAATTATCTATCAAAAAAACTAATAATATTGTTTTATATTTATTTATGTGAAATTTAATTAAGATAGGGTTCTTGTTTTATAAGGATTTTTAAACAATAATTTAATTTTTTGCGCAGACATAATATTATAACAATATGTGTTTTACGCAAGTCGTGTGAGACGTTGTAAATGTATTCTCATATTTAAATATATAAGGTAATAACATTTATCAAAATATTAGAATAATTAAAATAGTAATGCGTGCTGGTAAATGAATATTTAAAAGAAATAAATTATAATATTTAGGCAAGATTATGATTTTAAAGCCTTATTTTTATTAATTTTTATCAATAAATAACTATTTTTTAAATTGTTTTAACAATCAATTAATATATGCCGATACAATGTGTAAAGTTTCAATTTTAAATAATGTAGGTAATTTACGATTAAAACGCATTGTGTTATTAAATGAGCAAAAATATACGCCCATCAAAAAAATAAAATCCTATCTTATATATTTTACAAATAACTTAACGCCAATTGAATTAAATAACTACAGTAATTTACATCATGAATGGTTTTCCTCTCGAACGATTGAATAATCTTTAGTTCATGAGCAAAGGAATTAGACTTTCATAGAGTGACACCAAGCAAGAAACGTGTTTTTTTAATCTCTTATAAGTAAAATGTCTGGCTGTTATATACGGTGGTTGCATACTGAAGTGTGCAAAATTATATACAATAGCAATTAATTTATTTAGGAATGAGGTATTACTGGTACTGGTCTATAAATTAAACATCCACTTGATAAGATTATCCTCGTTCCACGAGTTGATTTTCATTGGTGTTTTAGAATTCTCCACGATTGGGTTTCTCAAGTAACCTAAAATTTAGTCCTCTGGAAAATATTAATTTTAACCAAATCTTAATCGTTAATCGTTCATGATGTATATAATTTACATCATCGTATGGCGAATTTGGGCTGCCAATTGGTCATATTTAAATAATACTTATTAGTATATTATTATGCAGGCTATTATTCACGAGTCTCCAGGAGAGAGACTTAAAACATCCTAGTGAATATTGCGCATAATCTCGAGTGTATACTATATATAATATATATATAATACTATATTTTGTCTACTCCAATGAGTGGATAATTAAATTTTTTTAAAAATAATTGAATAAAATCTGACACTTTTCACATTTTAAATGTTATTATAGTCGCCTTCTCCCAATTTAAAACCCTATTGGTTTAAGTCACAGTGAAAATTGAAATCGGCCAATCACTGATGGCTAACAACGTGAATAATGAGTTCATTATTCACGTTGTTAAGCAGGAAATTTACAATGTTTATCATTATTCACGAAAAAAAACTATATTATGCAAATTATCAAAATAATTTTATTTTAATTTAAATAATAATAAATATTGGCATTACAAAAGTAAATCTGTTGGAACAAATCCGTAAACAATTAAAAACTCAATGCAGTCACTTGGTATGTGAGAGGACACCATTGCAGGAATGAGACTGGATAGGAAAAAAGACCCACAACGACCAATGGCGATGGCGTCATATGAATTATGAAACAGGAAGAAAATATATTGAATGTTAATATCGATTACTTCCAACGACATTATCCTTTTATAGAGAGATGCACATGTGCATGTGTGTATACATGGGTCGTACCGAACCTGCCTGGCAAATATATTTTAGCGGGGTTTTTTTTCTCGAAACCGATTACAATTGATACGTGGGAAAGCTAATTCCTTACAAATTTAAAATTCTGCTCCACTCTTCACCTGCTTTTTCTCTGTCATATTGTTGTACGTTGTAGTCATCTTTGGAGCTCGGTATTTATGGCTCATGTTTACTTCCCATTTTGATTGTAATAAATATGTGCTTTTTTACATTATCGATTTAATATTTTTCCTTTACTGAGAATGTTTATATTTCCTGTAAACTGTTTTTTGTGTTTATAGGCCGATAATTACTAAAGTTTTTAATACTGTTAATTTTTGTATAAAACTAATAAAACTGTTACATAATTTTCAATTCATAAGGTTGAAAAATTCAAACAATTATATCGGAAACGTTTTGAAATAAAAGGAAATTTTCCTTTTGTTAAAATATATTTTTTGATGTATTTAGTGATAATATTTTGATCTGTAAAGATTTAAAAAAATTCTTTACATATTTCTTCTTAGATTTATAGTTTGGTATTCTTGTATTCCCAAGCCTGAGGACGAAGTGATTTCCCCCGAATCTGGAGTTTTCAAGGGGCCCGGTTTTCTCATTATATTACTGTACATATTTGAGAAAAATATGTGAAAAATCATCCATCGTATGAACGAGTTCTGGATTAAGTTACTTAACAATTTACATTTCTGTCTATACTTACTCATTTAATAACTTTAAATACCTTTTGATAAGTTTTAATAACTTTCAATAAATATTAAGCCTTTTCATGGTTTATAAAGTTTTTATTCAATGTCCACTAAACCGTAGGTAATGTTGCTCAAATGAAAATATAGATTATAAATACTTTACATGATAACATGCGCTTTTTATTTCTATTGCAAAAATTTTTAATTAACGAACGAAAGATTGGCGGAAAATTACTATCATGATTTTCTTTGAATAATTTTTTCCCACTTTGACTGATTGTGTGAAAAAAAGAGTTGCTCCCCCGGGCTCGTTTTTTCAGTCCTATAACCTATAAAAAATTTGGTTATGTTAAAAAAACATTACATATTTTTAAAACAATTATTTACGTTTCAAAGACGTTCACCAATGTTATTTTCATTGCTTAACGACGAACGTATAGCTGACTTTCCTAACTTTTTGAACTTACATCAATTGTCGAAGTACAAACAAAAAGTCAAACTTTATGTTATTAAATTTGAAGAATTTTTGCCTATTTGGTGCTATAATTCTACAAGAGCGCTAAATTGATGTGTTGAATAAGAATAACTGTATTGTCATTCGACATCTTTAATAATTATTATATTACTTACAAAAATAAATCAGGAAAACAAGTTCTATGAAAAAAAATTTCGAATACCTTTAATAATTATTTTATTGACATTCTTTGTATTCACCATAACCAACAATTTTTTTATAAACATAATCACTTTTCTATATACGTAATAAACATGGCAGTCTGCCTTTTCTGCCATTGGCAGAAAAGAATAATCTCCTTTTTAGGGCCTTAAATCTACTATTATGATTGAAATAGTAGTAATTATATTAAGGACAAAAAGGTGCGATCCCCAGACTTTTACATGTTAAAAAACCATGTAAAAATAATTAAGTTGTAATTAATTTTGTGTTAAACGATTACTTACATTAAAAAGAAGAAAAACTATTTATATTTTTTCTTAATTGGTCTTAAACTATAGTTTAATCATTTATCAATAACTCAGTATAGGTAGGTACTTGTTATATTTCTAAATTTTTCACACCACAATGTGGTTTGCGTTTTATTTTCTATGGTTTGCCATATTTAGTATTAAGATAAAAATCCAGTTTTGGATAAACTTTTTTATAAAGTAAGATTATGTAATATTAATAGCAACACTTTAAATATTTATCGTAGACCCACCCACGATTTTTATATCAATAACGTCAGGATGTAAACAAAACCACAATAACTGTAAAGAATTATTCGTATAAATATCTAAGAAAAGATCTAGTTCTATTATCTCGAAATTTCGTTAAAAACACAGTTTTATAATATATTATTCAACTACTTTTATATTCATTTAAATAACGAGTTTAATTATGCATAAGCGGAGCGAGTTTTTAATAAACGAGTAATTTTGAGTTTATAAAAGAAATTGCATAACATACTTTATCTACTCCTACATTGACGAGCTGTCACTTTATGGCGTTTTATTGACGGGCTGAAGTTAACAACAGTGGCTTTTCGACATTTTACGTCACGGGCTGAAGTTAGCTTTATTATAAATTGGGAAAAAATGAGGTTAAATTCGGGTGACAGTTGACAGATGTCAAAATTTTAACAAATAAAATTGGCTTTAAATTCTGTTTTGTGTTCGTCGAGGATAAAGTATAGTATGCAACTCGTTTATAAACTTCTCTAGACACTCGTTTTTATTAAACACTCGCTCGCAAGCTTTGCTCGTGCTTAATTAAACTCGTAACTAAAATGGCGTTTATAAAACTTAATACATAATATACTATTTTTTACTTACACCTTTAAAACACTCATTATCGTACATGTTTTCAAGACACTAGCTTTAAGTTATCAAATGTCATACAATCGTCAAAATAAACTGCTCTTGTTGTAAATTAATAGTAAATGTAAAAATTTTTGTATTATCTCAATACTAAAATACAAAATTATTTTAGAGTTTCTTCACGCCAACCTTTGAAAGCACTTTTGTACTGACCTTTTGATTTCGTCGGCCGTACAGTATTTATAAAGCATTACAAATTTTGGGTTCACTTTCGCTGTAAAAAAACTACTTCTATTTCGGATTAAAACGGTTGTTAGTCCATTTTCATAGATTAACTTGACAACTAACTTTTTTGTATATATGTCGCTCTTTACAAATATTAAAATGAATTAGTAATACACTATTACTATTACTATACAGTTAATTTACGTACGGTAGCCAAAACTAACTTGGTGTTTTTATTAGCTTGGGTACAATGACAATTAACGCGTTTGTTAGTATTTTATCTTTTTACAAAGTTGGTATCTCATTCACATACGTTAGACCTTAATAAAAAAACTGAATATTTTCCGATTGCGTTTCCGAAAATGTAACTCAAAGTTATAACGCTTATAAGCGGCCTAGTAAAAAAAACGAAACATTCACCGAGCTTTCCATAAAATTCTGAAAAAAGTTAGCAAAACTTATCAAGGGGCGAAGTTATTTTATTTTATTTATTTAAAACAAAAGAATTTGACAGATAACCTAACCTTAAATTTCGAGACCCTGCACACTGCAGAAAATAAAAATAAAAATAAAAGAACGCGCAACGAACTCAAAGTAAGGTATTTTCAGAAATTAAAGTAAATTTTATTTGACATCTGACAACTGTCAAGCGGTTTTAACTTCACTTTTTACCAATATACTATTTGTCAGTCACTTTTTTTTCAATATGACATTAGTCAAACTGTTTTAACGTCACTTTTTCCCAATTTAATGCACTGGTGGATTAAGTAACTTCATACCCTAGTGTAATGAATGTAGGATTAGATGAAGTAATTAATTATATTCACGCACAAATCATTTTATTGGTAGGCCGTGTAGTAGTTATTATTGTATACAGTTATCCATTTTTACCAGATAATAACACAGCAATAAATAACAAAACGGCATTTCCGGTAAGGCAAGTAAATTCCGATAAGTGGCATTGATTAAATGTCAACTCGTATAAAAAAAAATGCAGGTAACAAAATTAAAATATCTATGTGGTTGTTGGTTTTTAACTTTAGCGAAATGTCATATGCGCTTTTAATTTTAAAGTAACCTTTGTATTTATGCTAATTGTGAATTAAATAAATTATAGAAATTGCACAATATACACATACGGACATAAGTTTTTATTACTAATAGGTATTAAATATACTTAACTTTTAGTCTAGAGATAGTAAATTCATAGCTAGTTTTTTCTTTAATAAATAAAATTGACATCATTTTAAACGACAAATCTACGTATAGCTGCTTCTGGATACTATGACTTAAATATGATACTCAGCCATTCCACGTTACTCGGGAATTTTTGTAGCGTCCGATACAATAAAAAATTGTGAGTAAAACTACCGTAATTATGATGCTTATAAGCTTAAGCCTAATTATTACAAGCATAATAAACATGTTTGCAATAGTAACTATTATAATAGTATTTAATTTAATTACGGTAGCTTTTACTCACAATTTTTTATTGTAATGGACGCTACAAAAATTCCCGAGTAGCGTGGAATGGCTGTACTGTTAAAAATGTTCATTATTATGAATCTAAATTTGGTAATAATAAACTCTTAATTGGTTCTAAATAATATTATCAATAACCCCTAACTGGTGATGCGGTGCCATTTTTAGCCCAAGCAAATAAAATGGGGATTTTATTTAAGAGTCCAAGTCATCTGAGATCGAAATTACTAACGGTGATGAGGACTGATAAACTTGAAGATTTGAAAAAGAAATCTAGTAGGCTCAGAAGAAGATGATGTCAAAGGCGCAAGTAGACGTAAAGCTTCTTCCAAAAAAAATTAAATTCCCAATGTAAAGTTTACCGTATTCAAAGTATAAATGTGCCAACCATACTTCAAGCAAAATTAGTGAAGGTATATTCATGGTGGTTTTGTTTAAAGAATTTATTTTTTAATAATTCTTACTGTTTAAATTTTTAAATACATCGTTTATTTATTTTTTAGAATATTTGTGCTTAAATGTATATTGGCATGTAGATTGCCTATTTTATTTTTATTCTTAACCAACAATCATCAGAAATCAGTGGTACCTTTAGTGACCCATAACGTAATACTTCAATTACGTCACTTGTTAAGGTTTCTAAAATCTTAAACATAGTTCGCGTATATTTAAAAAAATGATTAAATTTGGAGACATTTGTAACAGAATTTAGGTACAAGATAAGCACGAAATATGCTATATTTTATTTTGGTTGCTGTCCAAATATTCTAAATATTTATTTGACTAACGCTTAAAAATAAAAACGAATGTTCTTCCTGCATAAAAACAAATTACAACTATAATTTATGAATCTTCTTTTCCACTATGACAACGTTTATGTTTGAACGTGTGGATATAAATAACTTTGGATGCAAGTTTGACACTCCCAAAATTTATTGTGTGAAATATTATGGGGATCGCGTTTGAAAAATGTTACTTTAACATCGTTAATTACCGGGGCCGCCGCATGTGTCAGGGTGTCGCTGTGTTCGCGGCACCCGTAGACAAATGACTGCAGAAATAATTTATTTACTCGGTTTTTCGGGTGGTGTTTTTTAGCCGACTTAAAAACGTGCTAGAAATATACCTGTCAAAATTATTTTACGATTAAAAAAAGGATTGAAATATTCTCAGCATTCGGCTTTATCTTGCTTTCGTTGCGCGGCTTTTTATCATTCACATGCATGTGGCAGTTAACGCACAGATACTGTTTCTATAAATACAATATGAAATGATAAATTGCTTTTAAGTCGTGCAAGTTACCTAATTTACTTTAGTTCGTTAATTACCAAAATAGTATCTCTACAAATAAGAAGTGGAAATTATTTATTTGCTTTTAAACGTGGTTTCTTAAAAAAATATTACATTATTAATAATATCATATAGGTCCAGTGGCGGCTGGTGGATTTTGGGCACACGCATATCTCAGTTATTAGACAGGGGACCCACATCAAATTTATATGAGTTTACAATGACATTATATAGACAAGTTATGTGCAAGCAAAATTTAAATTGAAGTTTGCGAAAAAAAGTTAGTTTTTAAGTTTGCCCCCCAGCCTCCTGACCCCCCAAATTAAGATAATTCAAATTAAAGTGGTACAATATTTAATTCCCTGAAGTTTATCGACAAATTTAAAATTTTATTAAATTTTTTTTAAGAATTACAGGTTTTATACCATTTGAAATTTTTATTATTTCTTTTACTAAATTAAAAAAAAAAATAGAAATGTTATAAAATCTGTAATACTTGAATTTTTTTTATAAAATTTAAAATTTTTCGATAAACAGGAGGCAGGAGGCTGGTCGGGCACTAAATTTTTTGAACTTCAATTTGAATTCTGCATCTCATAAATTTGATGTGGGTCCAATTTCTATTAACTGAGATATGGGTGAGCCCAAAATCCACCAGCCGCCACTGTATATGTCTTCAGAAAACTGTTATGTTATGTATTTCTAATTTTAAAAGCGGCATACTCAAATTGATTTCACATAAATTACCTATATCTTAAAATGTAAAATATGGAATGTAGAAAATAACATCCTTCTAAGGGCTTGTTTATCAATCTCTGGTTAAGTCCCAGTTAGTCTATCTGACAGTTAAATTCCATATCGATCGTTGTGAGAACAATGGTATCCATAGAAACTATCTACCAGATAACTAACTGCAACTTTAACTGGACATTGATAAACCGGCCCTAAGCCGTGACCGTCACTTACAACACTCTTACCACCACTGAATAATATAGACCAACAAATGAGGAAAACGAATTAAAATTGCTCTATTAAACTTGAATCTTAAAAAAAATATTGACACTTAAAGTATAAATGGAGAATGGTTGCCATTTTTTAGTTAATATACTCCAAAAATAGTATCGTATTATAGTATTGTTTCATAATATACTTACTCATCGCAGTTTGGTTAATCTGTTTAGTGCCAAAATTTTTATTTGGTATTTTATAAAAAATTGACATTGACAATAAGTCTAATAGGTCTAAGAATTATCTTTCTAGAAGAGGATGGTTAAAGGTTATGTCTTAAAATTTATAAAACATGGCCTTAAAGCAGTGTTGTTCAACATTCTTGAATACGCGGCACCTTTATAAACAAAAAAAATCTGCAGGACCGTATTAAAACTATGTCAGTGATTTTAAAGACGACGTATTTAATTGTTGTATGTACTGTGCAGGATTGTCACAGGCGCTATGCGATCAGTGATCAATATTTTTAAGGAGCCTCGAAGGAAGGCAACAATAAGATTAAAGGATTTCTCGCAAAACTTTGTCAAAAAATGATGTTTATTTAATTGTTTTCCTTGGGTTCAGCAGATTGTCGAAGAAATTGTGTAGGATCAATGGTTGGTAGCTGTGGTAGGTATACCTTACTAGTAAGGTAAAAAAAAAAATATTAAGTTACTTACCTCTATAGCTGACAATGGGTATATATGGATACTAAATCCTTTTTTGCATATGCCAGTACAATATGTCTGACCTCCAAATTGTATAGATTATGTTGCTGCAGGCTGAAAATGGAATTTATTTCGCAAAAGATTGACGTCTTCTAAATAAGAGAAAAGAAGAGTATCCAGAGCTGCTTAGGAAAATCAGCTAAACCTCCATTATAAGCCGAAATTTTAAAGAATTTTAAAAAGATTACAGTCAAATAATTTTTTTTTAATATGACAATGTATTTAGATTCCGTTGACAACCTGAGTGAATACAGCGAGGAATTAAGATATCAGTTTCAACAGGGATTAAAATAGGATTGTCATATTATGATGACGGAATTCTGCAGGAACTAAAGATTGCCATAACCAAAAACAAACTGGACAATCTTTAAAACTTTTTTGATATGTATTTTTTTCATCTTCGTATTGTCATTTATTAAGCAGTTGCAATTAAAAAAGCTTTTAAGATGTGTGGTTCATGATGTCCAAGATACTGAATATGAAACGAAGATGATAGAACTAACTGGAAGTAATTAAATTTACTTATGTCATATTTTCAAGAAATAATTTTCACGCTTATCAAGATACTTGCGAGTAACTTTAATTCCTTCGAACACATTTTCTTTCGATGTTTTTCGCACGTGAGGTTAAAATTATGCAATAGACTGTTCGCAATGCAGGCTAACTGTGTAACTGAAACGCTTGAAGAAATCCACTAGAGCGATTATTGTTAGATGGCGAATAAAGATAATTTCTTAAGTTAACATGATATTTTTATGGGACTCGTGAATGTGCTCTCTTTCCTAGTATTTGCACTGTTTACAAGAAAATTAACTTTTTTACAAGTTTGAGTGTTAATAGGTTTAATTATTTAACGCTTTTTTATATATGTATATATAAACCTCTTATAAGAGGTTTTATTAGGATCTTGGATATAAACACCAAGTAGTTTTATAGGCGACGAAGAAGCCTATTTTAGAAACAGGATCGATGATGATCAAATATGAAATACCATTTTGTTTATTTCCAAAAAAAATCGTTTTATTAATTAAATTGTTTTAATTTAACTTGTATTAGTCATCCAATTAGCCATCTTTGGGTAATAGTATTATATTTGTTTTTTTAATTAACATATAAAAATATAAATAGTACAATAACATAAAGGTACCTTAATATGGAATAAAACATAATATTATTTTCTTAAGAAATAACAAAATTAGTATTTATGTTCTATGAGATTAAGGAACTTGTCCAGGTGTCGAATTTAAAACAGGGCAGTTATTATGAGCTCAAAGTCCACGTATTGGACCAGACCATTTTTTCTGAAAATATACCTTGTTGCTACATATGAAAACGAGCTAGCCGAAACATTTTGGTGAAGTAAACATATTTTTGACTACGATCAGAAGAAAATGAAAATGAAGAACAAGAAAATAAAGGAGAAGAAGTGGAAGGGATGAAATTCTCCAGTAATGAATCAAAAAATGAAAATGAAGAACAAGAAAATAAAGGAGAAGAAGTGGAAGGGATGGAATTCTCCAGCAATGAATCAGATTACTCAATGTTTTGATATAAAAAAGTATTTTAATAATAAAATTAATACAAAATAAAAAATCAAACTCTCTATAATAATATAATTTTCTATAATTCTATTTTATCTATTCAATTTTTTCGGCAAAATATTTTGGTGTTAAGTGTGAAAAGATAAATATTTTGGAAAATCTTGTTTAAAAATTGTTTTCCAGCAAATAAGCAAACTTAAAGGTTAGTTTTGTGTGCGTATTTTATAAATTATTTCTTTTAGTATACTTTAAAACATTTTTGCCCGAAGAAGTAGCAAGAAATTTTAAATATTATCGAAAAATTAAAAAAAAAAATTTCGAATAATTGGTCCCAAAAATTGGGTTTTGGAATATAGGTTGTTCACAAAATGGGTTATTTGTTCAGTAACTACATTTTTACAAAAAATCTTGGGGATATAAATCGAATATATGCGAAAAAAATATATAAGTATAATTGGGGTAGGTATATGAAGTTAGAAAATACAAACGGCCATAAAAAAAATCGAGCTAACTTTTACAAACCCAGCGAGGGTTTTGCTATTGGATAGGTATAGAAAAAAATAGTCCGGTGCGGTTTGATTTTTGGTGTTGCACAGTGTTATTAGAGATCGGATTCTGGCAAAATGCCTATCGTCAATTTTGATAGGCGGTTTTTTAACCTTAGTGCACAATTTGTTTAGGACATTTTTAATGCAATTTTACCTAAAATGTTGGGGTTTTGCTTCTTTTAGACTAAAAAAAATACTTTAATGCTTGAACCGCCCAAATCCTTGCCTACATTGCCTAAATGCTTTTTCAAATTGCCTAAATTCTTGTCTTTAATAAGAAAACACAACACAATCTGGTCTTGGTGTGCAGCCACAACAAAGCGCCGACCATCTCTCCAATCATAGCTCGGTGTGTATATTTATTTTGGTGAGCTCATCAAAATAAATAAAGCCACCGATTTGCTCCGATAGCTATGGTCACTGGCGGGCCGAAAAACATAAAAAAAAATATTTTTTGGAAAATTCATGATGAGTAGTGTGCAAAATGTGTAATAGACAAATTATATTTATTGTACAAAAAAAGAACCGTATTAAAAAAAATTTAACCGGGCCCCAGGGGCCTCCAATATTTAATTTTTTATATTTTTGAAAATTCACTTTAAGTAGCGAGAATATGGTCAGAATCATTGTAAATGGTCTTCTAAAAAAAATAAAAAAAATTGTTAAAGTTTTTACCGGGCCCCAAGCTTCCATTAAAATTAATAGTTTTGTGCAGCTCTTCGCCTGGCTTGGTGTTTATGAAAAAATGATTTCGGGTTTCCAAATATGCGGTAATTATTTTTTTTTGTATTACAATAAACATTATTAAGAGTAATTAATAAACGCTAAACCAGCCCAGAACTCACCACGAGGAGGTAGCTACACAGCGAGTTCCACCCTCCCTCCCGCTTACCTTAAAAAATTAATATTTTGCTGCAGCAAAGTATTGAGCTTTGTTTTCAAAAGAAGGTAAATCTCTCCTTGCATCAATTTTTGCGCGGATATAACCATCTCTTGCTACACCCCCGCATACTTTCAAAGATGCCTGTGTTATAACTTTGACACACCTTTCAACTGCCTGAGTGTGACAAGGATACTGGCCAACATTCAGCTTCTGTTGACTGCATTCTTCTGCCAATTCCTCAATTAAAAACGCTTTGGTAATTGGAGGTTCGGTCACATTTACCTTCTGCCAGTCAATAATATCCATGTAGTTATCTGCATCGAAATTCACTTTCGGAGTTTTAAAAACTCTAGGTTCCGTTAATGTATTTGACCTTGCCTTCATAATTCGACGGACTGCTAGCTCTCTAATATTTTTTTCAGGGTCTGTTAACATTGCAACCAGTAAATTTTCAGGATGTGCAAAATACGAATTTCCTTCTATAATTTTATCGATGATATTCCTTACGGCCTCGGGGAACTATCTAGATATTTTAATCATATCCCATATGTGTCGAGCACCATCCTGTAATAGTGGTTTCGTCTTTATTTTAAACCACATAGGTGCGTAAAGTTTCATGATAAAGTTTGTTATAAGCTTAAGGTTTTCTGATGGGTATTCTGTGCTAACATATAAACGAAGAACCCTGTTAGCTGTGGTTACCCATCTGGAGTGGGCTAGCTTACCAGGATTCCGTTCAGCTAAATTTTTGGGACAATTTTCATTTTTGATGGCTTGGCACAATAAATACAAATATTGCTGGTCTGTACTAAGGTCTTTGACATCAATTTCTGGTAAGTCATTATTTATTGCAATAAACTTCACAATAGGAGCTTTTTCGCAGTCGTTCAGAAGAGTACCAATGGGTCCTGAATAATTATATGGACCTTTCGTGTGACCGTCCATTTTTTGCAATAAATGCCTTAACGGCAACTCGTTTGCATGAAGTAAGCATATGGCCCACTGCAAAGGTCTTTGAAGCCTCTCTTCGATTATTCGAATAACACCCCCTTTCCATCCTGTATTTAGATTGGTACCATCACATCCTATAACTTTCAAGTTTGTAAGACTAATGCCTTTTTCGGTAATGTAAGAAAGTATACCGTTAGCCATATCAATCGCTTTAACCGGTGGACTAAGCGATAAATGTCCAAAATAATTTCCGTTGGGTTCTTGTATTAGAGCTACGTGTTCTTCAATAATTTCTTTGCGTCGATTACCAACTTGAACAATAGTATGATCTTTTCGGCCATCAAAATATAGACCGTCTAAATGTTGAGATAGATCTGAGTTCTGACTTTGAAGTCGATATCTGTTCTTTTTAATTTCCCGCCTAATTTTATTCTTGTCTACGACTTTATCTGGATCGTTTTTGCTCACTATATTAAGGTCTACTAGGACAGCAGATACTATTTTGGCGGCCGCTCTGTTAGAAACTCCTGTCATATCTACGGCTTTAGCTGTACTTGGCAAAGATAGTCTCATTTGTTTGGTCTTTTTTTCAGATGCCGTACTTTGTGCAAAACTGCCTAATAAATATCTACACTCAAACATTGGTTCATCAACGTTCTTTGGACTGGTAGAATCGCTTGACGAATTATCAGTTAAGAGTTTTCCTTTAAAAGATTGTAGTCCGCTTGTGCTCGGAATCGCATCATCATTAAAGTTGCCACTTTTTGCCAATCTTTCATGTTTTCTTTTAAGCTTGTTAGTTTCCTTTTTATCGACGTTACCAATATACATTTTTCTTGGACCTCTTTGATCTTTAATAAAATCCCATTCTAAAGTCGATATTTTATTGGACTTTTCACACTTGCATGATGTTTTATCTGAGCATTTGCAGGATCAAATGTCAAATAACTTCTGAGCATCTAGCTTAAACTTTTCTAATTTGGCAGTAAAATTAGTATTTTGTCTGCCTTTAAATGGTTTTATAATTTTTTGGTATTTATTATTATAGTTAATGATCATGTCTTTTATCCGTGGACGTGACAACACTGGTAAAGAGGCCCGCTGCCACAATTTTTCTAGTTTTTGAGCCACAATTTCAGCAACAATTAAGGATGCAGGTTGTTTACTTCCGTCACCCTTTAAATCTAATCGCACACTTGCATAGCATCGTAAAACATCTTCATATGTTGGCAAAGTTTTGGCACTTTCAGCATCAATATCAATTTCAGGTCCAAATAAAATCATATTTGAATTACTTCTTGTCTTTTTGCTCATTTTTTCTTAATGAAAAAACTGCCAAGTTATAATTTATAGCACTATAACACAATAATTGCTTCACCCAATTATTTATATATAAGGATAAAACAGCAAAGCTAAATGTTTTTAATAAAAACTACACACTCAAGGCAATATTTCACTAAAAAATGTTCTAATCGTAACCAATGTTCGAACGTGACTGAGCTTGTTATTCTTACATCTGATTTGCGAGATTACAGTCACGCGCATTAGGTATATTAGCAGTAGCGTGTATAAATATTAACTTTTTTGGCGCTTGGGGCCCGGTTTAACCTTAATATTTTTTGACGTTTTTTTTTTACATGCTTGGGGGGTTGTTCACTATTGATTCGAGTCTACTCAAATAGAAATAAAAGATAAAAAAAATATCGTTTATTTACCCCCTCTGGGGCCCGGCTTAAATATTTTAGATTTCCTCCAACTTTGGGGAAACTTTAGTTTTAGTTATTAGGCAACTTTTGGTTACTACTTGGTTTTGATTTAAAAAAAAAAATTTTTTCGGCCCACCCTAATGGTCAGCGCTCCGATGTGACCACTTAGAATTATAACTGTGCATTTATTTTAAGCAGTGCTATACCATAGCAGCAGGATGCACATAAATATTAGATTTAAGTACACACTTGGCCCATTGTACTAGTACTTTGGGTCGTGTGGTTGTCATTAAGCAATTTTTTTATACTAAAGTGAGTAATTGAGATAAAAGATAACCTTTGTTGTCTCTTCAACTGTTTGTTTTAGAATCTAGAAAAATGCTTTTAATCTATATTAGGGTACTATTTCATATTTTGTCACTTTTCTATCGAAGATAAATAATTATTTGCATGGCAAATAAGTGGCTCATCGCCATACTTGCTCAACACCCAATTTATTTTTTATAAAATACTGAGTGACAAAGTAAAATGTTAATAAAAATAAAAAATGTTTTGATTTCCAAAGTTGCTCATATATATCAGTATAGGTTTAAGAAGATGGGCATAATGTGGGTTAGGCAAGGATGACACTGAGCCACTCAAATATAACATACAATTTATTGTAGCTCATTTCTCAGACATAATAGTTATCTGCCATAAGGCTGAGAAAAGAATCTTTTTGTGCTGTGCTCAAAGTTTGAACGGAGCACAAACAGACACTTCTCAGCTGCATGGCATACAAAATTTTATCTTAAAGATATATTTTTATTTTTTTAAAGATTTTTTACAGAGGTCAAAAACCTTACCCGATTGGTTCAAATTATTTTTACAGACTAGGAGGTTTTTTTATTGAAGACACAATATTTTTTTAGAATACAATAAAAATACCAATTTTTATGTTTTTAAAAGTCATTCATGCTGCACAAATAAATCCTTTGACGCGAATAATATTTCAATTTACTGCTTAACTCTCTATAAAATTAAATTAAATCCTTAATCAATCAATTTATAAAATGACGTGGCGTATACTAAAAAGAATATGAAATTAAGTAGGTAATGAATATTAAGAAATCCTGAGAATACATTGTATGAAAAAAAGAACTTAAATAAATACTATAGTACATGTACTTTAAAATTAAAGTTACGTTATCCAATATTAATATTCTTTTCTTTATCTCACCATACAATTTAAGAAGATTACCTTTAATAAAATAATAGCACTAAATTAAATCTCAATAAAACAATAATTGCAGGGTGTCGAAACACGTACGTCATTTAACATAATAATCGAAATTAAATGAATAATAAAAAAATAAGATAAAAGAAACCGCAATTTACAGTGGAGGTTAAATAGCACACAGCACAAACTTTCAGTTTTTAATGAATCCCGCGCGCTGAAAACGAATTAAGACAGCGCAATACACGGCCACATTGTAACGCAATCAAAAACAATTATTCTCTATGAAATTAGATCATTAAAGGACTGCAATTACCTTCAATTGCCTCTCAATGAAAGTGCCTTTACCGCATATAATAAAATTAATCATTGTTGTTTCTATTAAGTCGTTTAAGTATCATTAGCGATAATAGATAATGTTTGTGTCAAGTTAACGCGTTCTGGCACTGCGCTATTTTACTTTTAACACTCGGGGGTTAAAATTAAACTTGATAATTTTAGATAAGATTATCGTCAACTTTAGACTAGTTTAGTTATAGGTGTAAAATATTTTGAAAAGTGTATTAAAAATGTCTTTATACAACGCATAGAAATGAGAAATGATAAAGGGATTTTTTCATTAGAGCAATATGTATATATCTCTGTCAAAAGAAATTAAATGGTGTTAAATTAGCTTGATTGGATGCCATTAAGGTGAAATCAGTTCGTCGAACGACGAAACATTTTTCTTTATGAAGACATAAATGTAAAAAATGCAAAATAAGTTTGGTAAAACAAATAATATATTTCATAATATTATTAATATTATTAATATTATTTATTATTATTATTGTAAGCCTTAATGTATGCCTTTATTTGACAAAATAATTATTCTTCATAGATGTTTCTATTAGTTAAACCTCAAACTCCAACCAAATGTAAGAATCTAAATCCGTTAACCTCATCTTGACCAATACGATCGATCCATTTAATTTTATTATATGGATAATATACCAAGTATTAGAATATGATTTTGGGTATTTTATATACAGTGCACCCTAGGGTGTCCCTTATTTTTTATTTTTTTACGCATACCCTCTAATTATATTTATTACGTGTTTATATACTCCCAGTAAAAATTTCAGCTCATTCTATAAACGGGAACCCGTGCCGACTTGCATCTGAACCCTCCATTAGCGAACGTTAGGCGCGCGGTATTTTGTAACACGGTTGGTCGCGAGGTCTTCGATCGTAAGTCATTTTGTGTTTGTTATTATGTGACCCTTATATTATAAATTATTGACAAATGTTAAAATATAGTTTTATTTATGTGCATACTTTGATAAAAATGTATATTTTCACAGGGAGTGGCTAGTTACCCGGAAGGGTCTAGTGAATATGCCGTAAACTCTGAAATTGATAAACTTAATGGGATTTACTCTAAATAACTAAAAGAGTCTATTGTGAGAGATGACTACCGAAAACTGTCTGAAATATTTTTGGGAGGGCATCAAGAAAAGAAATGCTTATAAAAAGCTGAAATTTCATATAACAGTATATTTTAGCAATACTAATTAGTATATTAATATATTTAAGGGATAAAATCAACTAATTTTTTTTTGGTTATTTTTTAGCTGTCATTCAGATATAATAAAAAAAAGAGTTTCGGGTAATTAGTTTTACGGCCTATTCACCCGACACTTCCGGGTAACTAGCTACTTCCTGTAAAAATATTCATTTTTATTAAAGTATACACATAAATAAAACTATATTTTAACATTTTTTAATAATTTATAATATAAGGGTCACATAATAACAAACACAAAATGACTTACGATCGAAGACCTAGCGGCCAACCGTGTTACAAAATACCGCGCGCCTAGCGTTGGCTAATGGAGGGTTCAGATGCAAGTCGGCACGGGTTCCCGTTTATAGAATGAGCTGAAATTTTTACTAAGAGTATATAAATACGTAATAAATATAATTAGAGGGTATGCGTAAAAAAATAAAAAATAAGGGACACCCTAGTGCACCCCTGTAAAATCTTTATTTATTGTGCAATTTTAACCGGATTTGTTTTAAAGTGTAGATCTTGATAAACTGTATTTTTGGAGCAAAAAAACCATATTTTTACAAAATACATGGCCTACTATGTCAATTTTTAGAATTTATATAAGCGATTTTTTTTAAATATATGCACGGCACTGGATTCACCACCCCTCAAAACAACCCTATATTAAATTTTATTAAAAAAATATAAGTAGGAACGATTTTGTAGCCAAATTAAAAATGCACAATAATTACTATTTACACAAAAATTTATTTTGTCAAGTTATCCATGAAAAAACATTAAAATAAAATTAAATCAATAGTAACATGGTATAAATATGCTGAGGGGTTAACAAATCAAGGCCACACACTTCACAGGAACTACGGGCTAGGGTAATACAAGCCTGCGCAGCCATTACAAATACGTAACTAAAAGAATTTGGTATTTAGTGTATTGAAATAATTAGTAGAGGTGACAAAAATCTAATTGTAGAGAATTTTTGGAATTCTCTATTTTTTGTTTCATTGTTGTTTTAAGTTTATATTGCGTTTTTTATTTTTCAAAACTGAGCATAAGAATATTTATAGTTTAATTTTATTTCAATGTTTTTTTTTCATGGATGACTTGACAGAATAAATTTTTTTAAATTTTAATTATAGTGCATTTTTAATTTGGCTACAAAATCATTTTTACTTAAACTTTTTTAATAAAATTTAGTATAGGGTCGTTTTGAGGGGTGGTAACTCAGTGCCGTGCATAGATTTTTTTAAAAATCGCTAATATGAATTCTTAAACATTTATTCTCAAAAACTGACATGCAGAAAAACAGGTTTAATATAGTTTTATCAAGATCTACACTTTAAACCAAATCCGGTTAAAATTGCACAATAAATAAAGATTTTACAAGGGTGAGTCGCAAACAAATGGGTCACACTGTATAATTATAAATAATAATTACAGGAAAAATCCTTTATAACCATTGTTGAAAAACAAATTCTGTTTTCATCTTTAAAATGGTAAATTACGCAAAAGAGAACATTTTCAGCTTAAAATAATTAAGTTTCTTTTTAAAGGAAAATATATGTATTTTATTACCACAGCAACATTTTGATAAGCTTTTATTCACGTTAATTGTAAATATTTTATTTTAATTTAAACCAACCTTTAGGTGGCGTAAACGTTTTATAAAAATGTGTGTAGTATAATCTCAAATAGGTATAATTAATCTCAAATAGGTTTTTTTATGTTTTGCTCAGAATGTCTCAAAACCACATAGGATTCTGCCTCACGTCAAAAACTTTGGAAACGAACTGATATTTACGAAATAAAACAGTTGAGATACAAATCTGTTTATGCTTATTTTAAATATGAAACTATGTAAAGTATTTGATTTAGAAATATTAAAAAAAAACCAGGAGAAACATTAGTAGCAGATCCAGAACTTATTTAAGGGTTTGCGAAAAATTTTGTTCTTGAACGTATTTTTTATAATATTGCAGTTATTTAGCAACTTGATAATATTTGAGATTGAAATTATAATTGAATCGGTGAGATTAAGAACAGTACAAGTCCAAAATTTTAATTTTGACAAATCATTTTCTAAAATCAATTGAAAAGTTTGAAATGCTATTTTGTGATTTGTATTTTACAAAATATGACTAATATATTTTATAAAATAGTTGAAATATTTTGACAATAATGCACAACTAATTTTATGAAATAATTTGTCAAAATTTTAACTTTAGGACGTTCTGTTTTTAATCTCACCGATTCAATTAATTACCGCGCTCTGTTCTTACCGTACTTATAGATCGCCCATCAATTGCTTTGGGTCTGCTTGTTTTTCATAATTTTTCTAACCTTTAAATACCCAAACCACCCCATGGATCAGTCACTAAATGAGTACTTACATCATTTTTTGTTAAAGTTGACGCTTGTATACTTGGATATCTAATGATTTGATAATTTTCTAAATGGACAAAAGTAATTTTCGCCGACGGTGGACTAGTGGTTAGTGCTGCTGACTACAAGCCGAAGGTCGTGGGTTCGAATCCCATCAGGGGTATGGCTGTTTATTTGTGTTTGTCCTATTGTGTAATAGTCCTTCGGAGGGGACTTTAAGCCCGCGGTCCGTTCATACCCCTAACCCGCAAAAGCCATTCAGTTGGCTTCTGGGACTTCTTATGAAGTAAGGGTGGAACTAAAAGAGCACTTTTTTTTGTAATTTAAATATAGTTAAACTTAAAAAGTGAACATACTCTTTAGTTACGCCCTGTCATTTGTGGATGGCAAATTGACATGAAGAGGACCTTAAATGCACGTATATGAATTAAAACCCGCAGATCCACATTAAGCAGGTAGTGTTTGGTTAAAACGCGTGCCCATTGCCACACAGGTCGATTATAGATATTGCGCTAGGTCACGACCCTCGGTATGGCAGCGAAGCCCCATGGTTCCGAGAGATCCTCTCGTCCGTCCCTCCTGCAAGCAGCGCAGAGAGCAGAAAGCGCTCAGTTCAGCCTCTGGCAGGCCAAACACACACTGACAGCTATCACTCTCACGACTTGGCCAGGCTTGCACGACTTGTCCAGATAGGAACCCATCACATCGCGCTCCTCGGTCCCTCATTATATTATGAAACCTGGCGCGTTACCGGCATTCGTGTTTGTTTAAGGCTAAAGTAATAATTATCGGTTATACGAGGATTATATACACTTTACACTGTCCGGCACTTTTTACAAACTCTTCCTTTTATTATTGATTCCCTGAGAAGCATCATAATTTTTATCGCAAGCCACAACATGGAGCAAACTACGATTTTATTACAGGTTTAGTTTCTGATAAGATGAGCTCGAATGGATTTTGATTTATGTTTTTATTTCATAGGCCAAAAAAATAAAAAAGGTACTGTTTAAGATATCTTAACAACATCTACATTTTTTTATATTGCGATAAACAAGTTTCAAAAGCGTGAAGATACCTTTTATATAATTATTTAAAGATTATCGCATATCATGGTTTTTTCAAATTTTACAGGTTTCTTCACAAATAAAGCAGCACATTGAAATCATATTAAATTATTTTGGAAAGTCTGTAAATAAAAGCAACAATTCATAAATTTGTGATTTTTTCAAACGTATTTTCTTCCAATGGAACTCCAGTCTGTTATTCTAATATTTTCATTTTATTGATGGTATGAAATACTTTACAACTCCATTTTTCTTCTAATTGCCTCATTGGTAATTTTGTTTACTCTTGTTTATCTGCAACTTCTTCTCCAAAACATCATTTCTCTCGCTAGAATTTTTGTTACTATATTTTTGTTTATTACTCAAGCTTCTGATTCCATATGGCAAGTTGTGTTTAAATCAGGGATTTACGGAAAGCTATCCAGATGCAGAGGAGGACAAATTAGTTGATTTAATTAAATTTCGACAAAAAAAAAAGTAGTTAACGATAAGTCAAGGTTTTTAAAACGATATGAAGTTGAAGGGTGAATTTATTTTGGAATCTAAGAACTCGATTTGTGAACGTTTTGTTGGAGGCATGCCTTCCAAACAATTTTCTGAATGTGCTTAGAGTGCACAATGTTCCAAAGTACATAATATGGATATCATGTCGATGCCTTTTACTGTAAAAAGTTTTACATTGGATTTAGGACCCCGATTGATTGATGAAATTTCATGAAAATTGTTGCCAATTTTAACCATTTGAAGGTTTTTGGACAAAAACACCTGTTATCTATCGATGTGATTTACGTAATTAATAAAAGCCAAATGGATATCTTAATTTTTCTCTTTGGTCAATATAGTTGTATAAAATAGTACATTAAAAAACTAATGTCATAAGACGTCAATTTAATTTAATTTAATGGACGAGTGCGACAAAAGGTCTTATGACATGAGTTCTTTATGCTATTTTATCTATTTTGCACAAATTCTATAAAAAAAATAATTTTATACCTATAAATTTAATTTGGTCGAATTTTACTTTAGATAGTTGGTATCATTGATTTGACAGTTAATTTCAAAATCGATTCGCCATGCCGTCCTTAATTTACTTTTTTACAATAAACGGCTGTTAATGTTAAAGAAGAAAAAAAAGGATTTTTTTTGGTTCTAAATTTATTGCCAGTCTCGTAAGTACTAGAACAATCTTAAAAATATTATAACCAATATGCAAAATATTATGCTGTTTAAAGTATAGTCAACCTATAAAATCAAAATTTTGGGTGTGATAAAGTATCTCATTACAGCGGTATTATAATGAAGTCAATATGAACGCAAAATAGATAAAAGTATTATATTGGACATTTTTATAATTTAGTCAAGCAGTATTTGCTTACAACTTCAGTTAATTTGAACTATATTTTAAATGTTAATAAAATAATTAAAATTGATTATATATAATGTATATATATATATATATATATTAGGGTGTGCCAAAAAACCTCGATATTTTTTTTTTCTTGCTCTCAACCCAAAATATCCTAGAATATGTCCGAACAAATATTCTGTTAAAAGCGGAGCTCATAATTTCAATTTTAAGAGGTCCTCCATCGAATCTGAAGTTTTGCCGCTTAAATAACACAGAAAACTGACTTTTTTACCTTATTTATTCTTGCAACCTAGGAAGAAATTTTTTTTTCATAAAATCCATGACTAATTCTTACAAAGCATTAAATTTGGACAAAAAAATCTTATTAAGCTGAATTTCTATTTTCAATATTTGATTTTTTACAGAGCTTTAAATTTAAAGTTAATAATACAAAAATGATGACTTTATACGCCTGTAACTTTAAGAATATTGACGATACAAAAAATTCGCCTAAAACTTTTTTGTGGTCCATCAGACAAGCTAAAAAATTGCCATTTGAGTTTTTCGTCTAACTTAAATAGTTTAGCTGAAAAAGGCAAAAAACGTAAAATTTTAAATTTAAAGCTCTGTAAAAAATCAAATAATGAAAATAGAAATTCGGCTTAATAAGATTTTTTCTTCCAAATTTAATGCTTTGTAAGAATTAGTCATGGATTTTATGAAAAAAAAATTTCTTCCTAGGTTGCAAGAATAAATAAGGTAAAAAAGTCAGTTTTCTGTGTTATTTAAGCGGCAAAACTTCAGATTCGATGGAGGACCTCTTAAAATTGAAATTATGAGCTCCGCTTTTAACAGAATATTTGTTAGGACATATTCTACGATATTTTGGGTTGAGAGCAAGAAAAAAAAAATATCGAGGTTTTTTGGCACACCCTAATATATATATATATACATCTATCCAAGTATTTATTTTCATGAAAAAATCGTTTACTTGTTTTATATAGCGATGGGCTTTTTATTTTACTAGTCTTTTTATTTTACTAGTCTTTATATAATATATAAGTAAAATGTAATATGAAATAAACTGAGTGACAACTTAAATGTCATAAACATCTTAACTTAAAAAGTGTATACAATGATGCACGAACAAGTTTTTATTTAACTTAATACAAATGCATCGCCCCTGGTCAGAGATTTAAACATCATAATTCCATTAATATGTAGATATCTTGTCATAATCATGAAAAGATAAACTTCGTATACAGATTATATAATCTGACATATGATAATATATGTAAAGCAATTAAGAATGAGGAAGAGGCTTAGGTGATGATGATAAGCAGGGTAGGTTCTAAATTCAAGATCTTAGAGTGCACTCAAGTGCAATTTTTTTAAATAATAATATGTTAGTTAAAAATATTGTACAAATTAAAAGACAATGATTGTGCAATATTTAGAGCCATAGTATTATTTAAAATATATTGATTAGCATTATTATAAATGTGTTTTGACATAAAAATTTAAAATATATAGTTTTTCCATTAAGCAATTGCAAATATTTCATAATAACGTTGTATACGACACATATTTATTAAAAAATATTCAAAACTCTTATTTTTATCAACACCACAATTTTTCAAACAATGTTAAAGTTAAAAAAATTAAATTGTTAAATTTTTTTCTGTAAATGTAAAGTTCGAAATACGTTGCAGCGTTGGTCTGCGTGTTAAAGCGGATAATCAATTTATAATCCAAGTGCAAATAATTCTAATTACAAGTCATGTGAGACCAGTGTAGGTCTATGAATATGCAATGAAGTTGAATCTATTGCAATCGTCAGGCTATAACTATTAGTGCGCTCTAAACCCGCCGTATTTTACGAGAGCGTGCACGGTGTTAGTTTAAGGCGGTTGCAGTATTTTTCTCTAAAACAAAAAATATTGTATCTTTATAGACAATCTTAGATTTAAGTTATTATTTAAGTATACGGTCTAACTCAAATCAGTTTAAGCTAGAAACTGTTTAAAAAATACCTTGAAATTGTTTAAAATTGACAAATTATAACTATCCAAAAACTGGCAAAAAGATCTAAAATTAACTAGTTGTTATAAAACTGTCTAAATTATCTTAAAACTTACCTCAATAAACATTTTTGTTTTTATAATTAATAATACAAAAATATAATATAAAAATTATAAAACTTAAATTTCATGATTAATTTAAGACCTTCCTTTTATGTAATGTTTTTTTATAGCAAAATTGCTAAATAAAGATTTATTATTATTATATTATATTCTTCAGAGTTTGGTAACACTATAAAACCTAAGTATTTTAAGTAAAGTTCACATATATCTAGGTATCCCTAAACTTAGTCGCATAAATTTAGGAGCAGATTAAGCAAGTCAAAATAAGACGAAAATATAAATAAATATTTTTCCTAATTAGGGATGTTTAAAAGATACAGGGTGATAAAGTGTTACTTATCATATTAGTTTTTTTAATATTACTTCCACTATGCTAGACTTACTACCAAAACTCATATTTACACACAATTACAATTGTTCGAGTGAACGCAGTGTCGTAGAAACATGCAGGGGTTGCTTAAGCTTATTGTCCCATACAAACTTTGAGGTTAGGTTTTTATACTTTTTGATGCAATTTTTGGATTACTTATTTCGGCTACTATTTAAAAGGTCTACTTCTCAAACTTTGATAAAATAAACCGTTTCCGAGATTACAATAATTGTTATATCGCATTAAAGGTATATGATATTAAAGGTATATGATAACAATTTTTTTTAAAGTGATGGTCAGGGAAAAAAGTCTCGAGGCTCATGAAATGCCCTTTTTAGTTTTTTTTAATTAAAAAATAAAATTTGTTATCATATACACTGAAAAAAATAAGCTGTTGAAACAACAATAACAAATATTAATTCAACTCTTTATGCACTTTAAATATATAGGATAAACATTTTAATTCAAAAAATTTGTTTATGTTAAATCACTATTTTAACTGTCAAATGAACAAATAAACTTTGACAAACTCTGACTATTGCTTTGACACCAAAATATAGATTAATCCAATAGGTTTTTTGATGAAACAACATTTTCAAAAATGCGATATATCGCATATATATAACAATTATAGTAATCTCGAATATCTCGGAAACGGTTTATTTTATCGAAGTTTAAGAGGTGCACCTTTTTAATGGTAGCCGAACTGTGAAATCGAAAAATTGCATTAAATGTTATAAAAACCTAACCTCAAAGTTTGTATGGGACAATAAGCTTAAAGCAACCCCCGTTTCTAAGACAATGTGTTCACTCAAACAATTATAATTATGTGTGAATATGTGTTTTGGTAGTAGGTGACTGTTCGCAAAATATCACCTTTCTAAGACTTCCATAGTAGAAGTTATATTAAAAAAACTGATATGATAAGTAACACTTTATCACCCTGTATCTTGTAAACCTTAGTAATTAGGAAAAATATTTATTTAGGTTTTCGTCTTATTATTACTTGCTCAATCTTTTTCTAAATTTATGCCAATAACTTTAGGGACACCTTGTATATATATTTATAAATATTTAAAACACACTATATATATTTTTTCGTACGCTATCTTTCTAATTGTCATCTTATAAATTAAAATAATAAGTAAATAAATATTAATGGTATATAATAGGGTGTCCGTTATTTACCAACTTATGACCTAAAAGGAAATATAAAAAAAATTATAACAAAAAATATTCATTTTAAACCGTGCCACAAAGACGATACATTTCTTAAGATTTTTCGATAAATTCACTGGTTTAAAAGTTATTTAAGGTTAAAATTTTACTTTGACTTCAAAATTATCATTATTTTTATGAAAATAAATTGTTAATGTTTGAAAATATTTGAAAAAGTAAAAATTATTGAAAAGAGATAAGTGAAAATTATGGACAAGGGATTCCGATAAATTAAAAATTGTTTATTACATTAAAAGAATCTGGTACTAGTTTTACTCAAACGTAGAACGATTATTTTTTTTACATAATCTTTTTATTTCTGTGAAATTTTACAAAACGCCATTTCAGTTACGATTTTTATTAGGAACGAGCGAAGCTTATTAAAAACGAGTGTCTATAGATAAGTTTATAAAGCTGCAACTCGCTACTAAGTATACTTTATCTTCGACGAATACAAAGAAGAATTTAAAGCCAATTATATTTGTTAAACATTTGACATCTGTCAAATGTCAATGGAATTAACCTCACTTTTCTCTAATGTATAATAAAGCTAATTTCAGCCCGTGACTAAAATTCCCAAAAGCCACTACTTATTGCCAACTTCAGCCCGTGTCTAAAGCGCCATAAAGTCACAGCTCGTCAATGTAGAACTAGATAAATAGGTACATTTAACTTATTTGAAAAGGATAATTGGTGTAGCGGAAATGTCTGCATCTCATACTCAAGACAACGTATACGTAACTACGAATTTTATTTTGTCGGAAAAATAATTGTTAAAAGAATTTCTACGTCATTAGCTGTACTGAAGGAAAACTTTTTATTGTATAATATTTTATAAAATCGTATAAAATTTTGTAGAATTTCACAGAAATAAAAAGAATATGTAAAAAAGTAATCGTACAAAATAATAATAATTTTACTAATATAAACCTACTGGTAACGGTTACTATTGGTTATACAAAATGTTTCTAAAATTATTAAACCTAATTATATACCTACTCGTAAACTAAATGACGATTTTATAAAACACTGTTATACGTTGACTATATTATAGGTATACCTTATATAACCTTTATATAAGTTATTAAAAATTGCCTGAAATCTCTTTGAAATATTTAACCATTAAAACGTATTAAAACTTTAAAAATTGTCCCTAAAACTGTCTTTAATTTCTTAAACTTATTTAAGATGTCCTACAAAGTTTTAAAATGTCATACAACATAAAACTATGAAAACGATGAGATTTCAGGATGAATTTACAGCCTCAAAACAACATTAGATTTTAAGCGAAATTGAAAAAATATTTAAAGATATTTTAAACTTGCATAGGTATTTATTAAATTAAGGTATTAGTTTCCATGATAATCTTAATAAAACATATTTACTGTCACGCTTATTTTTTACAAGGTAAAATACCAAGCAAGACAGCAAATGATAAGTGTGTGAAAGGCTTTCAACAGAAAAAACGAATATGCAACAAAAATTTTAATTATTCAAAATATTGATAAATAGTTTTTTAATGTTCTACGTCTAATAAAAAATATTGGTTAATTTGTTTGGCATTTCTTGAGTAGGTATCTATATATCTATTTAAATAGTTGTTTATCTACTTTATTTAACAAAATAATTAGATATAAAACCCTTAACTAAACTGCGCACCACTCAATGTGTCGCGACCAAAAAGTTCGTCCTTTTTCAAAACGACATAACTTTTTTGTTTCATGAACGATTTTATTTTGGTCTGTGATGTCTGCTAACCCCATCCTATGGCAATTCATGCTATAGATATTAAGCATACGGTTCTTCAAGTAAATTTCCTACAGGGTGATATGCAAAACGGTGAAAAATTTCAATAACTTCATCCAAGCCCCGTTTGTAAAACAATAATTTTTTTTTCGTTTAAGACTTTTTGGTAGGCAATATATTCAGTCTTTTTAAGAACAAGAAAATAAGATGGTAAAAGATTTTTCCTTGAATAATTTTGAACAAGCGACAAGCAACAAACTTCCATTATTTTCAGAGGGGCCTACGCAAAGACCACTTTTTCAAAATGACATTTTGGTGAAAATTTTCGAAATCTAAACCTGAACCGATATTTACGTTCGTGGCATGTTTTCTTTATAATTTTGACCTCCTGATTGTGATTCAGTTGTCAAATTTAAGTTTTAGATAAAACCAAAATCATCAAGAATAAAAATTCGAAAACAATTCCCTGTTGTTAAATGTCTAAATAAAATCTGATTGCTGTCGTGTTTCTTGCATATTTATGGTGAAAATGCCATTTGGGGGTTCATTTTTTGGGCGAAATTACTGCAATTTGTTTGAGTGGTTAGAATAATGTTAGATAACTTACATTTACATTGCGCAGTAGTGATAACATCATTGATAAGTACCTACCTAATTGATAATAAAGTTAAATAAAAATATTTTTGTTCATTTTAAAAAATTGTATGCGTAGATATAATCATAATCAAAACTTCAACATTCAACAGAAAAATGTAACAAACAATAACAATAATACCTTTCAATATTTCGTTGGCCCTCCCCTAAGCCGTGATAATTCGTTAACCCTCCTGGGCATTCCCTTGACCTTCCTTAGAAATTTCTGGGATACCCCATTCTTCCTGAATAGCATTTACCAATTTATCCAAATTTCCCATGCCTCCTTCCCTCTCTTTCATCTTCAATTTTATCCTGCTCCACACATGCTCAATAGGATTCATATCCGGAGACAAAGGTGGCCAATTTATTTTCTCATTATGGTGGTCCCTTAAATACTCATTAACGATATGTAAAAAACAGTAAAAACCAGCAATCGGATTTTATTGGCACATTTAACAGCCGGGAATTGTTTTCGAATCTTGATTCGTAGTGATTTTGGTTTTATCTGAAACTTAAATTTGACAACTGAATCACAATCAGAAGGTCAAAATTATAAAGAAAACATTTTACAAAAGTAAATATCGGTTTAGGTGTAGTTTTTGCAAACTTTCACAAAAATGTCATTTTCAAAAAGGTCTTAGCTTAGGCCCTCTGAAAATAATGGAAGTTTGTTGCTTGTCGCTTGTTCAGAATTATTTAAGGAACAATCTTTCACCATCTTATCTTCTTGTTCCTAAAAAGACTAAGTGTATTGCCTAAAAAAAAAATCCTTAAATGTACTCTTTTGGAAAAAAATCATATTTTCGTTGCTAAGATTCCAATTTGAAAAATTTGAAAAACGTTTCAAAGTAATAGATAATACTTCATTATTATAAGTAAAAACGAAAAAAAAAATATTTTTTTACAAACGGGGCTTGGATAAAGTTATTGAAATTTTTCACCGTTTAACATATCACCCTGTAGAAAGTTTACTTGACCAACCGTGAGCATTATATCTATAGCATAAATTGCCAGAGGATGGGGCTAGCAGACATCACAAACCAAAATTAAATCGTTCAAGAAACAAAAAAGTTATGTCGTTTTGAAAAAGAACTAACTTTTTGGTCGCGACACATTGAGAGGTGCGCAGTTTAGTTTAGTATTATAAAATTGGAATAACTCCGTTATAAATTCATCTTCAAAACTTTTTAAAATCGCTTTGGAATTGTATTTATTTATAACTTTTAATTTCTGAAAATAAAAAACGAATATTGTGTAAGTGACAAACCTTAAAAAGAAATATTTAATTTTGTGGTTCAGAATTCATCGACCTATAATTTTAAGATGAATGAAAGTGATTTCGTAACGACAGACCAAAAATGTTGACATTGGCTGGACGTCAGATAAGTTAAGCGACGTAGCCAGCGGTAAGCCGAGTCCGGTCCGGCCAAGTCCACCGTTCTCTTTCACAGGTTTGGCTGGCTTTTAAAAAATGTATCAACAGGTGCCTCCAACTATAACTTTTAACGGCGGCTCCGTTCGCACTGACGTAATAAATATGTATTCGTGTCAAGTGTCGGCCACTTTATGAGTCTCATAAATAAATGAAAAAAATAAGCAACGCCGTTGTGGAATAATCGCACTATATTGCTTTGTGTAAATCAAAATACGCAAAAAACTTTAATCTCGCATTGCGGCTCTAAATGTATGCCTTATTGCGAAAGTATTCAGCAGGAGAAACGTTATAAACGAGCCACGTATTGGATTTAGTATACTAAGTTGTCGAACTGCTTAATAAATCTAGGGTTTGTACTAAAATGTTGAAAAAGTCGCATACTAGAACACATTTATTAGTTTGTTGAATGGTTATTTATAGTTCTTGGAATTGACAACCTGATAAGAATACTAAGGTCAAAGTGGAGAATCTCGTGATAAATAATAGAGCAAAGTTTAAATTAAATGGATAAACTTAGTTTTGAACCAGATTTATTTGGATTATACATTGGGTTAACCTAAAGGTACGTACTGACTTGCAACCAAACACTCCGAACGAACCAAACGCGCCGCGCGCGCTGCGCCGAATGAAACAAACATTTTTGTGGAATCTCGTGCTGTTCGTGAGCATTTGCTGTGTTCGTCGCGTTCCGCTAATAAATGCAGATAATGTAATTTTTATTATAAGTGCTTTTAACAGTAGAAGAATAAAAAAAAGTGTGTCTTTTTGGACTACTCAGTAATCTGGATCACATTCATTTAGACAATTTTACGAGGATATCTGCAGAAGATTTTAAGAACCTGATACGTCTTGTCCTGAAATAGCAACACCACTTCAAAAGGCAATACCTGTTCAAGATCGTTTAGCTATTACTTTACTCTTTTTAGCTACAGGAGACTCTGATGCTAGTTTACAATGTTTATTTAAAATTTCGAAACAACGAATTAGTTTTAAAATTATGGAAACCTGCAAAGGACTTATTCAAAGACTTATTTAGAATTAAATAAAGGTGTATAAATATAATTTTTAAATTATCGCAAATAACTTTCCAGGTGTTTAAACGTCCAACTTTTTATTTTTATTAAAATACAGCCCATTTTTAGCATCCCATAATAAAGAGTGCTTTTCATATTCATCTATCAATTCTGTGGGTAAAAGGCATAAAGGGATAAGTAAAAAAAAAAAAAATTTACCAGTGTTCGCAATAATTTAGAGAATACATTTAAGGTTACCCTTTTGCCAGAACATGTGATATGCTAGCAAAAGGGTATACTCGCTAACCATACATACATATATTTCCTATATTAATGCGAACACGTTTAAATCTCTACCGAATTTTTTTTTGACTTATCCCACACAATTCAGTACGTTTATTTGTTGGTGCAGAATTAACGTATGATAATTTTACTTAATTTAATTTACTCTCTAAAAATGAATTAGTCAAAAATGACTAATTGTCATACCGAAAAAGCAGCCACTAATAATTCTGGTCAACAGCAATTTGTATCCTGGATATTTAGCAGTCAATTACTATTAAAAATTTTCCGCTGAATTCGAAAATGTCGGAAAAAGTTATAAAAGTATACAGTTTTTAAGATACAGTCAATTGATTGATTCATATAATATGAAATTGATTTTTGACGGTCTTTTTGGATTCAGGGGACAATTTTACATAGGAATTGACTGCTAAATGTCCGGGATACAAATTGCTGTGGACTACAGTTATTAATGATTGCTTTTTCTCTTTGACCAATTCATTTTTAGAAAGTATATATGTTCAAGTGTGAACATTTGTAAGAAATTCAACTAAAAATAATAGTTATACAAACATAAACTTAAAATCAATTCTTTTTAGGTCCTCCAAAAAAACGCCGACAAGTGCATTTTAAAATACTAAACGACAAAATTTATCGATTCATGGCAACATAATATTATATACATAATATAATACCGGTTTTTGTTTTTTTACCGTTGAGTGGTGAATTTTTATATAATATAAAACATTGCTTGAGAAACCTTTTCATTTACCGTCATATTGAATTGTGACGTCTCTTACCGTTTTATACTCCTCAAACCTTTCCATTTCATACCCATGTCAAGAAATTTGTGAAGACATAGGTAATTGTCATTTTGGAGCGACCGCCATATTGGATAAAGTATTATATAGTTTTCTTATCAAACATTTTCATTTTATACCCATATCAAAAGGTAATCCGCCATCTTGCAGCGGAATTTTGAATAAATAACAATATTCAGTATCCTAGATAACATTCTCACCAGCACCAAAATTTTATTCAACATTTTAGCTTAATCGGTTGCGTGGAAGTAGGTTAAAATCGACTCCCCATATTTGTAGACAAATAAAAAAATAATTATAATTCTCTTCAAAACATTATATATATATATATATATATATATATATATATATATATATATATATATATATATATATATATATATATATATATATATAACTTGTTTTTATTAGGAATATATTAATCTACAAATGTTTACATATCAAAATAATTGTTTTATCTTGAGATGAGATTATAATCTCATCTCAAGATTTTATAAGTACGATTTTTATCTTTAGAAAGGGGCAACTAAAACAGCAATAATTTAAGAAAAATGCTTTAGAAATTGAAAGTAAAGTTAATTTTTAAAAGTTTTTAAAATTTTATCTTTAAATTTCTAGTCACTCAATAAATATTTAATTTAAAAAAGCAAGGAAAATCTTAATAGTGCATCATAATTACAATGATAATTTATAACATAGTGTGAAGTGTACAATCTTGATCAATAATACAGTGTCTAATCTAGACTAACAAGAAGAGAATATTTTGCAATTATAATTCACTTTGTTTAAAATGATCGTTGATGGTAGCAGCGTGAACTTTCTGCATGCATTAAATCAGTTTCAGTTTATGCGTAAACGCGATAAACGCAACAATGTGATGTTAATGCAGCAGAAAAATTGTCGGCAGGCAAAGTAGGAAGTGGATCTGTGCACAGCCCCCTGAGTTATACCTTCCTGAGGCGGTTGA
The DNA here is from genome assembly GCA_921294245.1 of Brassicogethes aeneus. NCBI lineage: Eukaryota > Metazoa > Arthropoda > Insecta > Coleoptera > Nitidulidae > Brassicogethes > Brassicogethes aeneus. Next base: position 80,749,921 of record OV121132.1, on the reverse strand, counting down.
AAACCAGCTCTTCGCCGTTGGTAGCCTACCTCGCAGGGTTCGCATGCAGGAATTCTGATAGGTCGTTTCGCAAACGCTACCGGATGACCGCTTCATGAGTTATGGACCTGTAACTCACTTTCCTGAGATTAAAATTAGATTTGTTTATTCGCTATAAATCTAAGCCAACTAATAGATGAGAGAATTTACTTACTTATCTTACTTGAAGAAAACTAGATTTATTTAATACCCTTTACATAGTAACATCTTTAATTAAATATCCAAGATATATCTAGGTGGGTAGGGTAATTTTGTGTGTTTTTTGAGGTGTCGAAAATCAATCTTGAACTATTTAAACCACAGAATACATAGGAATACATGTGTATGGTTAAAAGTTCTTGGTCTTTTATTTTTTGTTGTTCCTATGTAATTGATTTATTTTTACAGAATTGAGAAATTTGTATCAAAATTATTTAACTGCGATTTAAAACCCAATAGATGCGCTCGCAGTAAATACAAACAAAAGTCTTAGTAGCGAGAGTAATAACAGGGAGTAATAAGAATGGAGTTTTCTAATTGCCTAATAGCGGGAGTTTTGTTTGATAGGTACTATCACCAAGGGGAGGAATTTATGTGATTAATAATAATTACCACAATGTTGAATACAAAATTTATTTAATAGGATAAATCCAATATGAATTTTGTAACATAAGTATATAATAGTATATTGTTTACCGAGCTTGGAATCATAGCAATTACTCCCGATTATGAAAGTTTCCGAGCGAGCCGATAGGCGAGTGAAGGAATTCATTGAGGGAGTAATTGCGATTCCACGCAAGTTAACACCGTAATTTTTTTTTGAGTGGTGCTAATCAAAAATAATACACCCCATAGACTGGAAACTGCACTAGCGCTAGCGGCAAAAGGCTAAAGTAAATTAACGCCATCTAGGTCTACAATACCCTTAGCAATGCCAAAAATTTAAGTAGATTTCTGTATCATATATTGGTGCCATATTTGAATGTTGATGCTTAGTAGGGTGCCTTTATATATTGTATTTGCTGCTGTATTTTAAATAAAACAAGTATAAATATAAGATTTATTTATTGCAGTAATAATATAATACAAAATAAAATATTTTTTTGTTTGCAAACCTAAAAAATATTAGTCCTTAATTCTTCAATATTAAGAGAATATTGCAAAATTTGGTAATTTAGTCCAGGCTACTTATACATATACATATAGGAATTTGTACAAGGCTTTTGAGTGTGGACTTTTGGCAAGTTCTAACCAACCGTGAAAAATCCATCTTGCCAACTCTTGGTTTTGAAACAACCATAAGTAGCCTGGGCTTGGCCTGGACTAAATTACCATTAAACAAGCAATACTAAATATATTTTATGATTATAAATGAATTATAATTCATAATTAACAAACAGTATTTTTACGCTAGAGCGATACTGCCGAGCTTAGCCAAAAAGACGCAACTTCACATTTTTACTTCATAAATTATAGCGCTTTATTTGTTTTTAGGAGATATAGTACTTAAAAGTACTTAAAAATGTATGTATAGTTAAAATGCGTCTTTTTTGCTAAGAGAATAATTTAATAATAACGAGATGAGTCTTTTTGGCTTAGGACGGCAGGATAGTCAATACTTACAAATTGGTTACATTTTCGCACCCAACAACAATACATTTCACAACCATTAACACGTTTTATCACTTTTAAGGCGCAAAAATGTATTTAATAATTTAAAAATTATGATCGACATCAATAATTATGATTGACATTGACATTTGCAAATAGCGTTTGTACAGATGTCTGCAATTTACAAATAGATATAGTTCAGGTATTGTAGCTCTAGAGGGCAGTGGTGGGAGAGTTTCCAATCTATGGGGTGTATTATCTTTGGTGCTAATTATTAATTAATTGTTTGAAAATTAAAAAAAGTTACTTTTAATCAAAAGCTGACGATTACATTCCTAAAGTCGTTCCAATTAAGTTGTTACGCTTAGCTACTTCAAGTTATTTTGGCTAAACTCTATAAATGCTCACTTTCGTTTAAAAATATACAATTTGGGTAGGTACCCGCAAAAAAACCTGTGTCAAAATTAAATAAATCTGACGTTTAATTTAATTCTGACGTCTACATGTGAATGCATTCAAAGTCAATCACACTGTAGCGTCTTCATGGTAGCGCGCTATAGCGGGAGGAAATGGAATATTTCTTACCTGATTCGCGGGAGGGAATAAAAATATATTCAGGGGAAAGAATAAGATTCTTCACAACGGGAGAAATTAATGTTATTAATTATTAATAATTGCCACTCGACAAAAAAGTAGGTTTAGTAGGGTTTGGTTGAGTAAATTTATTAAAGATACTTTTTGTGATAATTGGGGGTCGTCCATCAAGTACGTCCCACCTTTTTATGGGTTTTAGATCCCTTCATGTCACGCATAGTAAATTATTATAATATACGATGTCTTGACCCCCCTAAATATGTGACGTACTTAATGAAACTGCTTTGCCCTTAGAAAAAGAAAGGGACGCGTAACATCACCTATGGAAATGTGCGAAATGTGACACAAAAAATGGCGTAGCTTAACTAACCTCAAAACCAGTAAAGATAAATCTGACACTGTCAACCTTTGATGTATAATTTAATAATTATGATTTTTATAATCAAACCCAAAACAAACCACCATCAGTCAGGTTCCAGCACTTGAGAAGGAACGACGCAATGTAGAGAGAGCTCTTAAAACGTAAAAGTTTTAAGATTAAAACCAACAATAATTTTTTAAAAAGTGCAAACCAAATATAGTGAAACAAACAATTTTCATAAAGTGCAAACTAAAATGGTGTAATGGTCAATGAGGAGTGAAGTGTTAAGTGATATGAATGGGTTTCTGCTTCTGGTCCTATTTATGCCACCTGTCATTGGACGCTTTTCACTGGACAAACAAAGGAGGTCAAACAAGAGGGGAGGTGGCCATCCGCAAAAAAGTCACCTTAAGCATATGCATGACCTAACCCATAATCTGCAAATTAAACACGACATATATCTTTCAAACCCTAAGAAAAGCACACTGCGTAGGACAATAAATCTGTCAACAAATGCGTAAGGCGAACCCAAACGAGACCAATAATAAACATTAGACACACAGAATAAACTAACATATTAATCATATAACCCTAACATAGCAAAAAAAAGCATAATAATCAAACTCTATTGGATTTGTAAACATTAGATATCAGAATAATTGCGCTTGTCATTTGTTTAACTAATAAATAAATGCAATACTTAATTTTGGAATTTAAGAAAAAAGACAAAACTCTACCACAAAACGTGCTTGGCCACACAATAACAAAAAAAATTGTTAGAAAATTCGCACAACTGCGGCAATAAACAATTTAAAAAAAACACCAAAAGCTACAAGTTACATATCCAGCTACTGAACTATCTATTGATAGTTTTCGGCCTCAAGACTGACAGGACACAAGTGCAGGAGCAACCCTACTTGGACACGAACAATAACGACAAAAACGTAGACCGCTCCTGCAGCAAAATAACAACTCCCGAACTGTGGCGAAAGAAAATCGGCGCAAGGAAACAGAGGCATATGCGGGGCCTGGGAGTGATGAGGCAATGGGGCCGGTTATACGTCTCTTATACTCATACTCATACTCAAACCCAAAACAAACCACCATTGTATTTTAATATAAAAAGCAAAAATACTAAAAACAAACTTGTTTAGTTGACGTCGCTTTGAAGTTTTGACATTTTGGTTCACTTTTGGCACACTTTACTACAAAACACAACAATATGCATTACTTGTCCACTCTTTTAATGCTTATGGCTTTACCAAAATGGTTAAAAAGTTAAATCAAGTGATTAAATTTTAATTAGCAATAATAATTTCTATATTTTCTATAATAAACTACTAAAAAATAACAGATATTTGATTGGATTTAGCAAACAACAAATTATTCTTTAAATTCAAACATTTCAATAAAAAATTCTATAAACCAAATGTTCAGTTAATCTTTTAGATTTAATAAAGTTACCATCTGTTTAAATTATCTGCTACCTACTGTTAAATTTTCGCAATGATTTTGTAATTTTAACGGAAAACAGATAAACCATATTGTTGAATGTAATTTATAGGTAAATTTAATTAAATTAAACCGTATTTTAACATTTGCGTCTATTTCCTGTGAATTACAAATGAACTTATTTGCTACTGCTCTACTGCCATCTAACAACGCCGATTCGTAAATCTTTTTTATATTGATTGTTTTTTTTTAATTAACCTTTACACCTATATTTATAAACGGTAAAAGTCAAAATTTGGTATATGTGTGTATTTATCGCTTGGTAAAAGTAGGTAGAATAGTCATTTACGCCACAAAGGTAAGAAAATGTAATTATAATTTATAAATTAATATCATTTTGTTGAAAAGAGTTTATATACAGGAAATAGACGCTAGTTATTTTAACTGATTTTTCCGAACTTCAAAACATGTCTACGATTATAAAAAAATAGGTAAAATTAAGTTTAACTGCCGATTTATGCATATTTTAAATTCAAGTTGCTTGATGATTTAATTATTAATTAAGACATTTAATAATTTATTTAAACCCATTAAGGATAAACTGGTAAAGTTTAAGTTAAATTAATGATACAAAATAAACTAAGCAAAACTAAAACATGCAAATAATGGTAATATAAAATTAATATTATTAATAAAGTAGCTGTGTATCTCGGATATCTCATGCGAAGATTAAATTTAATTGTATGTATATGAAGATGGGTATTATGTTGTCTAGACAACAAATTATAAATTGTAATAATAATATATTATATTAAACATTAAGTCTTATATTGTATACTATTAATAATCCAATACATTGTTTAAAATCTGATTTTAGTCCTGCCACTTAAAAATCCTGCAGTGTTTATTGTGACTATAAATTTTAGTTTGTTAACCAAGGAATTCTATAAACTACAATTTAATTAATCTCAACATAAATATATTAATTAGATAAATATGTAGATGGACTAATCGGTAACGCAATATCCTGCTGATGAGAATCAAAAGTTAATTATTACATCCACGTTTAAATACAAGTAACTTGTTTCCTGTATTGGTTTTATTAATTAATAATAAAATACCAATGTTTATAAATATTTATTATTTTATTATTTAAAAAATATATTGTATTTCTAGTGATATTAATAAATTATTGATTTATGTTTGTGTAAAGGTTACAGCAGTTTGTTTTATAATAAACATGTTTATTTCCAACTTACAAAGAATATTTTTTTATAAATATATCATTGGTCAGCAGTCATTTATTATACATTTTATGGTAAAACGTTTAATATTCTTTGGTTTGATTGTTAAAGAGCTTACAGCGCACCTTTGAGTGCAGTGTGACGCCACTGCAAAAACGCTTTCTGAAGCCCTGCAAAATGAAAGGCCTCTCATCGAGGTTTATTTATGTCGCAATAAAAGGTTTATGCTCAACCATCTCTTGCAAAATTTCAAATACACGCTGACCGTATCTTAAATCTTAATGATATGTCTTTAACATACATTTATGTCATTATTGTAATAGCTCAATAATCATAGCAGCTTATAAATTATTGTTTTTTTTCTCGACTCAATGCTGACTATAAGATTCTTACGGCGATATTTCAAACTTGCCTGCTGGATTATTAAAGCCGGGTTATAGTAAAGTAAGCTTTAAAAATGCATCAGATAAAGTGTTTCTCCAGGTTAACGTGATTCTGTTGATTTTATTATTCATTGCAAATTAGCATACCACGGTTTGATGTTCATCAAATACACTATTCGATACGGTTAACTGGTGAAAAAACCTAATCATGGAAAAATAATTATCCACTCATTATAATATTATGCATCTAATTAATGAATAATTTACCCTATTTCAATAAACTTAAATTAAAAGTTAAGAAGACTTGGTTTAGTGACTTTTGCTCTTTAAATATTGCAATTACGAATTAAAATTAATTTATGTTACTTTATGTTAAGTTTACAACCAACTGTAATCTCTTAACTAACTGAATAATTCAACCATAATTCTTGTAATTTTCAAAAAGTACCTTATTTTTAAAAACCTTTTTGTATACCCAGTAACAATAAATATTTGTTGGAAATTGTGAACTTAAAAAAAATTTTTTTGATAATACATGTAACGTTGTTTCGGGATTTTGTAACGTTAGTGAAAAATGGCGCGAGCTTACCTTAAGGATTTTCTTATAAAATCTCGAGCGCCAGCTTCGTTATTTAAAGTGGAGAAGCACCACGTACCTGGGCCTGCTTTTAGACAGTGGAGAAAGGATATTCCAGGGGTCAATTAGCTTATATTATGATTGAAATGCAATGGTTTAATTTAATACATATATTGAAATAATAATAAAACTCTAGATATACAAACCAAATAATAATTTAAACAATAATGAAATGTAGAACACTCAGTATATAAAAAGAAATGAACAAACTGAAGTAATATGAAAAGATTATAATATTAGAAGTGCATTAACTAAATAAAATAATATTGACAACAAAAGTAAATTAATAAAAAAACGGGAACAATGAATATAAAAACTGAAGGTCACACTTCTAGCAAATATTAATACGGAAATGCAATCAAATAAACCAATGCTGTAAAATAAAATGAAATTAGATATTACGGGAAGAAAATACTACGGGCCTTTGACGGGTTTTTAGCATATCGACGCTCACGGGACGGGCTCTCGGGTGCCGGCCGATTCGCCTGCTGGGCACTGTCTACGGCAGAGCAGATACCGAGCGGTACGGGGCGAACGTTGGCTCGGGCACGGGAAAATACTTTATAACTGTTAGCGGGAAGACATTACTTACTATAATTCGGTGTACGGGGTCGGGCTGACGGGATATAAGATAGCCGGAACACGGGAGACAAAAAAGAGCTAAGAGCCGGAACAAAAGAGCTTAGTTCGGGTGTTCGGGGTCGGGCTGACGGGATATAAGAGCGAGTTTTAATTGCTCTGTTCGGCCTTTTATATCATCTCGGGTGCGCAATGGCGACATCAGGGAACCAAACGGCGCAGCTCCCCACTTGTTTGAATAGAATGGAAGTGGAATCATGACGTCGCAGGTCCACTTGTACGAAAATCCACATACAGGGTGTACCGACGGCGGTAAATATAAAAGTAACTTCGTTACATTCCCCCCTTACTTCGATAAAAAAGAAATTCTATTTCTTTTTTCGTTTTGGTATCGGGGTGATGAGTCATTCCAAGATCTGAGACAGCATGCCCATGTTTTCCTCCTGTTGGCCTAATCGTCCGTCGTCTATCGTCGGTATGTTCGGTGTTAGTCTGTAACCCAAAATACAATTAGTCGGGTGGATAAGAACGTCTTCCTAAACGGCACTCGGTTAGTTCCGGGGTACGGGTTTAAGATCCTTGATATGGACTCTTTTTAACTTTCGTCCGGCTCCTCCCTTCAGCTCATAGACGACAGGGGAGATGACTTTTGTTACGGTATACGGGCCGGAGTATTTCGGAGCAAGTTTGGCGGCAAAGCCTTTTTCGGCGGACGACAAATGAACCTCTCGCTTCATTACCTGGTCACCAATATGGCAACGCCATTCCCGGCGTCGCAGGTTATAATGATGACTTTGGGTGGTAAAAGCTCTGGCGAGGTTTACACGGACTAATTCAAAGATCTCTTGCATGCGGAGAAGCCGGTCGGTATGCAGCTTTGCATCGGATCTGGTTCCGGCGGGTCCGGGTTCCGGGTCATTAGAAACGGAATTACGATAAATAGCTTTGGGAACTTCTAGCTCCCTGCCAAAATTCAAGAATGCGGGAGAAAAACCGGTGGATTCTTGTCGGGAAGTGTTAATGGCAAACACTAGATCGGCCAAACTATGATCCCATTTTCTTTGACCGGACTCACAGAACTGGGATATCATAGTTTTAATGGTTTTGTTTGCCCTTTCAACGGGATTGGCTTGCGGTGTATACGGCGGTGTAAATCGGTGACGGATACCCAGTTCAGTCAAGAGTTCTTCAAACACTTTACCGGCGAACTGAGTTCCATTATCGGAGATTACGGTCTTTGGGCACCCAAACGTAGAGATTACTTTCTCATATAGGGCTTGAGTGACGGCACGGGCGGTAGCATTACGGAGCGGCTGACATTCCACCCACTTAGTAAAACGGTCTTGCATTACAAGTAAGTATGAATGTCCCTTAGAGGATCTCGGGAGAGGCCCAACTAAGTCGATACAGACGGTGTCCCACGGGTTCCGGTTTGCCGACGGCTGCATTTTTCCCGGTGTTTGTTGCTGGGAAATTTTATACCGCTGACACGACGAACACCGTCGAACATATGTGGCAATGTCGCGAAACATACCCGGCCAGTAATAACGGGTGGCAATTCGGGCGATGGTTTTTGCAACTCCCATATGTCCGGCAGTCGGGGCGTCGTGATTTTCCTCAAGGACACTCACCCGTGTCTCTTTTGGAACACACAGTTTCCACGGGTCAGCCATTTCGGGCTCTGTCAGGTTTCCAGAGGGCCAGAGATGTCGGTATAAGCGGTTATCCCGGATACAATAATCGGGAAATGCTTTGGGATTTTGTTGTATCTCCAAGCACTTACGGGTGTACCAAGAGCAAGTCTTGTCGTCGGGAAGGGCAACAGTGGCTATAACCGGGTTTGCGGGAGCAAGCGGGTCTCGAGAAAGAGCGTCGGCAATTCGATTAAGTATACCTTTTCGATACTTTATCTTAAAGTCGTATTGCTGAAGAAACAGGCTCCATCGGGCCAAACGTCCTGAGGGACTTTTGATGGCGTGTAGCCACTGCAGACTTTGATGATCGGTAATTACGGTGAAATGATAACCTTCCAAGTAAGGGCGCATTTTGTCAATACCCCAAACAATGGCGAGACACTCTTTCTCGGTTACGGAGTATGCTTTTTCGGGCGGAGATAATGTACGGCTGGCGTACGCGATCACATGATCTCCATCGTCCAAGTTCTGTGTCAATGCTACTCCTAGCCCCTCATCGGAGGCGTCGGTTTGTAACACAAACGGTTTGGAGAAATCGGGACATGCTAGTACGGGGGCGGAGGTTAGACTGTTTTTCAAGAGTTCAAACGCTTTGTCTTGTTCGGTCGTCCATTCCCACCGGTGTCCTTTTTTTAACAGACGGTTTAATGGTTCGGCGTTCTGAGAAAAGGACGGGACAAAGCGCCTATACCACGAGGCCATCCCTAAAAATCGGCGCAGGCCACGGATATTAGTCGGGGCGGGAAGTTCGCGGATAGAATTTACTTTATCCGGGTCGGTTTGTATACCATTCGAGGTAACCAAATGTCCCAAATATTTTAGGGATTTACGGCCAAATTGACATTTGTCCGGGTTTATTCGTAGTCCGGCGGTACGGAGCCGGTTAAAAACCTCTTTTAGGTTTTGTAAGTGTTCCGGGAACGTCCTGCCTAGGATAATTATATCGTCCAAATAGGCAAAACAAAACGGGTCTAATTCAGGGCCGATTATGCGGTCCATCAGCCGCTGAAAAGTAGCGGGTGCGGAGTGTAACCCAAACGGCATTACTCGAAATTGAAACAAACCACGGCCGGGCACAGTAAAGGCGGTGATTGGTTTACTTTCGGGGCAGAGTGGTATTTGCCAGTAGCCTTGTTTAAGGTCCAGACTGGAAATGTAACGGGCGGTTCGCAATTTATCCAGGATTGCATTTATGAACGGGAGTGGGTATGCGTCTTTACGGGTTACGGCATTGACTTTTTGAAAATCAATACAAAAACGGGGTTTTCCGTCCTTTTACGGACTATTACTACGGGAGAGCTCCACGGGCTGTTGGACGGTTCTATAATGTTATCCGCAAGCATTTTATCAACTTCAGAGTTGATAATCTCCTGCATGCGGGGGTTTTGCGGGCGATAACGTTGTTTTATTGGCTCGGGATGCATTAATCGGATTTCGTGGCTGATTAACCGAGTGGTTCCTTTGATTTGCTCAAATGCCGGAAGTTCGGCATTAAGAAAGTCGTGAAGCTGGGCTTCCTCTCGGTCCGTCAGCACAAGAACATCCTTTGGGACGGCGGTTTTTACGGCGGATTGACACGGTAATATAACGGAAATTTGGTCGGGGAAACTCATCACCAGCGTACGATTAACTAGATCAAGGGTTACTTTATGCTTTGTCAAAAAATCCATTCCGATCAACAAATCGGAGGATAATTTGGGCAAGTGCCCGAATATTCCAGAAACGGGGTGGGTGCCCAACCTAAATGTTATTGGATAACTACCCGGTATCGGGATGTGTTGTCCGTTGGCCATTACTACGGGAATGGCATTAACATTTTCTGGTTGTAAGCCTAGAACCGAACATTGGTTGGCTATTTGGTCTCCCAGGTAGGAGTATGCGGCACCAGTGTCTATAAGGGCCAAATACCGGTGGTTGTTGAACTCCACCGGTATATGTGGCCGATTTTCTATCGTTATTATATCCACAGTATGGACAAAGCACGAAGACGGGGCAGACGACGCCGCCAACGGGTCAGCCACGGGCACGCTAGTGCCCTTTGGCGGCTGACGGAACCCCTGAGTCGTAGCACAGCGGGCGTAGGGTTTTCCCACAGACGGGGCAAGTTTTGTTGCCAACGGTATCAATTTCGAGGCGGGCGGATTACAGTACTGTGTTTGCCTCGGCACTACACAGCACTGGACGGGTTTCCCGGGCACGGGCAGTCTCTGGAATACACGTCTGCCTTACGGCACCGGGAACAAAATATTTTCCTTTCGTTCGTGCATCTTTGCCGGGTGTGTCCGGACTCTCCGCACCTCCAGCAAAGAACATTTGTCCAGTCTTGACGGAGGTTTGCGTTAGCCGGAGCAGACCGGGATTGTGAGTTCGGAATGGGCTGATGTAGCCGCGGGATCGGAGCCACATAGCGGGTGGCCTGGGAGTTTACCACGTTTTCTCTCGGGGCAACTCTATTAGTGCTGCGGAGGGAGCGGTCTAGCTCCCTACGCAACATTTCGTAGCCTTTTACGGCTGCGGTGAAGGACGGGAGATCTATGCACTCTGAACGACGCACATGCAATCGAAACTCCGGTGCCAGATTTCGGTATAACCATTGGAGCTCTTGGTCGGCGGAAATGGCGCCGTGACGGCGAATCAGGGTTTGTAGATCGGTAATATACGAGGTTATCGGTTCGTGCAGCTGATGCAAACGGCGGCTGATTTCGGCTTCTAACTCAGTCAGATAGTTCGTCGGAAAATAATGTCCCTTAAAATCGGTAACAAAATCTTTCCAATTGTTCCAGAACCTTTTGTTATTACGGAACCACAAGGCCGCTTCTCCTTCCAGGATCTGCGGTAACGGGGGTAATAACCGGTCTAACGGGATAGTCTGGGACTCACAAATTTCCTCCAGGCGTTCGAGGAACGCCACCGGGTCTCCTTTACCGTTAAAAAAAAATTTTCCACTTATGTAACTTTATAGTAGCTACAGCTGGAGCGGTATCTACGCCCACGGGTATGCTTGGCATGGGTAACGGGTGCGGAGATATCGGACGGGAAGTTATTAAGGTTGGAGCTGTCCATGTCGGTACCGTTAAGGTAGCGGGTCCCGGGGCTGAGGTATAAACCGGAGCCTGGGATTTGAAATTACCCGTGGAAGTAACTGTCGGGAAAACAAACGGGTCATCGAGGTCAACGGTTGTAAACGGGCTCGCACTTCCGGAACGAAAGAATTTAATAAGCCGTTTTCTTTTGTCTACTCGGGTACCGGTCATATCCAACCCGAATTTACCCAACTCTTCATCTAATTCTGAAGACTTAAGCAGGTAAATCCAGCTGACACGGGCTTCGGTGGCGGGTAGGGGTTCAGAAGGGCCATCCTCGACCCCCGGGTCCCCCTGTCGGATCCGGCGTTTGGCTCCCTTCCCCATGAAGTAGGGATTACTACCAAACAATAGTTATATCAACACAAAGTTCTCCCTAAGGCCCTTTAGGTCAAAACTTTTGTCGAAATCGGGTTCAGCGACCTCAAGTTACCACTAAACGAGGGGTCACACGGGTATATGGATTCAAACTTTTGCCTAAGGCCCTTTAGGTCAAAATTGTTGCCAAAAACGGGTTCAGCGGCCCCAAGTTACTACTAAACAAGGGGTCACACGGTTATACGGGAACAAACTTTTGCCTAAGGCCCTTTAGGTCAAAATTTTTCCCAAAAACGGGTTCAGCGACCACAAGTTACTACCAAACGAGTGGTCACACGGGTATGGGGAATCAAACTTTTGCCTAAGGCCCTTTAGGTCAAAAATTTTCCCAAAATCGGGTTCAGCGACCACAAGTTAATACCAAACGAGTGGTCACACGGTCAGACGTTGCTAATGTCTCTTAGGCCAAAGAAACAAATCAAAACGGGAAAAACAGAAAAAAAACGGGAAGGCGGGCGGAACGGTATGTTAAAGAGTCGGGTGGAACGGTTTGCCAAAAAGTCCCTGCGCGGGCGCCAATTTGTAACGTTGTTTCGGGATTTTGTAACGTTAGTGAAAAATGGCGCGAGCTTACCTTAAGGATTTTCTTATAAAATCTCGAGCGCCAGCTTCGTTATTTAAAGTGGAGAAGCACCACGTACCTGGGCCTGCTTTTAGACAGTGGAGAAAGGATATTCCAGGGGTCAATTAGCTTATATTATGATTGAAATGCAATGGTTTAATTTAATACATATATTGAAATAATAATAAAACTCTAGATATACAAACCAAATAATAATTTAAACAATAATGAAATGTAGAACACTCAGTATATAAAAAGAAATGAACAAACTGAAGTAATATGAAAAGATTATAATATTAGAAGTGCATTAACTAAATAAAATAATATTGACAACAAAAGTAAATTAATAAAAAAACGGGAACAATGAATATAAAAACTGAAGGTCACACTTCTAGCAAATATTAATACGGAAATGCAATCAAATAAACCAATGCTGTAAAATAAAATGAAATTAGATATTACGGGAAGAAAATACTACGGGCCTTTGACGGGTTTTTAGCATATCGACGCTCACGGGACGGGCTCTCGGGTGCCGGCCGATTCGCCTGCTGGGCACTGTCTACGGCAGAGCAGATACCGAGCGGTACGGGGCGAACGTTGGCTCGGGCACGGGAAAATACTTTATAACTGTTAGCGGGAAGACATTACTTACTATAATTCGGTGTACGGGGTCGGGCTGACGGAATATAAGATAGCCGGAACACGGGAGACAAAAAAGAGCTAAGAGCCGGAACAAAAGAGCTTAGTTCGGGTGTTCGGGGTCGGGCTGACGGGATATAAGAGCGAGTTTTAATTGCTCTGTTCGGCCTTTTATATCATCTCGGGTGCGCAATGGCGACATCAGGGAACCAAACGGCGCAGCTCCCCACTTGTTTGAATAGAATGGAAGTGGAATCATGACGTCGCAGGTCCACTTGTACGAAAATCCACATACAGGGTGTACCGACGGCGGTAAATATAAAAGTAACTTCGTTACAGCATGTTGCAACATGTTGCTTTATTAATCAATTTCGTAAAAAAAAAATTAACACATCATCACATCTGAAATCATCAAATTATAATGAAATTTGGTAAAATATAATTATTAGTATTACTACAACACTATAGTGTTGTTATAACTGATATATTTCGTTACTTTAAACCACTTCACTGTATCCCCTAATTTCAGTTTGAAAACCAGTGATGGAATCTTTTTTCGGATACTTCGCACACTCGTTAAATAGGTTTAAGAAATCGAAATAACAATAATAACAGATTTCTGGTAATATATTATAAACACTCTGGACAGTTGCTACGAACACGTTACGAATTAGAATAAAGTAAGCAGAAATATAAGTTGCAGACGCTGAAGTCAGTTAAACTTGTTGATGCGTATTGTCAGTGGAAAATGTTTTGATTGACTGCCTGAAATCACGTATACTTTTTTAACAAAATAATTTATTAAACATTAACAAAATAATCCGTTAACTTTGAAATTAACAAAATGCTTACAAAATGTTTACAAAACTTCCAGGAAAATATTTTCCTTTGTTAAAATAATTACAAGCCCTGGTTTTATACAAAAAATTATGTTAAAATTTTATAAAATAAAATTAACATACTACAAATTCAAGTTAAAAAATCTGATTTTTATAACAGTGTAGGGGGCTAAAAAAATAATAATATATATGAGTACCTACCTACATAGGATGCAAAACTCAGTTTTTGCAAATTTTTAAAAAATATTTATTTTATCCTATTTATGTACATTACTGCACTGCCTACAGCATACCTAAGTAAACCAGATGTATAAGTTAATATTTGTAGAATAAAATACATTTAAAAACTTAATGCGGATGCAAAACTCGGTATTTGCTGTCGACCAATCACGTCGCTAGTATACGCATTACGTGACGACATAACAATCACCTGATTAATAATTAAGTGAAAAGTACAAATACCAAAAAATTACAATTATTGTAATTTTTTGGTATTTGCACTTTTCACTTGCAAAACTTGGTCTTTGAACGAGGAAGATGCAAAACTATGTTTTTAAATCTTTTGATTACAATTATTTAAAGGATTTTTTTTTTACTTTTTTGAATAAAAATGATGCAAAATCACGTCTATACAATGTTTGCATTTTTTTTTAATGATCTTATGAGTGATTTTTCATGTTTTTCTTATAATTACTTATCCTGCAAATACAGAGTTGTGCATCTATTGTACCCATATACCCATATACATATGATATGATATAACTGTCTTAAGCTTCGTTGATAAGCGAAAATTTCAGATATTGAGATGATGAATTGTATAAATAATTATTTTAATATTATTCTTTATTTAGTGCATTGTGGTTTGTTTACATAGATCCTGGTTTTCAAAACCAAACTCAAGTCTATTATCGCTGAATCGCAAGACCTTGGTAGCCAACTTTCATCGGCACCACGCAAAATTCACGGATATGTTTTTCCAAAACAATAATGAATTGCTCATTTAAAAAAATATTTCAATAATACATCCCGGATGTTTTTACTGAACTGAGTAGTTGCCTCAATTTTTCTCTTCAAACGTCGATTTGTTCTTTTGTGTTGGACGATCACAAAAGGTGCGCCCATATAGAAAAGCAATTTGTACGCAGTGTAGAAGTCTCCATTATATATAGTTCAGGGAAAGTGGCAAAAGGCAAAATATGATCAGAATTGCAAAAAAACTTTACCATCATTTGCAGTTTAAAATAGGACATGTCTATTGGATGACCCTCAGATGAAAGTTATGAATATCAAATATACGATTTGTCAAACACACCTGCTTAAGAATGTATACTTTTTTATTACAAATTATCTTGCTGTAGCATGCATGCTTATTTACATAGGTTCTAAAATATAAATTAGTTAGTTAGTTGAAACTATTCATTAGATTGCAAAATTCAAATGATTCGAGAGGTTCGAGAAACCATTCCGTTATAAGTAATTCATGATAGCAAAAAATTGTTCTTAATTAAAATAGCGAATTTTTACTAGCACCATTATATTTCATACTACACATTTTTATAGTAGATAAGAACAAGCCGTACATATTTCTATTTACTAGATATTTCAGTAGTGTTTTAACTTTATAAGTATACTAACGTTGTATTAACGTATAATACCAAAATGTTGCTTTTCGATAAAAACTGTATTGAGGAATTTTTAAAAGTATTTTTTATAATTTTAGGATTATCAAAATCTTTACATTTATTCTTTGTTTTCAGCAGCAGCACGAACAATACATAGGCCCGGCGTATGACCCATCCCGCGACCTCTCGCCGAACCTCCCCTCGTGCGACTCGTCAATGGGGGACGTAGATCCCAGCATCTCCAGCGGCAGTTCTTGCAGCACCCCATCCAACAACAACCACCAGTCCTGCGGCTCGGACATCTGCAGGCCGCCGCCAACTTCGACGCATCTGCCACCGCAGTCGGTCACTCCCGTGGAACTCTGCAGGCCGCACTCCTCTTTCGCCGACCACATACCAAAGTTAGAGCCGCTGCAGAATCCCGGTTCGCCATCGAGACCCCCGTCCAGCTGCGCAGACGATAACGGCGGTTCGGGCTGTGCTGGTTGCGGTCTGCGCATCACCGACAGATTTTACTTGCAAGCCGTCGACCGGAGGTGGCACGCCACCTGTTTGCAGTGTTGCCAGTGCAGGAACACTTTAGACGGTGAAAAGACTTGTTTTTCAAAAGACGGGAATATTTTTTGTAAGAAGGATTATTATAGGTAAGTGAATTTATTACAATATAACATTTAAGTTTTTTTTATTGTATGCTAGTTAAGGATAAAGCTAATTTAAGATCTTAACAGGATAGTATCTTAGCAAAACTCATTGTATCATTTTAATTTTTAAATATAATATATTATAAACAAATATTTGAAATATTCCTCAACACCAAAACAAAACACAAAGTGCTTAAAGAGCTTTTCGCCAACGATGTTGGCATCTTCAGAAGCGAAGTGTAACTAAATCTACTGCTAAATCTACCATATTTCTACTACTAAACCGTGGACCGTAACCGCTTCAGTGAACACGTGAAGAGAAACTAACAAACTAATTTATACAAACTAGAGTTGGGTACGGGTCCGTTATGGCTATTTAAAGATGTATGTATTTCTATTCTTATAGATGTATAAACTTTCATAACTATTTGTCAGACTTCGTTTTCTAACTTCCTTAATATATTACTAAACGATCCATCCAAATAAGTAAGTAAGTGTTGCCCAACATATACTTGATGATGGTCATTTATGACATATGATATTCTATAGAATAGGATTTTGACAACCTTAAACTTATAAGTTTAAGGTTGTCAAATCGTATTCTATGACCATCATCAAGTATATGTTGGGCAACACTTACTTACTTATTTGGATGGATCGTTTAGTTTGTCCAACATATTTCATGTCTTAATCTTGAGAGTTTATTTCGTAGATCCCCGACTTCTCAATTTTAGAAATTTTATCTTAGGGGTTGCCTAAAAGGGTTTGAAATGTGTTACTCCTTGAACTAGAGCAATTTTGAAGTCCACTTTTCGAAAAATCCCTTCCAGACCTGTACTGAGGTTAGGACAGAGAAATCGAGTGTTCCCCAACATATATTTGATGATGGTCATAGAACCAAGTCTGCTAGATAGTTATGAAAGTTTATACTGTATACTATACATCTATAGGAATATAATTAAATCTTTAAATTGCGATAACGGACCGGTACCCAACACTAGTTTGTATAAATTAGTTTGTTAGTTTCTCTTTACGTGTTCACTGAAGCGGTTACGGTCCACGGTTTAGTAAACTGTGTCCGTTCACGGTTCAGTCAACCTTAGCTTATAATTAATATAAATATGGTAGATTTAGCAGTAAGATTTAGTTACACTTCGCTTCTGAAGATGCCAACATCGTTGGCGAAAGGTACTTTAAGCACTTTGTGTTTTGTTTTGGTGTCGAGGAATATTTCTAATATTTGTTCACATATCACCAAAATTGTCCCTTTTCAAGTAAAATATATTATGTTCATATTTTTATATAATTCTTGTAAAAAAGGACCAAGTCATAAGTTTGTCCTATTTTAAACGGCGAATTCTGATATCATATTCAGTCAGTTCTACCAAACTCTCATTATACGATTTTACAGTGATTACAATTTTTTTAATTTCTTGTAACAAAATGGTCTTTTCATCTGCCAAATTTACCGCGTTTTCCATGGATATTGCATTCGACGTTTAATAAAAAAAAATTATAGCGACTTATTCAGTCACTGATCAAATAATATAGACTTTTTATTAAAAATATTAGATAATGATAACTGATTATTTTTGACTAGATTGTATAAATAAAAGAAACTTTAGGTTTTCACTTGACGGCCATGCTGCACTTGAAACAATCAGTTTTAATTTTGCGTGGTTGTAATATTAGCTGACCTTCGAGATCCTACAATTAGTTTATGTACTAGTATAGATTTTACCTAAAAATAAAAAAAAAATCCAATTTTCATAATATACCACTCAGCCTATATAGAAAGACTTCATATTCGTACGCAGTTCAAAAGTCAAATTACACTAGTCGACATAAATTTTGCCATATGGTGGCCAACAACTTTTCCAGGGTAATTTGGGTCCGCGGATTCCAGAAATGACGAATCATTTTGCAATTAGCTCTTGTTTCCAGTATATTTTAAAAACATCGTTTTTCCACATCAAATACTTTAACCAAAGATCAGTGGTAAATATTATACATTATTCATAAAGTTATTCTTCTTAAAAATCCTCTTTTGAACAAAATAATATCGTTCTTTAGCCAAAATTGCTGTAAGATGATTTACATTATTATTTTTTTCAATAAGAAATTTAAAACCATTCAAGGCACACTTGTGACGAGTCGAATAAGCGTTTTTACACATTTCTGGTAATATCTCTGTAAATATTCATTTAAACCATTGTGTATGCTACAACATATCAAAGAAGAATATATTCCGCGTCGGATATTACAAACATAAACAATGTTTACAATATCGTTACATTTAAAATAAAAAAATTATTGGCATTTGAAGTGGCAAAAAAGTAAAGAAAAATTTTGGCGAGCTGTGACTATGGCATTTTAGTCACGGGCTGAACTTGAAAAAGTGAGGTTAAATTCGTATTGTAAAATGTTTATGAATTAAAATTTGCTTTAAATTCTTATTTTTGTTTGTCCTCGATAAAGTATAGTATGCAACTCGTTTTATAAACTTCTCTAGACAATCGCTTGAAAGATTATCTCGTGCCTAATAAAACTCCTAACTAAAATGGCGTTTATAAAACTTGATACACAATATACTATTATAATGCCTGTGATCCTATTAAATAATAAAATAATATTATTTTAGTAACATTTGGTTTTACATTGGGACTCAATAAATAGTTTATTTTCACGCTTAACGTTTTCTTAAAAGCTTCAAGTCTATATTTACATTTTATGCATCTAAGTAACCTATCACTAAAAATAACATTTTACTGGTATATTTTATAGTGTAGTAAAGAAACTATTAGCATTTTGCATGTAAAGTAACACGAACATGTTTTTTTTTAATGCATAATTAATATTGCATTTTTTATATCGATGCCAATAAAAACAAACGTTATTGGTATAAGGCAATCAATAACATCTATAAATAATTATGGGAATTTGTAAAAAGCAAACTGGTTTACTTTAAGCCTTTCGTTATTTGAAAAACACCTCGCGCAATTGAGTAATGTTAAAAAAATACGGACCGTTATGGATATCGTTATCTTTCATGCTAAATAAAAATAATATTTTGACTTTTCAACAATAGTAAAAAGAAATCAAATATAACAATTAAGCGAAATTTATGAGGCGCCGTTTGTGTCAAAATTAAAAGTGCTAAATAAACTTATTTTGTTTTATAAATAATTAATTATATGCTTTATAAAATTATTATTACTTTTGATTCGCAGAAAATTATTTTATAAAAAAATAATTTTATAAAAAAGTTATTTTATAAAAAAATTATTTTATAAAGAAATAATTTTATAAAAAAAAATTATTTTATAAAAAAATAATTTTATAAAAAAAAATTATTTTATAAAAAAAAAATATTTTATAAAAAAAAATTATTTTATAAAAAAATAATTTTATAAAAAAAATTATTTTATAAAAGTCGACGGGCGCATTTATAAATTAATTTTTACAGCAGCCATCTCTCTTTGTTTGTAGACACTCGAGTAAACCCGAGTGAACCCGAACGCCCTTCGCCAGATACAATTTTATGACGGACTCGGCTTTTGTTTGACGCAATTTGGGGAAACGATTGAAAATAATAATTTATTATTTTTATTAATTGATTAATTAATTTTTTTATCTACATTTATTTTGATTTTTAGTTTTTAACAAGAATTCTTTATGTTTAAACGTTTTTTATAAGAAAGCACTTTTAGTTAAATGCAAAACAAATAATGATTTACACCTTTATCTAATAATTAACTGTTAAAATTGATTAGGTACCTTACATTTTAAATATCTAAATTTTTAAAAGTAAATTAACTTAACCGACACCTGAGTCCCCGGGACTTCCTCCCGTAAAAGATGAACAATACGATCACCGTAGTGCTGTTTATAGATTTTAACAGTTAATTATTAGTTAAAGGTGTAAATCATTATTTGTTTTGCATTTAACTAGAAGTGCTTTCTTAAAAAAAAAGCATATACCTATAATTATAGGTATATGAAAAAACGTTTAAGCAGTCCGTCATAAAATTGTATCTGGGGAGGGGCGTTCGGGTTTACTCGAGTATCTACAAACAAAGAGAGATGGCTGCTGTAAAAATTAATTTATAAATGCGCCCGTCGTCTTTTATAAAATAATTTTTGATTCGCAGAAAATTATTTTATAAAAAAATAATTTTATAAATAAAAATTATTTTATAAAGAAATAATTTTATAAAAAAATTATTTTATAAAAAAATAATTTTATATAGAAATAATTTTATAAGAAAAAATTATTTTATAAAAAAATAATTTTATAAAGAAATAATTTTATAAAAAAAAATTATTTTATAAAAAAAAATTATTTAATAAAAAAATAATTTTATAAAAAAAAATTATTTTACAAAAAAAAATATTTTATAAATAAAAATTATTTTATAAAAAAATTATTTTATAAAGAAATAATTTTATAAAAAAATTATTTTATAAAAAAAAATTATTTTATAAAAAAATTATTTTATAAAAAAATTATTTTATAAAAAAATTATTTTATAAAAAAATAATTTTATAAAGAAATAATTTTATAAAAAAAATTATTTAATAAAAAAAAATTATTTTATAAAAAAAAATTATTTTATAAAAAAATAATTTTATAAAAAAAAATTATTTTATAAAAGACGACGGGTGCATTTATAAATTAATTTTTACTGCAGCCATCTCTATTTGTTTGTAACTCGAGTAAACCCGAGTGAACCCGAACGCCCCTCCCCAGATACAATTTTATGACGGACTGGGCTTTTGTTTAACGCAATTTGGGGAAACGATTGAAAATAATAATTTATTATTTTTATTAATTAATTAATTAATTTTTTCATCTACATTTATTTTGATTTTTAGTTTTTAACAAGAATTCTTTATGTTTAAACGTTTTTTCATATACCTATAATTATAGGTATATGCGTTTTTTATAAGAAAGCACTTCTAGTTAAATGCAAAACAAATAATGATTTACACCTTTAACTAATAATTAACTGTTAAAATCTATAAACAGCACTACGGTGATCGTATTGTTCATCTTTTACGGGAGGAAGGGAGAAAGGAGGAAGGCAATCTTTAAATTAGGCTTTAGGCGCCAAAAAAATTCGCATGCGAGTCCCGGGGACTCAGGTGTCGAATTAAAGGTTAAGTTAATTTACTTTTAAAAATTTAGATATTTAAAATGTAAGGTAATCAATTTTAACAGTTAATTATTAGATAAAGGTGTAAATCATTATTTGTTTTGCATTTAACTAAAAGTGCTTTCTTATAAAAAACGTTTAAACATAAAGAATTCTTGTTAAAAACTAAAAATCAAAATAAATGTAGATAAAAAAATTAATTAATCAATTAATAAAAATAATAAATTATTATTTTCAATCGTTTCCCCAAATTGCGTCAAACAAAAGCCGAGTCCGTCATAAAATTGTATCTGGGGAAGGGCGTTCGGGTTCACTCGGGTTTACTCGAGTGTCTACAAACAAAGAGAGATGGCTGCTGTAAAAATTAATTTATAAATGCGCCCGACGTCTTTTATAAAATAATTTTTTTTTATAAAATAATTTTTTTATAAAATAATTTTTTTTTATAAAATATTTTTTTTTATAAAATAATTTTTTTTATAAAATTATTTTTTTTTATAAAATAATTTTTTTTTATAAAATAATTTTTTTTATAAAATTATTTCTTTATAAAATAATTTTTTTATAAAATAACTTTTTTTTATAAAATAATTTTCTGCGAATCAAAAGTAATAATAATTTTATAAAGCATATAATTAATTATTTATAAAACAAAATAAGTTTATTTAGCACTTTTAATTTTGACACAAACGGCGCCTCATAGAAATTTTACAATATTAACATCAATCAATTTCTAAAATAATTACAATATAATGATTAATTTATAATAAAAATACTTATTAAACGATTTTGGTAAAAGCTTCCCACGTTCCATATACTGTTTCTTAGATAATACCTTTTTATAAATACTATAGAATTCAGCCTATAGGCTGAATGTGGGTTACAGCAGCGGATTTAGATATACAGTAATATCTGGGATTAGAATATATATTAACAAAAAATGATCCAGTTTATAATAAATTATTTATGATGTAGACTATTTCCATATATTTAAACTTTAATGGAATTTAGAATTGTCTATAAATATGAATATCACGTAAATTATTTACACATAAGATAAATAAATTAACTTAAGTTATAATTGTATTTTTAAAATTTTGTAAAATTTATACAATGCAAATAGTTTGTTGTTATAATTAACATATTATTCGTACATTTTAAATAAATATTTAAAAAATTTACTCGTGTAAAAGGACGATTTTACAAAAACTGCTAAACTGAAACGTCGTTATTAATTAACGAAATATTCTTTTGTGTATGTGTGACGTTTGTTGTAATTTCGGTTTTTTTTTTCTTTAAAAATATTACTTTAATTGGGACGGTTTCTTATCAATAGAACATATTTTTAAAAATATCGCATTTTAAAGAACTGGTATGCCCTTTTTTAAAGACAATTAAAAATTCATGCCCACTTTTCTACTCTAAATCTCTAAAAGTAATTCCAAAAAGAGGTTTTAAACAAATTTATTCCAAAATGCGTCAAACTGTGTAAAATGAATAATGACTTGCGAAACACATTAATCCATTTATGTGTGTAGTTTGCTTTCGGTGAGTATTGAATTTCAGTGATGATACCTTGATTTTTGTGTTTAAGTGTTAAAATTTAACCTGAAACTTAATATTTACGGCCGCAAACTCTGAAATTGATCGTGTATTAATTTCAGTTTGGTTTATTTTCTTTTATGGACCACTGTTTGTGCAAGTAAACACTTATTCATTAAAACCGGATTTACAAAAACAAGGGCCACCAATTGACCTATTGTTGATATCTAAATAATAACAATTTTTAAAACCTTTGTGTTTTTATTGGGTAGCTGTAGGTAGTAGGTACTTGTTTTAATAATAATTATTTGGTCAATAATTAACCTTACAGTTATTTTTTTGGTGGTTTAAAAATAAATGTTTGCCAATAAAACGATTAATATTATTAATTTAATACATGCACAATAATAATTTTGACACCAACATATGTAAATGGATCAACAATTATGTATTTGTTTGTAATATGTTAATTTAATTGCATCATAATTAGCTTTAATTGACAATAAAACTTATATTTTTGTCCACACCATTTAAAATTACTGCTTTTGATTTATTAAAAATGTCTTTTCACAATATTTTAACAAGTTTATTAATTAATCATCCATAATAGTAACTAATTTTTTGAGGTTAGGTTTTATCAAACTGTTGTGTCCAATTTTATTTGAACAAGACTTACTTCAATAAAATTTAAACAAGGTTGCAAATTAAAAAAAACTGTATCAGAAAATTATAAAGGTTGCTTAAGCTGAAAATTAATATTTTTTAGTGTGAGAGGAACATAAATGTAAAATGCAATTTTTTTTAAATTTTATACGTGTGTCTTTTTTAATAAATTGGTATTTAAACAAAATAGCCTATTCTTACAAAAGTCTTAATCATTATCAACAAATTTTTGCATTCTTTAAAATTTAACATATTCAATATAAACTTCCGTATTGCTTTCATATTTTAGATCTTAAAAAAAACAAAACATCATTGGTAAACTTTTTTTAGGAATTGCCTTTTTTACAACATGTAAAATATGACATTTTAAGTCAAGGCATGTAATAAATGTGTATTGAGTTATTACTTAACCTACTTTCTAAAAATCAGTCAAAAATGACTAGTTACTACAGTTATTAGTCAATTCCATATTGTATGAAAAATTGACTATATCTCAAAAACTTTTCTAACTTTTGACGACATTTTCGGATTCTGGGGACAATTTTATATGAAAATTGACTGTAAATGTTCGGGATACAATTTGATTTTGACGAAAATTATTAGTGGCTGCTTATTCGCTATGACAATTAGTCATTTTTGACTAATTCATTTTTAGAAAGTACCTACCTATGTATTATTTACACACTTGATTTTAAGTCAACGCATGTAATTCTCTATATATTTTTTACGTTTTTTGGTATGAAAGCATATGAGGATACAGAAAAAAACTTATAATCCTTGAAATAATAGCTATTTACAAATTATTTGTAATCGTGTTTCAGTATAAACATTTTTTACACACGTAATGTAATATTACTTTAAATATGATACTCTCTAAAAATAAATTAGTCAAAATTGACTAATTTAATAGTTATACCATGGTATCACAAAATTTAACAGCCAAAATTGTCCCCTGAATCCGAAAATACCGTCAAAAATTATGCAAGTGGAGCAATTTTTGAGATATAGTCAATTCCATATTAAATGCAAAATTGACTATATCTCAAAAACTGTTCAACTTTTTTAACTTTTGACGACATTTTCGTATTCAGGGGACAATTTTAAATTTTGCGATACCATGGTATTCCATGGTTAACCATGGTACAAGTGAAAAAGCAGCCACTAACTACTATTAAATTAGTCATTTTTGACTAATTCATTTTTAGAGAGTATGTAGGTACTTTTTATACACCGTGTTATTTTTACATATGTAATGTTATTTCACCCTAAATATGATATAATATATATTTATATATATATATATATATAATTATATGCATAATGTAAAATATACCTACATTGCTCGTTGTTTTACATTTGCATGTCATTTTTTCTTAATATTTTCTTGTTTGTTTAAAAGAGACAAGTCAGTATTACACCACCATATCAACGAACTTGTTGCACATTCACTGGGATACTGATTTTGACCTTGCACTCGAAGAAAATGAACAACTTGTAAAAGTGTAAAAGAATTGCAGTTTCTGTAAAAATGTTCAACAATATATGCTGTGCTAAAGTAAGTAATTTTTATAATCCAACCGATACACTGTTTAAAATATCTGTGGTGTAAGAAGTATTCCTAAAATGGTGTCAAAATCCAACACCAAGTGGTGTTAATATAACACCATGAATTATGGTTGAAAATGAACACCAAAACGGTGTTTATCTAAAAATATTTGAGAACTGCACCTAGACAGAAAAAAAGGAATAGTTCATTTAACTATATTGATTTAGTTCACCCATAAGTATTTATGTATTGTGGATCACGTGATGTTCTTAAATCTCGCCTCTGTTGACTTACATGAAGAATATATAAGCTCAGGTTGTCCTTTGCTTTGGTGTGACACTACAAGTTGTTCGATACTAGACCTTAAATAGGTGGACACAGCTGTCAATACTTGAAGTATTTTAAGTTAGTGGAACGAACTAAAAACATTATCTCTAGAGAGTTGAAGGTTCCATTTTCTGGGATAATACAACTGGTAATATACTAGTAATGCGTCAAGGAACTTCCTGTTTCCTTTTTTTTTCCTTTTTTCTGTGTAGTATGATTTAATTTGACCACAAACACATAATATTTAACACTGAAAAGGAGTTCAATTTACACCAGGTAAAATTTATTTTAATACTGTGTGAAAGTTAAATTTACACCATTTTAGTATTTGAATTTACACCATTTTAGTATTTGAATTTACACCGGACCAACGAACTCTATTTAACACCATTTTGGTTTGTATCGATATAGACCAAATATGGTGTTAATTTGGTGTTAAAATGGTCATGAAATTTTGAACAGTGTATATGCGTACCAGATTGGGTTCAATGTTCAAAAGGTCTCATTATGGGCAAATAGATAGATGCCAAAATTATTTAATAAACAGACGTCTGATGTATTTGACATTTTGACTTGTAACCTGTGGTACAAAGTAAAGAAAGGTTTACCGCTATTGTCGAAAAATAAAACGCAAAACAAACGCTTAAGCAAGCAAGTAAGTAATCCATCAACAATGAACTGAGTGCTTTTAGTCTTGACGTTTCAACAAAGACAATATTTAATGTTAATAAAGTAAACAAGTCAGATGTAACCTAGAGCGATACGCGGTCCCAATAATTCAAGAAGTTGATAAACGGCGGAATTTGCAAAACACACAGCGTAAAGAGCATCTCTTTTGCCGGATATTTAAACAATCTCTCGTTTACGAACATACCGGCTACTCCTGTGAATAACAGTTAGTCTGGGCATCTGAAGAATACGCGTCGCTACTGTTTAATATGACCATTTGATTAATTATATAACCGAGTTTATTAATGTCTTCGAGCCAACCTCTTTCACTACCGTTTATTACCGCGCTTTCCTTGGTATGTCTGTTATCTCACTCAATACATTTTATATGAACCGCATTATACCAGCTACATGCTATATGCTACATGCTACCAAAAATGTATTCTCTCAGACTCAGTCTTTATCTCGACATACATTTCTTTTAAATTCTCGTTTTATTACTCTATTATTTTTAAATTTTTTAGATGGGAAACTCATTTATACACTTCTAATAGTAGCTAGATGATACATATAATATGTATGTGAAATATTTTAAACCCGGTTTTAATATGTAACATATTAAAACCGGGTTTAAAATATTTCACAAGATATTATTTTAGTTTTGAATATGCGATGTGGAATGAGAAAATCTCCCGAAAAATCAATATTTTCTTATCAAAGCTCAGTTGCTTCGTGCTCTAATACAATCGATCCCATTTTGTATGACACAGTATGCCAGACAAATGGCCCCACAGCTTCGTTGAGTAGGGCGACTTCGAGATGTCCAGTTTTCGATAGCAGTTTTATACAAAGTTGATTTAATTTTATCAATTTTACGTTAAAGCCAAGAGTTACCTATATTTATACCATCCAGTTTGAGTACAAATTATCGGTTATTATTGTCGAATACCTTGGGCGGGCAGATTTATTAATTTAGGAAAAACCACAATCCACACAACAAGGTCTGTTTGATCTCGTAGTAAAAATACTAAAAATCACTGCAACACTGCACATCATACGATGGCGGCCATTTTTATTGTTTACAATTCTTGTGCTTTGGGTTTGTACAGATAAATAATCGTTTTAAACATTGTGTTTCTTACAAAGAGACCTCAAAGTGGTAAGAACAATCATTTTACTCCTCTTTTGTAAAAAATAAACCTTATTCTATCAAATGTCAATTTAAAGGTTAATTTGTGGGCTATAAAATAACCCTGAATTAACCTTTAAATTGACATTTGACAGCCCTGATAGAATAAGGTTTATTTTTTACGAAAGAGCAGTAAAATGATTGTTCTTACCACTTTGAGGTCTCTTTTAATGCTTGCAAGTCTCTCTGAAAGAAACACGCCATCGTATGATGTGCAGTGTTGCAGTGATTTTTATTATTTTTACTACGAGATCTAACAGACCTTGTTGTGTGGATTGTGGGAAAAACAATATTTTTTTAAAAACCTTATTAATGATAATTATTATTAATTATAATTAATGATAATTAAGTTGTAAAAATAAAAAAATATACAAATTCTTAAAGTATGAAAAAAGGGTGGTCCTGAAGACCACTATAGAAATGGCCATTACTTTGATCAATTTTGTGCCAGGCCTATAGGAATGTCCATTTCTTCATCTGCACTGTATGAAATGTTTCTATTGTCATCTTCTCTTCAATAACCTCTTGCTCTATTACTTCATTTTTTCTTTATCATCTGATTTATAATCGTTTTCGTTGTCATCTTCTTCATCTTCAATAACCTTTTCCTCTTAGTGCAATGTTTTCTTCTTCATCATTCATAATCGCTGGCATTGGATTCAATATCAGAAATAATTTATTTGATCAAAGTATTGTAAGCGTCCGCAGAAAGAACTTGAAAACTCAATCTGTTTTTAGTTTTTCAACAAACTTGCGTAATTTATTTGTAAGCAAAAGCAATATGAACAACCTCGGAGTAAACCTATTGGTATTAACACAAATTAAGATTATTATTATTATTAATATTAATAATAATAGTAATATTAATAGTAATTTTATTTTTAATACCAATATTTTAAGACCTAGTGAGTGAAATGTTGACACCAATTTTGGTCAATGTTTCTGCAAAAACATTAAATATGGTATGTTAGCTATAAAGAATAAATAAATTCATTTACCGCCCATTTCACGTTAAAAATAACAAAATTATTAACAATGTTAAGTAGCTGCGACAACAAGGCGCAAACTGTCATAATCCAATCTGAAGTACAGCGTTTCGCACGACAAAATTTAATTTTTTCTTTAGTAGAATAACGTAGTATAATGGGAGGTTACTCATAGATGGCACCAGGTCGCTAAGTTTATAAAAATTCAAAAAACGTGGTGTATATATAATTATAAATAAAATTTCTTTGAATTATTGTACTATAAATAAAATGATAAGTTTAAAAAATACTTAATAACAAAGCATTATTCCATCCGTTTATAAACATTGGAATCTCAGTAATAAATAAAAATAAATAGTTCATAAACAATCACATAAAAGTTATTTAAAGAATGTGTTCTTATTGAACCGTAACTTTTTGTTTACAAGTCGTTTAATATTTTACTTAACCTCTGCAAATCTATGGATAAACATTACAATTATGTAAAAATATTGTATGTCACGATAAAAAGCGCCCACAAATATAACCACAGGAGATAATCTATCGACCTCACTTATTAGACATAACAAGTGATTGTGGCTTAAAAATTGTTTATAAAAATATACCAACATAAAAATCGAAATAAATTGACAGGTTTTTAGTATACAAATAATAATTGCATATGCAGTTTTTGTGGAAAAAATTACTATCGAAATTATAAAGTACAAATGTCGATCAAAAGTCAAACTAATATCAAAGCCAAAGATTAATCACCGAACGCATTTTTACAATATAATTCTTCGAAGAAAATTTGGTTTTCCAAGAAATATTGATAAGTATTACAAATCTTGTCTACAGTTACATAGATCATTATAAATTTACGTCATCCAGATATCTCACGCGCCTGTCTGGTTTTTGATTTTGATTAGCCATCTATATTATTTTAAATTTCTTTTCTAACGTATATGGTCATAAACATATGGGTTAAAATTTTATGTGATATGAATTTACCTTTTTTAAAGCGGGAAGTCAATTTTTAGAGACTTTTTATTATACAAAAGTACCTTTTAAAACTTACATGTTTCAATGACTCTAAGTGGCCTTTTAGTCACGGGTTTTTAGTTTTAAGTTAGTTGACAGTTGTCAAATGTCATACAATTGTTAAAATAAAGTGCCCTTATTTTAAAATATTACTAAATGTAAAAATTATTTTTTTATCTCAACATTAAAGTGTTAAATAGTTTCTCGACGCCAATATATTAAAAGTTTACGTGAACAATTTAACTGAATTACGGGTGACGACTCTATCATAAAACATTTTCTTTACTTTCACTGTGAAAAATTGCTTCCATATCGGATTTCAAGGGATACATTTCGATTTACACATAAAAATTTACTTACTTTAAATTACTACACATTCCCGTTGGTTACTCTATTGTTTTATAGATGTCGCTCTATAAATTATATAATTTTTACATAAAAATAATAAGTATTTGTCGTAGAAAAAGTATAGTATACAACTCGTTTATACGTAAACTTTTCTAGACACTCAATTAAATACGTGTATGAAATGGCGTTTAACAAACTTGATACATAATATATTATAATATTTAGTTTATAAGCTAAAATCATTGGTTAAAGATACAAAATTAAACACAATTATTGACTTTAAAGTAAATGCCTGAAAATAAGCAGTTGTAAAATGTTGTTTTTATATTAAAAAAGTGAAATTTGTTTTTCATTCCATCTGAAAATTATATTAATTAATGGTTACAAAGTACAAAATTTCACACGCTCTATAAATGAGATTGTGTTGTTTATCAATGTTTTGATTTTTTAAAATTTTTTATGACTTACGATTTTTCTCTTACACTTATAAGTTTACAAATAATCAAACGATAATTATAACTTAGTTTTTTCTTGTTTTGATTAATTGAAACAATTAATCTTGATTTGTTTTGACATATTAACCACAAAACACATAACTATTAGTTGTGCGGTGTTGATGTATATTTGCTTGATTAACAAAATTAAAAAAAAATGAGTAGATTAAAACATGATGATTGCATAAAACGGGCTAGTGCCCTTTGCCAAGTGACAGTGAAGTTTAACCTCTATTAAACATTTTTTGGCTAAATACGCAAGTAATAATACCTAATTATTATGCAGATTTAGAATTTTTCAGTTCGGATATTATTCATCCAGCAGGAATGATGATTTTTGAAATTGGTACTCCTAAAAATTGGATCTTGAATATCACAATTTAGTCTCTTTTTCTTTAAACATAACTAAAAGTATTACTTTTCCTCTTTAAAATCCTTTTAATTTTTTTTTCATGTCTAGATGCCTCTGAGAAACCATTAAAATTTATAATGGATACCAATTTCCGGGGAAAGAGGATAAAGGATACCAAAAAAAGGATTTTGGGGAAAAATAGAGTAACGAGTTTTGTAAATAAAGTTACCTTGAAATGTAATGTAATAAATGTTAAATAGTTTTTTCCACTTTTGGGTTTGAATTTATCGAAACCCGATGGAGCAGTTATGAGATCGACTTCGGATTTATCACGTCAAAAAACTGTAAAAATATGGTCTGGTTTCTGTTTTAAGATTTCGTAGACCTGTGTAATTATTTATAAGACTTTGTAGATCATTGATATAAAAAATTCAAAAACTGAGTATAGTTAGAATTATCCTTAAACAGGACAAATTTATTAGTACGATTTATATTAGGATATTTTTTACTTTTTGATACACTTATTTAAATGCAAAATGAAATACTAAAATTTAATTTACTTTAATTGTAATGTCATCTTTTCTGCAAAAAACGAGAAGTCCTGGAAGAGAGCAATAAAGTATAAAACAATATTAATGCAGGAGCTAATTTTTATTATCTCCTTGGCTGACTACCATTAAGAAAACCGAATACTTTTAAACATGAAAAGAGGAATGAATACTTAAATCCTTTAAACTCACTATTTATTTTTATGAATTGTAAATATTTTTATGTTATATAGGTATTACCAATTTGTAGTTTGGTTAACCACTATATTATTAACAAATGCCTATTGAAGTTTGTTACAAAAAACCATTGACCTAAATTTCCTAAAGGTAAAAATCAATTTTGCGATGATGATGATGATGATGTTACAATAACACGATTCTCGGCTAGGTACATAATAAAGTTTTAAACGTCACGTCGATCGTCGAGCAGAAAACGTCGAGCGTCACGTCTATGCAGCAATAGCAATGGAATATTGCGGCAGGTCTGGGACCTGCGAAACTAAATTACATAAGAAAATCAATTAGTTCGTAGCGAGTTTTCCACGTCGTCGCCGTCTTCTTCGTCGGAGGACCGCGTGCAGCAGAAGAGAGCGTTCTTAGCCGCCCGGACCCCGGACTAATGGTCACGACTCGACCATTTACCTCCGGCCGAGAGACTTATCGCCGGATAAATTGCAGCCGTTCGAATTTTCATGTCAGCACACAATAGATTTAAGATACAGGCTGTCTGTGTGAGGTATATCGACAGTTGTATGATCGGCGGGTGCCCCATGTCCATACATCAAATCCTCTGATTGATCGCTACATTGTCGACACCGCTCGCCTTTCTTGCCCTCCGTGCCTCGTTTCCTTGTTACACTTTCTCTTCTACATTGTCTCCATTTTTAGCGCCAGTTGCAGTGGCGGAACACATACCTCTTATGCGTCCAGACCCTTAAATCATCTTTTAATGAAGGTAACACCAAATGGGTTTCCTTATCTCAAGTCCAATTCCTCACATGTTATAACTAGGGTTGGGAAAATTTCACTTTTTGCTTGTACTTGAAATTTCACTTGATATTTTCATGATATTTATAAAATTTATTAAAATTTCCTAAATTTCTGAAATTTCATGAAAATTATGAAATTTATTGAAACTTTCAATAAATCTTTAAGTGTAATATATTAATATTGAAATAAGCTCGGGGACCATGGCAAATTGCCTCTGTGGGCCCCTGCACCAACAATATAAATAGTAAATACCTATGATTACCACAAATTTCTTGAGATTTCCTTTTAAAATATTTTTAAAATTACTAAAACTAAAAGAGATATAGCACTTTTTGGTAAGCTAATGAGATTGTGCTACTTTCATTGTTTTATATTTATATATATGTTTATTATTTTTAAATATATTACTGAAATTTTACGAAAATTGAAGAAACTGCATCAAAATTTTATGAGCCAAAGGCATTTTTTATCAGTTTTCCGATGCATTGATACACCGAAAAAAATAATGTAGTTGAGTTAACATTTGCCTAAATGTCATTTTTAAAAATGTTGTTTCAACAAAAAACCTATTGGATTAATCTATATTTTGGTGTTAAAGCAAAAGTCAGAGTTTGTCAAAGTTTATTTGTTCATTTGACAGTTTAAATATTAATTTAACATAAACTAATATTTTGAATTAAAATGTTTATCGTACTTTGATTTAATAGCTGGAATTTGTTGAATCAACTACTGAAATTTTTAGGATTACCTAAAAAAACTATTAAATTAACGTTTAGTTGCTCTTTAATCCAAAACTTTAAATTTGTTCATTTAACAAATTTAAAATGTTACTTTAAAATTTAAAATGTAAAATTTGCATTCATAAAATTGCCGAGAATGGCGCTTCGAACACTCACGCCACGTCATTAGACAATGACGTTTTCTTACATCTCGCCTTAGTTGGCTTACGATTAGGTGTATATAAGATCAGATATCTGTTTGTTTAAGGTGTGTTCCACAGTAGAACTTTCACTACACCATATTGGCCGACACTGTTAAGACCCTCAATACAGGGCGAAACAGTCTGTCGGTATTTGAAGTAGGTGGAACACATGATACAAAGATGTATCATGGGTGGAACACGCTCAAAACAAAAAGTCTGGGCGAGGTGAAGGTTCAATTCTTTCTATTTATATATAATAATATATTATTTCCATAATTTTGTTTTGGATACCAACCTTTAAAGAATTTTACATTTTCAGAATGTTAATTTAACATTTTATTGGTGTTAAGTGAATATGCTAAAAAGGTTACCTGGACATTTCAAGAAATTTACCTTAACACCCTAAGAATGTTAAATTAACCAAATTAGCAGATTAGAACAAATATTCTTATTTTGTTCATTTGACTGTTATTTGTTGTTCAATTAAACAATACAATTTGACATTTTTAGATGGTTAAGTAAACGTGCAAAAACCATTGCTTGTATTTAAAGTGCATAAAGAGTTGAATTAATATTTTTTTTGTTGTTTCAACAGCTTATTTTTTTCAGTGTAGCAAAAGTAAAAGTTTAAGTTAATCATGACTTTTAAAAAAATTTTAAAGTCTGATTTAATTTTCAAATTAAATTGTTAACTGAATCAAATTAATTTATGCATATAAGTAACAATAATTACTTAGTGTATTCAAATCCAAGCCGAACTAAACAAAAACGCCCAGACGCTTGATAACTCGTTCTTATTGGTCGATTCGGAATCTGTTGTAAATTATTATTAAAGGTCCCAGGGGAGGCCGCATGTGAAATTTATGCGAAATTTTCAGTAAATTGCGAAACTTTCAATGAAATTTCTGAAACTTTCACAGGCAATGTTGAAATTTTCGGATTGAAAATTTCATTTGAAGTTTTTGAAAATTTCAATTTTCCAACTAAATGAAATATTTCAAGTTTGAAACTTTCAAAGTTGAAATTTTCATTTGAAAATTGCAACTGTCCCAACCCTAGTTATAACATTGACATGTTAGATAATAATAATAATAATAATAATAATATTTAAAAGATCAAATATCCATCGCAGCAAGTTTATTATACATCAAAATGCAAATGTTATATAAAAAAACAGGGTGGTAAAATCATTCAAAACTTTGAAGCAACCTTTCAAAAACTCCTTGACCTTATTATTTTACACGAAAGTAAAACACTACGGCGGTAACATTGCGGCACTAAAATAATAATCAGTATACTACTTAAATCCATGTACATTATCCCACACAACTAAAAAAGAACATGTCATTTTTGAAAATGTAAAGAAAACCAAAGTGCATGCAAAAGGATTTATATAAAAAAGGTAATATAAATTTTGAAGAACTATCAACTGAGATTTAAAACAAAGTGGTTATGTTTATTTAGTAGTTCATGTCACCGTTTATTATAATAATTATCGCAGCGCCACCTGAATTTTGTTTCCATAGTGCACTCCATGGAGTCACTTTTTTGTTGAATTTCTAATACCGAAAATACATTTTAGCTGTACCTACCTACATTAATTCTAAAACGGTTTTTAATATTTTACTTCAATTTTTCAATTTCTTTTTTTTTGCCAAAATGCGCATCTATGTTTGTATACAGGGTTCACCCTACTTCTATGGCTTTTTTATTTAAAAAACTCCAAGGTTAGTTAAATTAAAGATAAATTGTGTAATTACAACAGTTCTCAAAATGTTTGATAAAAGCTTAATACTTTTCCTGTGAATTAAAAAAAAATAAGTTTTACACGTTTCTTTAATTTCTTTGCTAGTATATTTTGAGTTTTTGTGTTACAATCACCATATTTTATTTTTATAATGGCTACCATAACTTATACATCGTTTGATTTCTTGAGTTTTTTTCTTATCATGTAAAATTCCAATATGGCGACCATAGGAAAAACAAAAGATGGTGGTAACTTAAAACAAAGTTAAAAACTTCAAATTGGATGAAAATGTAGATAAACTAACTACCTACATTAATTCTTTACATGTGAGGGATAACGGATTTATAGTTTTAACAGGTTTTCAGTCTTTCTTTTCAAATTATTTGAGAACTGATGATTTTTTCCAATTTTTTAATGCAATTTTAATGAATTTAATAATTATTTACGCAACTTTTCTATAGTTTAACTGACCTTGTAGCTCTTAAAAAAGATTCCCATACGTAGAAGGATACGTGCACCCTGTCCATACTCCTTTGTAAAGAAGGGAAATGAATTATACTCTTACTAGTAAGGGGACATCCATTAATTACGTAAGGCATTTTTCTGATAATTTGGACCACCCTCATCCTTGGTGAGATTTGGTGAAATGTGGTAGCCCCCCTAACCCTCACGTGAGATTTTAGCCATTAAACTTTCTTTGCGTACAACATATAAAAAAATGTTTTTTTTTAAATTTGAATTATAATACCTACATATTTTTTAACCTCAAAAGATGCATGAGATTTTTAAGGAGCCCCTCCCCCTCCCTTAAAATGAGATTTGGTGAGATATTGCTGGACCCCTCCCCCCATTTTTGTCTCACCTAATAGCAAAAGTATTGTAATTAATTTAAAAAAAGTACATGTTTTTTTAATAAAATATATTTCTTAACAAAAATTAATATAATATATAAAACTAATATTTGAAAATTAATGATAAAAATAATAATAGGATAATTTGGTCAAAATTTGATAAAGGCCTATTTTTCTTGTCTTACATTATTTAATATTTCAAAATACTCATTTGCTAAAAAATTCCAATAAAATATCAATAATTTATAGTAAGTCTTAAAAATGCATTTTTTTAGATATTATCCATGAGGAAGAGATTTGCGTCTCGAGTCGTCAGACGAGGGACTCAAATCATCAGAGTGAATAATGCGCGTAATCTCGAGTGTAATATTATACTTTATCTACTCCAATAAGTAGATTTTCAAAAATAAATAAATAGAATCTAATATTTGTCAAATGGTAAACCTTACTTTTTACTAATTATAAATGTTATTATATTCGCCTCCTCCCAATAAAACCCGATTGGTTTAAATCACAACGTGAATAATGAGTTCATTATTCCCGTTGTTAGGCTGGGAATTTATGTTTATTATTATTCACGAAAAAAAAACCAATATTATGCAATAGTAGTAGATAAATTTATTTTATTAACTTACTACAACCAACAATCTACTATTGTACTAATCTCTCGTACAAATCGATCACAGCAAGCAATAGTTTCATATTATTACTACCCAAGCAACACAAAATCGTCTAATAGACGTTTAATATTTGTCTATACCAATGGTATATCATTGGTTTATTGTCTACCTCTAATATAGGTTAAAATGTCCGCCTAATATAGGTTGATGCATATTATAGCAATATCCATATTTTAAACGTCTACACTATACGTTTATTTATAATACAAACTTGACAATTAAATATCTGTTTTTTATAAAGGTTACATTTTAATATATAATATACCAAAATTGAACGTTTATCAAAAACTTCTAAAAGCCATAAACGATATACGTTAATATTGAATATTATTTTAAGGTGAAATTTTTTACATAACATTATTGTTAAGGCCGCGGCTCTGCTAATCTGGAAAAAGAAAATAAAAACAAAAGTTTTTATATTTGAATGATTTTTTAATATTTTTAGCTCCATTTTCATTAAATTAAAATCGTAAAACCATGCATGGTTTTACGGTTATCAATGCATTGATAATTAAAATTACAGTAAAATTTACTATATTTATTCTTTGCATTTAATTTAAGTGCGGCATATTCTTTCCAGATTTGCAAAAACTTACCTAAGTGTAGTAGAAACTCCAAGGTAAAAAAAAAGTTTAAAAAGAAACTGAGCAGATGACAAACGAATATATTTTCATAAATAATTATTTATTATTTTAAAATAACTAATTAAACAAATGTTAAGTTTTAACATCATTGAATCATTGCTTTGATAATTTGAGCCAATCTTGACAGGCTTGTCCTATGGCTTTGTCAGTTATTTCCCTGGACTTGATCTTTTCCTTGAAAGGACAGTTTCACTGCCTCTGTAAAACAGTAAAAAACAATGTTACTAAAAAGTGCGACTGTTTACGTATATTTTAAATAACTTTTAACTTTTTATTCTGTGGTAAAATAAAAATATAATAAATAATAAAAAACACAATTCGTGTTTTTAAGTGGTTATAATGTAGGTACGTTTATAAATAATATACCATAAACCAATAATAGATCTTTAAGAAATAAAAAATATTGATTATTTTAAAAATTCTAAAGTGATGTTAACCTAATCCAAAAATAAACCATCTAATTTAATGCAAAACGAATATGTCGCATGGTTAAAACTTCTGCAAAGGTTACGGATTTTTGCCGGCTTCGTCAAATAAAAACACCCATTATTAGTTATTTGGTGCAAATTAAGTAATCTGAAATTTCAATTAAAGTAGGTATACTTACTTTATTAGCTGTATTCCCACCAAACAATACAATAAATTAATCGCTATCCACTCACAGTAAACAGTAAACATAACTTATACGGCAGCCATTATCAACACAGGACACATGTGACCGGTAACGGCAAAACGAAGCGTCTAGAAGGAATGATCACGTGACACGCGCCTATTGGTTTAAACAATCGTCTTAGGTACGAGTAATACCGAAACAGTGCGAACCATGAACATATGTATACAAGTATTATGAAAACTGAAGTTCAGTTACTGAACCACGTAGAAAATTATTGGTACCTATAAGTAACGTTTATTTTTAGGAAAACGATAGACAACTTTATTTTTATTTAGGTACAAAATCAAATATCCAGCTAATACTATATGACATAAACATTGTTTCTATCGCTAACAAATTTGTTAGCGGTGATAAATACATTTAAATATTACTTGGCTTACAACAACAACACAATTTATAGTCGTAGATTTCTCGTATTTTTAGACGTTGAGCTTACATAAAAGTATATATATAAAAAAACGTTTACAAAACACTTGAATGTAAACAAATTTGATAAGGGTAAATAATTCCAAATTCTTATTTATATATAAACATGCTTTATAGTTGTTTTTATAATATATATATAGATTGGGTGATTAATATAAATTTATATATTAAATTGATAATTTTATGATTTTAAAATAGTATATCAAGTACGTAGAATATACGACTGAAATATGTACGTTTATAAAAAACGCTTAATATATGTTAAATAATTATACCAAAACCAAAAATATACGATTAAATGGTTTATTATACGTTTATTAAACGATTATGCAAATGAGTGTGTTGCTTGGGTAGATACATTATTTTAGAATTAAAGGTTATACTTATATCTATACATATCGTATTGTTAATACATTAACATATAATTAATACAATAATACATACACATAGAATATATGGGTCAGAATTTCTCAAACGGGCCACCTGAATTAGGTCAAAATTAGTTTTTGATTGTAGATACATTTTTTCGATAGTATTTTACATCACTAACACAAATCCTAAAGGATTTTGTAAAAAAAAAATTTTCAATTGACATATTCATGATATTAAAAGTAAAAGTTTTTAGTAATTAAAAAATAAAAAAAAATCATTATGGCTAAACTAATTATCCGATTCCAACGATTTAACTAGCGTTGGAATCTTGTTTTGACATAGATTCTTTGTTATTTTTTTCAATTGTACAATTTTCATTTAGGTCGATTTTTTTTGTTTTTTTTATAACAAATTCGGAAATAATTGGCTTCTGCGCCAGCTATCGACTCGAAAAAAAAAAACACATATACTCCAATCATTTTTCGAAATTATGCTGCTGAGAAAAAAAATGGCCCGCAGGTTCCAGACCACCGTAAGCCGTCGCGTCACAAGCGCGTACAGCGTACACGGTTCGGAGCGTGAGCTGACACCGCGCGCGGCCACAAAAGGACGAATAACTTTTTGTCAAACTGCGGGCCATTTTTTTTCTCAGCAGCATAATTTCGAGAAATGATTGGAGTATATGTGTTTTTTTTCTCGAGTCGATAGCTGGCGCAGAAGGCAATTATTTCCGAATTTGGTATAAAAAAAACAAAAAAAAATCGACCTAAATGAAAATAGGACAATTGAAAAAAATAACAAAGAATCTATGTCAAAACAAGATTCCAACGCTGGTTATATCGTTGGAATCGGATAATTAGTTCAGCCATAATGAATTTTTTTATTTTTTAATTATTAAAAACTTTGACTTTTAATATCATGAATATGTCAATTGAAAATTTTTTTTTTACAAAATCCTTTAGGATTTGTGTTAGTGATGTAAAATACTATCAAAAAAATATATCTACAAACAAAAACTAATTTTGACCTAATTCAGGTGGCCCGTTTGAGAAATTCTGACCCATATATAATTTCTACTATGTTAAAATTCATATTTAAAATTGTATCAAACCAAAGCTTAGTTTTTCCAAATACATAATTTTGTCATTTTGGTAACGCATTAAGGTAATTCTTTTTTTTGTTTGGATTAAAAAATATGTATATACATATATGTCATACGTTATTTACATACGATTATAAAAATTATAAAAGATTATAGTATTTTACACAGAAATTTTAGGGTTATTTACATAATAACGTTAATAATTACGGTCGTTTATATTTTACTCGACATTTTAACCGAAAAAGCGGTCAAACTAAATATTTATTAAATTATTTTTTTCTTACCGACATATATTTAAAAAAAATATTGGTTGTATTTTAAAATTATTTTTACTTTGAATATACATCATTTGAGATTTAAAAAAAGTTTTTGCTTGATTTCTGCACCTACCTAAAACCTCTACTTTATTAAACTATTTTTAAAATATATTTTTACCGAAAGTATTTTAATGTTAACCTGAGAATTTACAAAATTGTATATATATATATATATATATATATATATACTATAGTAGACCAAAATCTTGTTAATATATTTTAAAACAAACACTAAATTGATACAACCGGTTTTCCATGGGTCATTGTCACTTTAAAATTAGGATTTAATTTATTGATTTAATTTACCAAATTAATGCTACTAGTATATTAAAAAGAAATATAAAAACTTTACTAAACGAATGTAAAAGTTTTTATTTATTTAATTATACATTAATAGTAAAAAAATATGCAACAGATAGTTTTCTATGGGTAGTAAAGTACTTAAGCATTTAAACACATTCAATATAAACTCTTCGCATAAAACTAAAAATCGTTATAAACCTTTTAAATCCATAAACAGTAAAATGTTAATAGCATTAGTTTATCAAGCCATTTATTGTCACTTTCGACTAGATAGGTAGTGGTTGTAAAATAGCGATGTAGATGCCTGCTTTAATATCTTTAATATGCATGAGCTACCAGTTGCAATTATATGACAGTTATGTAAGTGTTTATAATTAAACATTTTATTCCAGTCAAGTGCAAATTCTCAATTAGATTTTGATAAAACTAATTTAACGGTTAAAGATAAACCCAATGCTATTCAAGGTTTATTCGCGAAAATATTGAACTTTGTATTCAACTCTCATAAAGAGTAAAATTTAAAAACAAAATGTCCTGTGTCTAAAAAATAATTATTATTTAATTTATTTACCTTAAGAACTATTTTTATCAAAGACATATTAAAATATTGGACAAGCCTGTTCTTTATTGTAGTAAACTGTAAAATATGTGAACCAAAATGTCATTCTCAATTTGTTAAGTTTGTTTTGTGTTTTTGCTTTTAAAAGAATTTTAGACGTAGCGAATTTTAGACGACGCGTCGGTTTCAATATAAAAATATAAAATGTGGTGGTTGTTCTGCATTTTTTTGTAGGGCATCGACCACTTTTGATTTGGCCGAAACTTTTTTATTAATTTAGCCCATCAAGAACTTTTTAAATAAAAAAAAAATTTGCCCAATCAAAAAAAAGTTTTTTAAAAACTTATGAATTTAAAAAAATACCTCTTATTTTTCAAATACCTTTTTCAAATACCTTTTTCAAAAATTTACTTATCTGGACGGTTTTTTTTAAATAAACTTTTAAAAAAATATAGAAAAAAATATTCAGACCGATCTTAAAAGTTTTTTTTTTATTTCCCAATGATTGACATTTAAATCTAATTTTTATCAAAAACTTTGACATTTTCAGCAAATTATCTGAAATTTTTAAAGTGTTTTTTTATTTTCTATATTTTTACATTAGAAAAAAAATAACTTAGCTTTTTTCTTATAATAACACTCTGGGTATTTTTGAGGATTTAGATAGAATCTCAAAGTATGAAAAAGTGGTAATTATGCAAAAAATTTCAATGTTTGTCAAAAAAGTAAGAACAAAATAAAAGATGGTTCTTAATATTTCTATTGTATTTTTTTTAAACTCCATTTAAATATATAAGAGTTACGAGTTACGTAAACTCTACTCTCTAAAAATGAATTAGTCAAAAATGATAATTACTACAGTTATTAGTGGCTGCTTTTTCACTTGTACCATGATTAACCATGGAATACCATGGTATCACAAAATTTAACAGCCAATTCCTATAGCCACAAATAACTATTAAATTAGTCATTTTTGACTAATTTATTTTTGGAGAGTATACTTTTTCTAATTTTATTAAAAAATTTAGTACAATTTTGTGTAATTACCATAATCACAAATCCGATGACAAACGTCAGTATCAATTTATTTTTAGGAAAATAATGAACCACCGTATAATCGCCATGGTAATGATAAATACTACCGTGGAGAAAATTAAAATCTCGTCGACTCATTAGACATGTTACTGCAGTAACCGTGAAGAAAGAGAACAATTTTCTCCACATTTTCTTAAGGAAAAAGTCATAGGAACTGTACAAACTCTTTAATATGATTAAAAAAAAATAAAAAAAATTATGATTTCATAAAATGATTCTTTTGTTAATGTTTGTACCTAATCCAGACCCAAAAGAGTTAGGGCGCGTTACCGAAATGACGACCTAAACTTTAAAATTATATTAAATAAAAAAAGACATTTTAGCTTCTTATAATTTTATACAAAAACAAAATTTTATTTAAAAAAAATAAAACTAAAATTTAGTTTTTAAAATGTACTGTTGATTAATTAATATATTTAATAAAAACTCTTAAAATAATAAATAAATTAATCGGATTACTTGAGACCCTCAATGTACATATGTACATAGATTTCCATATGATAAATGAACGTATTTATTTAACATCGTTATTTATTTCATACACATTTTTAAGAGTAAAAATAAATAACTTACTTTCAGAGCCCCCTAAATCAACTTTATGTATCGAATCGCTTTGATATAAATTTTATTTATACCATTTTTATCAATTCTTGGTGTGTTACCAAGTCGCACCTGCGTAAAGATATTAAAATGATCTATATTTCCACCTTGGTATTTATTTTTGTCTTAAGATATTTTATGATGGTTAAATAAGTTTTATTAATTGCGCTCAGCATCTGCAAAGTAGAAGTCGATACAAAAATTTTAAGATTAATTTTAGGATTACTCTTCGTATCGGTTTTATTGCAATGTCCTTTGTCAATATTAACACTCAATATAAATTTTAATCGTATAACGTATGAGCTAATAAATTTGTTTAAGTAGCATGTTTTAATTTTTATTTATTGTTTTAGTTAATAACTTTTAAATTATGACATAATTAACATATAAGTATTATTCATATAAACTAAAGTATTTTTACTTTAATCTAATGTGTTGAGTATAAAATTTAATTAAAACTACAATATGCCTAAATGAGTTAAGTTTAAGTTTTCTTTAAATTTTTTGATTTGTGTATTTTGTACAAACAATATAGTCTTTCAAATTTGGCGAGTGCCTTGCAACTTGCAAGTTGCAAGACCGAATTTTTGCTTATGACTTCCAATATTTAGTTATATAAGGGTTAACATAATATTCATAAAATTCATAAAAATCTATCGGATTTATCGGATACTATTGTACCATGGTTAACCATGGAATACCATGGTATCCTAAAATTTAACAGCCAATTCTTATGTAAAATTATCCCCTGAATCCGAAAAAAAGTGGAGCAGTTTTTGAGATATAGTCAATTCCATATTAAATGGAAAATTGACTATATCTCAGAAACTGTTCTACTTTTTTAACTTTTGACGACATTTTCGGATTCAGGGAACAATTTTACATAAGAATTGGCTGTTACAATTTAGGATACCATAGTATTCCATGGTTAACCATGGTACAATAGTACACTAATAATCATTTTTGACTAATTCATTTTTAAAAAGCATATAAATCGATCGAAATAAATGGAAATTCAATGGTGCAAAATGACATGACATGACACTAAGTGACCTTTTAAATACACATTGACAAGTTGTGGCTTTATGGCGCTTTAGTCACGGGCTGAAATTAGTTTTAAGTTAGTTGACAGTTTTCAAATGTCATACAATCGTTAAAATAAAGTGCCTTTTTTGTAAAATAATAACAAATGTGAAAATTATTTTAGTATCTCAATACAAAAATACAAAAGTATTAAATAGTTTCTCAACGCCAATATTTGAAAAGTTTATATGAACATTGTACTGACCTTTTAGGTAATTTCGCCGGCAGTAAACTATAACTTAAATTCGGGCACGGACTCCACTGAAAAGTCCTCATAAAACATTTTCTTTACTTTCACTGTGAAATCTGTCAATTTTTAAGAAAAACATTTCGATTTATAACCTTTATAATCTGTGTTTATAAAATAGAAAAATATGACATTTGACGGTGACACGCAGATTCCCCTATTGTTTCGTAGATGGCGCTCTGTACAAATGTTTGATTTAAATCATTTTAAGATAATAATAAGTATTTGTCGTAGAAAAAGTATAGTATGCACCTCGTTTATAAACTTTTCTATACACTCATTAATTTAAGCACTCGCTCGCAAGCTCGCTCGTGCCTAAATTAAATTCGTGGATAAAATGGCGTTTATCAAACTTGATACATAATATACTATTTTATACAGGTTGTTGATAAATCAATAATTATAAATAAATTAAAAAATATATATATTTGTTTAAATTTGAACGAAATTACCCCCTACGTAAATTTCTTACCAGCAGGATTACTTAAAAAAAATTAGGTTACAATATTCGTCTAGTAATCTCAAGAGATGTTAATTTAGAAATTGTGGTCAGTTTTTATTGTTTTATTCTCTGTTTTAGCTGTAAGCATTCGATTAAAAGCGGCTTATTTATTAAAATTTGTGGGCGTTCTTGTGTCGGATTAACAGCCACATCTGTATTACATTTTATTCGGTAAAAATTTTATTAAAACGTCTTTAGAAAAGTCATTTAAATAAAGCATAAATATGCAAAGTAAGCCGGCCAAAAAGTTTACAGTCGAGCGAAACGTCAAAATAAATTAAGTCTACATAAGTGAAATTATGAATTTCTCAAAATAACCTTCACCGTAATCGGTTGGTTTTGCTTGCAGTAGGCTGTAAATATACGAGGTCTTAATCTAGACCAGATTCGATAACCGGAGGCGTACATGATCAAAGGACGTCTTGACAATTTTATATCTATCGTAGATTAGTTTGAATATTAAGCAAACTAACTTTAACATTTATATGTAGATGCTTTCCTGATACAATTTTATCTGATCACGATGACAATCTTACATATCTGACATATAATTGATCTATTTCAGCACGAATTAGTTTCCAAATAAAAAAACTTTGACATTCCTTGATGGCCATAATTATGGTCTCGTGAAGAT
The DNA here is from genome assembly GCA_921294245.1 of Brassicogethes aeneus. Lineage (NCBI taxonomy): Eukaryota > Metazoa > Arthropoda > Insecta > Coleoptera > Nitidulidae > Brassicogethes > Brassicogethes aeneus. Next base: position 80,704,997 of record OV121132.1, on the reverse strand, counting down.
TGTTACATATTTTCAACAGATTACTTACTTTTCTGGATTAAAGTTTGCAAACATTAAAATGCTTTTATAATAGACCATAACATGTTAAATTGTTGTATTAAAAATTGCTGACATTTAGATTTTTTTAAATTCCACACTTGATCTGCGTATCCTTGAGAGAACAGTGAACTAAATGTGATCAATTTATTAGCGGTGTCACTAAAAAAATAAAATAAATAAAAATTGCTCTGAATTCCAAAATGTCAGAAATATTAATTAAAATTTATATTGTAAAAATATAAACTGAAGCTATTTGAAAGTAAAGTTTTTTAGAATGGATGGTTGTAAATGGTTATTGAAATAATCTTTTTTATAAATGAAATAGAAAAATGGAAAAATTAATACAAATTAATATAGACTAAGCGGTAACAATTCTTAAGAACTGTTTTGCTAGCTATAACGTAGTGTAAAATAAATTAATAAAGAAATAAATAAATAAATAAAATATTCAATCAATATAAAACCATATAGGTATATGAATATACCGAATATTCTGAACGTTTTAAATTAAGAAATTACGTCCGTTATGGGCCGGTACCTCCATAGGGGCGGCCGTAGGAAAAAAATTTATAGGAACTTGTCATATTATTTTTATGTGTTATATCTAAATCCGGAGATTGTCCACATATTCTGGGACACTCTGTATATTAGGGTGCTTCCAAAAATAAAATTTAATTTTTTTTTCGCTCTTACCCTCTCAAATGTTTCTATTTAATATAAAAAAAAGTCCTCACCAAATATAGGCGTTCCAGCTTAACTCTAAGAGGTCGCTGTTTTTATTTTAGTTTCCCATATAATTAACATAATATGTTATGCAAAATAATTTTATGTTTGGAATTTTATACCTCTGTATCAAAGTAACTTATGGCAATGATCATAGCAGTTTTTTAAATAAAATGTAACGCTCTACAAAAAATGTCTCTTATTATTTTTCGATAAATTGATTTCTTCTAGAGTTATTCGAGGTCAAAGTTTGATTAACATCAAATTTTCTGGTTTTTTAAATTTTATAGTACAATTAGCAGACGGGATGTGAAAGGGGGTAAAACAAGGCAGGGGGGGCAAAATGGGGTGCCAAAAAAATTTCGTAAAAATTTATTTTTAGATTGTTTTTTTTTGGTTTCTAAATTATTTGAAAATATATTAACTCACAAGTTCACGCTTTTAATCGAAAATAATTATTCTGAGCCTGTAGAGCGAGAATAATAATAATAATAATAATAATAATTAAAACATTTATTGCATTATAAAATAAGGATGGTACAATTTTGGAAAACTTTTCATATGCTCATTTTTTGGGTACCCCATTTTGACCCCCATCCGCTGCCTTGTTTTGCCCCCTTTTACCTGCCGTCTGCTAATTGCACCATAAAATTAAAAAAAAAAACAGATTATACTGTAAAACGTCAGGATCACACTGACATGTTAATTTTGATTGTTTTAGATAAAATATATATTCAAAATTATACTATTTTTTTAAAGAAATCTAATGGTCAATGGGATCTAGTTTTATTTGTATGACTTGTTTCCTTGAAGTTCTTGAAGTAGAAGCTGAAAAAACTATAAAAAAACGTTGTAGAATTGCATGCTGAAAAGTGGACCCATAAATAATTAAAAAACATCGAGTACGTATTCCAAATATGTCGAAACGATTAAAAAGAAGAAAATATGTAATAAATAAGCTTTGGTTGCGCTTGACCACACTAAGCACCCATTGAATACCACATACGCTGTCAATAGTCAATGGGATAAAACTATCAGGGCCATAAAGGAAAAACCCCGCCGGTTATAAAATACATACTATTATAGACGTGCATAATGTCAAGGAGCACTGTGATTGTCTTAAATGGAATGTATGGAGATCAAATGTAAAAAATCAATTCAATGTAGCTTTATGCTATGTATGAATGCTACCAGATTATTTTAAATATCTGATATCTACAATCAAACTATAAAAAAGATTGCAATATTGAAGGATTGCGCTTCAAAATCTGCAATATTTTATTATTTTGAATAAACATTTAATAATATACAAATATATAAAATATTTTTTATTTATTTTATTAGGATATAGTAAACATAAAGGGCTTTCCATTTGAAATAAAAAAATATTATTAATTTTAATTTTCTCATTATCAAAGTTTAAGATTGTTGGACGCCATTTAACAGGTACTTTTTTAAAGTACTCAATCTTAAGTTTTTACATAAATTGGGAGGAGTCTTTGCCATTTTGTACGCATAATTTAGACAAATATATATTTTATATACTACTTGGTATTTTAACACTAATAAACTATTCTATTCTATTTTATTCTATTTTAGTTTAAATAAACCTCTGCCATTTTTTGGGTAGTCTTAAAGAAAAACAAAATTAAGTGATTTTTACGTTACACCATAAATGGAGTTTTGCAGACCCAAAAACCAATTAAATCGACAAGTCCAAAATTTAAAATTTTGAAAAAATATTTTATAAAATTATTTTTAGAGTTTAAAATGCATTTTAACTATTGTACAAAATATGGTTATTATATTTTATAAAATAGTTAAAATATTTTCAAAAAAATGCATTTTAAACTAAAAAAAACGATTTTACAAAATAACAATTTCAATTTTGGACTTGTATTGTTCTTGATCTCACCGATTCAATTATAGTCTGTGGTGCTAGGTTCTGGCAATACTGTGGATGCGTTAAAATATTCAAGTCAAGGTCATTAAATTTATAAGATGAACTTTGAAATATAATACATTATGCACTCTCATATTCATGAAACTTTCTTTCCTTAACCCATGAAAACATTTTTTTTTCATGTGTATAACTGACTGATTTGCCTTAAAGGGCATAACATTCACTTAAGTTTATAGAGATTGCTCTTGTATTTGTTAGTAAAAAACTAAACTAAACTAAACAAAGATTTTAGGTGTTGCATAGCTTATAAAACTATAGTTTATACCTATAGGTATATTTCTACTGTTTAATACTGTGGCACCCAAATACTTAGCTTCTTCTTAAATGATTTAAATCCATTTGGTGATTATTGTTTAGTTTCTCAGCATACATATCGTAACCCACAAAAATGAAAAAAAGAGGTTTTTCTCGAATTAACTTACGATGGTCCATTATATTACGTCAAGTGGCTTGCTTTTTTCATAGACAACACAACAGACTAAAACTTTAAATATTAAGTTGGTATAAATAACGCTCATTTTTGTTAAGTCACTTAGTGATAAGGACGACGATATGTACACTGCTCAAAGCAGTGATTATATTATAAGAGGTGTGTTTAGAAAATAACGGGAATTATTAAATTTCGCGGCTTCGGAGGGTCCTTTTGTCATAAAATTTTATTTATTATGTTGGTATACATGCCCCCGAAGTATGATAAAAACTTAAGCTGTTTTCATTGTTTACTTTGTCTGTGGCAGCCGCTAAGGTTAGACGTGTTTTATGAGCTAGGCGATTTTCGTTCGTTAAAAGAAATGGATCAAAGAGAATTTGTATCCAATTTTGCTTAAAAAATGAAATGTTAACAAAGACCTATAGTGAGTCTGCTATAAGTAAAACAAGAGTTTACAATTGGTAAAAGAGTTTCCAAGATGGCCGTGAAGACGTTGAAGATGACGCCCCGAACGCACAAGCACATTAAAAACCGATAAAAACATGGAAAAAGTGGAAGAAACCATCAGAGAAGTCGCTGATGATGTTGATATATCGATTGGCTTATCCCATTAAATTTTTTCAATTGTTTTGGGTATGAAACGCGTGGCAGCAAAATTTGTTCCAAAATTGTCAAATTTTGAACAAAATTTACGGCTAAAAACAATACTGTAATGATGCCCCAGCCTCTATATTCGCCAGACATGCCTCTGCCTGACTTTTTCCTATTCCCAAAAATAAAGAGAACCTTAAAGGGCCGTCGTTTTGCAAGAATAGATAACATTAAAAGCGCATCGCTGAAAGAACTAAAGGCTATCTCAAAGATCGAGTTTTACAAGTGTTTCGAGTATTGGAAGAAGAGCTGGCACATGTGCATAATATCCAATGGGGACTATTTTGAAGGCGACAACATTAATGTAGACGAATAAATAAATATTTGTTTCAAAAAACGAAAATTCCCGAACTTTTTTCATGGAATGGATCGAATTGGATATGCTGAGTGGAGGGTAGCCACGTCGCGACTGCATGCACTTAGGCCACATTTGGTTTTTGGAATACTTTCAAAATCAATTTTTTTCTAAATTGGTCAAACGTTTTTCTGCCATCCTAGCTTTAGAAAAATATCCAGGAAGACGATGTACTTTTAACATGATTGGTCGGACAAAGCAGGGTGCATATTTAACATCATAATTTTCAGAACGAGAACAAGGAAACCATGTTTTTTCGACAGCACCGTCACCATAATCTTTATTGTTTTTTTAATAATTATAACCTGCGATATAATCTTCTTTTTTTAGAGAAAATTTTAGAACTATTCGTTTATAATTCATATAAGTTATCTATCGGCGAAATCGTTGTAAAATTTTGTCCTAATTGAAAAATGAATTTAGGTGGACAATGTAGACAATTTTGATATTTCCAAAAATTTACGATCCTATTATCCTGTTATCATTTCTTAAAAAAAAAAATTGGTTTTCTTTCTCTTAAATTTAAAAAGGCCATTCTAGTTTTTTCTTAAAAAGACCAGAAAGCAATTGTATTTGGCATAAAAAACTGCTAATAGAATAACAATATTGAACAGTAAGAGCATCTTAGCTTGCAACTGTGTCAAGTTTCAATTAAAAATCTTAACAATAACCCTCTTTTTCGTACAACAATACTGATTACCAGTATTTAACACACTCCATGTTTCTATTCGAAGGAAAACACGGATGCCAACTGTCGCTAGCGTTACTAGAGTGTTTAACAGTATCTTGAAGACTGCTTAAAAAAATTGACGCAATATGGTTTTGTAAACTAAAAATAATGCGGCAGACGGTGGTAATAGCATCTTTTGTTGCAAATCATTTGGGTCAATGTAATGGTTTACAGTTTGATTTAAGTAATATTGCAACTAAATGTTCACTAAATGCAAGTATTTGTTGATGGTTACATCCTACATGCATGTTGAAACTCATGACCCCGATATATTTATTATTAAATGTTCTACAAAAAATACATTAAAAGATATGACGTTATCACTCGTTTATGTTCAACACAGTCAAATGTTTTGTTATGGTTAATTTAAGAAAAGCGTATTTTTTGGAAACGTATTTATTATATCGAAAATAAAAAGCCGTAATTTAGATAACGTTTTTATTTTATTGTAGATAAATTATAGATGATTTGTGGGAACTAGATATATAACTATTTTATACTATTTGTGTGGCAATTTCTTTTCCAAAAGTATTTAAATCAACAAGAAATTTCGCATTACTATAGACACTATACTTATTTATAAGCTGTACATTATTAAAAGCTTTTTTTATTATTAATCATTCATTGATTTATTACTACTTATGTATTGATTTATCATATTATTGCTTTATTGTTATAAATTCTATTTGAAATTTATTTTTTATTTTCATTATCATTATAATACGGTACCGATATCTTGTGTCGGCTTTATTCAAACGAATTATAAAATTATACATTCCACCGTAGAAATACATATTTATATATACAGGGTGTTTCACGGTCGATGGTAGGTTTATGGAGAACGGCAAAAAAAATCGAATTGAAATTTTCATAGCAATTATAATATAATTTAAACTATTTTTCTAAATTATTTTGAACAAAATTCCTCTTCCGGTTTTAACGGAAGCGATATCAACTTTGTTATTTTAAATGGATCACCACAATTTTTTTTACATTTTTAAATTCTTACCATCATTCCTTATAAAATGGCTATACCATGTCCTATATCTAAACTTAATAGTTTTTGAGTTATTATTTTTTTTTTGTAAAATTCGGTATATATATATATATTATATACATATATATATATATACAGATATACATTAGGGTGATTAAAAAAATTTATATACTTCCGACACTGAAAAGTTGGTTCTTAGGCACCCCTAAAAAGTGCTCACCAAATTTGAGCAAGCTTGTAATTATTATGTAATTAGGAAAATCCTCCTCACACAGTTTTTAATTTTTCCCTATAAAAAATCATATTTCATTATTAATGAATCGTTTAATCAAATCTTTATACATATTTTTGTAGGAAATTGAATGCTCTACAAAAATGACTTATGCATCTTAAATACCTATCTTTTAAATGGTTAGAGTAATCACATGTGTTTAAGCGATTACTCTAACCATTTAAAAGATATTTAAGATCAAAGTTTGAAGAATTTATGAAAAAAAACCTTTTTTTTATAATTTTGTAACTCATTGAAAAATAATTATTATTCAAATGACATATTTTTGTAGGAAATTTAACGCTCTACAAGATTTTTTAATAAATTTAACAGTCCTTTTTTGTAGAGCATTCAATATCCTACAAAAATATGTATAAAGATTTGATTAAACGATTGATTAATAATGAAATATGGTCTTTTTTATAGGGGACTAAAGGGACTAAAGAAAAAATGAAAAAAACAGCTCAAATTTTGTGAGCACTTTTTAGACGTGCCTAAGAACCAATTTTTCAGTGTCGGAAGGAAAAAAATATTTGAATCACCCTAATATATATATATCTATAAAATATAGATATTAAAGCAAAAGTAGTCGTATGCTGATAAATAAAGTGGGCGACAACTTTTTAAATTATCTTATTATGTAACCACGTGCATACTGACAAGAACGAAGGTTAAGGTTAAAGTTACTTTAATCTAATTATAAAACAAAACAAGATATTTTTGTTACACTCTGTACCGGATTTAAAAAGCTTAAATTTCAAAGGAAAAAAATAATGTTGTACCCAGAAAAATATTATGTTTATTTTTTTCTCTTTATTTGCTTTTTGCGATTTTTATAATATTTTAATTAAAAAAGGATCTTAAAATTTTTTTTTAATTTTATTATTTAATAAAAAAATCTAAGTAAGTTATTTTAGAAACGTTTTTTAATAGTATATTATGAATTTTATCTACGAGGAACACCAAAAGAATTTAAAGCAAATCTTCTTGCTAAACACTTGACCTCTGACAACTGTCAGACAAATTTAACCTTACTTTTTACCAATTTATAATAAAGTTAACTTTAACCAGTGATTAAAAAGCCCAAAAGCCACTCCCGCTAACTTCAGCCTGTAACTAAACACCTTAAATTCACAGCTTGCGGCCTAATAGTATATTATGTATCGAGTTGCGATCGAGTGTTTAATAAAATAAGTATCTAGAAAAATGTATAAATAAGTTGGGTATTATTATAAAAAATAATGTATTACCAATTAATTAAAATATTTGTATAAAGCGACATCAATACAAAAATATTGAAAAATTTGAATTTTATTATATTTGGACAATTAAAATAACTTGAAACTCTCCAATAATTCAAAACATTCGTAATATTTATTAATAGTTATCATTCGTCTCGAATAATTCGTCCCTTCTTTATACATGTATAAGTGCACTTACTCTCTTAACCGAAATAGATCAGATGTAATGTTAATAAATTGGGAAAACATAAAAATGCTGAAGGAGAAAAGGATTATTATTTATTCATTTTGACAAAATTTATGAAAGATATTGTCAAAAAAATGTGTTTATAATAGAAAAAATCAGTTTAAATATACATACAGGGTGTTACTAAATTAGGAATACATAAAAATATTTCAAGAGGGAAGTACAATTATTTTATCTTTTGGACATGATTTATGAAAAATATTGTCAAAAAAAATGCTCTTCCATAAAAAAAATTTGAATCAAATATACAGGGTGTTAATAAATGGGGAAAATATAAAATGAAGGTATTTTTGAGAGTATTTTTGATAAATTTTGTCCAAAAAAATAAATATATCCAATTCTCTCTCTGAAGCAATTTTACGTTTTTCTAATTTATCAACACTCTGTATATTAGATCTAATTTTTTTTATGGTAAACCCATTTATGGACATTATTTGTCAAAAATTGTGTCAAAAAGAATAAATAATGATACTTCTCTTCTTCAGCATTTTTATGTTTTCCCAATTTATTAACAACCTGTATATCTGATCTGAATTTTTTTATGGTAAACCCATTTTTTGGACATGCAATTTTTTTTTATAAAAAATGAGTTTTTGTCGTAAATATGTATATTTGTTACTATTTGTTACTAATGTTTAAAATATTTCCATTTTTAATGCCATTTCGGCATTTATATTTTTGTACAGTACTCATTTTAATAACATTTACATTTTGTTACAGGTAGGAAATGAAATTGCAAGTTATTTAACTTTTCTAAAATTTCATCGAAAATGGTGGTAAGTTGCCACTTTGTGTTATGGTAGTACTTATATATTTAGTTAAAGCTCCGACAAAATAAATTTAGCAAAACCCTTAGTTCAATAGATTTTATTTTCAATACTAATATGTATTTAGGATGAAAATTAATATTTTAGTCACAAATATAATATTTTACAATACATCATTATAGGAAATTAAGAAAAATTTATTTAAAATAATTGAAATTTAATTTAAAAGTAATATTCTGTTTCCTATAATTATAACAGGATTTTTAATACACGTATGCATACATGTAGATATGTAGGTATGTATATAAAGCTAAAACATAATTAGAACGCATCACGCAATCTGTCATGCAAATCCTTTCCGTATGGCAGTGTTACCAACTCAACGACAACAACAAGAGACCAACCAACAATTCGATGACATTTAGATAGTGGACACGATAAAAATCGCGAGCATGCAGTGTGCAAGATGGCTTTGGACTTGGCCTGTCGATTGTTGATCATTTCCTCGAACTGATTGCAGAACCAATCGTATAAAGAAGGTGCTTGCGTTCGCTTTGTCTTATACGAATCAGGGCCACACATGGAGCACGCTTCACTGCTACCTCAAATCACTGTTATTTTGATTAAGGACCTCCTATTACATACCTACCTACCTACCTACATGACTACTCAAAAACAATTTAAAAACTTTTAAACTATGAAATTTTTATATTAAATCCTCATAACTCAAAACAATCTTTGTTCGGTAGAGATTAGATTATTTTATAAAATTACAATGTACAAAATATACTAAAATATACCAAATTAAATATGAAAATAAGGGGATTATAGGTCATTTAATTATTTTAAATCATAAAAAATATATACGTTTTTTATTACCATATATATTTTTTTGTAATCAACAATAATAATAGTTTAGATCAGATCCAAACTCTAAGCAGAGCTGGGAAAGTTACTTTTGAAAAGTCTCTAGTTACTTTTCTAAGATTCTTTAAACAAAATATCTTAGTTAACTCTTTTAAGTAGATACTTTGAGTTGAAAGTATCTTTAGTTACAAGATACTTTGGAAAGTATCTAAGATACTATCCGAAAGTATCTAAGTTACTTAAAAGTATCTAAGTTACTTGAATATATCTTAGTTACTTTACCGAGTAACTTAGATATTTTTTAGATACAAGTTACAATATACTTTTCTAAAGTATCTTAAATATTTTAAGTATCTAAGTTACTTTCAAGTATGTTTTTTTTTTTCAAGATTCTCCCAGCTCTGACTCATAGTAGCAAAAGTAAAAAAAACTAATATTGTTTAATTTTAAATATCTTTTTAAATTCTATATCAAATGTGTCATCGTGTCTGTTTTTCAGTTTACAAGAACTTACAAATTTTATGTTAAGAGATATGAAAATTTTTATCATTGTTTTATTATATTAACATTTATTGTTTGATTATATATAAAATAAGTATTCAAAAGGAGAATTTTGCAATTTAGATTAATGATAAAAATCAAAAACATTGAAATAAGCACTAATAAGTATTACTTTTTTGTTTCATACATGCAGGCAGCCATTTACCTTTTGTGGAATATTTTGTCACTTATAACCAATTAAGTTTCTAGTAATCATTCCAAACAAATGCTTTACCGAATTCAGATCCTTGCTACGTGCCCATGGGGGCCAATCTAATCTCTGAGTGAATTATCTCTTTGTATAATATTCAATGTATTAAAACATGACCAATGAAAAAGTTCATTATTTAAGGATTTTCAAGATTTCATTATTATTATTTCAATTTTTTTAATGGATTACAAATTGCATTTTCTTGAAAAGGAAGTAAAATTTATATTCTTTAATTTTAAATGTCTGAAATAATGTACTAAAATATGTTTCTGTATAAATTATAAATAGAGAAATTTATTGTAACTAAGTATACATACAGTTTTATTTGGCAAAAAAGTAATTATCGCCAATTTGAATAATACATTTTATTCTTGATTACATTTCCATAACTGCCAATAAAATAAATGTAAACTTTAAATCAGTAGACTAGAAGCCAATAAAATATTGAATGGTTTAATTAAGCGAAATAAAAATATCCACCATATTCTATATGTATACGGAGATTAAAACATAAACTAAACTATCCAATGCGGAATGGATTAGCAATTTTCTATGGGTTACTAGTATTAATGTTTACACTACAGAATAATTTCTATCAGCTATCAAACTTTGTAATTATAATTACCATAGCAGATATTTATTATCGGTCAAGTCATTTGAGCTCAGGATTTATGTTTAGGTATGTAAATTACATGGTCATTTCTTTTCCATTTGCTCCGTACATTTGTACGAACGTATTGACTACAGCTTATACCTGGAAGAAATAAATCAAATTGAAAGATTTCATTACTTAATTGAGTCTACTGAGTGGTTAACGATATTTTCTTGAAATTTATGGCGTGTTTGATGCCATTTACAATTAAGTGCAATTTACGTTTTTGGTTTTTGTTGCTAGAAAATACTTATTTTGGTCAAAAACAATAAATTAATACCTCCTTTTATACAAGTATACAATTTTTATTAGAGACTTAAAAAATGTTTTTAGTTTTTTTTAAAACCGCTATTATAATTTACAAATTTACAAGTACATTCTGCCAATAATGAGGTCGGGACATGATGTCGAAAATCATTATGAAACTACTTATATTACAGGGATTATAATAATTATTATAGTCACTAAAAACAACCGATACGATTTTTGCTATAAATTTTTACTTAAAAATGACTTCGAAAATTGATTATCTCGGTAGCGTTACGATGTTATAATATAAATGTTGTACAATTGTTAGGTATAATCGGCGTGTCAAGTTTATTCAAAACTAAAGAATTCGAACATAACCATATTCTTTGACAGTTATAATCTTTGATTTTTTTTAAATAAATATAACAAAAAAAGTAGTTTGTCTTAATAAAGTAAAGATCCCTATTCGTCCAACAATGGCTTTTGTTACGGCAAAAAGATAATTTTTATAAAAATTATTTATCTATTTTGCGTTTATAATGACTTCATTATAACACCGCTTTCGGTGCTGTAATGACATACTTTATCCCACCCAAAATTTTGATTCTATAGGTTGGCTATACTTTAAACAGCATAATATTTTGCATATTGGTTATAATATTTTTATGATTTTTCTAGTACTTACGAGACTTTTCTGGCAATAAATTTTGTTTGACACCAAAGAAAATCCTTTTTTTCTTCTTTAACATTAACAGACGCTTGTTGTAAATAAGTAAATTAAGGACGACATGGCGAATCGATTTTGACATTAACTGTCAAACCAATAACTGTGATACCAACTATGTAAAGTAAAATTCGACCAAATTAAATTTAAGGTATACAATTTTTTTTATAGAATTTTTGCAAAATAGATTAAATAGCATAAAGAACCCATGTCATAAGACCTTTTGTCGCACTCGTCCATTACAAAACTCGCTCCTTCGTCGGTCGTGCGACAAAATGACGTCTTATGACATTACTTCTTTAATATACTGTTATCTACAAACGCTGCTTTTAGTAATAGTATTTGCATTAATTATAAAGTACATTTACGTTATGTTTATAAAAATAATACTCTTCCAGATGCAGAAACGCATTGATAAATATAGTTATTATTATTTGTCCAAAAAATAGTTCTATACCGTTTACAAACACGTTTTGTGGTATTAATACCCAAATACCCTAATGGTATTATTCATAGAAATTTTGTAAATTTTACAAATCCCCTTTCGTTTAAAACAAAACTTTTTTATAATATTAATAAAATTTATGTAAATTTAAGAACAACTTAATTGTTAATTCAATGGTCACATTTTCAACCTACTGTTGGGTATTGGGTAGTTTTTTTTAAATAATTGCATTGCATTATTTATTATAACAAAAAAAAAATATAATATATGTACAGTATATATAATATTATATGATGACAAAATAAAAAATATGAACTCACTTTTTAAACAACAAGTCTGCTTCGTTTATAGAATAGACCTTAAATATTTCTTTTAGAAAACGTCGAAATTTTAATTTTTTTAGTGATCTTTTTAATATTTTTATCATGCTATATTTTAACACACTTCAATAAGATTATAACACAGACTGTAGATTATAAAGTTATGTTCACCAAGGAGAGCGCTGGCCCTTTCCCCCTCTTTTTAAGGGAAATAACAAAAATTTGGTTACCATTGCAAAACAATAGTATATATTATTATAGCAATAAAATATGTTTGTTATTTTTCTTAACGTAAGCTATTAACAAAGATTTTTTTAACTAAATTAAAATTAATTTGAATTACAACGATAGTAATTTAAAAAAGACAAATATGCCATAGTAAAATGAACAACATTTACTATAACAACTGCACTATATGTAAGCCCAAATCACACACAAAAACATTTTAAATTCGACAAAGATTTAATAAAAACATAAAGTATTTCTTATTGCCACGGCAATATGATAACAACTATAACTTTGTTGGATGAACATTTTTTTTGTAAAATCTCAACATTGATGCTTCATTATAGTAAATGAGAATTTTATTTTATTTTTATTTTTTTTTATAGCCATTACAATATTAAATTTAAGTTAAATAATATTATTTTATTAATCGCTCACAAAATTAGTTTCATTATCAGTGCATGTACATTTTGTGTGCAGCGTATTTTGGTATAAACTTTAGTTAATAAAATTATTTTAAAATTTTTATATTTGCACCTCCAGTACTTTTCCTCGATTTTCTAGCGATTTAAATACTTTAAACAATATTCAAAATAACCTAGAAACCATGCAAAAAACAAATGTTAAATTAATTTTTTAAAAATCTGTTATAACATCGTGACATCACGATCTCTCTTAAAGGTCATCTAAGCGGTTTGAATCTTGCGATTTTGTAAAAGCTGTGAAGTTTTCAAAACTTAATTGAAAAAGGAAGGAATCATGGTTTAATAATAAACTTGTATTCGTAGATTCCAAATATGCAAGATATCTTAGAAAATGGAGTATGTTAATGAGGGGCACAGTGTTGTCAGATAGAATCCTACCAAGATATATCCATGAAATTGCCATATAAACATATATCACCAGATTTTAGATATATTTTAAATCTTTATTAAAATATAAAACATAAGGAGGTAGGTACTCTGCAGAACGCAGTTTTTTAATAAAATCATTATATTCGGGATGGAGAAATCCTTGCTAATTAAAGTCCCAAATTACCGTAGATTCTGGTTATTATCAGATTTCTGGCGTCAATCCCTTCTGAAACTGTACATGCAATATAATATTTATAATAAAATGCTTGATAAAGTATAATATAAAATATATTTTATTTTTCGGAATGGAAATTTTTTAAAAATCATATAAATTGAATACTTAAAATGAATTGTCACTTTTTCCTTAAAATTTTTTATTTGTATTTCTATTAAATTTTTACAAATAAATGCGAAAATTTTTACCAAGTAAGTTTCCAATGGGAAAAAATGTAAAAAGAACCATGATGCTAATAGCATACTTAAAGTTTGAAAAAAACAAAATGTGAAAAAAACATTTGGAAAAAACAACACATAAAATGTTAACGAAACCATTTGAAAAAAAGGGTGGAAAAAAACAAAAAATGAATGATTTTCACATCGCATCTCCAAGTGCAGGCCGCGCGTTATAACTAATGTTTAAATAAAATTATTCGAAATTTGCTGTAATTTGTGTTTAGTAAACTTAACAGTTGGTAGGTGGCATTTTTGACTAAAATAACGGAATAAATCCAATCCAAACACGAGACTCCTTTGCATTTAAATGTGGATTATGGATCGAAGGCATCATAGATCCTTATTTATTTAATTAGGAAGGGAGAAGCGTGTTATAAATCGAAGACGTTATTAATTAATGTTGACAATTATTTTGTCACAAAATTTGATGTTTTTCTTTGAACAACCTTTATTTTTTCCAATATGTCATGCTGTCATTACAATAAACTGCGGAGAGTTTGCTGAGTCAATAATTGCAAGAAATGGCTTTGTCAACTGGGCGCTTTTTTTGCTATAAAAATTAGAATACCATGACTTGTTATTTCCCTAAAGCGAACATTTGATTTGAGTAAAATATGGATGAACTAATTAACCTGTTTTGAGTATAGTGTATTAGAGCTGCGGTGATTACTTATTTTGGCAAGCCTTTTTGGTATTTGGTCATAAAAAGGAAAGGTTTTTGTTGAATCATAATCTTTAACGGAGATATTTCATGGCCAACTTATCAAAACAGCAGGATCTTGCAATGTTGAGAAATTGCGATTAAGTTGATATGAATATTAAAACGGTCATTGCTAACTAATAACGCAAAAACCTTGGTTAATTTGAGTAAACAATGATATTTTTCGAACGAGTGAGTTACATGTCTGCAAGCCATTCATTATCAAATGAATAATTTATAAGGCTCATACGGTATTTTACTCCACATGAGTAAATCTTTACACAAATTAAGATTTTACAATTTCATGGGATTTTGCTAATCCCGGCGATAAATTCTCAAGGTCAATGGAGCTTGAGAGTTTTGCAGCATTTTAACTAAAAAACATAATTAATACAGGGTAAAGCAACTTGATTGTTTTCGAAATGATTTATGTCGACGTTTTGCAATAAATGTTTTTTTTGTTTGTTTTTATGGGAAATATCACAGGAACAACTTTTATATTTATAAACACGTCGTTCATGATTTAATTCTTTATTTAAAGATGCTGTAAATCTAGTTTGTCAATAATTAAGATGGCGCTACTTCAAAAAAATCATTAAATTCTATTAATTATTAATCAAGTTAATTATCTGTCAACAAGCAATTATGGCAACATAAAATATAATTGGTTAAATATAAATCTAGAAGTGTTACTTTATCGATAATTATCTTTATAATGAACATATATTAGTTAATAAAGAAATTAAAACAAGTTAATTGATTTATAAACATATTTTTGCCAAGCGGGAAAATAATATGTAGACCAATAAAAATATTGATAATAAATCAAAAGACAAAAACAAAACGTTAAAACTAGTAACAATATTGATTTGCGATTTAGCACCAGTTTTTTCATTTTCATTTTATAAATTTTACAATAACTAATCACTATTGATTTTATAAATAAAACAGTGGTACATTTTATATTAATAAAATAAATGGTTTTATGGTAAGACAAAACTATATAAATTAATTTGTTTTATAATGGTATTATGAAAAATTAGGACAATTATTTCAGGAAGGCTAAATATTTAACTACTATTATTATACTGCATTAAGTAAGAAACATTGCTGCGAAATTCCCAGGTTAAAATAAAAATTGTATAACTAAATATGGTATCGCTATAGTAATTTATAAAGATAAAAACAGTATTATTTAGGTTTTATATTAAAGTAAAGCTTAGATAATTTCTAATTAATAAATAGTGTCGTGAAATTAATTTCAAAACTACGCCAGTTAATTATTTTTTTAAATTTTACCTTCCTGTAAATATTAATATTGTGTATTCTATATTTATCGAAAATAGTTTTCCGTTTTACTGTAGGTATACAGTTCAGAAAAAATAGTAATGCACTTAATTCATTTTTGTTTGGATGACCAAATACGAGATTTGGCAAATAATATCTGAAATTACCTAAAAATAACTTAAGTCTACTTTAAGAACTAGTATCTTAAGATTTTCTTAAAGTTTCCTTAAAAATGTTTAAAATAAGTAAAACTATTGAAAAATATCCTAAAGATTAGGTTATTTAAGTATAATAAATATTTAAAATTTTAACAAATATAAAATAATTTTACCATTTATATTCTTTAAGGAATGGTATTTAGGAATTTATTATGTTTTTCTTAAAAACTTTTCATGTATAAAATTATAAAAAAACATTAAATTTTATTTACTTGTAATGTAATGATTAAGGGACCATTAGATATTTTTTCTACTCTTACCCATTATCGTACATGTTTCCATTACTAACTAAATGATCTTTTAAATACACATTAACAAGCTTTGGCTTTAGGGCGCTTTGGTCACGGGCTGAAGTTAGCAACAGGTTTTTAGTCACGAGCTAAAGTCTGCTTTAAGATAGTTGTCAGTTGTCAAAGGTAATATAATCGTGAAAATAAAGTGTCCTTTTTGTAAAATAATGCTAAATATAAAAATCATTTTATTATCTCAGTACAAAAATTCAAAAATACAAAAATATTAAATAGTTTCTTACCGCTAATATTTTAAAAGTTTTTATGAACATTGTACTGCCTTTTAATTTCTCCGACAGTAAACTACATTTTACCTAATTTTGGTTATTTTGCGAGAAAGCGCGGATGAGGAATATTTTAACTCGTAATCGAATTCTAAACTACTTTAAGAAAATTTGTTGTCTGTGAGTCCAAATTTTTCTGGCATGTAGAATTTTTAACGATTTTTTCCTAAAATGTCGGCCTTTCAATTAAAGTCGCTCACGGTTCACCAAACACCGTTTTTAACGAAAAAAAATAGAACAACTTTGAAAATACTTACCAACTAAGTATTCAAAAAAAAGGAAAATGAAAATCTTCCATGTAGATCTTGGGAAATAGCGATCAATTCTTCGTAATTTATGTGTAGTATCGTATATTGATAATATTTTAACTGTCTTAAAGTTAATATTTGTAGAATATTTTTAATTTGAAAGACTCATACTCATAGTAGGAAACTCAAACTTTATTCTTCTGCATGCATTATTCAAAATTAAAACGTAAAAATTGATAAACTATAACAAAAATGTAAAAAACAACAAAATAAATCTAAGCCAACAGATGTTGACAATAGTATGCACAAAGACATCGAAGCAAGTTCATATTATATTTTTCTCAGTTATTTCTGGATAAATTAAAATTCCTGGAAAATATATTGAATGAATGATGAACTTGCTCCGATGCTTGCTCTGAGAAGAAACCAAGGGCTCTTTGCGTTTCTTCAATAAATTGAGGAACATGATAAATAAGAGCATGGATCTTTGGTGTATATGTAATTCCAGCTTTTAATGATTTTAGTTTAAATCCTTTTATGTAGTCTTTATATTCATCTGCTAAGTTTTGGCCAAATGCCTCAAATACGGGTATATATTCATTGTCTAAAATAGGAATTATAAATCAGTAGGTAGAAAACGTCCAAACAAAGCAAAACTTATGACAAAGTTTTCAATACAGCAATCGACTTTAGGAGTTTTGGTGCATTATTGCCATTAAATTTGCCATAATAGTCAAAGCAGATTCCAGCACTTTTCGTCTCCCAAATTCTGGATATTTGCTGTTTAGGGAAACAAAAAGTTTTTGTATCATGCCCAGCATAAGGTGAAGTTCTGGTGGTGGAATAAAGAACAAAACTGGGACATTTTGAACATTTGAACTCGAACAAAAACGTCTACATGTAAAAAACATCGATAAAAACTTGAAGCAAATCCGGGCGCAATTTACAAGTTTTAACCACAGAATTAAAAATACACTGAAAGAACAGGTTATTTATAATAAATATAATTTATTTGTGGGGACTAAATAATTTAGTCCTATTTGGCGAATTAAATATTTATTTGAGGTAAACAAAATATTTAGTCAAGTATGCTTACTACGTTTTGTTTCTCATAGGTAAATTAAATTTTACGCTTGGGAATATATTTAGTTACTGTAACTAAATAACACTTGTCATTACAAATTTATTAAGTAACCATAATTAAATCAGTTTTATCAAAACTACCTTAATAACTTAGCGTATTACATTCTTTTAGTCACCATAATTAAATCTGTTTTACCAGAATAACTTTAAAAACTTATCATTTTAAATTTATTTAGTCACCAAAATTAAATCTGTTTTACAAGAATTACTTTACTGCTCGAATATTTACTAAATATTATTTAGTGATTATTATTAAATATTAGGTTTGATTTAAGTGAAATTAAAATTGCGTTAACTGAACAATATTTTATTTTTATAAAAAAATACAAAACTAAACAAATTTTTGTTTCTATTGAGAAAGAAGATGTTGTTGTAATGATAATTTCTTTATTCTCTGCTTCGTTGTTGTATAGCTCATTTTCTGAAAATGTAAGAAAAATACCTTTGATAGAAATCTTTGTTTACATAGCCAAAAGCGAACGGTCAAGAATTATTTATATTATAGTCCGGTCCACACTCGCGCCACAGAATATTCTCTATTCTGTGGTACGAGTGTATAGACTCTATACTATATACTATACTCTATACTATATACTATACTCTATACTATAGAGGGTTTAAAGCAGTTTTTCAACCAAACTTTAATAAAACGAAAAATAACACTTACAGTACAGTACACATTAAAATCTTAAAAAGACGTACTACAAACTAAACCTAGATCTGCCAAAATGTCTGACCTTGCACAATCAAATAATAATATTGAAAAATAAACTTATTAGGACAAAAAGTTGACAGTAAAATGCAAGTAAGTAACTTTATATATGATAAAAACAAGCAAAAATATTCTAATCTATTAAATATAACTTATTCTAACCTAAAATTTGTTTTAGCTAATAAACTGAAAATAGGACAAAATAACTGCTTGTACTCAATGAGTACGATCAAACACACAATAAACAGAAAAGCTGCAATTTTTAACTTATGCTTACCTTCAAGAACTGAAATGAGTTTCTCCAGATGGAACTTTAAAACAAAATTTGCGGCATCATCCACCATGTTATTTTAATATATCTGTATACTGCCGTGCTTAACAAAAACTCCGTATCTTCAATATTACTAAAGGACAAACGAACATTTTCATTTATATTGTAGATATGGCGTTTTTTAAGCACGGCAGTATAGAAATAGTAAACAACAATTATTCGCACACTTTTCCCCGACACTAACACTGTTTTCACGGCAGTCTTTCTGCTCTGAGACAAAACATGTCAAATTTAATAAAATTATCCAGATTTTTATTGTAATAAAATATAGTTTAGTTCTGGTTACTAAATTATTTTAAGGAAAACAAAATGTTTAGGTTATAATAAACAAATGTAGGTTGTCGCGCCGATGTTTTATTTGTGTGCACTAAATCTCCATTCAATATCCTCTCGATATTTTAGTTAACCATACTAAGCATTATTTTTTGCAAATATCATTATTACTTTTAACAAATAAATATTTTGTTGTAGCAGATAAATTAAGATGTAATCATTTTAATGTGATGTTTTTAATACAGATAACTAAGATATACTATTACCTACTATATAAGCTTTAAGTAAATAATTTATTTCTCATAACCAAATCCGAATTTATCTAAAAGTTTTGTAAACAAAATATTTCTTTATTACAACTATCTTTGTTTCACTATAATATAACTTCGTTTGTTAAATTTTAAAAAATCCTAGTACTATATATTTGCTTATGAAAACCTACACGAATTCTCTCAGTGTTGAGAAGAGAACGAATGAACAATTTTCGACCAAATTTAGAAAAAAGTTTTTTTAGGAAAGTTATTCGATCCTTATTTAAAATGGGCCGGATCCCTCAAAAACTTTTGAGTTGCGATTTTCTTCCAGTTTTTTTGAGAAAAAATTCTTCATCGAATTAAAACGTTGACGGGCTTCAAGTTGACAGAAACAGGTGTCAAATATAGAAGTCATATTTTTAACTATTAAATTTCTACCCAGTTTAGGTAGGGCGGTCGGGGCAGAATAACCACCCGCAAAAGTGTTTTGCTAGTTAAATTAAGGTCAAGAAAACTTAAATCTTAAATTCTTAAATCTCGTACTGGGATAAAAATAAAAAATAAAAAAATATTAAGCATTTTTTATATTTAGGACAATAATATAAAAAATTATTTTTTCGGTATTATAAATCTATAAAGGAAACAATTAATTTTGATAAAACCATGATTTATTAGGATTTATGAAATAATGGCGTAAACTTTATCAGTCCGCCATCAAAATAAATCAGATTAACAATGAGGTGGGTGTGCAAAGTCAGCGGAAATAATACGGTGTCGCTCGCACATCACACAGTTAGTTCCGGATGGTTCTGTTTGCGCCGTCACTGATACTGTTGCTTTATTTGTTACGGTTATTTAACTCCAACCTCTCTTAGTATTTTATCTATTGCAATATCGTGGTCTTTTTAATAATCCACATTAAAACTAAGTGCCTCGCGTTTAGATTATATTCCATAAATTGTCGATTTGGAACAAGTCTCAACTTAAATTAAAAACATTTTCAGAGCTTCCAGAGCCCATTTTATACATATTGTATAGCTTAATTCCAATACATTTTTGCTACTAGTGTTAACCAGAAAATATTCTTTATCTCCACGCGGTCTATAATTTAAACTTTATTGTTGTCAACATTCGATAAAGAAATACCTTGTTATGGCCTAGACCGATAAAAATTTTTATGAGGCAAGTAATTAGTTCGATTTTTTCTCGCTAGGGGTATTGTTTTGACAAATTAATCCTTTTCTAAGAAATTAACGTACTAAACTGGTTTAATTTATTTATAATAAGCACTAATTTGTTTGTTTTACTGTTAATGTTTAATATTTTATATTAAATTATTGTAACCAAGAAAACGCACTATTCTTTTTCTACTATTTAAATTATCTTTAAGTTTTAATTTGCTTTAAGTTTTTAGTGAAATTAAATGTTAAACACAGCTTAAACATTCCAAACTACCTATTTTTTAAATAAAAATCCAAACAAATTGAAATTAGATACCTACCTATTTATTAAACAATTAATTGAATTCAATGTAATAGCAAAAATCTATTTCTACTTAAATCATGTTGCTAGGTATTGTCAAACTATTACTGCTTCTAAAAGCAATAATAATTATTGTACATTTAATGTAATCTTTAGCTAATAAATAAATGAGATTCTAAAAAAGTGAGGTTAGGCTGCTTTGATGATGAATTAAATTGACCTATATAAAGTGCTTTGAAGATAAAATGTTGTATGCCATTCGGCCAAGAAGTGCCCTTTTGAGCTTAGCACAAAAAGCCTTACTTCTTAACCTTATGACATAAATAACTATTATTTAGATTCTGCTTAGGTCTAAAAACATTTCATGTGAATGATTCCAGTGAAAATGATATGTCAAAAGAATATACAACAAAATTATTTTTAGTCTAAATTTGGTCTAAATTATAAATAATAATAAAATTTAAAACTACCAATGCTTATAATAGTATATTATGTATATTATGTATCAAGTTTGATAAACGCCATTTAGCCACGAATTTAATGTAGGCAAAAGCGAGTTTGCGAGGGTGCTTATTTAAATGAGTGTCTTATTATCTAAAAATAATTTAAATAAAATATTTGTATAGAGCGACATCTATAAAACAATGGATTAACCATTCTTGGGAATCTGTAGTTTCGGCGCGCCATTGAAAATGTCAAATTTTTATGTGATAATCGAAATGTGTCCCTTAAAAATGGATCGTTCAGATCCGATATAGAAGCAGTTTTTTACAGGGAAAGTAAAGAGAATGTTTTATAGTTTACTGCTGGCGAAATTAAAAGTTCAGTACAATGTTCATATAAACTTTTTAAATATTGTCGTTAAGGAACTATTTGATACTTTTGTATTTTTGTATTGAGACAATAAAATAGATTTTACATTTAGTATTATTTTACAATAAGGTCAATTTATATTAAAGATTGTATGACATTTGAAAACTGTAATATAACTTAAAAACTAACCTCAGCCCGTTACTAAAGTGCCATAAAGCCATAGCTGTGTATTGAAAATATCACTTAGTGTCATGGAAACATGTACTATAATGGGCGTTTTAAAGGTGCAAGTAGAAAAATTTTTTTTTTTTCCAAATCTAAATAAATATATGACGTCTTACTAAATCTCATATCGAGACCTCCCCTCCTTGACATGGGTACATAATATATTAAATGAAAGGGTTTCTTGAGCAGAATTAGTAAAATCCATCTTATTTTAATATGGCGGATCTAATTAACAAACCAACTAACTAAAAAACACGTTTTAACACTAAAAAGTATATAATAATTTATTTAAAATATGTGTGTAATCTTCAATGACTGCCAAAAACGTGGGTCGTTTTAACGAAATTACTTAAATAAACTTAAACAAAAGGCGTTTTTGGCATAGTCATTGGACATTAAGAAGACTTCACTTAGTGAAAAATTTATTGATTTCATTTTAAGGAAATTACCTTGTTTTATAATTTGTATTGGGTTAAAACCTGTAGTTTTTTTTAAGTATAAATTTATTCATATTATTATCTTTTATATTATCCTTGTTCAGTACACGAACCATAGGACCAAAAAATGATTTTCTAAATTATGATTGTTTAAAATAGATTCGTGAATTTTATTCACTATTCGAGCATCGTGCGTAAACGTCTAAGGTTTTTAAACAGACCTGCGTGCATTTTGCCTACGCGCTATAGAACTAGACACGCACGTGTGAAAAACCCCAACAGCGCATGTGCATATCAGAATCTTGTTTTCCCGTGTATTTAAAAATTTATAAAAGACATTTTTTAATACGTTATATTTATAAATTACAAAAGAAATTTACAAATCTACAAAATTTATGTTTTTGCTGCCTTGTCAAAAATTTGTTGTTTCTTATTAAAGATCTTTTTTTCGTAAAAATTGGATTTAAGAAACAATCGATAAAACACCACTCCATTTTAGATGATTTATTTGGAGTTGTGTTGAATTCTCTAATATCTGCTTTCAATGCTTGCAATTTTTTAAGTTGCTCTTCGGGCCCTAGAGTCTAGAGAACCTGTTCTTCGAAATTACGACATAATTTAATTAAATAACTTTAAACAACACACTGCACTTATCGTAATCAATGTGTATGCTGTTCCAGATGATAACAATGAAATGTTAGTAAAAACAGTTTTGGATATTTCACTAATTTTCTTTAAATAATGTAACCAGCATTGGTAACACCAAAGGTCGTGGTGGTTATATTAAAAACATCATCGATAATGTCACATTTTTAATTGCTTTTTGTCAAAAATAGTAATATATCATATAGGCCATGAAGTGAGTCTTTTTGTTTTAATCTTAAATTTTGAAGGACAAAAGCACAAAAACACCTTTTGGGCAGAATGACACAACATTTTTCAAAATTTAAAGCCCATTTTATTTGTAATGGATTCACAAAACGTACAATCATTAAAAGTAGAAAGTAAAGTTGTCAAATTATATGATTGAATACAAGGGACGAGAAAGTTTCTTCCTATCTGAAACACGATGGTCCAAATCATAGAGAATAATGAATTAGGCCAATGACTGACTCCTAACAAGTAATTACTAGCGTCATAAATGTTTTTATCTGTTTAATGTATTATTTATTTTTTTACATTGTCTTTACTACAGAATAAACTTAAGCTTACTGTATTTTTAAATTTTTAAAAAATTATATGGCTAAAATTAAATGGACAATGTATCTTGATGATCCCTTAAGAGATATGAGTTAAAAGGATTTAAGTATAAAATTTTATGACATCGAAGAATATCTAAAACGCTTTATGCCAAGATAAACTTTTACAACAATAATAAAATGGCTGTATGCCCATTTGGTCAGTACAATCATAATGCTGATAATGCAAAGAAGAAATAAAATCTCCTGGGAATTTAATATTTGGAGTCGTCACCACTGGCGCGCGGTATTGAAATGTCAGTTTAAAACTTTGCCAACTAAACCACAATTTTTATGTATTGAATTAATGATTATAAAAAGTGTAGATATATGATGAGTTTTGCTGTAAATTATTCAAGATGTTAATCAAGATAGTAAGATGAGACCGAGTGGAAACATCTCGGGAAACTATAGGGGGTCCAGGAGAATACGAAACTTTTATTATACTTTGTTACACAATCTTCATTTATTAGCCACATATATTTCTCATATTAATGTTTTTCATATTTTTAAAATATTTTTGTTATTCCAAGAACTTCTCACAATTTTAACCTTCTCACATACAATAACAACTTTATGTTTCATGAGCTCAAAACAACCATTATTCATGATTTAAAAGAAAAAAATACCTATTTATCTACCTATATGCAACAATATCACTATCAAGCCCATAAACAAAAACTTTATCAATTTAAGTGTCAAATAGGCCAAGCAATTAAAAATGTTGTTGATAATACAAAACACAATAAATGAACTATTTATTGTTATCTTATTTTTAGTTTCAATATTCATACTGATGCCCTTGTGTTTCAATTATTTATCGTATTTCATTTTTTTTTCTTTATTTACTATTAATAGTAACGTTTTTTTACGCGACCATTAAAACTTAAAAAGGTCTGATAATAAAAGTATATACATATCTTAGTTTTGATAGTAGAAGTATAGTAGTTATTTGTTAGTTATATTTTTACTCTTATCTTCAATGTTTTTAAGAAATTAGTTGTGACAACACTTCCTTCACCTGCCAAAATGATATTTTCTACAGGCCAAAAGAAGTATAATCTAAAAAAAACTAGAGCTGACTATATATTTATTTTTGACTGCAGATGTCTTAAGAATTTGTTTTACTTCAAGACTTTTATAACAAAAATGCAAATATTTTTAAACAGGTAGCATTTTGTATGGCAACTCTAAATATCTTAATTGTAAAAAAATGTGTTTCAAGTACATACATGCATATTAAAGTATTTAAAATAAAACACGTTTTGGTTTTAGTCAATAATTTATATAAAAGAAGTGTTGCATGTGCAGGATTCCTACCGTCTTCGACAGGATGCATTTTACCCCCGGTGGGAACCACTGGACGCCCCGTGCGTGATTCTGTAAATTGTGGCGGCTTACACAACTAAACTGTGCTGATTTGACAGACATACCACCTAAGTTGAGAAATTTATATTTTATAATTTAAAAAAATGCATGGATTTAAAACCGACAACTAGGTCTTTTAATTAGTGTATACACTAATTTAAAAAAAAACAACCGTCTAGAATTTTTCTGGTTCCATTGGACAGGAAAGTTTACATAAGATTGGTTATTTACTTATCTCAGAAACTACTAAATCATGATCTAAAAGGAATTTGGTTAATACTACATTTTTGTTTATACACTGTGTTTGGTTTTCATTGGAACAAAACTTTTCTTATTTTGAATGAAACACTGTATTTCATTAAATTTTTAGATTAGCAAACTTTTTTAAATATAGAATGACTCGTAACGATTCAATTAATCGCGGACCCAGGAGGGTATTTTTTACATATTTAAGTCAACGGCCTAAAAAATAAATAACTTCAATATCATCAATAATAATGTTTTGTTAAACTTAACCCACGGTACGTGACTCCCCCCAAACGTAATTTCTGGATCCGCCCCTGGATTCTATGGAAGAGTTGTTTTTCTGAAATTTGTGACAACCTGTAACAGCGGATGGTAATTAAAATCATACTGTATATAGTGTATGTATGTATACTGTATACAGTATGATTTTAGGACTATAGGACTATAGTCCTATCTTTTTCTGAATCTTTAGTATTTCCTTCAAGTTATTATCTATCGTATGATTTTCTCGCAAATTGCTTATCTGATTTTGATGATTTCTTTTAAACTGTTGGTTGACTTTTCAGTAAAGATGCTTTAATATACATTTTTGTCAGATTTTAAATTGAGCATATCCAGGGTAGAAAATTAAGTCGATTTTTCCCCGAGATTTGTGACACCCTGTGAAATATATTAGTAACAACATGCTGCAGCGTATATCATTTGAAATTTTACTGTAGCCCTATATTTTTTAAACATTTTGTGTCAAAAATTTCGTTTGCACACTATATATGCTCAAATTAAAATCTAAATAAAATGTTTACGATAGCATTGGCTACAACCTACAATTTAAAAAATCATCAAAATCAGATGAGCGGTTCGCGAGAAAATGAAGAATTTCTGGTGGCCGGTTTTTTTTTCGGTGAGTGTATAATTTGAACATATTCATTAAGAAAATGTATAGTTACATGTAGAAATAAAATAACCAACTTAAAATCAGTATTTTTATCGTCTTTTCATATTTTTATTAATAACTAAACTCGCTATTCATAACTTGGCTTAAATGGAACATATATCTTTAACTAGTAAATATTTTTTTTTTTGTTTATTATTAGCATCATTCATATATAAATGTTTAGGCAGTCGAAAAAAAGGTACATACGTATTTAAAAAAATAAGAAGAATATCACCAGAGTTTCGCATATTGACACTACTTTTTTGCCTTCTGTTATTAAACAAATGCAAATTACATGCAACAAACAATTCAATACATATGTACACTGTACAGGGTAATGTTAAAATTCCTAACTCCTTTTTAGAATACGTACAACCTTTCTTTGGAGTCCAAATATTCGTTGGCTATGAGAGGAATGTCCCCAAACCATGTTTAATTTAATATAATAATTTTCGAACACTAGTTAATAACAATATGGCAATGCAGTGTGTCTCTAATTTTAAATCCCGTAAAGTAGTTAATAAATTCTATTTTTAAGGTTAATTATCGTTTAAATTAATAGTTAATCTATAATCGCCAAATCTACAAACAGTGTGACCCATTTGTTTGTGACTTAAACCCTATAAAATATGGCGGTTTTTTCTAAAAATATAGTTTATCAAGATCTACACTTTAAAACAAATCCGGTTAAAATCGCACAATAAATAAAGAGTTTACATGGGTGAGTCGCAAACAAATGAGACACACTGTAGGGGCAAAAACGTTTGAAAACAGGAAAATTGTTACAGTTCTTGGTAAACAATACGCATATAAATGATATTTTTTAGATAAGTAACTTTACACCTTAAAGTTGGTATTGCTAGTAACGCCATTACACAGCATGATGACGTGCACTCATGCAGATTTGGCTGAGACTTTACAATTCTTATTAAACAAATGTATGGTACAAAAACTTTTTGGGATGTAAAAAAGAAAACATTTTTGACATTTCGTCACCCTAATATAACAAGGTTGTATGTTAAAAAAACGAAAAATTTGAGTTTATGCTTCTACAAGGTTTTATGTAATCCACCATTGACATACAACTTGAAAATAACTCTATAAATATGTATACATAGAATATATATTCTATGTATACATATATATAGAGTTATTTTCAAGTTGTATGTCAATGGTGGATTACATAAAACCTTGTAGAAGCATAAACTCAAATTTTTCGTACATTCTATAGAATTATTTTGAAGTGATATGTGAAGCGTAGACCACGTATAATCCTGTAGGAACATACAACTTTGTTATATTAGGGTAACGATTGTGACATTGTGACATATCAATAATTAAAATTAAATACAAATTCCTAATATTTTTGATTGGAAAGTAGTAATTGCAAAACTAACTAAAAAACAAAAATACTGTAAATGTGTCTTCTACGCTTATGGTGATTTCGAAGTAAATACTAAATTTAAAAAAAATACTTTTTATGTGTACTTTTAGAATATTCTAGTTTATTAGAATACAAGCAACTAATTTTACACAAAACATTCCTAAAATGTAAAGGTATATTTAAACAAATGGATGGATAATGTGATACAAAAATATAATTAATGTTAATTATGTGAATTATTTGATTAAATTTTCACAGTGTTTTCAATCATCGAAATGAATAATTAAATATAAAAGCATTTTATAATTATATCAAATAGACAAATTATTTTAATGATATATCATTTTACTTATTTAAATTTAATATAATTAAAACAAAATACAATATAAATAAAATAATAAAATTAAAAGAAAGAAAAAAAGAAATTCTCTAACGTAAATTTATGCCAAGGTGGAAAACTATGACCAAAATTTATTGCGAAAGATAAGAAATAACAAAAAGTGAATATATAAATGTGTTGATTATTATTTTAGTTAAAATTATATAAAACCTTTTCAGAGAATTTAACTTATCATTTTCATTAACTCAGTTTATCTATGATAAGTTTATGTATATGAAAAAAATATTTAAATAAAAGAGTAAAAGCGGTCAAAGATACAAATAGTATAAATTTTAAATTCTGCTATTTAAATTTTAAAATATTAAACATTAATAATTATATTTTTAACAGGTCTTTTACAGTTATTTTTTAAACTTAATATTAACATATGCTAGGTGCATGCTGTAAAAGCATTTATTATTAAAATATAATATATATTTTTTTATTATAGCTGTAAAATAAAAAATAAATTTATACAAAATACTATAAAAAATATAATATATTATGTTTATTTATGTTTATGTTTATTAAGAAAAAAAAGAAAATTTATAGTCCACAAAAAAATGAAGATAATAATTTTCTAAAAACAAATCAAATGTATACATAAAGAAACTGAAGTATATTTTAGAAATGTAATACTATTTTAATATGTATTACTTAATTAGAATTATAATAATTATTATTAAATAAATAAGCATACTATGCTGGAACAACGTTGTAACTGCCCTGGCAAAATGCTGTATTTTCGTGGAATAATCGACCGTATTGGAAAGGCAATTTTTTAGCTTTTGTGTAGATAATAACAATTAATTATATATTATAATTATAATTATCTACACAAAATTGCCATTCCGATACGGTAGATGCAAACCTTATTCCACGAAAATACAGCATTTTTCCATGGATTTACTACTCTCTAAAAATGAATTAGTCAAAAATGACCAATTTAATAGTTATTAGTGCACAGAAAAAACTCTAGCATAGCATGAATGGGTGAGCCATTAAACCAATGGGATCTTGTAATCCGTATTCCTGAATAACAGTTCCTATAATACCAATAGGTAGTTACCAATTGGTTTATAATCGTTTACTGTTTTTAAATTAACATCGATCCTAAATCTATTGATATTTATATTGATATTTATTTGTTAGAATGGTAGAATGTTATTGCATTAAATAATAATTTGATTTATTTAATATCGTTACTATTGTATGTATACTATGTATTTAACGCAATAAATTCTTTGACATTTAGGCAAAATATTTCCCTATTTTGGTTTAATAGTAATTACTTGAGCAAATAACAATTTAGATTGCTTCAATTTTAATGCATTCAATGACAGCGCTGTTCTTGGTACTATGTTAGATTTTTTTCTGTGTGGCTGCTTTTTCACTTGTGCCATGAATAACCATGGAATACTGTGGTATCCCAAAATTTAACAGCCAATTCTTATGTAAAATTGTCCCCTTAATCCGAAAATGTCGTCAAAAGTTAAAAAAGTAGAACAGTTTTTGAGATATAGTCAATTTTTCATTGAATATGGAATTGACTATATCTCAAAAACTGCTCCGCTTTCATAATTTTTGACGGTATTTTCGGATTCAGGGGACAATTTTACATAAAAATTGGATGTTAAATTTTGGGATACCATGGTATTCCATGGTTAACCATGGTACAAGTGAAAAAGCATCCACTATTAAATTAGTCATTTTTGACTAATTCATTTTTAGAGAGTAAGTTTTTCCAGCATAGCGTTCAATTACTTACACTGGTAGTCGAGTTTTATTTTTTTTATTTATATTTTATGTACCAAATAAGGCACACGTTAAACCCCATTGCGCACCTATATGATGTTCCCTTTTGCTATGCGCATTGTGCTAAGTTGAGCGTTTCTTTCAAAATCACTTTTTTGTTTTGTTTTATTATAAGCCAAATTTTAAAAGTAATCGATCCCAAACCTTACGGTAATCAAACCTAACCGAATGGACGATTTTTTGAGGTACCATACTTCTTTCAAAACCTATTTTTTATTTCCCAAACGGCTTTAATGAGCCAGTTCCTTTTACCCTAGATTTTTAGGTACACTTATCCTCGTAACGAATCCGTAGTTTTTTTTAAATTATTTTTATTGCAAGTGCCCCACATAAAAAACATAAAACCCGACTACCATCGAGTTTTCCTTCTACAACTTTGTTTCCTGAACCATGTTTATATTCCTTCATTCTTAATAAAATTATTATTATTGTGATACAATAAATAATTTCTTAATTTTCCTAAACATAAGATATATCTAAAAGTATACTAGTATATTGTTTAACAATTGAGAAAGCTGGCCATTTCTATGATGAAATAAAGCGACACGCGCCGAAGGCGAGTAGAGTAATTCATCCGAATGGAAATGGCAATTTCTTAAAAGTTGAACACTATACTTTTTTTTAAATATTACACAGGCCGACAAAAATAAAATTTATGTTTGGTGCATGGCAACCAACAACTTTTTAAGGGTAATTTGGGTACGCTGAATCCAAAAATGAACATCATTTTGCTTAATCAGCTCTTGTTTTTGCGATGTAGAATAAAAACCATTTTTTTCGATATGCGCACATTCAAATTTTAATTCTAATTTAAGCAAGGATAGTTGGTAATGTTGCTATGGGTCTTTATTAAACTAAAAAAAATACCATATACATTGATAATGGTATTCTCTTTAAAAGTCTTGCTTTCATCGAAAGAAAATCGATTTTTAAAGAGAACACCATTATCAATGTATATGGTATTTTTTTAAAGTTAAGTTAAGTTTTTTAATAGCAACATTACCAACTATCCTTGCTTAAATTAGAAGTTTAAAAAATATATTTAAGCATTTGAATGTGCGCATATAAAAAAATGGTTTTTTGTTACATCGCAAAAACAAGAGCTGATTGAGCAAAATGATGGTAATTTTTGGGTTCAGCGTACTCAAATTACCCTAAAAAAGTTGTTGTCTACCCTGCACCAAACTGGCTGTTGGCCAGTGTTATCAATAATTCAATAAAATGTGTAATAACCACAGATTTAATGATAAATGCCAGGATCAATTAATTTTTAAGAAAATAATAAACCACCATACGAGTATAAACGTCATAGTAATGATAAATACTACCGTGGATAAATTTCAATTTTCTCCGCAGTTTTAAGACTGAGTACATATTTATAATTCGTAATAATTATGTAATATATTGTTTGGTAGTAGTGTAAAAATTAAATTTAAATCTTAAAATGCAGTAAAGGTATTTTTTAATGCAATTTATGCCATTTAGAGTTGTGTGAACACACAAACCTCGTTTACTGTAATTACTTATTTATGAATGTAGCTGGTACACGTAAAAATCGTAAAAAAAAACGAGTTGATATTTGTAATTAAGTTGTTACAACCCATCAAAATGACATTTAATTTCGTTCTTTATAAAGCAATTTAGTTAGTACGCCCATTACACGTTTTTTGTCGCAAAGCGTGTAATCTAAAATACATAGCCGCTTCTCACATGCCGATAAATATTTCCTTGATACGTTTTTAATAGACCGAAAATATTAACATGTGTGCCTATTTCAGTTTAATTTCAAATAGCCTACAAATAAAACCTGTTCATTGTTTGAGGTAATTAATAGCCTCAAACACAAATAGAATTAACTTTTTTGTCACCAGGTCTGATATGTGGTTAGTTTGGCATAACGTCCGGTAATTTAATGTTTTTTTTATTGGTTTTAAACGTATTCAGTGTGTGACTTATAGAGGTTTTTTCATGTCCCGGAGCCCATCGCATTAAGTCATTAATTTGACAGTATGTTTTTTAAATTGGTGTGTATCATGACAAATTACGGTTTTGTTTGTGTTAATAAAGAAATTACCGCTTTTACGTCGGAAGTACGAATCCATCTCTCTATGATTACGTATTTATTATCTAGTTAAAAATAATGATTTTAATAATTTAATAGTTTGTTTACATGCGTAAACTACTAAAAAATTAATTGCAATTAAATTATTGCCTTTAAAGTTTTTTATTTAAATAATACAAAATGATTGTTAGATAGTTTGGAATTTTGTTTTTATCAACTTTACTTCTTTAGGCATCAAAATTGTACCCTTCTTGTTTAATTTGCCAATTTTATTTGTAATTGGTAGGTTTCTCAAACTTGCACATAATAAGGTTTATCAACCGTTCTATAATTTAAGCTTTATTATTCTCAACAAAGTATTCGATTATCTCCTAAATTGTTATGTAAATAGAGTGTTTATATCGTTCGATTCGTCTCAGGAAGAAACGTTTAACTGTGGAAATATTTATAAAATAAAAATTACTTATCGATATATTGACTTTTTATTTTATAAAATTTAACGATTTTAAATAAATAGGTACTGATAAATAAAGTGGGTATCTACAGCGTAGATCTACGTAGATACATTTTATGAAAAACGTTAAAGAATGTGGGTATGTACTGTAGGTACAATGTACAGGGTGGTCCACGTAAGGTGACCCATATACTTATCTCAGAAACTACTGGAGTCACAAAAAATTTGTAAGAAACAAATATTCACGAAGTAAAAAATATTTTTAAAATATTATATTTTCATTTATACAGGGTGTTCGGTTTTCCTTGGGACGATACCAACTTTCTTATTTTCAATGGAACACCCTGTATTTTTTTGCATTTTTGGATTCTACCCACTCTTTTAGGTATATTTTGTAAATATATTAAATAAGAAAATGTTAATACTTTTTGAGTAAAATTAAGATTTATTTAACCACATTTTGTAGTTAAAGCAAACTGTCTTTTTTATCGGTGTAAGGTACGAGCGCTATTAAATGATTTTCAATTGCAGGTAAATTACTGCAATTAGTTGTGGCAAAAAGTGGCTGGAAACCCTACAATGTAGGGCCTACATACGTCCCATGTTTTTTGGACTGATTAAGCGAAATAAACTGTTTAATCAACAAAATAACTATTATTTCTCTTTAGAAAATCCTCATATAGCTGTTGAGCATCAACATTAACAACGGTTTGAGGAAAATGTGTGGGTGGGAGTTCTAGGTACCAAGCTTATAGAACCAGACATATTGCCTTATTGGAAATAATTGTCTTAATTTTATAACAAACAAAATGCAGGAACAGCTAGACGATCTTCCCCAGAATATGTGGATCCAATTAGACGGAGTATGGCAAAATAGGGCCAATACCATGGCCACCAAGATTCCCAGATATTAATCCGCTTTTTCTGTGGGGCCACATCAAATCCCTTCTCTCTAAAAATGAATTAGTCGAAAATTACTAATTTAATAGTTATTAGTGGCTGATTTTTCACTTGTACCCAGGTTAACCAAGGAATACCATGGTATACCAAAACAGCCAATTCTTATGTAAAATTGTCCCCTGAATCCGAAATTACCGTCAAAAATTATGAAAGTGGAGCAGTTTTTGAGATAAAAAGAGTTGTTTATCGGACTTAAGTTTTAACAAGATATTATAAACAAAATTCAAGATGCTTTGCGCCTTAAATGCTGGAACAAGTAGAGAAGAACATTGTGTAGCGAACTTAACTTTGTTTTAATGTGCATGAACAAAGTTTTTGTAATTATTTTAGTACATTTTGTTAATATACTTTAGGTTTCGTTTCTGGATTACGAATAGAAGTTTTCCACAAGCTTTCACAGCATTCATTTTTTTTATTTCTTCGACTTTGGTTAATCATTATTTAAGTCATAAATTTAAATGAAAAACTCAAACTTTATATGTTTTTTTTTTAATTTACACATTCATCAAGTCTATAAAAACACAAATTATATAAACCAGGTAGTAGCAATTATCGTTTAACGTTGTCTTTTAAAATATAGATTTGGATTTTTTTATTTTTTTCTCTACTCTACTGAGTGGCCCCTACAACGTACTACTTTTCTTTACACCCTGTATATATCTATTGCCTTACTTAAATAATTGCTAACTTGTCCAATGCGAAAGTGGAAAATTATATAGATTACCAGTATTAATTCAGAAAGGTAATTTTTAATTATATTTTACCAAAACAATGACTCACATCACGTGCAGTATAAATATTAAATGCAAATTTCTAGCGTACGGTACACAAAAGTGCATAATAAAAAAAATAAAACCATCACGATCGTTCTCATCAAACAACGAAAAAGTATACGTTTAGCGTGTTCGATTTCCATTTTCTCCGGTAAGTACAATAATTTGAGTCTTGTTAACACATGCGGTGCAGGAAAAAACAAGTTAAATGTATAATTCTTCCACAAAAGTTATGCAAATCTGACCGACTGATTTTATCGGTTCGCATTGTAGCATATTCACATGATTATTATATGCATGAGTGAAATTTCATTCACTTACTGCACAAAATGTGTGTCTTGCCTACGCCTAATTTCAGAATTGCAACATTAAATGCAAAAAAAATCGCAGCAACGGAACAAACATTTCGTTGTTCCCATTATTGTCTTGTTTGCTTGTATCTTTTGAAAGATTACCTTGTTTTATATACTTGTTGTTCTTTTGAATTAAACTTTATGTTTCAAGCTTAGTTACCCCACGATACACTTAACAAAATGTACCGGAAGTTATGTGTTAAAAACATTATGATCTGATATAATTGTATTCAAAGATTCTTTTTCGGTTTATAAAATTCAAGCAACAATAAAATGTTGGCAATTTACTGCCTCACTGAAGATATGTGGTTCCTATAAGAAGGTGTAATATATTTGATAAGATGTGTCGCAGATAAACATTCTTTATGCATATCTTTTCAACCTCAAGAGCGTAGATATGTTGAACTTGAAGTTTCAGATACATTTTTTTTAAATAAAATTAATTCATGATGTTTACCTAATTCCTTATTACTTTTAATGATAAATATCAAAAACCCATTTAAGTACTTTAAAACAGCAATACAAATTAAGAGATTAATGTGTATCATATTTAATTATATTATACAAACCTTATTCCTTTTTAAATTTGACCGTTTTTAGAAAAATAAAACCATAATTTTATAAATACCCAATTTGATGCACGCCACTGCAGTGCGCTGGTAGAAGTTACCACTAAATGCAGCGAAGAAGATTGACCTGTCATTGTAAATAGCTTCTACATTATATAATTTTGTTTATGTTCTTGGTAAGTTATTATGACTCAATAAATATAAAATATATAAACTTTACTTTGTTGGTAGGTTACGATTAAATTATTTTTACTTGGAATTTTAATTTTTACTGTCGGTATCTGTTTTGTTCTTTATACAAACTAAGTTTTATTTAATTTTTATGATGATCAGCTTATACTGTTTATAGTTTTATGAGAAATAAATTATATGATGTTTTAATGTATTATATGATAAATATAAAAGTGATACTTGGAGAAAAATTTCTGATTTTGAAATGTTATCAACAACGTTTTTAAGCTCTAATATTGGAATATCTTTTAATTTATCGATAGCGATAAAATGTGTATCGTGTCTAAAAGTATATTTAACAAAATTTAAAAAGTTTTAATTTTGTTATTGGCCCTTCAGGTACAAGACATTAGAGTCTATAATAATTAAATTAAAACAATTATGGAAACATGGTATCATTTGCCTGAAAAAAAGAAGTACCACTGGTAAATGTACCACTGGTAAATGTAAACATTAATGGAAAGCTTTATGTAAAATTAACAATTTTAACTAATTCAGGTAAAACATATTCAAGGAGTGCACTATAGCCATCCTTCTTCTAAGTTCTTCTAATTTCTTTAAGAGTTATGTCTGATCACATCTGTAATTATGTTTTTTGAATCGTCTTCGTCCAATTTTTTTTGTCATTTCTTTCCTGTAAATTTAGCGACAACTATTTGTCTTAGATTAATTAAGCAAGCGACTTAGATCCAATTTAA
Source organism: Brassicogethes aeneus (assembly GCA_921294245.1). Taxonomy (NCBI): domain Eukaryota; kingdom Metazoa; phylum Arthropoda; class Insecta; order Coleoptera; family Nitidulidae; genus Brassicogethes; species Brassicogethes aeneus. The sequence goes on along the minus strand of OV121132.1, from coordinate 80,668,882 downwards.
ACTCTAATTCGGTTAAAAATCATTTAGGTACACTGTACCTGTACTGTACTGTACTGTACTGTACTGTACCTGGTACAGCATGCCGAGACTGCAAATAATGAAAGCCCTATTAAAATTTGTTTGGTATATTACATCTATAGATAAATCTTAGTCAATCGGATGGGATCTTTCTATGAATGAATATTTCCATACCCGTACCGATTGGGAAACTTTTTAATTTAGAAAGCTACAAGGTTAAATAAGAAAAAAGTTGCATTATTTCAAGTCAATTAAAATGTAATTCAAAAAATGGAAAAAAATCAGCTTTTGTCAAATAAATTAAAAAAACTGTTAAGAAACCTGTGAAAACAAAAAATCGTTATAACTTCGTTTATCCAGGAAATTAAAAAAACGAAACTTTTACATGTAAACATAACCATTTATCTACGTTTTCATCCAATTTGTGATTTTTTTTGTTTACATGGTTCTGTTTTTGTTTTTTATGGCCGCCAAATTGGAATATTACATGGTTACTAAAACTACACAAGTTATGGCGGCCATTAAAAATACTAAAGATGGTGATGTAGTAGCAAAGAAATTGGATGAAAATTTACATCCTTTTTCAAAATTCACAGGAATAACTAAGATATAACGAGTTTTGCTTCCAAAATGTTTTTAGTTTTTTTTAATATTTTAAGAAATTCTGTTTTTTTTCAATTTATGATTTTTTTGAAAAGGATTGTAATTACTTAACTTTTCTCTAATTTAACCGACCTTGTAGCTCTTCAAATAAAAAAATATCTATACACAGTAAAAAAAAATATTTGTTAATTTTAACCATATATTAACCAGATTTTTTATTAATCCAGGTCCACATATGTTTATGTTAAGTCTACAACCAACTGTAATCTGTTGATTTATTAAATAAGTAGACATTTTGTAGATTTAATAACAAAAGTCTAAAGTCAATAACTATTTTTACAAACCTTTTTGTAGTCCCAGGAACAAAAGTATTTGTTGGAAATTGGAAATTTAAATGAAAAGAATTTTGATAAAAAATGTTGCTTTGTTAATCAATTTCCTAAACAAAAAAATTAACACATAAATCAACAGAAAAATAACATACAAATAATTAAATAACACGCCATTCTGAAATTATCAAATTATAAAGAAATTTGGTAAAATATATGTAACTATTAGTACTACAACATTAACCAACATTTACTGATGTATTTCCAGTGGCGGAATAAGTAGGAGCACAAGGGAGCAGTGCGGGAGGGCCCAGGGTGATAGGGGGCCCATCAATAAAATAATTTAAAAAACATACATGTTTCTTAAATTATTTTAACAACCTTAAGAACCTGGCATATGTATGTGTATAGATAAATAATATAGGCAAAACTAGTAAGAATTAAATTCTTTACAAATTTTGTTGACGTTTAAATCTAATAATGCGGCGACATCTAGGTTTATACATTAATAGCTATCACTTATTAGAAGGCTGCCGATAGTGTGGCGAAATATATATAATAAGTAGCTATCACTTATTACAGGGATACCGATGTTACCGATATTTCGCCATTAAGCCTAAATTTGTCAATTTATCAAATTTATGACAGTTAAAGAGTGATTTAGGAAGAATGGAGGTATGGAATCCAAAAAGTTAAGTTTAAATGCAAGTAGTTCGGCAAAAGATGCAAATTTAAGGAACTAAAAAGTGTTATAGAGAAATTACAAAAAATTACCAAGTTACAAAACAAAGAATATTGGTGAATATTTAACCTTCATCGCAACGTTGCCTAATTTATTTTCGCCGCTGGGGTTTTTCTCCGGCAAGGTATTTCGCGCACCAGGTATACCTATATATAGGTTGTTGGAAGGGGTCCATATTGAATTTTGCGTGGGGGGCCAAATTTCGAAGTTCCGCCACTGTGTATTTCGTAACCCACTTCACTGTTTCCCCTAATTTCAGTTTAAAAACCAGTGCTGGCATCTTTTTTCGGATACTTCGCACTTCGCACACTCGTTAAATAGGTATTAGGAATCCTAATAACAATATTAACATATTTCTGGTAATATATTATAACCACTCTGGACAGTTGGTACGAACAAAATAATCTGTAACCTTTGAAATTAACAAAATGCTTACCAAAACTTTCGGTAAAATATTTTCCTTTGTCAAAATAATTACAAACCCAGTTTTTATACAAAAAATTATGTTATTATTATTATCTTATTTTTATAACAGTGTAGAAGTATTATAATTTACATAGAATTAATATAATTAATATAAGTAAATGCATATACAAAATGGTTGAATACAAAAAATATTGTTTGGCAAAACCAGTTCAGGTTTAATAAAGACACAGTTCTTGAAATACTGTTCAACATAAAGTAACTAAGAACGAAGAAGGAATAAGAAGACGAAATGAATCAGTCAATATTTCTCTTGTGTCCGTTTGTCCTATAATTTTTGTCAATGTTGCGTCCCTGTTGCGTGGCTACAGCCTTCTCCACCGCAGTGACCAAAGACAATGCTCCATTGTATGCTGCTAGCGGTGCAATCTGCATAACCAAGTGGCTGGCTGACTGGCTGGCTGCTCGACGCGCTTTCTACGTACCGTTTCGCCTGTTCCTGGATATTTATTTTCTACGTCTCCGCGAAGGTTAAGATTGCACTGTGTGTTGTGCCCACCACCTGCCTGCTACCGTTGTCGAATTTAGAAATTATTGCCTACTTTCCTATAGGTGTAAACTTCTATAAATATTTATGGCTCCATGCATTGTATGGCTTTATTTTTTATAAGCAAAATAAACCAGCAGTATTTCTGTCACGACCAAATGTTAGTTTTTTATGAAAAAACGATAGATAAACTGGTTAATTAATAAAACAACCATTAAAGTTTCCAGATAGGGCTGATTTTAATATTAAGATCAGTTATATTTCTCTAATTGTGCAGTATTTTTTATACCATTGGTCAAAATATAAAAAATAAGCATTATCTGAAGTTAATAAATTTTGAATACAGAAAATATGAAAAATTGAAAAAAATTAACGGTTCCATCTTATAATATGTATTTTTTTTTAAATGTATGTATGTACGTATTCCTAATGCTACTTTTGTATTTCAGGTATGAAATATTTTGCAGCAATTTTATGGGTAAGGTTTTAAATCAAATAACAAAAATAAATAAATAAATTAAGTATAAATATTAATATTAAATCCTAATTATAAAAATAATAAAAACAATAAAAAATCATAACAATAATACATATATAATATATTTTAATAAGTAACTGTTAGTTAACAGAAATTAATTATTTTCCTTGATAAATATTTACTATTGTATCTTTAAAAAAATCATTGTTTTCCATTTTAATATTTTTACTCTGATTAATTGTAAATTTGTGTTTTTTTGTATACGTATTTTTATAATTGACACTTTAATTTAAAAAGGCAATTTCTTCATGGTTTTTCATATATGATGTTTTATAAAACATTAAACAAACAACCTACCTACTTTTTTTTAACGCGGATTCATTTGTTAATATCGTATAGTTTTATTGTTAGTCCAAATATTTTTTAAAGGGCATTTTTTTAAATTTTTTTGGTAGGTATGCTCTGTTTCTAAAACACTGAAACTGAGTTTATAGTTTTGTTTTATAATAGCGCATTTGTTTTACAAACATTCCTCAATTTTTTTCTGTTTACTATATAGTTTGTATTGTTGAAGTCCAAATATTTTCTAAAAAGAACAAAATGGCAAAACTTTACAATATTTTTTATTTTTTTTTGGCTTTTTTTAATAAAACATAACTCATTTTATCTGTCCAATTCAAAATATTTTTTATAAATGCGCGTTTTTCTAACAAAAACAAATGACTATTTAGTCTTTGTTGTTCTTTTAAACATTTTTAACTAATTTTTACGTTTAAAAATACCAGAATACATGATTAACTAACTAAATTTTTAAAAATGACTCGTTATAAAATCACGTGATATTTGAATAATAGTAGATAGTTTTAAATCAAATATTAAAAATAAATCATAACAATAATACATAATTTATTATAATAAGTAACCACCACCCTGTTTCTTTTTTATTTTTGCTTAAAACAATAAATCCTTCTTTTTATTCTGTTAACTGCAGTTTATTTCGTTAATATCCTATAGTTTTATTGTTAAAGTCCAAATATTTTTTAAACGGCATTTTTCTAATTTTTTTGGTATGCTTTATTTATAAAACACAGAAACTCATTTTATAGTTTTCATTTATAAATGCGCAGTTGTTTTACAAAAACGTTGTTCTTTTAAACTTTTTTATTCAAGTTTTATGTTTTAAATAATATGAAAATATGTAATTAACAAACCAAATAAAAAAAATTATATTTTAATAAAATAAGTTAATGTGATGGATATTAATTAATGTTTATCTTAATCAAAAATCCCAACTAGACAATAATTACACACTGGTCGACAGCAATTTTGCTCGGATTCAAAAAATGCTCAATTAGCTCTTGTTTTCAACATATTGCAAAAAACGTTTTTTATATGCAATCACTAAAATTCGTATATTTATTCGTAAATTTATATATATTATGTTTTGTTATTATTAAATACTCTAACCAATGATCATTGGTAATGTGAAAATGGGTCATAAATAAAAATAGTATATTATGTATCAAGTTTGATAAACGCCACTTTAGTAATGAATTTAATATAGGCACAAGCGAGCTTACGAGCGATTGCTTAATTAAATGAGTGTCTAGAAAAGTTCATAAACGATATAGAAGGAGTTTTTCACAGTGAATGTAAAGAAAATATTTTATGGACACTCCCCCCGCAACTAAGTTAAATCTTGTTTACTGACAGCGAAATTAAAAAGTCAGTACAAACTTTTTAAATATTGGCGTTGAGAAATTATTTAATACTTTTGTATTGAGATAATAAAATAATTTTTATATTTAATATTATTTTACAAGAAGGGCACTTTATTTTAACGATTGTATGACATTTTACAACTGTCAACTAACTTAAAAATAACTTCAGTCCATTACTAAAAACCGGTTGCTTACTTCAGCCCGTGACTAAAACGCCTCAACTTGTCAATGTGTATTCAAACAGTCACTTTACCAAATTTAAATTCAGCTTTATTTATCTACTTTATTACACTGTAAAAAATAATTAACACAAGTCTACACGCCCCAACACCAAACTGTGTTATTCCAAGTCCACACGAAATCGTGTAAAATTTTAACACATTTTTACACATTTTAGTGTTGATTCCCAATTTAGGAACATTCGTGTAAAAGTATTTACACGATTTTTACACAAAATTTACACAAAAATTTTAACACAAAAAAAGAGAATTTACACACTGATATTTTTTGCAGTGTAAGGACCGTAAATATAAATTATGGCACGCGCGGTTGTTTTTAGTGCCATTTTGACAATTTTAATTTAATTGCAATAAAATGAACACAATAAATAGATAAAACTACAAAATGTTAAATTTAAATCAAATCATACAAAAATTGTTCGTGCACTCTGAGTTTTTGCAAAAAAACCCTATTTTATTTCGTTAAAAACAAAAAACTTTATGAATGTGTATAATTTATTTATTTTTAGTTTAATTAGGATTTTTAGCTACATTAACAATTGTTAATATTAATGATCCTTGGTTAAAGGACTTGATTAGCCAAAAATATTTTTTTACAATATGAATAAAACAAGATCAAAATGATTGGAATCAGCCCAACTAAATTACCCCAAAAAAGAAATTGTTAAATATTTTTTTTAATTTTGTCGACCAGTATTATTTTTGTTTTTGTCTTTCAGTAGACTTTATAACAGCATTTTTTAATCTTTTAATCCAGAATAAAATTAAGTAATTGTTTTGGAAATTCTTATTTATAATAAAAAAAACTCCTTCAAACCATAATGGTAGTCGATTTCCTTGTCGTCGCCAGATTTAATCTGGCATCTCATTTCTGATGCTTCACGTATCATTGACGAGCTGTTGTTTTTACTTGTCCGGGGTCAACAAGCGGTTATCAAGCGTGTTTCTGGAGGATACAAGACGAAGATAAAAAAAGAAAACAAACAGGGACGCCAACAATTTCTATATTTTAGTGACGTGTTATCACGTCCAAGAACTTCTGTGTATGGGCCTCCTGTTGAGAAGTGGCGCTACACGAATACAAATTCCAGCTTTATGCTTAAACATAAACTTTCCTAATGTGTACTTCTAATTACTACTGTGGATACGTACCTCGCTGCGTTCGGTCTTAATATATGACCACGGTTGAAATGCATATCATCGTTATTTTCCCACAATGGCAAAAGTCGTCTCGTGAAATTAATTCTGAGATTACAACATTCTTGACTCGAAAATAATGAGAATGTTCTGCTTAACTAGTTTATTTGCAGTTTTGATGATAAACGTTTTAATTATACTCACAATTATTTTTGTTTTTTAAACAATACCTACTATAGTAGGTAGTGTATAGTAGGTCAACTATTTTAAATACAACAAACAAGGAATTATAATATTCATGGGACAAAATTGTTCAGCTATCCCAAGTAGCACAACTGGTTAAATTAACGTTAAATTTACGTTATGTCTGGTTAATTCATTTAAGTAATATTGTACTACAACGTTAAATTAACCTTAAATTAACGTTATTTTGTAATAAGTGGGGAATTCAATTATGGTAAAATTAACGTTATGTTAGTTAAATGTAACTTCTTGGTTAATATACCTTTTTGTTAATAAGAAGTTAATATTTGGTAGTTTTTGGTTTATTTTACCCTTTTTTAACTACTTTATAACTCTTAAGTTCACTTAAACTATAATGAACTGGTTTAAGTTTATTTTAACTAAATAATTATTAAATATGGTTATGTATATCTATAGATATGACTAACAGATCCTTAAAATAAAATGTCGCCCCTAAATATTAATACTCATATATGTATATATTAATTGATGTCTTAAAGAGAAAGTTCAAAGGGAAAAACCAGTTGGGCATTTTTTTTTTGATGAAGTAGTACATGATACTTTCATATTTTAAATGCGCTTTGAAAAAAATAAGAAATAAAGAAAATAAAAATTTAAAAAAAAATATTTTTTGCTCAATTTTTCTTTATTTTGTTTGAAATTAATTTAAAATACTTTTAAACATAAAATAATATTATGTTTTATTATTGGTTTGTTTAAATTACCTTATTTTTGCAATAAAACAAATTATTAAAATTATTGGCATTTGCTTTTGTTAAAATGGACAGCAAACAATTTGGCGATTTTAGTATGCTTTTAGTTATTGGTTATATAACCAATATAAATTAACCTGCAAGTTTATTTAAACCATTTGGTTATTTTATTGTGTTTAATTTAACTATCGGTAATTTATAACTCTTTGGTTTAGGTTTAAATTTGGTTAATGTAACACATTATAGTTATTAATTACCAAAATTAGTTAAATTTAAATAACTTGTTATTTTTAAAATAACTAACCTAAAAAAATTCACGCCGATGTTACATTCTGATTTTAGTTGCAGCAGTGCTTTATTAAAACGCATCTGTTCTTTAATAAAACCAATAGATGCTTACCAAATTAATTAAATATGAGGAGATTGTTTTAAAATTTGCAGGTAAATAATGAAAAAAGTCTATATTTTTTTAAATTATTTCTTTTAGGCTACATTATCACACAACACTCACAACCTATAGGTTTATATATAAAGCTGTATAAAGCCTAATTTTTCTATGCAGGTAACATTGAGAACTGCAAAACCATCACTTTTTTAAGTTTATTAATTAACGTTAATTTACCAGCAAGTTAATATATATTTGGTAAAATATAACTTGTTGGTTAAAAAAATATATCCAAATTAACCAATGCTGTGGTTAATTTACCAAAAAGTTATATCAAAAGTTAAACTAAACCAAAATATGTCTAAAAAAATAACTACTTTTAACTATTTTAAATGGTTAAAATAAGCAGTTAATATAACAATATCTAACTTCTAAAATAACCTACCTTTTATCTTATAAGTAATATTACCAACTAGTTAAATATTTGGTTTATTTATAGTCAATTTAAACTCTTTAAAAAACTTTAATTTACTTAAAGGTAAATTTAGGTTATTTCAAGAGTTTCAATTGACTATAAATAAACCAAATAATTAACTAGTTAGTAACATTACCAATAGGTTTCTTTTATTAGATAAATTATACTAAAAAATAACCTTTAAATTTACCTTAAGGTTATAGCAACCGGTTGGTAAATTTAAAGGGTTATTTTTTAGTTCATAGTAACCTTAAAAAAATGTTAATGGTTAAATACAACTAATTGGTTAAAAAACAAGTTTAAAAAAACGTTATTTTACTTAGATTTTGGTTAATTTACTTAGAATGCTAGTTATTTAACTAGTTGTGCTACTTGGGATAGTTCAAACGAAATAATTATAAACAAGGATTTGTTCAAGTTTAGTATTAATAAATCTTTATATTTTTAAGAAATGAAAAATTGTAAAATTATAAATATTTATTATTGCATAATAATTTTAAAAATTCTTACACTGCTCTGTAAAGCTTAAACTAGTAAAGTTAAGGAAACTTAAATTTATAAGCAAGCAGACACTACTAAAAATTTGCCCTAACTATTAAATATACATACGTATATACGTTGGTAGCTATTAAATTATAGTTACAATTTGTAAAACATTTTTTTCTGATAATGATGACATATAATAATATTAAATTTTATAAATAGGTAGCCAAGACATTACAATAGTTGTTCAGAAGCAGTGGCTTTCCATGGGTGTGAGGGCGGAGGGGCGAGCTATCTTAAGGGCAATAATTTTTTATTTATTAAAAATCCACTCTCTAAAAATTAATTAGTAAAAATTGACTAATTACTACAGTTATTAGTGGCTGCTTTTTCACTTATACCATGGTATACCATGGGATAGCATGGTATCCCCCATATAATAGCCAGTTTGTATGTCCGCTGAATCCGGAAATTTCATCGAAAGTTATAAAAGTAAAACAGTTTTTGAGATATAGTCAATTTTCCATATAATATGGAATTTTAGAAAGCAGGGTCTTAAAATCAATCAAAGTAGTAAACGAACACTTAAACTATTTTTTATGACATAATTAAAAAAATATATATTATATGTTTTAAAATAGTATATTATGCCACTAGTGGGAGAAAGTAGAGATTCCTTGAGCTTGGAGGTTAAAAGCGAGAATCTCCTTATAATTATCTTCAAATATTTAAAGATTCATTAGACTTAATGTTTCCTTCATTATCTTAAAAAATTACCAAAAGTTTACAAAAATGTTTGTGAAAGGGATAGAACATTTTTAAATTGACTTGTTAAATGTGTTGCACAAGGTGGCAACATTCTTTTAAATCAAATTTCCCTGACTTTTCCCGGGTTTTCTGGTTGACTCTGGTTTTTACATTTTTCCTGACTATATGGGGCTTAAAATTAATTTAATTGGTTCATTTTCTTTATGGTGTGTTACCTACTTATTTAAATCTTAAGGAGATGGAAGAAATAGTTCTGGCAGCACTAATTTTTAATAATAGGCGGAAAGTGGTGTGACTGGTAAAACAAAAAATATATAGCGCGCTTATAATTATTATAGTCCATAAAAAATGTGCAATCGCCCCCTGGTCCCCATACTCCCTTGACTAATTTAAGATTAGTCACCATCTTTGACTATTTCTAAGAGTTAAAAGTAACTAATTTCTTTAATCGTTTGCGGTCAACAACAAAGTATTATTTGAATTAAATGCATAAAGGTTCCATAGTTAAATGGCCCATAAAAACTAAAAAGATGCAAAAAGTTTAGCTCAAAACAGCAACACAAATAATATATTTAACTTTAAAATATTATGAACAATATTTCCAAATAAAATTGATTTTTATAAGAGCGACTGATAGCCACATTGGTTATGACAACAGTTTGACAAGCTTGACAAGTGACAGACCTGAGTTCAATCCCCGGCTGAGTCAAAACTTTTTTAAATTTAAATCTACTAATTTGACTATTTCATTCAGTAGAATTTGACTAATTATTAGTGACTAATTAGCTTTTTCGCTATGGCAATTAGTCAAATACGACTTATGATTAGTTATTTCTGACTAATTTAGTACGCAAGCTACTGTTCAGAAGCATTTTATTCCAAAAGTTATATTAACCGTTTTAAAGGAACATCAAATCAATTAATTCCGTTACGTCTATCTAGTAATCTTTGGGCCTGCTGGAGCCAGAAATTTGAATACGATATCATGTTTCGTATTATGATTAGCACGTCTGGATGATGAGCACCAGAATATCCGAACAAGAATTTTTATTATGTTTGTGCTGGTGCCTTGGATATTTTTATTGCTGATGATTTTCAAAGATTGTGTCTCACATTTGATGTCCGCGGTACGAGTTCTCACATTAAATCACATTCTATATTACTTATGGTCATAAAATTTCCTATAAAACGACAATGTTGTATTTTAAACGACTATTCATGTTAACGGTTATTATATGTCTGTTCACCAATGAATACAAGATTAGCACTATAGTGGGTAATTATTTTCTATAACTATTTATTAATTATTTATTTTATTATAAAATATAATAATTACAGTTTTATTTCTTGGGAAAACACATAATTCAGGAAAATTATTTTTATTACCCAATAAAATTGAGCAAGTCTAATAATATCATCAATTAATTTTTTACATTTAATATTTATAAATATTTACAAAGTAAAAAAATCTTATCTGATAATTTGTTAATGGGATGGGTGAGTCGGTTGACTTCAGTTTTACTTTTTGCACAATTTATTTGATGATTTAAGTTGAAACGGTTTAAAAACAAACGTTAAACATTTGTCTCTCCTGTTGATTTACGATAAGCGTTTGCAAGAAGCTGGCAAAGCTTTAATTTCGTTTAGAAAGAGTTGTTCCTAGCCAAAAATATGACTACAAAAAATTGTATTTAATATTTTTTAAAAATTAAACTATCTAGTATATTTTACTTTAATAGAAGGTAATGGTCCATACAAATTTAATTAAATAAAATTGAATTCAATTTTTAAAATAATTAATTAACTTTGCACCACCATCTAGTACTTTTACTACTAGGTTGAAGTTTAAAGATTATTTTTTATTTGAGTTTTGTTCTTCGAAGCTTTATAAGACGTGTAAACTCCCAGCTGGTTACTATTGAAAATAAAAAAAAAATATTAATAGATTGAATAATTTAAAAGTAATTTTTACGAGGTATGGTTGAAATAAATATGGAAAGAAGTCTGCAGACTAAGTCTGCTATATGCACTTGTGCATATAGCTATGTGTCATGCATTGCATGGTTAAAATAAATTAGGAAATGAAATAGAAAATGTATTATAGATAAACTAAACTGTTGGAAATTTAAATATACAAGAAAATTAATATGGATTTTTATAAAATGTGTTTGAAATAATATTATAAAACAAAGAGACCGTGCATAATGTATGTAATAAAAAATGGTTTTAAACAATTGGTTTTAGAAGATATTAGAAGATAAATAGAAATATATTAAAAGGTGAAGCAAAATAAATTGTTATTGCTATAATTTACTGAACATATAAATTGGGAGAATATTTAAAAATAGTTGAATTCAGATTCTCTTAATTGACAGCCTTGATCAAGTAAAATATTAATATACATACATACCGAATTAAGCTGGCTTAATTCCGGAAGAAAAAGGTCCACAAACAAAGGAAGAAAATGTTTCTCTTTCATTTTGTTTTTTTCATAAACATTTTAGTTAGTAGGTAAATGATGCATGTTACAAAATTTTGGTCTCCGGAACATCGTGACCACAAATATCATCTAGAGAAGAAAACCCACGTAAATTAGGCCGGTAGTAAAGTAGCGTGCTTTTATTTCTGGGCGCGACGAATGGAACCATTCATCACGTCTCACGTCAAATGTTAGAGGTTAGGACAGTTCATCCTGCAACAGGGAAATTTCAGTGAGAATAGAAGAAAAAATACGGCAGCAGCATCATCAGAAGCCAACGTTCAAAGAAGCGCTCTGGTTTCACAGCGATATCAAATTGGATCCGTGTAATCACGTAACGGCCTTATTTTCTTTCTGTGTCGCGTTCACAAACGGGTATTTTTGGAAAGTCGCTTTGTTGCGGCAAAAAACCCAAAAGCAATTACGAAAGAGAGAAAATAGAATTGTTTTATTTTAGATTTAGGTTTAAACGCTCATTTGTACGTAGACCATTTGTGATCCTTACCAAATAGTTAATTTTGTATTAATAAGAAGAATATCTTGAAAAATAACCTATATCCTGAAAATTAGTTCTTCGTGCAGCTCTAGGATTCTTTACAGCCCAAACATGGCTTTATCCATCATTAAAATCTATCTTAAAAAGTTATTATCGTTGGCATTTTGCTCTAAAAGCCAGTTGGAAAATCATCTGGCTTCAAACCTTGATCCGTTGAACGTGGTAAGGATAAAGCTGATTTTTATACAGTTTTACAAACTTTTGTCTGACTATCTTGAACCTGAGAAACGATCAGAGATTAATATTATTACACTGAAAGAAGAGTTTGTTAACAGTTAAGCACACTCTTAGAAAAGACCTGGTATTTGTAACTAACTTATTATCTTTGGGGTAAAACTGTTGCAGAAAATAACATTTTTTGTTTTTTGTAATCAGTACCTTTATATGTGTAACTGCTTGCATCATTACCTGAAAAGATTTAGTTTTGTTGTTGAGTATTATTTACTGCAAAAAGGCGATTAAGTTATTTTAACTGAAACTTTGTGTTGGCTAGAAGTATTGACAACATTATCTCAAAAAAATCATTTCGGCGGTAAAATGTTTTTTTTGGACCAAATATTTAAGTAACATTCTCAACTGACTGAAATTAGTCCGTGGAACTAACGGTTCGGTTGTATAAACTATGCGTCACTTTTCATACAGCTAAGACACCAGCGGTGTGAAACAAAGTGTCAGTTAGGGATGTTGTCTCTGTAGGTTAATGCAACTGCAAACTTTGTGCATTTCGCGCGCGATTTGTCCAGCCCGGCGCGTGCTTTACTTTTAACCTGTAAACAAACGGTGTTGCACGGCGTCCAGACTTCGGTGGTGTTTGTTCTTTTGTATTTGTGTATCAGCTCGTGTGTAGTGTATATTTTAGGTAAGAAACTAGTTTATTACAATTAGTCATTTGCCCCTGTAAATTCAGTGGCGACATACTTTTTAACTATTCATATATATAAGAATATATTCTTATGTGTTGGTTACTTATAGATATCTCGAACAAATAATATGGATAAGCAGACTGAAGTAGCAGATTTATTAGGAACATGGGGTTTACCTAAATTGGTTCCAGTTTTTAAAGGTTAGGTATTATTATTGCACTCCTTTAATTACACTATTGTAGTTTTGGGGTCCGAAAGAAAATTCAAAAATGTGAAAATACCATTCCGACTGAAAATGGCCTCCTGAATCCAATGGTGCCCACCAAAAGTCTCCATCACGTCGGAATTTCGAGAATTTTTTTGTTTTGTTTTGTTACAGCTCAAGTCGCATTTTTGGTATAGGGCCTATACTATAGGCACTCACACTCAAAATTTATCGAATGCTTACCCCTGTTATCATGCAAGTATGTTACGTTATACCTAAGAATCATTGTTAAGTTGTTAAACAAAGGCTTGCACTTCACGTAAACATCACGGTTTATTGAAGAAGTATAGTCAACTTTCATCTTAATGTACCTAGGTATCTGTGTATATTTACCAAAGAATCGTTTTTGTTTTATTGTTAAAATATTTATAAATGTTTTCTTAGAGTAATTATTAATTTTTGTTATAATGTTTAAACCAAAATTTGGTGTTTTCAGTTATATTGTTATTTTTTAATTTATAATAAATATTTATAAAACGAACGGGCATGAATTTCCTTTCTCTATTTTTTATAATATTTACACAAAAAGTGTTATATTTACTAAACAGGTATGTACTGTGGAATAATACCAATTTGTTGTTGCTACTAATGCAAGCATTTAATATTAAATATAACTTAGTTACAGTACAAAACAAATTTATATTATATCAACTATTAAATTCTTTAAATGTACCTTTTTTCATGTAATTTCAATTAAAAAATAAATTCCTGCATGATACAATGTTTGTTGCGATAAATAGCAAGTGCAGTTGTTACAACTTAGACGCTGCTAAAATGACAGACTAATGTGATTGCATTAAATATCAATTATTTGTATGAAAAAAAAAAACTAATTTCGATGCACTTAAACTTGTTGGTTGGAGCTACCAATATTGGCTGTTCCGACAACAAACTGTAAAAACAAATTTGTATTAGTTCCCACAACATATTTTTTTGTTGTGCCTATTTTCACTAATAAAATTGGTTCTGGGAACTAAATTTTCATTGCAAATACCAGGTCTTTTCTAAGAGTGCATGCTTGGTTTTTATTAGCAAATGCTTCGCTAAATATTGATCTAGCAAATTGGATAGTTTCTGGAAAAAAAGGATTTGGTTTTACATATTAGGTTAAAAAACCCAAATCCGTTTGGTATTTAATATAAAATATGTCAGTAGTAACAATTGTGCATATGTTATGGTTTACAAAACTAATTTACTATTTAATATTAAATTTAATGTCTTTCTTGTGTTGCGGTTCTAAGCTAAACTTTTTGCATATTTATGTTTGGTTTTAAAAGTATTTCACACTAGCAATAGTTACACAATTTAAAAAATACCAAATTATTTCGTTTCATCCTATACGAACTAACTAAGGAGTTAATAGTTATTTGTTTTACAAGTGTTGAAAAGCGACTTCTTTATGCGAGTGTTTAAGTTGCTCACGAGGCCGTCAGGCCGAGTGTGCATTAACATAAGCTTGAAGAAAGCTTTTCTTACAAGTGAAACACAATATTTTTTTACGACCCTTTTATTTTTTATTATATTCAAATACAAAACAAAATATCCTAAAAACGCGTTTGACAGCTGTTAAAATTATTCATCTTATTCTTTTAATTTTTAAGGTATAGGTTACTTAAAATCAATGAACTTACCTTCTAAAAATTAGAATTTATTATACAAACACAATTAATTGTGTTCTAAATTTATAAATAATATTTAGACTTACATATACAAATACAATACAAATTTGTCAATTTCTTTTCATACAGCCTTGCCTTGCCAATGAAAAGATTCATTTTCTAAGCAACGATGCCAATACGAAATGTGACTTTTACATAGTGGTCGTAGAAAAAATATATTTTCGAAGAACTAGAACTATCGATGGGATGAAATGGCGTAATACGCAATTACCATTTTCACTTAAGAATTCTTCCATTTTTGTTGTTTTTACTGCACAAAAACTTAATACTGATTGGCACGCATAGATCTGCAACAACCGCAATACACAAACGGCAACAAATGATGCGTACCCCCAAGTTAATGCGCAAACCGAACGATTTGGTTTTTAATAGTAAACTTGATGCTAAATAGTTCTTACTTTTGTATATTATAACAAAGGTATAATCTTTGCTTATCTGAACCAACTATGATTTTTAATACCAAACAGATTCTAAGGGATACCAAAAATGTCTAACCAAATGCTTTGGTTTTTTATCGTCATTCTTTTTCGCCAAATGTTATCAAATATGAAATATTTTCTAACAATAAGTAAAGCTTGCTACTATAAACTAAACTAAATAAAACAAACGGTTTACTAACGAAAAGTAAATCATTTCTCTCAGTGTATTATTTCTTCCGATAAACATTTTGGCAACAATAGCCAGGACTAGCCTTAAAATAAAAAAGGTTTTGATAATAACTTTAAATATTTCTTTGTCTGTTTAATTAAGAACTTGAAACTTTTAGAACAACTTGTAGAACAACTTTAATACTTTAATACACAATACAAAAAGTATAACCAAAGAATATCTATCGTAAAGACAAATTGCATATACTCTATTATTATTCAATAAAATACAAGTTATGACGGGCAAAAATCGCAATCATAAATATTAATTTAAATATAGCAAATGCGTTCAAAGAAGGCAGTTTAAAAATACAACTTGTAGAAACTAGATCAATAACAATCAGAAACATGATTTCCATGTTGAGTTAGGACACGATATAAATAACGTGGGTATGAATATTCAGCGATTTCACAGTAGGTAAACACGTATAAGGCTTCCTACAGAAGAAATTTAAAGAATAAAAATTATGTAATAGGTTTTGCTACTTTATGCAATTCTATACTAACTGTAGATAAGTAGTTATATTGCCTAGAATTTATAATAAATAAAAACCAGTAGGTACCAAGTTGTTTAAGCATATAAAGTAGCGAATTACTTTATTATCACTTCTACTACTACTACTTGCTACATTTCTGATATGATATACAGTGTCAGAAATTCCTTAACTTCTAATGTAAAGAGTAATAGAAAATGTATAATGCCCATTTCTCTTCTGCTTGTTGGCTATAGGAATTTCCGACACTGTATACAAATAAATTCAAACTTTCATTAAAATGAGGAACAATTAAAAATGGAGTGCAAAATCATTTTTAACAAAATTTACTTCCTAAAATTTCTATTTGTATACATAATGAAATTCAAGTATGTCGTGATGAAACTAAATAAAAAGGTTGAAGCTACCAAGTAGTGCGCAAATTTTCGAGGTATTTGTCTTGGATTAAATCTTAAGCATAATATATTGTAAGGATGCGTAATGAATGCACTATTGTTCTAAAAAAGATTATCTAACGAAATTTAAATAAAATCCGTTTTGGTTATCTAAATTTAATTTAATTTTGTTTAGAATCTAATCACGTTTGTGCCATTTGTTTGGGTCAAATCTCACGAAAGAACTTTAGACATTCATTGTTCATAAAAATTCACCCAAAACAATATTAAACATGACCAGTGTTAAAATTAATAGCTTATAAAATGGTCTACCGCATAAGTCATAATTTAATAACCTAAACCAGTAAAATGGCAATGGATAAAAAATTCAAATAAAAAGCAATATTTAAAACTTCCTGTTTAACGAATAAAATAACCAGAAATTAAACACAAGTGTAATTAACAACATATTAAAATGATTTATGGGAGAGTATGACACAAACGGTAAAAACATTTTTTATCTTATGTTTAACATAAGTTAAGTAATAAAATGAAGATATACATCATATGCATCACATACATGAGTACAATTAAAACATCCAAATGTGAAAACCTTTTAATTACATTTTTTTTTTAAATTTTTATTGGAAAACTGACGTTATTAATAAAATAATTGTTATTAATACATAACAAATTTGTTTGTAAACAATGATGTTTGTTAAATGAAGGAATACCATGCATTCAGAACCACATCCTAGTTACTTTTTACTTTTTACAATACAAAACATGGGATAGTAAGAACCCTCATAGATAAAGCAATCACAATTTACAACTTGCAAGAAACCCTCAAAGAACAAATGGAAATGACTACCAAATGAAATTAGTTAACAAAATACTAGAAAGTCTGAGGAATCAGCTAAACCCACGTAAAGAAGACAAATTGCTTTAACCAACGCTCATACATCAAAGAATTAAAAAAAAATGAAGAATAGAACTATAAGGTGCCTCCTAGCGAAGAAAAACAACAAACCAGAAAGACAGGAAAAACTGCATCTACAGATCCCCTGTAAGTGTGGCGAGACACTAAGATCACTCGACATAAGAATCAAGGAACATGCAAAAAGGAGAGGCCAATAAATTATGGGTGGCTGACCACGTCTGGTCACATGGTCACCATATTAGGTGGTCAGAAGCAAAAAGAACTACACCAGAATGCTCTCTGCTTTAGTAAGCCTTCAGTAGACATAAGAAACGTCTGGAAACCGTTGTTAAACCGATGTGATCTTGAAATGAAACCATACATAGATTCGTCACTCCCGGATGCTTCCTTAGTTGCATCTGGATGCTCCAGTGCACCTGGCTTGTATATAAATAGACCTGTAGCTACTTAACCTATTCAGTATTTACCCGAATACGACTGGAGATGCTTACCAGTCGAAACGTCGTGATTAAAAATACCAAGGCAATGGCCAAAAAACTTACCTTTATTTTGATTTTTAAAGTTGTAAATCAAGTTAACATATTTAATAAAAAAAATATATTTTTAATAATTTTAAAAGAAAATGTACCAAGTTAGGTCTAATGCGATAAAAAATATATAAATTGTTAACGAAGTATAAATGAAAAATGTTGTATTTTCTTACTATAAATTTTACAAAAAGGCAACTAAATATTAGGAAAAATACTTTAAAGCTTATCATAAATAAAATAATTTTATAAAAAAAAACTAATGATATTATAATTCAAGTATGTATAGAAAAAAATCTTAATATAACGAGCCCATTTTTAGAAAAAAATATTAACAAATTCCTGCATACAAAAAATGTAAATAGTTATAAAAAGCAGAGATGTCTGCAAGATGCAATTCGGTAAAATCTATGATGATGATAAATAACATCACTATCAGCACCAACCTAAATACTTATAATTTCAGATGATGATATTTTACCTGACATGTTACTCTAAAACAAACAATTTAAATTGAAAAGACGAGCTCAGCGGGTCATCTGAGTCAGCTGATAACCAATATTTAACTAATTTTGACCAAAAAATATATCAACGATCAATATCTGTCAAGAGTTTATACCCATTTTGAATAAAAAAGCTAGGACTTTAGTTCGTCTGCGGTCGATTCTATACAGGATGACAATTTCCGATGCATCATAAAAAAATACGGGACTAAGATTGAAGCCAGTTTTTGACCGCTCGGAAGCCGCATTTTCAAGTGAAACGATTGACCATCACATACACTTGATAAAACCAATATTATGTGTGCTTATATTTAACACAAGCTATGCACAAACTTTATCGGCATTTGGAGGCAGGGATGCTCTAGTATCTATTATTTACTTTATTATAATAATATATACCGGAAATTTTTTCTCCGATACATAATGAGTATCGATACATTTAGCTGGTAGATAATACATTACAATCCGATATACCAGAAAATATTATTACTTAAAGTCAAAACAGATTCGATAGAAATCGGTTATGAAAAATATTATTTTTACAGTTTCAAAATAATTCCTATTAAATAAGAATTAATATCTGGGGTATACTGTTTCCGGTACTTTAGGATTCGATTGGGATAGATATATCTAATCGGTATTTTTTATATAAGATGTCAGGCGATAATTAATGCAGAAGATGATTGGACGCCTTATTAAACTAATTTTTGAATAATCAATGATATTACCCTAGTGGTTTTATTTAATGGTGATTTTTTTCTATACATTACCCGTCTGGTCTCTTGCTGGATAGACCTTAAGCCATTGATATAATGAATAATCACGATGTAAAATGTTTTTTTATTTATTATTAGATATAGATATACGAATTAATTATTACCATTACACAAAATATATTTGTTGTACGTTTGATAAATAATTCACTTTGACGCTGATGATGATCCGCTAAGAAAGTAAATATTTGCATTCATCGCGTAGTGTGTTATCATATTGGTCCTGTCATCAGATAGTGGACTTATGTTGGCAGCAGTGCACCTACAATTTGTTCTATATCAACTTACACGCTATCTTCATATCTTTACTGCCGCTCTGGACACCCTACATGGCATAACGTGGGTGAAACGGGTCGCTCACAATCCGCCACTTGAACGAACGACACTACAAGAATTTTTTTCTGCTAGCTGGCATTGTTCTTTTATGTGTCATTAGTTTTGTTTGCTTTCATCTACATACGTGCATACGTAATTTTTTTAAAGGACGTATACGTTTTTATGTAGGTACGTTGAAACCATCTTAGATACTCTTTTATGTTCATACAAACGTGACCTACGCAATATACTTAATAATTGCGTTTTTTTATCACGATTATTTCATACAATTTTACAAAAAATATGTTAATTGCCTATTTAATGTAGACGATAGTGTAATAGCTATGAAGTTTAAACTGTATTTTTTTATTTGGGATTTTTTATATTTTTTTATAATCACCTACACTTCTAATTGTTAGCTAATTATTTTAATTAACTACAAAGGGTGGTTTAAGCTAAAATTTTATACATTAACATACACTTTTCAAAATTTCATGACCATTTTAACACCAAATTAACACCATACATGGTCTATATCGATACAAACCAAAATGGTGTTAAATATGGTTCGTTGGTCCAGTGTAAATTCAAATACTAAAATATTGTAAATTTAACTTTCACACAGTATTAAAATAAATTTTACCTGGTGTAAATTAAACTCCTTTTTAGTGCTACATATTATGTGTTTTTGGTCAAATTAAATCATACTACACAGAAAAAAAGGAAACAGGAAGTTCCTTGACGCATTACAAGTATATTACCAGTGGTATTATTCCATAAAATTGAACCTTCAACCCGCTAGAGATAATGTTTTTAGTGCATTCCACCAACTTAAAATACTTCAAGTATTGACAGCTGTTTTTACCTATTCAAGGTCTCTTTAGTATCGAACAACTTGTAGTGTCACACCAAAGCAAAGGACTACCTGAGCTTATATACTCTTCAACAGAGGCGAGATATAAGAACATCACGTGATCCACACTGTCTTTACCGCGATCGGTACATACTATGCAACCAGAAATGCACGGCAAATTGTTTTAATCATTTTAACATAGTGCTTTAGGTTGAAGTAACTCTTATTTTATAAACAACATATTTAGTAAACTGAACCATACAGCGTTTGGTTTTACTAAAGTTTTCTGGGTTAATTTAACCAATTTAAAAAAAATAAAATAACTATATGGTTTAGTACCGTCAAACTAATCTTTTTTTATATTAACCTTCCCACAGTTGATTTAAATAAATACTTATGGGTCAACCAAATTAATATAGTTAAATAAACTATTCCTTTTTTCTGTGTGGGTGCACTTCTCAAATATTTTTAGATAAACACACTTTTGGTGTTTGCTGTATATAACATTTTCAACCATAATTCATGGTGTTTATATTAACACCACTTGGTGTTGGATTTTGACACCATTTTAAGATTACTCTTTACACCACAGATATTTTAAACAGTGTATTAACACTTAAAATGATCTTTTTTCCTACATTACACTATAGTATTCCATTTTGGCATCCTTTGAGAAAAACTAAATCGAAAATCATAGTTTTTTATAGCAGTGGTTTATTAAACTATATTTTACCAACAATGCCTTTGAAATGTCCACTTGACTACTTTTACAAAATGACGAAAATTAAATGACCAATTAAAATAAAATTTATTTTACAAACAACATATTTAGTAAACTGAACCATACAGCGTTTGGTTTCACTAAAGTTTTCTGGGTTAATTTAACCAATTAAAAAAAAATAAAATAACTATATGGTTTAGTACCGTCAAACTAATCTTTTTTTATATTAACCTTCCCACAGTTGATTTAAATAAATACTTATGGGTCAACCAAATTAATATAGTTAAATAAACTATTCCTTTTTTCTGTGTGGGTGCACTTCTCAAATATTTTTAGATAAACACACTTTTGGTGTTTGCTGTATATAACATTTTCAACCATAATTCATGGTGTTTATATTAACACCACTTGGTGTTGGATTTTGACACCATTTTAAGATTACTCTTTACACCACAGATATTTTAAACAGTGTATTAACACTTAAAATGATCTTTTTTCCTACATTACACTATAGTATTCCATTTTGGCATCCTTTGAGAAAAACTAAATCGAAAATCATAGTTTTTTATAGCAGTGGTTTATTAAACAATATTTTACCAACAATGCCTTTGAAATGTCCACTTGACTACTTTTACAAAATGACGAAAATTAAATGACCAATTAAAATGTGTGATAATATAAATTTAAATATTATATTGTATCTACTGTGCACTGCACACTGTGGAATTGTTTTTCATTTGATCTTATTTAAATTCCTGATTGTTATTGTAATATGACAAAAATGCATCTTTAATAATCGTACATGTATTTAAGAATTTTTTCTCGTGAAGAAATTCAATAAGGAAATCAGTGAATGGCCCAAGCCACATTCTTGACGGCATCGAACATGGACGATTCCGTTCGACGTTTTTTCCTGCAAAAAAGTTGCTTCGAATTTGATTGGTGCAATTGAATTGGCGACTGGTTTTTGTTTTTGTATCGCCAACAAGGGACACGCTGTCTTTTGTCCTTTCACGATCGGATTATTTACGAGCGCATTTTTACAATGGTTCACCATAATGCAATTCTTCGGTTTTGTTTATCGCCTTCTTTAGATCATACAATAAATTTTTGCCAATGGGAAAAAAGCGAATTGGACGACTCGCAGATGCCGAGACACGAAATATGTTATTCAACAATGGCCGGACCTATTGCCTACAATTCCATTTCAATTTGGACCGATAAGCATATTTAGTTGTTTCGTTTTTATTGAATTCGTTCAAGACGTTTTTTTACCTTAACCTTCTATCTTCTCCTGCATGCATTTAGGTTTTGTATTTTTTATGTCTTCATTTTTATTTTATTTGTATCCTCTCTTTTAAACTTTCTGAGTCAAACCATTTTTATAGCTCGTTTTTTTATAAAACAACGGATTTATAATTTTTTTTAGTTTTAGTTTTTCTTCATTTTGTTAAAATTGGTTTGTAGGGTTGCATGTGTTTGTTTAAATGCTTTAAATTTTACAATAAATTATTAAAAAATTATTACATTTAAGGAGCAAAAATAATCAGAAAACAGACCAAATTTTATTTGTGTTTTTGAATATTTAAACGGTGCACCGTTTGTTTAAAAATTGACTGTTAAGGTTAAACTTCCTACTCACTTAGAGTAACTCTTGAAAAAAAGCTATTTTCAATATTTGATCGAAAAATTTCATGCTTTGTGGTATGAATTTAAAGGTATGTTAAATATTGTATGCTGTAGCATTAGGTCGATTAAGTAGCCATTTTATCAAATATTCTTAGTTTGGTGCCCAACCTATCCAGCTTGTTATTTTCTAATTAGTTGCTAATTATAATTTGACAACCAATCTCTTGAGTTTATTAGTTTAATATCAGAAAACTTATATAAAAGTGTGTGTATTTCTATATTATTTATATTTTGGAATTAGTACATATCGAAGACTTTCTGCCAAAGTATCACAAGCAACATAACTGAAATTTCGGGAATTGAAAACAATTTTTGATTTAAAGTCTGTTTTAAATTAAATATAGTCTAAAGGTTTTATAACAAGTAAATAGGTTATAATTATATCTATTTACTTGTTATAAACACTAGAGATTAAATATGGTTTAAAACAGACCTTAAAACAAAAACTGTTTTCAATTCCCGAAATTTGAGTTATTTTGCTTGCGATACTTTGGCGAAAAGTCATCGATATAATATATCGTTTAGTTATATACATATTATGCTTATTAAAGGGTCTAAAAAACGACTATTTTTTTTTAAAGAACATTAAAAAATCGTCAGAGTTTCTCTAGAAAACGACCCTTTGAAAATATGAGCTCTTAATATTAATATTTAGAGGTGGCGTTTTGTAATTTTATATTTCCCATTTAAATAACATGGGAATTTTTTTTCAAACTTTAGAATGTTATAACGTGATAACGAGCTACTTCATAAGTAGTAAATTACCCCTTATAGGAAATTAAATGCTCTACAAACAAAGTCTGATTGACATTTTGCCTAAGTCAAGCCGTTTCAAAGATATCCATCCTCAAACTTCAGACTGTTTAAAATTATGCTTTTTTTCTTAAATACAAAAAAATTTATATGTAACGTGTTAACCCAAAATAATTAACTTGAGAATAAATATATGCATATATTTGATGGAATGCAGATCCAAAATTCTTAATAATTTGACAAATGATAATTTTTATTGATTTTTGGCGAAAAATATTTACTTACCTAAAAAATATGGTAAAAGTTTATTATAAATTATCATTTGTCAAAGTATTAAGAATTTTGGATCTGCATTCCATGCATGTATATGTATAAATTATTTTTTTTGTATTTAAGAAAAAAATGCATAATTTTAAGGAGTCTGAAGTTTAAGGCTCATGTTATTTAAATGGGAAATAGAAAATTACAAAACGCCACCTCTAAATATTAATATTAAGAGCTCATATTTTCAACAGAGTTGTTTTCTAGAGATACTCTAACGATTTTTTAATGTTCTTTGAAAAAAAAATGGTCGGTTTTTTTGAGACACTCCAATGCTTATGTGTATTTTACTGTAGAAGCAAGTTTGACAGTTGTACTTTAGAAGCATGTACCGTTTTGTCTTGGGATATTGTATCAATTTTTAAAAACAAGTCTGTGTCCGAAGAGCTCGACTACCGATGGAGCTATATTTATGTATGAGCTCCATCCGTAGTATATATATAAACTCTTTGTAAATTAAATACTAACTTGATATAAAAACTATATATTTAGGAGTAAGGGGTATGCTAAATTGTTTAATAAGTTTTACTTTATATCATATTTTAATTATATAAATATAGCTACAGCTCATTGTTTTATTATATTATTTTGTAATCGTAATTTCATTTAGGTACCTATTTAAGGCGTACATTAAACAATATCAACATTTACCTTATCTTCGCCCATGCTCGAACTGATGCAAGCTAGCCGGTCGCACAATATTTTACATTTATTTAAATACAATTACAAAAGGTATAAAAAGTTCTAAACATAACCTTTGTTTTGCTACACCTGTATTAACGAATTTAAAAGAAACTGGGAAACAAAACCTGCACCTAATGCTGCTGTTAAAGTCAAAAAAACATTAACCAACCATTTGGCGCATTGAAATCATAATTATTAATTAATATAATTATTGAAAAAATCTGGTCGATTTTTGACAAAAAGATATATGCATGACATAGATATCCTCTTTTGTCAAAAATGTATTTTTTACCCACATAATATGTTTGCCATAGAATAATGTAAAATTAATAAATAATAATTGTTAATATGTACAACACTTTTTTGAAAGACGCTGCATTTTTAATTTTTTAGCGATGAATGAACAAACGAGGGTAATATTAATATTTTCACCCGAAGTTCAAATGGTCAATCATTTTTTTCACGTATTGATTTTTTACAAATTGCTTCTTTTCTTTAGGGGGCAAATATAATTATTCTTTATTATATAAGACTTAGTCACAACTGTTGTACACTTAATAATATTCATTATTCAATTAACCCATCAGAAATTTCCTTGATGTTGTTTTCCTGGATTACAGTACCTATTGAGATTCCAGCCGTAGTCTGCCATCATAGTAGAATTTCATTTGCCTGGGTTATGTCTCCATTAGTTTTATATGAAACCCCATAACTCTCAACAAAATATTCTAAATGTAAGCAAACACAAAAGTGCTCTTTTGGTTTTACCCTTACTTCCTTAGAAGTCCCAGAAGATGATAGCTTGTGCGGGTTAAGGATGGAATCGGACCGCGGGGTTAGTTACCACCGAAATAAATGTAAATAAATGTTTATGTAATGGAAAAAAATTACATTATATTTAATTTTACCGCAAAAAATACTATAAAAATACAATTTCTGTTTTAATATAGATTTAAGTTATAGTAGAAAGATCAAGTTCTATGATACTAAATGTAAAATGTTGTTGCTTCGTTTGTTGATATTAATATTTTTTGATTAATAAAACTTGTTTTTTTATTGGATTGTAACAAATTTATGCTGTGAATATATTTAAGGAAGAGCTAGAGTTAAAAGCACTTACCCAGTGTCAATATTGAAATGGCATCGCATCTATTTTAGAGGCTATTTAATATGCGCATATTAAAAACTGCCAATATCGGTAGAAGTTTTATTAATTATATGGATTTAAAAACATTAGATGATAGGTTCGTATGTTAATATTAATATGTTATAGATAATGATCAACAAGCTGCAAATGCAAACCTATAAATTGTTGTCTATTAAAACACGCTGCTGGATTTTAACACATTAAAGCATTCTATAAATTCTTGAATGTTAATCAAGTTTTGGCATTTCAAAACTATAAACTAAACTTTTTTTAAAAAGATAACAACTACAAGTATTTAATCGCTTCCTTTTCTTTAAAAGACATCTTGAAATGAACTTCTCTAAGTTTAAGTTTTTTGTTTCTTGTTCTTGTAAAACGAAGAAGGCAAGTAATTATACAGCTTGCATTTAAAATCATAAAAAGACGTTTATAGTTGCGTTTAATATTATTAATGGAGTGAATATTGTTAAATGGTTTTCCGAAGCCGTTTAGAGAATTTTTTCATAGTTAATACAAATACAGAGAACGAGCAGCAAATAACAATTATTCAAGTTAATGTGCTGACTAGTTTTTATGGAAAGACAGTAAGTAGTTGCGGCGCCTATGCCTACTAACCGTGTAGCACTAAGCTACAAGTTCACTTGCGAAAAATTACCACCATCTATAACGCGCTTTTCCTACAAGAAGTACACTGCCACCGAGCATGCGATTATCAAATAAATTGTGCATATAAATTAATCTTTAATAACACTGGTTTTTGCTCTTTGAATGTAAGTAGTTTTGATTTATTGTAATAATTAAATTTAATAAAAAAAAAATTCCTTCAAATTAAAATTTAAATTACATTTTCCGTTCTTAAGATATTTAAAAAACCTTAGTTTGTAATGGTGCCCTGTTGCACATTACTTTCTCCAAGTTTTAATTATAGTCGCCTCTCGTATACTGTCATAAAATCTGACATCTTTCAAGCGGTTCTAACCTCACTTTCTCCAAATTTAAAAACCAAATGGTCCAAATTACAATGAATAATGAAATAGGCCCATCACTGTATAATAACTATAGTTATTATTCATGGACGGAAAAAATCAAATTAATGTGAATATAAACAAGTAAAAAATTATTATGCACCAAGTTTTATAAACGGCATTTTAGTCATGGGTTTTAATTAGGCATTAGCGAAGCTTGCGGAGCGAGTGTTTAATAAACGAGTTTCTAATGAAGTTTATAACACCACCGAACACAGACCGCATAAAAGTGCCACTTTTGAATAAACGCGAAAACACCAGAGTCCTTCCAAAAGCAGTTTTCCCTTGCCTACCTATTGTTGTGTGCAGCACACCACAGCGGGTACGCGCTGCAAAGGAAATCCATGTGCTTAGAGCATACGGTTCTAGACCTTGTCTCTGGTTCTAGAGATATGTTTATAGATGGTGAAGTTTACAAATTAAATTATGTTTTAAGGTTTTCTTTGCAATTTCTCTTTAAGATTTATTATTTCTTAATAATACCGAATTAATTTTCATTGATTAATAAAATCTTTTATCCTGCTTTAGAACTCAGTGCCCTCGTAATTTAGAAATTTAGTCACTGCCTAAGCGAATACGTTGCCGATGTCAACTACGCTTTATTCTAAGGACATCAAAGTACCACCTTTAAGAGAATTTTCTATGTGTTGTGTGTTCGGTGATAACACATAGGTACCCAATTTTTTTATAGAACGAACACAAACATATTTTTTGTTAAAGCCTGATTTATAGATTGCCTTCCTTTCTTTCTTCCTTCCTTCCGTAAAAGATCGTAGTACCATGTATACATTCCCGTACAGGATTTTTAAACAGCACAACGGTTTTTTTTTATTGTTCATCTTCTACGGGAGGAAGAAAGGAAGGAAGGAAGGCTTAAGAGGTGTACTTTATTTTGACAAAGAACAAATAAAAGTGCAACCCAATCATATTATGTGACGTAAGAAGTATTTTATGTGTTTTTGATATTGTTTACATACGCGTCGGAGAATTTGGTGTATCGTTTGTGCATTGTTTATCACTGTCAAGCCCAAAGATTCAATTATATTATTTTTTTTAACTTTAGTTGTGTTTCTATATTAAAAAATTATTTTCAAAGCTGATAAATAAAAGTTGGACGCTGGACAAATTTGGACAATTTTTGTGATATTTTTTATAATAATCACAATTGAGGTCATGGAGCTTACAAAAGGAGTCAAAACTTCATGTATACTAAAATTTTCCTAAGATAAGAGGGCGCTGGTGTTGTACCGAAACGCTACCAAAAAAGGAGACGTTATTACGACAATCAGCGCCGCTGGAGTTGAAAAAACAAGACCCAATTTGTGCAATTTAGTGGACAAGTTTTGTCAATTTCCTCTATTTAGTTAGGACTCCTTGTGTAGACTTCATGATGAAGAGTGCGCAGAATGCTTAAAATCGTCTATGGCGCACTGTGAAAGGTCTATTATTAGCAATGACTCATTGCAGACGCTTTTTGCCTTACTCCATCAAAATCGGTTTTACTGATGCCTCATCAAGCTGCAAAAATAACGTAAAACAATTTATTAATTTATAATTGGGCATTTTATCTTTTTATCTAAATATGTATACATATTAGTAAATATATTTACTCTCTAAAAATGAATTAGTCAAAAATTACTAATTTAATATAGTTATTAGTGGCTGCTTTTTCACTTGTACCATGGTTAACGATAAAATACCATGGTATCCCAAAATTTCCATTTCCATTTAATATGGAATTTACTATATCTCAAAAACTGCTCCACTTTTCATATTTTCGGATTCAGGGGACAAATTTACATAAGAATTGGCTGTTAAATTTTGGGATATCATGGTATTCCATGGTTAACCATGGTACAAGTGAAAAAGCAGCCACTAATAACTATTAAATTAGTCATTTTTGACTAATTTATTTTTAGAGAGTATAGTTATACATGAAAAATGGCAAGGGCATACAAATTCTGTAAAAACGCGGTTTTAACCATTTTCGTGTCAATTTTTTGTAATGTTTTTATTTTTTTTAAGTTAAATTCTAAAAAACGTCTACGGCTCATACTAAAATAAAAAGATCAGCAGTAAATAAGGGAGCAAGTGGATGAAGGGGTAAAATTTCACCGTTAAATAACAATTTTAATTAAAAATTAATATTAAAAATTAATTAAGTATTGCAATTGCAATATTTTTTGTTTGTAGGTGTGACCCCTAAGGTGTCCTGTTGCTTTTATGTTAAAAAAGAACAAACAATATCCAAAATCCTTCATCCACTTTCCCTTTTAAATATAAAGTGTTTATCATATTTTTAACTTAACTTAAGGCAAATAATATAACGTATAAATAAATATTTTATAAAATTGTTGTGGTATCTTTTAAAATTTTGTGAATTTTTTTTAAATAAAACGAACCTTTGCCCAAACATCTCCAAAATCACACAGATTTTAAGGAGAGTGTTGTGGTAGGCAAGTTTATTAATATCCTATCATTTAATTTTAAATAGCTTTTTCTATGCGATTTTCTTCTTCCAAGTAAACACTTAAGCAAGTTTATATTGAGATAGGTCTATAATAACAATGTAGTTTAATTTAAGGTTTATGCTTAATTACATTTAATAATGAATTTTAATGAATTTACTACATCTTTTAATTTGGACCTAAAAATGTTTTTTTGTTACGAATAGTGTTAATTAACTATTTATTTTAACTTTTTTCGTTGGTTTTAATGTAAGTCTACCTTGGCCTACTTTTCCTATCTCTAGTTAAGGCACTGAATAAAATTTAATATGCAAAACTTATATATTTCCTGTGAGAATTTGAATAAATTATCAAAGAACAAATTATTTCACACAGTATTTTATACTTCTTACATAAAACGAGCAGGTTCGTTTGAAATTTTTGAAATTACTTCTTAAAAGGAATTTTAGAGTAATAAAGCTTTCAGACCAAATATTGTAAAGCAACTATTTATAATATTAAAATTGATCAAATCTTATGCAATTTTATGATCTCGTAATAAATATTTTTCCACAAAATCTAAACTTTATTAACTATAATTTGTGGCCAATAAACAAAATATAACAGTATTCGTACATAAAAGTTTGTAAAATTCGAGGTAATAATTAATTTTATGCCTGAACCTTCTGCAGGTGAAAACTAACAAGTGTTAATTATAGTAATTACCTATTTTTCGTTCTTAAAAAGATATAGCAACTGCGCATAACTTCTTATTTAATTTATGACGTTCATGGTGGTGTTTAAAAACGATAAAACACGAGTTAACAATTCAAATTAAGAAAGATAAACAGATAAGTTTGTAATGAATAAGTGAATAGTAGGCTTGTCACTTAAACACATACTTTTTTCTAATAATATTGTGATACTTGGACTAGATTGTCATGGTACGACTGGAATGGATAATATCTTATACATCGTTTTAAAAATGTTGAATTTTTTAAGTATATGTTCTAATTTTAAAAGATGATAGATATTATAATTTTATTTATAAGCATAGTTGTATTGCATGCTAATTTTTTCGCTAATTTTAAAATTTCATTCATTAATAAATGTACGCTTTGCCTTGGCTTTTTAAAGTTAGTCAGATAATAATCTCTTCTAACATATCTTGTAGTATTTTTGGCGGTTTTAGATAATAATCTAGCTTGCCTTTAAATTTTAATAGGTTATTTCCTAAAATTACACATTAAAAAGTTTTCATTCAAGGTTCATTTTAAATTTAGTTTACATTTATATATATTTATATACAAGGTGTCCCTAAACTAAGTGGCATAAATTTAGGAGCAGATTAAGCAAGTCAAAATAAGACGAAAATCTAAATAAATATTTTTCCTAATTACGTATCTTTAAAAGATACAGGGTTATAAAGTGTTACTTATCATATCAGTTTTTTAATATAACTTCTACTATGGTAGACTTGGAAGTGATATTTTGCTAAAAGTCACTACCAAAACACATATTCACACATAATTAAAATTGTTCGAGTGAACTCAGTGTCGTAGAAACAGGGGTTGCTTAAGCTTATTGTCCCATACAAACTTTGAGGTTAGGTTTTTATTCCATTTGATGCAATTTTTCGATTACTAAGTTCGGCTACTATTAAAAAGGTGTACCTCTCAAACTTCGATAAAATAAACCGTTTCCAGATATTCGAGATTACAATAATTGATATATTGTAATTATGTGTGAAAATGTGTTTTGGTAGTAAGTGATTGTTCGCAAGATATCATCTTTCCAAGACTACCATAGTAGAAGTTATATTAAAAAAACTGATATAATAAGTAACACTTTATCACCCTGTATCTTGGGAACATAAGTAATTAGGAAAAATATTTATTTAGGTTTTCGTCTTATTCTGAGTTGCTTAATCTTTTCCTAAATTTATGTCAATAAGTTTAGGGACACCTTGTATAACATTTTTGGAAATATTTGTAAATCCTTTAAATAAATATAAAATAAGAAACAAATTAGTATCATTTACAGATTATTTTTTTATTCGGAATTTGACGCATTGGATTATGTTGGTATACCATATAAGTACTTATAAGTACCAATGTACTTTCGTATTTTTAATAGTTAAAATTGGTACTTCTGTTCAATGCCTTAATTTTACTTTGATAATATCATATATAATATCAAAGTACATTGGTACTTATAAGTACTTATTATATCATCCAAAATATTTATCATTTAACTGTTAAATTTATATTAAACAATGTCAAAGATAAATTCTAAAAAAAAAGAAATTTAAAAAACAGCACTTTGATAAAATAATTAGTTTGTGTTGCAGTTTTAATAAATCACCCTGTATAATAAAAACCATATACCTACCAGAAAAAGAGTTGGGTTGGGTTTTTCTTTTATACATTTTTAACTTAGGAACATTATTTTTTAAAATAGCTTTTCAATAAAACGTCTTTTATTGCTCACCGACACACCTTTAATAGAATTAGCAACGTTAAACATCTAAATTGAGGTAAAATACGAGATTAGTGAAGTGTTGAAACGGATTATGAGTTCGTTGAGTGGTTGATGTATATATGGTACTTTGCGGCTCTCTTTCATCACAATACAAACGTGTAACAGTTACCGAGAGCCGATAATATGAATGAACGCACTCTGGCATATGCGGTGCATGGTGGGTACCTTTGGCCGGACGGCAGGGGGTCCGACCATTATTCTCCCCGGACAAATCGAATCTTTATTTGCGTTATTCTTTGGATATTTATCACCAACTGCGGGCCCGTTCAGCCGAAAAATTTACTAATTCCGTATGTAAATAGGTGGCACAATGAAAACGGAGTTGGTTTATGAGGTTCTCGAGAAATTTACATGTTACTGACCGTTATTCTTTTTTTAGGATGAAAAATTATAAGAAACATAATTTATTAATTTTTAAGTTTTTTAAGGATGATGAGATAAAAAGTAATAATTAATTAATTAATTAATTATATTTTTATGTTTTTTACCTATTCTATTACTATGCAATTTAACATTTTATATCATTTTTAAATTTTCATTAATATGAAACTATTATAATCATCATTAAGTATTGTCTGATGTCTGAGTCATTCATGGCCAATTTCGGATTACATTCTTAAATTAAAAAAAAGGAATTAATAAAAAAATATAGTTTTTTTTTAAATATTTATTTAATTTTTTTTTATATACAGTTTGTCCACGGATGGACTTAACTAGGTACTTGTAAAAATATTTATTTTAAATTTTTCGAGAAAAAGTCATTTTTCATAATTTCTTTTGCTTGTTATATAAATACGATTCGCGTTGAGAAATATCCATTTAGTTGTACAGGGTGAAATTTTTAAATATTTTTTTAAAGCTTTAACATAAAGAGTTGATAAGGAGAAATCAAAAAGTCAAAGAAGTTTTTTTATATAAGTTTTTGATACTAAGATAGTTGATATTGAAAATTTAAGATATTAGTTTTCAAATTTTAACAAATAATTGTAGATATTGTAGACATGTCAGTTGAAAGCATTATCACAAAATGAGATAGCAGTCAATTTCTACAAAATAATAGGACCACTCAAGTTAGGACCTGAATTGATTTTATTTTTAATAACAAATATCTTAGTAACAACAACTCATATGAAAAAACTTTATTTGGCTGTTTGGTTTCTCCTTACAAGCTCTTCATATTAGACATTTAAAAAAAATATTTAACAATTTTTAATTTTGCAAAATCAACAATTGTATTTTTTTGCGCACCCTGTATAACAAAATTGAAGTTTCTCATCGTGAATGGTATTTATATAACAAGCAGAAGAAATTATAAACAGTGGCTTTTCTTCGAAAAATTGAAAATAAGTATTTTACACTGTATATTAATTTTTGCGCTTTATCAAAATATCCAACCCAATAAACAGTTCGTATTATGGTAACCATATTAAGGTTATATAAATGTAGTCAAAGTATATAAGAGTAGTAAGGATTTATAAAATCGCCGTTTAGTTTACGAGTTTTATAATGGTCATATAAGGTTACTGAAACCTCTAGGTATATAATTAGGTTATATCATTATTTCTACAATTATTTTATATAACCTGTAGTAACTGTTACATACCAGTAGGTTTCTATAAGTTTATAAAAGAGTTGTATATATTTTGCGGTTACCTGTTTTATAGAACTATTATGTCTTCAAGTCTTTTTTTTAAATTATTTATTTGTTAAAGGAAAAATATAAGTAATTAAAAATTTGTTAAAAAGAAAATATTTAGAATTTATTAACATAAATATTTTAAAAGTCTTGAATAGCGTTTAAACCCTTTAAACGATCTACGGCCAAAATGGCGACCCAGGCAACACTAGTTTTAAGTGGTTGGATGGATAGTTGCCTAACAAAAGTTTCATAACATCACTTGTAGTCCTAGATAGTACTATAAAACTATAATAAAACTAATACCTAAGGTTATATTAAGTTACCATAAACAATATAAAAGGACCTTCCGCCAAGATTATTTTTTATATAAAATTAATGTAAATGAAATTTATTATAAAAACAACTTAATCAACCTAAAAAATTTAACACTTTGATTAATGTATACCTACATGCTTATAAGCAAAAAAAAGATATACAACCCTTAATGTATTTATAAAATAAATTTATGTTGTAGTAGTTTGAAGTCTCCTGTCGTTTTACTTCGAAGTATTGTGTTGGTTCCTTAACAATAAAAAGTACTTTGCACTTTAATTTTAAGTCGTATTAAGTAAATGCTAGATATGAAGTACCTTTAACATTTTCTTTATACGTGGTTTGAACAGTCCCTTAATTTATGAGATGACAGTAAGTACGAAGAAAATATAATAAATATGCCTGAGGGAGAGAGAAGTATTAAAAAAAAACTGGCCACATAATACCTAATACATTTTTAAAACCAATAAAACCACATTATATCACTTAAGGTGTCCAAACCTATGGTTAGATTGTCAAGTAGACCACATAAGATACGGTAAACCATAAGCGAAGAACTTTTAAAAATACTGTATTTTTTAAACTTCTTCGCTTAGATAGACTATTTAAATAAGTTTACTAAAGGGTTTATAAGAGTGATATAAACATGTAACCAAATTAAGAAATTTTTATAATTTGGGTGATAAAAACAAAAATTCGAATGGGAATTTAATTTCAATTTTCAATTTGGTTAAACAAAAAAAATTATCTCTTAAAAGTTTTATTACTTTTGCAGTCTATTTCAAAGTTTCTGACAAATTGACCTAATTTGTTGGAAAGCGTAATCAGTAAACCAATTCGAATTTTCATGGTGGAAGAAATTGCCACAAATCAGAGTGTAAATTACATTTTCTCACGGTTGATATCCGTTTTAATTGTCATTTTTGTTGATATTGGCAAAGTCCCGTAATCCGCGTCATTAGTGTACAGGAAACTGTGCGGCACCGTTCTGAAAATAAGACAACTAGAGTTGTGCGGCGCGCCTGGACGATGTCAAGTGTGCCACCGAAAATAACTGAACCATAGAAAAAGGATATAAGAAGTGCGCCCTCTGTGTTAAACGAGGGAAACACGTCTATCATGACTCCCCCTAGTTGATGGGCCGGACTCAGCTCATATTGATTTTGACATACCAGGGCCGGCTTTTAAATTTTTATTTATTTATTTTAATAATTTTTAATTTTATTAAAAAAAAAACAAAATAGTGAAACATTTGTTTATTTACAATAAATATCCTAATGCATTATGTAAAAAAATACGATTTTTAAAATATTCTGTGACTAAAAGTGTACAAACTATATACAATGATTAAAATTGTAGAAAAAGGCTATATCATATTTTGTTTTTATAAATTTGAATATTGTACATTCCTAAAAATTGTCCAATATCAACATAAAATGTATCAGTCCTAAAAATCTTACAAAAAAAGAGTTAGTACAGGATCTAGTGGAATTAAAAACAAATTTAAGAATAAAAATACTACCCCTTAAAAATTTAAACAAAAAACTAATATTCTTAACTAAATAATATTATATGCATTATATATGTATATATTTTAAGTAAAAGTATGTATTTACAAAAATATAATGACAATAATATTATTTCCTTGCAAAAATATCTTTTATTAAGATATTAAAAAATAATGCATTACAAAAATTCAATTTAATAATTAACATATTTTGGAATTTTTATCATAGAAAACGTTGTATAATTTAAAGCCTATTCAATTTGATTGATTATAGTTTGTAGTTCACAGGAGTTAACTACTGAACAACATCTTGCAAAAGTATCTTCTTTCTTCAAATAAAGATTCTGTATACATGCTATAGCATGCAGTTTTTATTTACAAAAGTTACTATGCAACTCGAATACCAAAGTTTTTCAATAGTAGATTGGGTCCCATTTGAAGTTATTAGCTTGGATTTATAAGAGTTGATTTGTATTGTAGATTGTTTATGTTCTCAGATTGGTTTACAGCAGATTTCATATTCCCAATTTAATTGTAGTTTGTATTGCATTTATGTAATTAAGATTTATGTTCTTAGGTTGGTTTTCCATATTTTCCTGATTCCAACTTTATTCAAAGATTTTGTTGAATTCATGCATGAATGTAAGTATGGTTTATGTTCTCAGGTTGGTGTCCCATGGCTTCCAAATTCCAACTTCCAACTTCCTTTTACAAATCAAAAAACCAATTAACAAACATAAAAAACAATGTTAAGCAAAAATATTGTGGGCAGTCTTTAGATATAAATATAGGTAGTAAAAATAAATATACATTCTAACACCAATAAGATTTAAATTAAAAAAAAATTCTACAGTCTTTTAAAAAATAAAATTTAAAAAAATATTATTTGGCCTGATGAAATTTCTTTAGTTTTTTTAAATGTCCCACAGTTAAATCCTTTTTGGATGCATTTTTTTCTTTAACATATCTAAAAATATTTAGGCGCACACATTTTTCAAAAATTTGAATGTGGCAATTATGGACATTACAAAAACAAAAAGCATCCAAAAGTGAATTA
The DNA here is from genome assembly GCA_921294245.1 of Brassicogethes aeneus. Lineage (NCBI taxonomy): Eukaryota > Metazoa > Arthropoda > Insecta > Coleoptera > Nitidulidae > Brassicogethes > Brassicogethes aeneus. Next base: position 80,632,467 of record OV121132.1, on the reverse strand, counting down.
TTTAGTTGCCTAAAATTTCTTTCTAAATATTGCAAGTGAGCATGTTCATCAAGATATTGATAAAGTTTGACATAAATTATATCAGTAAAATTAATAACATGGTCACTTGCATAGGTCAACCTTTTTATTTCATCGTGCTCCTTATAAAATGTTAAGAGGTTATTGGGATTAAATTCGTCAGAAAATAAAAGTTCTCGACAAGAAGTACAGTCAGGAACATTTATTTTGTTTAATTAATATTATCATGTGTTTAGATCTTTAAGAAGTAGATTTAGAATCATAGAAAAAGAATGAAAGTGACTATTATTACAATTAGTAAACCTTGGTTAAAAACTAATATTTAGGCTCATAAACTTATAAGAATTAACATTTGAAATAAAACAAAAAGAATTAAACTGCTTCTATAATAAATGGCAAGTTTTCAATTTCAAATAATTTTGTTTGCAATCAATTATAAATTTTTACAAATAAATTTTGTAATATTCATGTTTACAGTTTGTAATATTTTTGTTTAATTTGTAGCTAGCTAAGGTGTTTAAAGCTCAAATGTTTATAACCAAGCGAGGGGTAAACCACTGATTTTTAAAATTAAAAATCGCTTACGAATTAACGGCTAAGGATAACAATAACAAGGGTAGTCATGTACAACGCGTCGCTAAGCACTGATTAAGCACCGATTAAGCAAGTTTTCCTTATTGATAACAACTAATAAGGAAAAAAATCTCAACACAATGTCCACTAACATTGAACGGTTGTCTCTAAGATTTTAAAGTGGTTTACCCCTCGTAACCAAGCCATAGAAAAATCGTGGAAAACCAAGCTTTGCTAGAAAGCAGTTTTGAATATTACTAATATTTGTACCCACCAACAAAATACTTACGTTTTCAAACTATATGTCCTGGACCCAAAATATCATAAAACTTGAAATCACCAACTTTCTTTGTGGCACAAAGTTTGTGAAACCTTCTTTCAAGTAAAACTAAAAAAATATCATTATCATTAGTAAAATTTTAATATTAATAATAATAGTCATAATAAAAATACTTATTACCCAATGCTAAATTTAATTCAAAATGTTTTTTCAAAGATTTTACAAAAATGCACCAGCATTTTACTTATTTACTTAAAGCAGAACTAACTATTCTTTGTCCTTAGTCATGAAAATCAACATAGTTAAAATAGTTCTGCTTTAAGAAAATACATATTCTGTACAAGTACATAATGTAAATTAGGTACATTTATTAGATATAAAGGTTATAATAGTTATTTATGTATTAAGGGCATAATAAGGTTTTTATGGTCCGAGGCGCTATTTCGAGCCCGAGCGCGTTAGCGCGAGGGCTAGAAAAGCGTCGTAGGACCATAAAAACCAGTTATGCCAGCAATGCATACAAAACTTTATGCACGATTAATATATTAATATTTTTAATATATTAATGTTTTTAAAGACGTTTACGTCAAAGAATTTTTGTTATAATTGTCATATTATAATGTCAACTGACATCAGTCAGTTTTAAAGTTTAAAGATGAATGAAATTGAGGAAGCAGCTGAAAAGGCGAAAAATTGCGGCCTGCTGCCGGAAAAATCAAAATCTTTATACGAAAAAACTTACTTCGAATATATCAAATGGTGTAACATTGTTGTTTTTAATTTTTGACGTTTCATTATAGCCCGCTGGGTCATAATAACGCCCGCGGGCTATAAAAAGACGTTTACGTCAATGAATTTTTGTTATAATTGTCATATTATAATGTCATCGTGCATAAAAGCCTTTTAATATGTAGATAAATTAGGTACATTTATTAGAAATTAAGGTTATAAAAGCCTTTTAATATGTAGGTAGATCTTTACAAAGTAGATTTAAAATGAAATTGAATATTATTAAAATATAATAATTAGTAAAACTTGGCTAATAATTTATTTATAATTTATTATTAATAAACTTATAATACCCATTTAACTTTTGTAGACCTACATACAAACAAAAAACCTATAGGTACTATATTTAAAACTTGTCGGTTTTTTAGCAAAGCAGTTTAAGCAGCTTAATTCGTCTTATTTCAAAAGTTATACCTACATACAAACATACATACCTGTATACCTACATTTAAACAAAATACTTACGTTTTCAAACTACATACATATATAACATAATATGTTATATATTATATGAAATATCAAACCCATAAGGCATAAAACTTGGAAACAATCTACTTTTTGGAAACAATATACTTTTTCTATGAAGAAAATGTACCATAAAATTACACAAATCCTACTTAATAATAATAAACAGAACTTGCTTTGACAGTTAAACAATTATTGGTTTTACGACGTTGCCGAAAGTGGTGCGTTTTGTTTTTATTACAGGTTACTGTAATCTGTGCACGAACTGGCAACGCATCGTGGGGGAGTCATGTTTCCAATTCCCCCGCTTATGTTTCACCCCCCTGAACTGAACGGCGAAACACGCCGCGGTGTTTTTCTACTTAAACGTCGTTTCTCGCATCTTTAATGACGAACTTCCTCGTATATCATGCGAAGGGTCTTCTATTTCTTCAACCCACAATTCTGTCAGCGACATGCTAATCACACACGCTGTTTCTTTCAACGTCTGTAATGGGATCGTGTTTGGATTTTTTCCCTTTTTTTAAAACAGCAAAAACATCTTACCTAATATTACACCGCTAATGAAATTCTGAGAAGAATTTATTTAATTTAAAAGCTAAACATACCTAAAAATTATTCAGGAAACCCATAATAATATTCCTATGCACCCATCAATAACAACATTTAATACTTTATTAGTTAATGAACACTTGAATTAAACATTCTTAAGTAACAAATATTTAATAATGTATATTATAATATTAATGAATTATAAAAATGACCCAATAAACTTATAAGTGGCAGGAAGGCTCCACACGTTAAGTTTTCTCACGCTTGGATTAATCTTAAGGTTTTAATAGTAGCATTTAAGCATAAGGAAGTGTAATTCTTATTATTATTTAATTTCTTTTAGATTTCACAAATTTATCTTAAAATGATTCACTATTGTTGGTGTTATAATGCTGAAAAATGTTATATTGTTTAAAGTTTACATCTTGTACAATTTTTTTTATCGTGTATTCATTATAGAATCTAGATAAAATTGTTTTTGTATTAAGATTTTGTATAGATATCTTTTGCATTCTTTACTAATTATGATTTTTATGGTGTTATTAATACTTAAGGATATAAAAGTTGTGCAAAATTACAAATTTCAATTTTCCATTTTCTAATATTCTTAGATTAAAACAAATATTTACACGAAAAAAACAGTCCACAGTAAAAAAATATTTAAATATTGTAATTTTCAAAAAGGACCTTAGTTTTTACAAACATTTTTGTAGATCCAGTAACAAAAGTATTTTCTAAAAATTGGGAACTTAAATGCAAATAATTTAATAAAAAATGTTACTTTAAATAATTAACACATACCTACATAAATGAACACAAAAATAACATACACACAATTAAATAATATATACACCATTCTGATATCATAAATAAATTATAAAGAAATTTTGCTACAATATAATTACACTTGCAACACTACAACACTTACTGATGTATTTCGTAACTTTAACCCACTTTACTGTATCCCCTAATTTCAGTTTGAAAACCAGTGATTGTTTTTTTTTCGGATACTTCGCACACTTATTAAATAAGGAATCCGTATAACAATAATAACAGATTTCTGGTAATATATTATATAAACACTCTGGACAGTTGTTACGAACACGTTACGAATAAGAATAAAGTAAGCAAGAACATAAGTTGCAGAAGTCAGTTGAACTTGTTGATGCGTATTGCCATTGGGAAATGTTATGATTGACTCCCTGAAATTATGTTTACTTTTTCAACTAAATAATTTGTTAAACATTAACAAAATAATCACATTATAGATTCTATACTGCTTACAAAATTGCATATTACCTTTACAAAACTTTCGGTAAAATATTTTCCTTTATTAAAATAATTACAAACCTTAGTGAAATAAAATAGTCAAAATTCTACCATTTGATTAGTACCAGCATTTTTTACTAATAAAATAGTCGTTTTCAGTTTTAGATAGTTATTTTTTACTACGTATGTACGTATTTGTTTAAACAAAAAGATGTTTTTACCATAAGTTTAAGACACTTTGTAGAGTGGCAAAACCGTATATTGTTCTAAATAAAGTTTTATTTATCAAGTCACATCATTCTTCATAGCCTATGGATGGACCATAGCAACCTTAATTCTTCATACAAAAAATATTGGAAATTGCAATTTAAAAAAAAAATCCATATTTTCCACAAAAATAAATAAATCAAGGTAAACCAAAAACAAAACTGTTAAAAATAGATCTGACTTAATAATTAAAACTTAATTTAGAACAATATACGGTTTTGCCACTCTACAGAGTGTCTTAAACCTATGGTAAAAAACATCTTTTTGTTTAAAGCGATTCTCCATTAATGTATCTACAATATTCTTTAATATTTGTTTAAATCCGAAATCAAATAAAAAAGTTTTTTGCCATTGAAATTTATCGAAAATTTGTGCCTGTGAGTGTAGTTAAAGTTTGACTAATTTAAGATTATAATTTTAAATTAGTCAAACTTTAACTTTATACGTAGTAAAAGATATCTATTTAACTATAGTTACCATCGTTGACTATTTCTGAGAGTTAAAAGTAACTAATTTCTTTAATCGTTTTCGGCCAACAACAAAGTATTATTTGAATTAAATGCATATAGGCTCCATGGTTAAATGGCCCATAAAAACAAACAAAGATGCAAAAAGTTAGCTCAAAACAGCAACACAAATAATATATTTAACTTTAAAATATTAGGAACAATATTGTTTGACAAATAAAATTGATTTTTATAAGGATCAATGATAGCCACATTGGTTAAGACAACAGCTTGACAAGCTTGACAAGCGACAGACCTGAGTTCAATCCCCGGCTCGGTCAAAACTTTTTTAATTTAAATCTACTAATTTGACTATTTCATTCAGTAGAATTTGACTAATTATTAGTGACTGCTTTTTACCTATGAAAATTAGTCATAAATATATATATATATATATATATATATATATATATATATATTTTGACAAATTCATTTTAAGAGAGGTGCTTTTCTAATTATGTTAAAATTTTTTCAAAGAAAATTATAATTTTATTAACAATTTTAACAATTAGTTTTTTTTGCAGTTTTTAATACTAACCCTAAGACTTTTAAACATATTTTTGATGTAAACAATTAACATTTTCTTAAAATCCTTATAATTAACACAATATTTTAAATTTTGCGGTAAATTGTTAAACGGTTTTTAACTATTGGGCAATATAGTTTCTGGCACTACTCACAAAAGTAACTTTTGCTGTTGTAAACATTAATATCACAGGAGAGTAAGAATAAATTAAAAATTAATTTGAAGTATATTTAGAAATGTTACCTGTAGAGTTCGAGTATCTCTTAATAACAATTGTTATTAAGAGATAACAAGTTTAAATAATATTCTGAATAATTATTTTCTAATTTATTCAACTCTCGAGTTTTATTCGAGATTATTTTTGACGTTTATTATAAAAAATCTTGCACTTTTATTCCACATAGTTTTAATAACCATTTTTTATGATCTGTTTCATTGCACCGTTTCATATTATATCCACAATCTTTTAAAATTTTGTAGTTATTGTAGATTCCTTAAGGGTGTATTATTTTCGTAACAAAACATTTAAAATTATTTCCAAATCTAATTATTTTTTATTTTGGTGTAATTTTCTTTGTTTACGCGTTTATTTCATCATACAAACGTCTTAATTTCCACCAATCACAAAAGCGCAATTTTGAATTACAAATTGATTCTAGGTGGAAAAACTGTATGACAGCTGTTGTCACAAAAAAATGCAATTTATATTTTAATTGTTAACTGTTACTCATGAAATAGTCAAATACCATTTGGGCATCGAAAAAATACAATGCTAAGTAATATTTAAAAAAAAAATGCATTCATGCAGGTGCAAAAATCCTCGTCTTCGACTCGAATTTTTGTTGCCACCAGCACTCATGCTTCTTGTTAAAATATTACTTAGCAACGTGTTTTTTTCGATTTTTTTCGGAAAACTTAGATTCTCTTATGATATTACTTACGAGAATATACTACAGCACTATAATAATGTTTTGATTAGCTTAAACATACACACATGACTAAAATAGTGCACCATAGTAATAAATTGTTTCCCAATTTCACTCATAAACTAAATAAAGGTCTTGAAATCTGCAATATATAATGTTAATATTGTATATTTTTATTTATTTTTTAACGATAAAAGTATAAAAAAACATGGAATTTTTTATGGATAGTTTACTATAAGTACTTTTTTGACTTCATTTTGAAGATTTTTTCCATGCTCTCAAAAGTATTGCAGGATTACATAATTTTTCTTCTTTATACATGTTAACTCGAATCAAGTGTCAATTCTTACAATATTCGCATTAATAATTAACATTGCTAATAATTCGTTTTCCTAAATTTTAATAAAATAAACTGGTAAAAATAAGTAAAATATAAAAAAGTTTTTAATTTAGCCTACAAGACAATTGTCTTGTTTACATACATGTATAGAAATATGTTCAATGTTAAATATCTTATTTTTTAACTAACCTAGTAAAATAATATCGAGGGCATTAAATCAGAAAGGCGTTTGTGCCAAAATAAAAAAAATTCAGGAGGAGATAAAAATTTTTGGAATTTTCATTTTTTAAAAATGTAGTCAACAACATATTGTAGTATTTAAGGATTAGTATTTAGCATAATATTCTCCTCACGAATAAGAAATAAAAACGGAACTATTATCCCCCAAAAAATTTAAATATTTGTAAGAAACTTATCGTCTGTCGACACCCGCTGACCCATTGTTGGGTTGCACAACATTCTTCCCTGGTACGTCCCTATGGGTATTGAAACATTTTTGTGTTTATGTGAGATTTCCTGAAGAAACCCGAGGAGATTTCGACGCCCAGTATGTGGACTGCGGCAAACCATTGAGTGGCATTAAAAAAGAATTCCGCTACATCTGTATTAAAATCTGCTTAGGGACCGTTCAGATTTGGCGTTGTTCAATGAGAGTATTGTGCATGTAACTCGGAACGCAAACGTAAGCCACTGCGGGGGGTAGGAACACCACCCGTGGCTTTATATACAGTTGCACTATAGACTGTTTTTTTGCCTTTTGTTCATTTCCTATTTATACAAATGTTTTATTTTGTATTTGTTTCTCATTTTCCCCTTTCATGTGAACGTTATACGGATATTTTCATGTTTGGAGTTCCACCCTTTCCAACTTGCTCACAAAACGTTTTACCCACCATAATAAAACTATTACATTGTTGTCACTGTATTTAACCTAATAAAAATTTGGGTTTTGCAATACTAAAAATTTTACCTTAGTTTTAAAAGATTGTATGAAACTAGATATTTTAGACAGAAAACAGTTAATACAGAGGGATATTTTTAAGTCAGTTTTTAGGCATTTAGGGCATTTTTTGGATATTGAAAGGGTTATAAGAGTTCTAAGATAAGTTTTTGTAACATTTGAGACCGTTCTAAGACCATAAAATTCTAGGACATTTTTCAAATGGTTTTAGAATATGTTTGGATATTCTTTAAAGTGTTCTATTTGAAACGTAAAAGGATAATGTAATCAAGGTTTGTGATTTGGTCAGGAAAAACATCCCTTATGTCTTTTTAAAACAATTAAAAAATGTGTAATATTATAAAAAATAACTAATAATAATAACTAATAATAATAAGCAATAATTTCAGTTATTGTATTAATTTATCTTTGGTAATAGAGACATTTTTTAGACAATTTTTATATTGTTTAAAAATAGTGTAGTGTAGTGATTTGTTGAAAGTTAACACTAGTGTTCCTCAAGGAACTATACTGGGTCCTCTTTTATTCATATTATATATATATTAACGATCTCTTATCCTTACTACCTAATGACTCCAAATCTTCTTATGCTGATGACACAGTAATAATATTAATTAATATTAATGAAACATGGGACAAAGTTAAAATTCAAATGAATAATTATCTTATTATGGTAAGCAATTGGCTTGGTCTAAATGAGTTATCACTTAATATCCAAAGAACTGTCTTCATTACGTTTGGATCATATGCTGATAGTGTACCAGAGGAAATAAATATTAAAATCAATGAAAGAACTATACAGAGAGTTGAAAATTGTAAATATCTTGGTTTGATTATTGATAGTAGTGGAATGCACATATAAACAAATTGATTAGTAGGTCTAAATATCTTGTCTACTTGTTGTATAAAGCATCAAGATTTATGAATGGATATTCTCCAATGGCACTGTACTATGCTTTTTTCCATAGCATTGCTATTATGGTATTATTGCCTGAATACAGAATAGATTACTTAAAATTATTCTTTTAAAAGACAAAGATGTAAAGATGCCTCTATCTATTAGGGAATGTTTTGTACTTGAGATCTTATTAAACAATAAAAAACTGTCAACAAATTTCAAAGAATCAAAGGGGACTACAAGAAATAAAATAATTTTTCCAATATTACGAAAAACGATAAAACTAAATTGTAATGAACTGGTGGCAATAAAACTGTTTAATGCACTGGATACATACTTAAAAATAATTGAAAAAAATAAAAATCATACAAAAAAAAATATTAAAAAAATGGATGAGTGATAACAGACAGAAACTCTTAAATCTTCAAGTAAAGCAAAAGACTTATTAAAACAATAACACACCCTCATGAGCTCATAATTAGATTCTATATTATAACAGCAAAAAGTTTAGTAAATCAAACAATCTTTAAAGTACGAGTTTTCTTAGTTTTAAGTTTTAGTTTGTAAGTATTATTTAGTTTGTAATTTAAACTAGGTCTGCGCACAGGTTTAATAAACCTCTTGCAGACTTTATGCAATGTCCCATTCATAAAATGTATCCCTATACACCTGGTTCAATAAATTATTATTATTTAGTCCGATGCTGGGTATTATTTAGAGATAACTCGTTTTTTACACTGTCCTTTTAAATACGCCTTAAAGACAGTAAACTGGTGATGATTTTGAGAAAACATCCAATTTATATATGTTCTTTTAATTACGTTCAATTTGGATAGAAAACCTTAAAACATCTTGGAAACGGTATTTTTTTATCACAAAATAATTCAACAAAATTTATCAAAAATTATTAATAAAAAGAAATAAGTAATTTTTAAATTTTAAAACCAACAATATTTTTTATAATATATTATAACTCAAAAGATATTAAACATATTCTTGTTTATTTTAATTGTTTTTGGTTTTAATACTCATAAAAGTCTACTGTAAATAAATCAACAAGTCGTATGGGTCGTCCGGCACCTCGACAAAGTCTTTCATCAAGTAGTCGAGGCGAGGAAATGTGCGCGAGAATCCAGAGTGCCGTGGGCAGGTAATTAGTAGCGCAAACAGATGGAGTTACATTCACAACTTTAATCACTGTTCTTGTGCAGTAACTATGAGATTTTTAAAACCAAAATCTGCCGCGTGGAAATTTTCCTCGTAAATTTGCTTGAGCAAAAGTGTCTTTAAAGTATATTTTCTAAGCATTTAATTATGCAACTAGCTTTAATTTATTGATGGTTCGTGGCGCTCACCAGTTATTTATAGATTTTCAACGGTTATAATAATTACTACTACTTTTTAGTCGGCGACATTTTTTTTAGATTTAAACCTGTAGATTTTATAGTTGTTTTCAATGCTCACCCTAATATGTAAGATTAACTATTATCATCTATGGAACTACCATATTTCTATACTTATATGAAAGAAAGTATACTTTATAAAGTTTTTCTGCAATTTGTACGGAAAAAAGTTTTCTGGTGTTCCATTGACCTATTTAAATTTTTAAATATTTTAAATTGATACCACAGTGTATACTGTTAGGGATTAAAACAATAATAATTTTTATCCAGAAAATAGATATTTTTTATTTTACCATTTCAAAACTTGACAACAAATTTTAAGATAGAAATCTTAAAATCTACTAAAAATCAAAATACCTAATGCACACTAACGATTCTTTATAAAAAAGTCGTACATATAACTATTTTTCGTAACTGTAAACTCAAATAACTAGCATACCTAATATATGGTAATTTAAACAAAGAAAATGTTCGCATTAAAAGTTTATAGTTTTAGTTTAATTTAATAATCACAATAAAAAAAACATAAAATATATACTTTAATCCTTCCTGCAACAGTTTAATAATAAAATAAAACTTTATATGGTTACCAAAAACTATAGCGTGTTTATCTTAACGTCACTAATACGTTGTTTATATTATTTATTTCCCTCCTCGTAAAACCAAGCGCGTAACCAAAAATGCTCGACCCGATTTTCACACCAAATGCGCCCGAACAATTGGGGTGAGCGATATTGTACTTGACATGTTAATGCATGTATTGCTATGAGAAATTACGCTAACTCGAATGTCAAAACACAAAAGGGTGTAATTCTTGAGCCCGCATTTATGTTTGTGATACTTGATAATGCGTTTTATGGGCCTTCTTGACATTATGTAACTAGGCTTATCTTGAAGAGATTTATTGTACCTTTATTTTACAGTAGCTCGATTTCAGATAAAAAGCTGTTTTATATTTTAATATATCCGTTGCAATTTGATTAACCCACTTGATAAAAAATAGAACTGCATGCAGTTTGCAAAGAATTTGTATTTTTATTGTCAATTATATGCATCATTTAATCCATATGCATTACATTAGGTATTCAGAGTTTTCTCATTAATTTGAACTTTTAGTCATTTCAACAAAAAAAATATTTTTTCAAGCGTACAATAATTTTCGTATTATTAAACTTCGTACAGAAATGTAGCTAAAATGTCATCAAGTCAGTTGTACCTAAAGCTTGGCAAATATAGAAAAAATGCGATTGTGTACGCCCATCGATGATATTCTTTGATAATCTTTGGATGAAATTTATTAGTTTAGTTCGGGTAAAAATTTAAATCATCATTTCGATCACAAATTTCAACTTACAAATACTTAGTGGGGAGAAAAAGCATTTTAACAGTTTAGTGTGGAAGGAATAGCACTTTTATGTTTGATTGTTTTTTCTCCCCACTTTTTTACTTGAAATGCAGGATTAAACTGATTTATAGATTGCAAAAAGGGTTAACAATTTTTTCTACTTTTGGGTTAGAATTTCAAAAACCTGATGGGATGGAGTATTTCTGAAAGGTGTATTACAATTTCTAAAATATTTTACGATTAACTAATTACAACTTTTATAGAAATATTTTTTGTGGAAATGTTTTCAAGCATACTTAACTTAAGCGTTATATTTTTAGATATATTATGTATAATACCAAAACCAATTAAAATAATTAATTATGTGCAAATAATAAACCCGAAACAAATTAATTTTGAACATGCCACTTTCCTATAAAATATATTTAATATTTACATATTGATGTTTTATTTAGTATATTTCATGTAAATTGTAAGTAATAAAATTTTAATTATGTTTATTAAATTTATGAATAATTAAATACACAAATGTTTAATTACGTTTTGTTACATTTTGTTTAATTATCGTTCGACACATTGACAATAACTGTCAATTTTAATGAGCACTAAATTATGGATTGTTTATAATGTATTCGATTTGTTTTATTATTATATTAAAAAATATAAATTAAATTAATGTTTTACGTTAAGGTGAAATGATAATGTTTGGGCAATTATTTTAAAATAATGCAGGTTAACTTAATTTTATTAAATTTTTAATTTAAATTGGTTTTCATTTTTAATTTAAATAATTATAGTCCAAAAACGAAAAGTACAGCCTACCTACTTGAGTTCTCGGAGTTAAATTACTTTATCAGACCAAAATTTTGTATTTTTTGCATTTTTATTTTATGAAAGCGGTTTAAACATAATTTTTAACTTAAGAAGATTCGGGCAGTAGGTACATTGCGGGGAAAGGGGTAAAAAGAGTTGCAAAAAATAGGTACCAACTTTCAAAAACAAAATTACTTTGTCATTTTATTACATTGATTTAAAAAACAGACAATTTTCCAACTGATTTTATAATTATTTTTGTTGTTGACAGTTGGATTCTATGGTAACGCTTTTCGCTTTTGTCAGTTACAGTAACATTTCTATACGCTAAATAAGTATCGGGTTTTCGCAACGCGCGCGCCATCTGGTGGACTTCGAATGCATTGCGTGAATTTAAGAATTGTCAACAATAAATTTAAAGCAACGATTATACATCATTTTTAAATAAATAGGTAGTTTTTTTACAAAAAAGAGGAAGGCAGAAGTCTTACTCGACAAATTTTGTTCAATTGCACAACTAAATCGCGCACGTTATTTGTGTTTTACGTTGCAGGGAAAAAATTAAAAAACTTTTTTAGTACTCGATTTCGATTGATTATTCCTTATATCATTGATTAGGAATCTCAACGGTTAAATGCTTATATAGTTACGTTAGTTTGTGTATTTTATCAAAGGGATCATGGTGAATTATTGTGTTTTTAGTTGTAAATAAAATTCAAGAACTAAATCGTTTTCATGTTTTGCCAAAGGATCCAATTTGGTAAGTACATTTGTTGGTGCAGAATTAACTTATGACTTTACCTAATATAATTTATATTTAAGTTTGGACAGTTTTAAGAAATTAGTAAAAAATCCAAACATAACCTTAAAATCAATCATTTTTACATTTGAGTTCTTTAAAAAACGCTGATAACTGCATTTTAAACAACAAAATATACCTACGAATTCATGGCAATTTAATATTACTTATATACAATACATAATATAATGGTATTTTACCATTTATGGAGACTTTAAAGAATTCTTAATTAACGCTTTTAATAATGCTAAATACTGTTTAAATTTAGACGACTTATTTGTTAAAAAAATTATTTAAGGTAGAAAAATTGATAAATAACTTATAATAAATAACAATACTACAATTGTATGCTTTTTTTAATAATTTACTTTAAAAACAAAATGATGCTAGTCACCAAATAAATCAACCCAAATATCCCAGATAATCACGTGTTAGTAATCCAGTGTTGCCGGATCTTCCAGACAAAAATAACAGATTAAAAATTTTCGCTGGACACAGTCAACATTATCGTTTATTATTGCAAAACTGTACGTTAACAAAAATTTATTTGGCATACAGGCATAAGTTCTACTGGAAAAAATAATTAACTTTTAAATGTCACATTAGAAGATATGCATTAATTAAAGACATGGGTTGTATAGGAGGTGTATTTAATTAACGCATATCTTAATAAATGACAATAAGAAATCAATGATTTTTTGTTCTCGTATGCACTTATACCTGTAAAATTGGCATATGAATGTTTGTCAACATTCACAACAATAATAAACGATAACTTCCCGTGTAGTCTTAGCAACTTTAATTATTTTTTACTTGGAAAACAGACATTCCCAAACTTTGTAAATGTCTTTTAAGTAGACTATACTACAACCTAGTATTTTTACAATATTATCTAATAGCGACTAATATCGTGCCCGAACCTCCTTAATATGATTCATATATTTAAAACCTTGTCTGTTTTTCATTTCTATAAAGCTATTAAATGTTCAGTTTATTGCTGGATATCGTCGACACACTCAGACAAGTTGAACACGTAAATATGATCGAATTTGCATAAAACCGAGCATAAGTTTTCAAGTTAACTGCATTTCTGTAGGCCGGTGTCAATCGCAATAAGATTTCCTGTCTAAAGGTAAAAAGAAATAGTAGTTACCACGGACATTTATTGTAACGGTTCGATCTAGTAAATAATCCACGAACACTTGTAAATGTTATTACGCATTTTTATTATTGTACTTTAAATGTCAATGTGTTGTAAGTTGTACTTGTAAGTAACTGTTTCTTTGTTTACTTTATGAATTATCGTCCTGTTAGTATAAATGAGATTAATATTATTTTTTTAAATTAATTTAGAGTACGAAATTCCTTTTACCCTTTAAAACCCATTGAAAGGTTATTTCGTATAGTAGTAAGGAAATAGTTACTATGAAAAATTACCTGAAAGAATAAATAATACTTTTATACATAGTTAAAAAACTGAACTTTACAATATTTTTATTTTTAAGTTTTATTAAACTTTTTCCTTTCTTTTTCAGAATATTCGGTATGAAACGTTGCGGTCGTTGCCAGGCAACCATCCTTTCCTCTGAGCTGGTGATGCGCGCCCGCGAGCTAGTCTTCCACGTGCACTGCTTTTCCTGCGCAGTTTGCAATTCGCCCTTAACCAAGGGCGACCACTTTGGCATGAGGGATGGGGCTGTTCTATGCAGGTAATTATAACATATGGATTATATTCAGCACCTAGTAATTATAAGGGTTTAATACAATTGATTGATGTCTTGATAATCAGATCAATAACCCATGGTGGCTATGTATTTTTTTAGAGTTTCAAAGACTTATTGCAAATTGTACGTTGGGTATATTTTTTATCACATATTACTATATTTGTTTTTGACTGTGTCTTGGTTCACTTATATTTTCATTTTCACTACAAATATAAAGTACACTATGATAGTTCGAGTTACTAACATTGAGTACGCCCTTCTATATTACCTAATTTTGGGCTGCTGACTTGTTTTGCTCCAGGACATCTAGGATTGGAAATAATTGCGTAATAAAATGCTCTGCCCAATTATCTCAAAATGTAAGTTTTTCGTTAATATTTTGATTATTTAAATTATCTTATATTTGGATGTTCAGTATATTTTTGACGTTTTTTGTCAAAAATATACAGGGACTCCATACAAAGTCATCGGTAGATAAATGTCAAATAATTTTTTTTTGTTTCATTGTAGCCGTAGGTATACTATAATAGTAGTATTAAATACCAAAACTAAAATTATAATGTTTTTTTTTGGTTAAAAAGTATCATTTTTTTTAAATTTTTGTGTCGTTTTTTTAATTACCTACTAATTAAATTAAAAAGGCAACAAAGTAAATGGGTTTCGGTATAAACATTACTCTTCGACTATTATTTGATATTTTTTATTCACATTATGCCTAAAGTACCCAAAAATTCAATCTCCAATCTTATTTATTAAGTCTTACCAAAATTTAATATCGAAGTATCGAAGTATAAAGGCGCCTTTATCTACTTTATCGTTCAAGCACATTAAAGTGCATCTAATAATAATTGACATTTAAAATTTAAACTTTAAATTGTATTTTTACTTGAAAGTGATTTTAAGAACCAAAATGAAAAAAGAGCAGGAAATGGAAGTGGTAATGGAAGTGGCAGAGAAAGAGAAAGGAGACGAACCTAAATCGTCGTCGTAAATTTGTTTTGTTTTTGTTGAGGTACCTATACGACCAAGAAAAACCAACGCAATATTTCATTACAAAATTTTATGAGATATATTTACTACTTTAGTTTTGCAGGAATGTTAAATGGACCTTATATACGACGTTTAATGATCAAGCATTCAAAAATGCTCTCAAAGTTGACAAGCTTGTCGCATATGGCAGTGTTAAAGCTGTCATTGAAAATGTTCTTTGTTCATATCGGGCCTAAAATTGGCGCCAATTCATTGAAAAAATGCTCTCCGTTTTGTAAAGAATTTCCCTTAATATGTCATTTAAAATACATTTTCTTTTTTTTCATCCTGATAAATTTGCCGAACTGATGAACATGGAGAACGATTTTACCAAGTAACAGCAAATCTAGAGCATTGATAGATATCTATGGGTATAGCGGAAAAAGTTGTATTCATTGCTGGAAGACATTTGCTGGAATTTGCAGCAAAAGATGTACGACAATAATTCAATTCGATATTTAAGACGATTTAATTAATTTATGGTAGAAAAAATCAAAATTATGCAATGCATTAAATTTTGTGGGCTTAATTTGGATAAAAAATACCAAAACTTGTTTACTTTGTTGCCCTTTCAATTCAATAATTAAAATAAACGACAAAAAATGCCAAATAATGGTTGTTTTTTTTACATAATAAATAAATTAAAATTTTAGTTTTAGCATTTAAAATTTCATATTGTTTAGATAAATATGATCTATTTGTCGTATACCAATTACTTTATTTTACCAATAATTAAAATACTAATAAAAAACTTAAATTTTGAGGTGATTGAGCAGAGCATTCTATTACTAAATTATTTTAAATCCTAGATGTCCTAGAGAAAAACAAATGACATTTTTGAAATCAGTGGCCCAAAATTAGTTCAACTAAGCTGGAGCACTCAATGTTAGAAAAAAAAAAGTTTCTAAAACTATCATAATAATTATAATTATTATCAATAATGTATTTGCTTAACATATAGTCTTCTTGTATTTAAATTTTCATACCTTTTCATAACCTAACATTAACTAATGTTATGTATACATAACATAATAAATAATATATTTATTTGTAATTGTTTATAAAATGTTACTTACATCATAAAACTCTTTATTAACTTATGAAATAAAATCAATTTGATATTTTCCTGTTTAGATTGCATTTCGAAATGCCAATGGCGGAACCGATTCCCTCGGGGATGTTCACCCCCGGCATGCATCACTATCCGCCCCCGTTTCCCAGTCCGGATTTCCACCACCACGCGGCGGTGCCTCCTCCCACCCCCGGCGACGGTGTGGGGAAAGTGCCCTTCTTTAACGGAGCTCCGACAACGCCCAGACAAAAGGGCCGGCCGCGGAAAAGGAAACCAAAGGACCTTGAGGGAATGACAGCGAATTTAGGTAAGATATTTTTCCTTTTGTGCAATATTTTACATTTAATATTATATATACATTGGGGTCGCCGTTATTTCGGCGATGTCGATATTTTTTTCATCGCGCCGGTCTAAAAATCAATTAAGGTATTAAAAATAAAATGTCAGTAAAATTTGAAAGCAATTCGTCCTAATTAATACGTCCCACAGCTCAATTAAAATTTCAAATGGAAAATACATTTGTTTTTTTACATGTTTTATGTACATTGCCATAACTTTTTTGGAAACTTGGTAGAGTTTTACTACATATAGAAAGGTCCATATTTTTGTCAGAATTTTTTGACAAATATATCTCTTTAGTGCCCAAAATTAAATAATACGCGTTTTTACTCTTTTATCATGTCACTTAAAAAAATTATTGAAAATCGGCAGGAATATTTTTTTTGAAAGCAATATTATATAATTATTTTCTTATTCAATAAGATTACATACAAGACTTGGTATACTTAATATTATCAGTAATTAGAATCGTCAAATTACGGGTCACATAGAGAATGTGACCGTCACAAATACAATTTAGTGTATTTTAAATATTAGCTCAATTTAAGAGCTTTTTAATGATATTATATATTTGTGGTTTTGTTATTGTTGTGGTAAACTTTTTTTTTAATTAAATGTTAACTTTAAGTTATTAATTTATTTTGTTTTCTTATTTTACTGTTTTTTAACATATTTTATGATAAAATTATAACTGTAAAATAATGTTCTTAAAAATTTCTAAAAATTGTCGAAAATTTAATAATTTTTTAACCCTGCTTTTACTTTTTGAATATTTTATGATTAAATTATAATAATTTATATTTTCAATGAAATTATAAAACAATTAAACACGTATTATATAAGTGCCCAAAAGGTTGAGATTTAATTGTCGAAAAATTTAAAAAAAATAGGTAGTAAAACTACCAAGTTTCAAACACGAGCATTTCCAAAGAAGTTATTATTTTTTAAAATTTGTAATTTATTTCAACCTATTTTTTTGCACTTTCTTGTATAAATAATTTAAAATATTCCTATATGTTTATAATTTTTCCATCTGTTATAAAATTATTTATTTACAATTGATAACTCATTACAATAATAATTATTATAATAAAAGTTTTATTTACAATGGTAAATCCGTAATGTAAATTTAAGATAGAAATTGAACTTTTCATAATGATAAACCATTATTAAAAAGTAAATATAAAAATATATAAATAATAAACGACACATTTTTAAATTTAATTAATATAACAGTATGTGCGATTTAAGACCCCATAATTTTGGAACGCGTTGACCGATTTTAATTTTTTTGGGACATGATAGGTACTCGAAAATTTAAAATTTTCATTTTTTCAATACCTTCTAAATGGGTCAAAATTTAGAGATCAACCATTAGGTTTTTTTTTTGAAAAAATCTTTATTCTAAGTTTGAGCTTAATACAGTATAAAAGTATAGTCATGACTTGTTGATTGTTTCGACCTTTACTTGATGAAACTCAATATTATTAATATATGAATAAAAATAACACTGTTTTAAAGTTTCACTATTTTATTTATGTTTTTAATGATTAACAATTGTTTCGCTACACAGTAGCTTCTTCAGAATAAGTACATATTTTTTTATTAAGTGGCGGTATTTATATTAACAAATGGTAGGTAATTTGAGAAAATAAGTGTTGTATAAACATTATACCTGAAGGTATTAATAAAACTTACACAATTTTGGAAAAACTAAGGATTTGGAAAGTCCAATCTAATATAATTTTATAATATTAATAAATATTATTTTTTAGCAAAGTTTCAATTTGGTCATTAAGAACAATATATTGATATATCAGATTTTTTCTTTAGTTTATTAATTTCCTAAGACTCCAGAAGATTTAGATTGGTACCCTTATTGGCTACATGTAATATTTTAAAGTTATTATCAAATTTGTGGTTCTCTTGTATTAGATGGTTAGCATATGAAGAATCCTGTTTAAGGGTTATATAGGATTTCTTGTGTTCTTTAATTCGTGTATTAAAATTTCTACCCGTTTGGCCTATATATGTTTTCTGACAGTCTCTGCAGATTAGTTGATAAACGCCGGATTTTGAAGATTTTGATATTTTATCTTTGTTGTTTTTGATAAACTTACTAAGGTTGTTGTTAGTTTTAAATACAACATTACTATTGATTTTATTAAAGAAATTAGATACATGTCTCATTTAGTACCTAGATATATGTTTTAATGGTAATCTTAGATGTTGGAAAACCGTTGTTGATAGCTATTTTTTGTTTTTTGTTATTTAAGATTTTGTTAATTCATCCATTCATCATAGCCGTTTTTTTATTCATATATTTATTATAATACTATAATTGTCATGACGTTTTTTTTAGAATAAACGTTTTTTTTAATTTTGGGGGGTTTCCAAAACCCGCCCTTTAGAGATATGGCTCTAAGTCGAATAAATACTTTTTTGCATACACAACACAGAATCAGACAAAAAAATTTAATGACAAACACCTTATAATAATATTATAAGGTATTGAGTTCAAATCTATGTAAAGATATTTAAGGCGCGTCTGAATTGAATGTGCTATTAATTTTTTCGGAAAACAAATTGTCTAATGGTCCATCTTTAAATTTCGACCCATTTAGAATATTTTAAACTTTCCCATATGGTCAAATAGAGCTTATTTAGTACTATTTTGCAAAAAAAAAAATATTTAAATCGGTCAAGGCATTCCAAAATAATGTGGTCCTGCGGTCTTAAATGACACACACTATAATAAATACATATACAGTGTAAATTTACTTTATATAACCTTATTTAAGGTCACCTATTTTGGCATTAGTACCAAAGTACCAAAAGTAATTGGAGGAAAAATATATATTTTATATTTATAATAATAAACGGTGAGTATATAAATGTATATATGTAAAGGGTGTATCAATAAGAGCGCAAGATTTGAATTTCGCCTCAGTTTGGCAACCATGATGTCACATGATTAATGACATGACAGATTGATAGGAGACAGATGGAAGTTAGTAAATATAGAGCATTACACGATAGAACAACCCGTTCTGATTGTTAAACACTATTATCAAAATGATGAAAGTTTGATTGCCACGATTCGTAAAGGGCGTCCAATATTTTTTCGAAATAATGTTCCTAATTCATCTACTGTGAAAAGAATAATCGAAAAATTTGAAAGCACTGCTTCGGTTAGTGATGTAAAATACACGACACGAGCTCGTTCAGAACAAAATGTCGCAGCAGTTCGCAAGAGTGTGGCCGAGAGTCCAGAGACGTCGATTTGCCATCGTGCACAAGAATTGGACATTACAAAAGCCACTCTTCGGCGAATTCTTACTTAAGATTTGCATCTTCATGCCTACAAAGTCCAATTGACTCAACAACTCCAGCCAAAATACCATGAACAGCGAAGAGAGTTCACCAATTGGATCCTTGAGCAGCAAGAAGTGAATGCCGATTTTGCGGACAAAATCATTTTCAGTGATGAGGCCCATTTTCACCACTATTTAACACCCTTGGACTTTTGGCTGTGGGGTTATTTGAAGTGACAAGTTTATGCCAACAAGCCCGCCACCATCGAAGCCTTAAAAGCAGAAATTAGACGCTCTATCAACGAAATACCGCCACATGTATTCAATAATGTTATTGCAAATTTAGCCAAAAGAATACGCTTGTGCCAGTTAAGCCGTGGTGGCCATTTACCAGATGTGTTATTTTATACATAATTTCTAAATGTGTACTTTATAAATCAATAAATATTTCAATGCTTTAATACTTAAAACCATGTTTTACTAAACTTTGAAATCTTGCGCTCTTATTGATACACCCTTTATATACATATATATTTATCAAAATATATATTTTTCTTCCAATTACTTTTGGTACTTTTTGTACTTTGGTACTAATGCCAAAATAAAATTAATTGGTCTGTTTAATAATAGGCGACCTTAAATAAGGTTATATAAATCATTGTAAAACAATGAATAGTAAAATGATTGGTTTGGTTTTAAGATATCGACTAATAAACAAAGCAGTAATGGCCTGCAGTAGTAGTTAAGCGTACCCGATCCTGATAAATCAGCTCGTCTAATAATATACTCTTTATTTAATGTGATGGCTATTTACGCCTCATATCAGCGCAGGGTCATTAATCTTCGTACATTTTCAAAATGTGTTCTACCTGTGGGTATTTACATTCCGCGTACAAATATGATTTATTGATTAATAATTTCATGAATGTTACAATCGGTGTGTTCGTTGCATCGTAATTTATGGTTACATTTTCGCTGATTATTCTCACGATACACGAGAAAAATTACCAATCATTACCGATAGACCAGCCGCGGCAGCCAGTCAGCACATACAACACCATTAACCATATTAATTAAAATAATGTGCGGTGGATTGTTGTTTTTAATGAACGTGTCGGGTTGCTGGATATGAATTTGCTGCTGTTGCCCTGTCATGCACATTTCTGGCAATACCCACCGCTACGTTTTAATCAAAATTGTATTCACTAAATTTTATTTAAAACCTGAAAATCGTACAAACAATATAAAAGGTGTCTCAATAGGAACGCCGGATTTAAATTTCGCCATGTTCCTAGTTTTCGCCTTAAAAATATTTCTGTATGTATCCCTTGAAAATGGACTAACAACAGGTTTTCAAAGTGAAAGTGAAGTAATTGTTTTATGGGCACTCAACGGTGGAGTCTCCGCCCCAAATTAAGTTAAATCTAGTTTACTGCCGGCGAAATTAAAAGGTCAATACAATTTTCATGTAAACTTTTCAAATATTGGCGTTGAAAAACTCTTTAATACTTTTGTATTGATATAATAAAACAATTTTGACATTTAGTATTATTTTACAAGAAGGGTATTTTATTTTAACGTTTGTATGACATTTGAAAACTAACTTAAAAATATCTTCAGCCCGTGACTAAAAACCTGTTGCTTACTTCAGCCCGCAACTTGTCATTGTGTACTTAGTGTTTTGGAAACCTGTACAATAATGGGCGTTTTATATAATGGGAGTAGAAAAAATAATAACATAACATAGCACTTAAAAGGTCAATTTTGTTTTTGTACTACAAAAATCTAAATAAAATGCAATTTTAGAATTCCTTATGTTTTTTTATTTATAATAATATTAAATATAACATCTGACACATATTTAAGCATACATTTCTCTCAAGCACCAAAAAGGCTTTATTAATTATTAAATTTTGCTAGTCCTTTACACAGACAAGTATGTGGAGTCCACATTGTGGACCCTTACCTAATAAGTATAAAATTTCGCCAAGATAGTTTTGTGATACTCCAAAACACACATTTATTAAATAACTCTAACATCTAATATTAGGGTGATTCGTATTTGACGAAAATGATAAAATATCTGTATTTTTTGTAATTGAAAATATCTAGCTTCCTTGGTTATATTAATTATTTATAAATTCCCTAAATTAATCTGATAGCTATATGCATATAAAATAAAGCTGAGTATTAGAAAGAAATATGTACATTGTACATGCTTTTGAAATGGTATAATTTTAAACGTGTTTGGATTTATGTTTGGTTTGGAATAAAAAGCTTAAACTTACATGTTTTTTCTTATGTATTAAATGGATTTTTTTATTAAATATGATCAACCAAAACGAAGTACCCTACTGTATATGTTTTGAATAACAGTATGATTATCACTTAATTATTTAATATTTATATTAATGTACTTTAGATCTTTAAATTTAACATCAATATGGCTGTTTTTTTTTTCTTTTTTTTAATATAGGTACTATAAAATTGTATGTTCAAACCATAGGGTACAATATTTTTTTATCTATAATTTAAACGTTATTTTTGTTAACACTCGTTATGATGGATTATGCCTTATGGACTTAAAAATGATTTAGACCAATCGGATTTTTTTTACAGCCTTAAAAGTAAAAAAACATTTTTTAAGTGAGTACTACTACTTCGAAACAATAAAAAATAACTTTTGTCGAATCTACATAACCTCACTTTCTACTTTTTATAATTATTATTATAATTTTACATTTTATCGTTAAATAAATAAAATTGTGTTTTGAATATAAAATGTTGTAGATATGTCATTCGGCCAAGTATAGTATCGTTTTGTACTACGCTAAATTGTAGCATGCTACAGCGGAGTGCACTCCGCTGTAGCATATGATTTTTAAATTTTATATTATTAAAAAAATTAACTTACCTGTTGTTCAGTAAGAATTTATTAACAACGGTTAATACGTTAAATAAAGCCAATAAATCACAGAACATGTAATAAATTAACAAAATATGCACTTTGCAGCTGATGCAACTAAAGACATTAAAAATCAAATGCTACGTTGCCAAAGTGCGATAAATCCTTTTAAAAAGATATATTATTTCTATATTTAAAATGTTTGTCAAATTAACGACAAAAGCTTATATAATATAATTTTATAATTTAAATAATATAAGAACTCTTGCTGGTTTATTGTATGATATTATTATGCAAGTTTGTAAATTTGTTTTTAAAAGCCATGGCAACGCTGTATAAAAAAATTCAGTGTATGAGAACTACGTTATATTAATATTCAACCTATTAAAAAGATAGGTTTTCAAATTTTGGCCTGTGTAAATAAAACCACAATTTTAAGCGTAGTGATTGGTCAATAAGAAATCCTATTTAACTCAGCGCTTTATTCTTAAATGGAATAGGTACACTATAATTATACATATCTAATAAAAGGATTCAAGTAAAAATCGAGAAAAAATGCCCTAAAAACATTGCCTTTTAAGTATTTAAATATATACTACCCAACTTTCATATTTTATATTTTGTATTAAATTTATTCATATATTCAAGGATATTTAAAGCTAGACCAAAATGCAGATTACGAGTTTATTATACTTTTTATTTAAAAGAGACTCCAATGACAGACCAGACAACGAAACATTTTTAACTGTACATTTAACAAGTTATAGTTTTTTAATTCATTTCTTCTATATGATTTTTTTTAAAAAACACAATTTACCGTAATATTATAAATTGTGCAAAAATAAGTTTTTAAATGAATTTTAAGTTCGTATAAAAATGCAGTCTCTTTAACAAAAATAAGATTTAAAATTAAGGCATGTATAAATAAGATAGTATATAGTATAATAATGCTTAATAATCCCCAATTTTAATAATTAATTTTAGAAGATACCCGGTAACTTAAGGTAACCGCTGCTCGAATAATAAATATTAATTTACATATTATCGGGAAATTATGCAAATTGTTATCTTTATTATCAATTTGCCAAATAAATGTAATTTAAAAGCGCATGGTAATTTTAATTTAACAAATCATTAAAAGTAAATTATGTACGACATATACTTGTTTAAGTAGATAAAGCCTGATATTTTATAAAAAAATAATAATTTAAATTATAATTTCTTAGTAGCCGTAAGCGGCTTCCCGTTTCGGTAAAGGATTATTGTTAAATATATATATTCAAACCCTAAATCGGTTGTATTGGTTAACCTCTGGTCAAATAAATTAAGACTTTACCCTTTCTCTAAGACGTTGCGGTTGTGCCGTAATCGTTTGGGTTTCATTTGCTGGCTAATCCTTTACAATCTTACTACACAAAACGCCTAAATGTTACAGTTAGGACCGCTTTGAATGGTTAACCAAGAAAATATTGTATTACAGTATCTTCTTTTCACAAATAATAATGAATGCTGAATTTATTAGATAAATATTATGTAAAGAATAAGTCAGGATTTATTTTAAGGGATGTTTTAAAAGAACATACATGTACAGTTACGGAAAGAAGTAATGTCCATTTGAATGCTCCATTGTAATTGTTCGGAGGCATTCGGGTTTTGCTAATAAAATTAACATATCTATTTTTAAAGTCAATAATTCTACCTACCTGCCATTTACCATTCTTTCTAAGCACATTTCATTTGACTTTTAAGCTTTTATGCAATAATTAAATATTTAAGGAATAACATTGATTCTGAAATAATTTAAATAAAATATATGTTCTATAACTTATTAAATAAACTATATATTATTTAATAAGTTGTTATTAATAAAATAATATATTTAAATGAAATATAGACAATTAATACTAAAATAATTATAAATTAAACTAAAATGCATTTTGTGCACTATTAATACGTTTTTCTACTTCTATTGCATATTATTGAAATTTTTTTTTTGCGTAAATAATGGTAACCAATATAACCGCCCGGCCTATCAAAGTGAATTATATTATATTATTATTATATTCAGGTTGTTAGGTATCAGTGATTGGCTTATTTTAATATTCACTGATATTTGAACCAATCGGGTTTTAAATTAGAAAAAAGTAAGGTTGATAGATGTCAGATTTATTTATATATACGAGGGGCGACTATAATGATCTTTAAAATAGGAGAAAAGTGAGGTTATAATAAATTTTGTTATCAAAAACATAGTATTACACTCGAAATAATGCGCATTATTTACTCGGATGAATTACGTATCTCGCCTGACGGCTCGACATGCAAACCTTATCCTTTTGAATAATAGCCTGCATTATCTCTCGTATAATAAATAATAATATACTATCATCAACATTTTAGTTTTCATTACTTGTTTTATGAAATATCTGCCCAATACCAACTTATTTCAATGTATAAAAATCCAATAAAATATGGAAACGGCATAAATTTATAATTATTATAATAATTTAACTTGGTATTACCAAAGGCTCTAAGTGTCAAAAATAAAATTGTGAGAAATCAATGAAAATCCATCCATCTTTAAAATACAAAAATAATATGGAGAAATTTTTTTTAGTCTTTTTGCATGGCACATAGACTATTTTTAAATTATAATATAATATTTTTAAATTATAACTATAATTGAGGAGCATCCTTGCAAAACCGGCTAAATCCATTTTATTCAGTTTTTGGTTTTTTTTTGAATTCGCATCTATGGGTTCATTTCTATCGACAACCAAGATAATTCTGTTTAAATCCGACTATATTCATGTTAAAATCACATTTAAAAGGTAGCTTTAGGAGCAAAACTGGCCAAATCCACGTTTTTATAGCAAACCCGGCTATATCCAATAAATAATAATGGTGATGAGCATGTGGCTTGGATATGTCGATACTACTAATAAAATTTGTTCTGTTTTTTCATGTTTGCACTAAATTTATTTTGTTAATATTTTTGAATAATAAAGGTTTTTTGTCACATTTTATTCGTTTTTTATTCGGTTTTTGAGCAAAACCGGCTATATACAAAACAATTTTTTTGAAATTTTGGCCTTAATATAAAGTTTTTGAAAACGAAAGTATGTCTTATAAATTAAGTACCACAAAGCCTACAAAACTCAAGTTTGCTTTTTCTTTTATCTGTAAAGGCCAGGAAACCGAGAGTTTTTGCCATTTTCCCAACATTTTATTAAAGATATAGCCGGTTTTGCACGGATTCTCCTCAATTATTAATGTAATTATTTACCATTTCTTTTTAAATAAAAAGGCAGCTTTCTTTGCTCATGGTTTTAGATAATATTTTCCTAAAAAGGGGTCCTACTAAATTTTACCATAAATTTTGTTTCGCTAAAAAAGTTTGAAAATCTTGGAAATTTCTATAAATTCAACTTTTACCTTGAATACCTTTTAAAAAATTTGTTTCAGTTTTACTAATCCGAGTTAAACTAATTTAAAGTATTTAAAAAAAATGTCATATTATTTTAATGGTAAATAATATGACATTTTTCCCGATGAAGGACCCGTAAATGTAATATTAAGAGCTTACATTTTAACAGGACCATTTTTTTGAGATTCTGAACAATATTTTTGAGGTGCTTTAAAAATAAATATTCGATTTTTTTGTATAATTATATTTTTTATCAAATATTTAAAAAAATTTCCTACATTTAAAATATTAATATGAAAATTTAAAATATTAATATGAAAAAATAAGAATAAATGTTTATAAAACTATACAAAAATATATCAAAAAATTAACGATTTAATAAAAATACAGTTAAATATGTAAAATACCCAAAATAATTAATTCAATACGAGCAGGTAGTAAATCCCTAAGAGGCAGATGTTGACTATTTCCGAATGCCTCCGAACAATTACAATGGAGCATTCAAATGGACATTACTTCTTTCCGTAACTGTACATTGTATATGTTTTAGTTCTCTTATATTACAATCCTTAGTAAAAATGTAATTGACTAGTAGTCATTTTGTAGCTACGGATAATATGCTTTAATAAGTCCAAGCCTAACAGAGAAAAACACAATTTTTTTGACAAAAATTATTTTATTTATTCTATTTAGTCTCCATCAAGTTCAATACACTTGGCCCAATGATCTTTCCCGGCGATTCATTTTTTTCCAACTAAGAACATTTAAAATTATGTTCATCAAAAAAAAGTAAAAAGTCAAAAATGACCAATTTAATACTTATTAATGGCTGCTTTTTCACTTGTACCATGGTTAACCATGGAATACCATGGTATCCCAATATTTAACAGCCAATTCTTATGTAAAATGGTCCCCTGAATCCGAAAATGTCAAAAGTTAAAAAAAGTTAAATAGTTTTTGAGATATAGTAAATTTTTTACATAATATGAAATTGACGATATCTCAAAAATTGCTCCACTTTCATAATTTTTGACTGTATTTTCGGATTTAGGGGACAATTTTACATAAGAATTGGGACACCATGGTATTCCATGGTTTACCAAGTGAAAAAGCAGCCATCAATAACTATTAAATTTTTAAAGAGTAATGTCATACTTAAATAACTATTATTCAACACGCTTAAAAAATATGTAATTTTGTGGCCCTGTTAGCTTTAACTACTGGGCTGAAGTTAAACTTAAAATTGGAAAAAAGTGAGGTTAAAACTGCTTAACAGTTGTAAAATGTCATATAAAATATTAAATACAATTGGGTAAAATCCAATCCAATTATTGGTCAAACGAGGAGATTCCATTCCCATCTTAGCGCTACGCTCGTGCAGCAAACTACGCTCGAGAAATCTGATCTTTTTCCCACTAGTCGCGCAATATTCTATTACTTAGTGTACTTATAAATAAACAATATTTTTTACAGCTTTTAATAAAACATAAAGAAACGCTTAAACCATTTTTTGATGATTGGTAACTGCATCTGGATGATGTATTAATTTTATATTAAATTAAATATCGTTTAGCTTAACACGGTGTCGGTGGGTGTTTGAAGCCCGTCGGTTAATCGTTACCGACAGAGCTACCGAAGAATTCTTTTTGTAAAAGTACTCCTTATACGGATCGCCGTTTAAGACGGAAAAAGACATTAAAAAATCGTAGTAGCCATATGGAAATGGTATGGTCAATGATTACAAGCCATTTTAAAACACGTTAGAGTCAAGAAATAATATGTATGTGTTACAATAAAAACGCATAAACAACTTTACTTAATTGGTCGAAAAGTATACGACAATTATTTCAATAATAAATGTTACCGGGAATCTGAATAAACCCAACGCGTTGCAACGTTTACAGGTTTTATTGTGCCTTTTTGCATTGACATGCTATTATTAGATAGTAAAAACATTTTTTTCTTGTAATGTCACCTCTTTGATAATAAGTTTTTACTTAACCTTGATTAGTATTGTTTAGCAAAAAATTTATTCAGTTTAATATGAAAACGACGTGCTGACAGCTTTTATAGAGCTTAATGTACTATTTTTATATTAAAAAAATATAATTTACAATAGGTATAAATAATTATAAATAGTTCATATAAAATTTGAATAATAATTATTTTCTATGATAGATGAATTTACATTATAATGTAAATTCATCTATCAAAGCAACATTTTAATTAATTGTTATAATAATAAATAGTTTACGCAATAATTATACATAATCTGTATTATTATATACCTACTAATAATTAAATTAAACACAGAAATTATACAAACAATCCCAGAAGATTTTTAAGTAGAAATAACCACAAGTTTAATTATAAGTTATCTTTTAGATACGATAGCGGTAAAGTAACAATACGAATACGAAAAATTACCAAAAATGAGGAAACTTTATTTACTACATAATTTCTATCCAAGCGACCAAAAGAACAGCGTAATAAAAACAATACAAATACAAAAAATTACCAAATATGGGTATAGGTTTCTTTAATTTATATTTTAAAATGGTATTCCTATTAGGTATTACCTAAGTAGGTAATAAAATAAAATTAATAAATATAACTTATATTGACATACATATATTGTAGCTTATTGGAGTTAGCATATATACAAGGTGTCCCTAAACTTAATGGCATAAATTTAGGAGCAGATTAAGCAAGTCAAAATAAGACGAAAATCTAAATAAATATTTTTCCTAATTACGTATGTTTAAAAGTTACAGGGTGATAAAGTGTTACTTATCATATCAGTTTTTTTAATATAACTTCTACTATGGTAGACTTGGAAAGGTGATATTTTGCGAACAGTCACTTACTACCAAAACACATATTCACACATAATAATTATATAACATATAACAATTATTGTAATCTCGAATATCTCGAGAACGGTTAATTTTATCGAAGTTTGAGAAGTACACCTTTTTAATAGTAGCCGAACTGAGTAATCGAAAAATTGCATCAAATGGTATAAAAACCTAACCTCAAAGTTTGTATGTGACAATGAGATTAAGCAACCCCTGTTTCTACGACACTGTGTTCACTCAAACAATGGTAATTATGTGTGAATATGTGTTTTGGTAGTAAGTGACTGTTCGCAAAATATCACCTTTCCAAGTCTACCATAGTAGAAGTTATTAAAAAAACTGATAAGTAACACTTTATCACCCTGTATCTTTTAAACATACGTAATTAGGAAAAATATTTATTTAGATTTTCGTCTTATTTTGACTTGCTTATTCTGCTCCTAAATTTATGCCACCAAGTTTAGGGACACCTTGTATAATACCGAGTATAATACCTTTTAAAAAATTTATAAAAAAAATTAAAAAACTTAGAAAATAGTGTATTATGTGTTAAGTTTGACGAACGCCATTTTAGTCACAAATTTTAACTAGGTACGACCGAGCTTGCGGGCGAGTTTTTAATTAAATAAGTGGTAAATCTAATTTACTGCCGGCAAAATCAAAACTTTAATTTAATTTAATTCTAATAGGTGTTGGCGTTTATTTTTGTATTAGGATAATAAAATAATTTGCACATTATTATATCACAAAAGGGCACTTTATTTTAACTATTGTGACGATGACATTTGACTGTCAACTAACTTAGAACTAACTTCAGCCCGTGACTAAAAACCTGTTTTTAACTTCAGTCCGTGACTAAAAACCTGTTTTTAACTTCAGTGTATTTAAAATGTCACTTAGTGAACTTTATAATGTTTTTTTTTAAATATTTGTTAAAAAATTTATTAAATATTGGATGACATCTTTTATAATTTAATATGGCGTTTTTTAGAAATATTAGTTTTATTTTGTACTTAAAGTTATTTTTTTCTTTAAAGTCATTATGTATAGTTCTTCTAATTCTTCATTCTTTATTATTGAATTATTAATTAATTTATTTAATTATTAATTATTGATAATAATTTTTATAGATCTTATATGAGCCCTAACCACAAAATGTTCGGACACTTCATAATTTATACAGAAATATTTTTCGTGAATACTATCTCAAAATAATTAGAAGTTATGAAAAATTTAGCTCATTTTAGCATATACCCCTCGAAGCAATTTTTATTTTTAAAAAGTTTACCTTTTATTTTTAGCTTTTAAAAAAAGGCTAACTTTTAAACTTTTTTTTGTATGAGAGCATAAAATATTATACAAACCCTGAAAATTTGAAACGTAAAAGTAAATAACCTAAGTTATTTTTTTCGTAAAAATAACGGTAAATAAATATTATTAAGATTTTAAACTATAGTTATTAAATAAAGTAAAAAAAGTTATTATGATACCTGAAAAGATATTTTACTTTGCTGACGTTAATTTAACAAAATATTTATTTAAATTAATGCTTGAAATATTTATGATATACCTCAAATAGCTGAAGAACTTGCATATAGGTAGGAAAAAACAAAGGGCCCCAGATTGGCCTAGGCTTGGCTCAATTCTACACTAACCCAAGCTTTAAAGCTCGCCAATATATTTAATATATATATATAGAGGTTAGCCCACAGAACACTCTGTGGGTCAGCCCAACGTAAGATTTAAGCATATAAAATGTAAATTTGACATATATTTTATGAAGTAAAATAATATAGACTTTTTACTGGGAATGAATTCAAAATGCAAAGTATGGTAACTTTTAAAATTAGCTATTTTTAATGGCAAAAACATAATAAATAAATTTCAATTTGCATTCGATAAAAGTAACTTAGCGATATTTATTTACGACAACTTATTTTACACCTGTTGATTAACATTTACTTTAATAATGTCTACATCATTTATGCACACATTTTGTCATTTATCAAACATCTTTTTTCATAAAAATATGGATAAATATATGTGGGTAGCTTATTTCCACATTATCGAACTCGAAAACGGTAGTAAAGTTTTATTTTATGCTAGCAATCGTTACGATAAATATCTATTTCGAAATATAAAACCGAATACTTATCTTCGATATACACTTAGATGTGGATATTTACAAGCCGAAAAAAGAATCGTAAAATGCGAAACATTTCAATTCCTTTTGAATTTTACTCCTTATCTTGGGATCTGTTTAATAAAATTTCCTACATAAAAAAGTAGTTTGCTTTTAGTGGTCTTCCCACAATCGTCGTTAAATCTAGTTATAAAAATAGCCTTAAACAAATGTCGACGAATTTTTTATTCATAATTATTTATCTGTTTCATTAATGTCCAACAATACTACACCGCACAAATAAAATAAACGTTGACTGTTTTATTTAGGTTTTAAAAATCCTAACAACTTTATGATACTAACTTATTATCTAAAAATCTTGCTTGCTTAGTATTTTTATATAATTTTCTGGGTAGCAGAAGAATTTTTCATTCATTGAACATTTTTGTTGCTCAAGGATATGCAATTATTACATTTACAAAAGAGATAAGAGCCTACAAAAAATATCCCAAACCTATAATTGAGAAGTAATTCAAGATCTAAGTTCGATTATTTCATAATTATACGAAATTTAAATAATTTTCCCGTATATCAAACTTTAAAAGCGTACGGCATTTTTTTTTTACTTGTAGGCTGTTATTATAGTGGCTACTGGTTTTAGTAACCTTGAATTTAAAAAATAAAATAAAATTACATAAAATTAATTTTTATGGTGCAAATTTGTTTAAAATCTATATATTTCATTTTAATTATGACTATTCTAGAAATTAATTTATTTATGTATTAATTTTTATATATTTTGACCTTGAAAACTGGTTTTGTATTAAATTGTTGACGTTTATTCAGAGCAAGTGTAAAATATTTAGGTTTCTGTATTAGAGTTATATTTTTTTACTAAATTTATGAATTATTAATTTATGTCAATCAATTTCATAATTCAATATAATTAACGGATTAATTTTTTGTCATACATTATTATTTATTAAACAAGACCCATTTTTAATTTAATCTGCTAAACAAACTAACTATTTTATCCATATCCAGACAAAATATTATAAAAAAATGAATGTATAAAATTTAAAAAGCTATAAAATATAAGTGTATCCAATTTAAGGCGATTATTTTGTCAAAGCAATCACCGTGCCATAATAAATAAATATTTCGCAATTATACACGCTTGTTTGGGCATCTTAAATTGCATAGGTACTTTAATTATTATCAGCATGTTTGACTTAGTGTTAGTTTCTCAGCAATTAAAGCAGCTAGTTGAAGATTAAGGAATGTCTTTGAGAAAATTATATTTATTATGTTTTTAAATGGTAAAATTATCTTTTACCATATAAATGAACCAAAGAAAAAGGTGCGTTGCCTTGAGATTTTTCTTTTATAAAAAAATAATTTGTTTAAGCAACTAAAAAAAAGTTGCGCCAACAAATTTTATTTGTAGCTATAGCCTCAACTAAAATCTTTGTTACAACAACAAATTTTTTTTGTTGAGACATAATATGTTACTGTAACTAAAATTTTTTGTTGACAAAACTATGGCGTCTTGTTTAAAGTAACTAATATTATTGATATATCATACAATAATATTTTGTTGTTAAAACAGTTTACATTTGTTTTAGGTAATAATTTATTTGTTTCAATAATTTTTGCATTTGTTTTCATTAAAAATCTATTTGTTTTTAAAACAAAATAATTTGTTGGAAAAGCTATGGTAATGAGTAACTACAACATTGTTGCTTTGTTGTTATAACATTTGGTAGTTCTTTTAATCACCAAAAAATAATTTTTGTTAAAAGAACAATATTAACCTATGCCTACACAATATTGTTAAATCAACTTTCAGTAGGTATGTAATACTAATTAATAAAAAGAGTTGCATTAACAATATTGTGTAGTTATAGGTTAATATTGTTTGATTTTTTTTAACAAAAATTATTTTGGTTACCGTAAATATATTTATGGTAACCATTACTTATAATTCTAGTGTTGATAGCTTACTTACCTTGGTTGATTTGATATTGGCATTAGTTATTAAAAATTGAAATAAAGACAACATATTTTTGGACGAATTTATTTCAAAAAATATTTCATAAAAATAATATAAAAAAAAGCTATGATTTCCTTACCTTTAAAAGTATTTTCTAATGAAGAAAATCCCCACTCGGTTAATATTTGGTTTACTCCTTCATCCATAACTCCCAATGCACAAAAATTAATTAACGCGAACCTGCTTCCTCTAGCATTTGCACAAAAATTTTTTGACAGTGACAAATTATTTTTTTATTATTCAATCACTATGACACCAAGACTTAACTTTAACCATGGCACCAAGTCGGTCAACTTTATAAAATAAATTTCAATGTCACGTCATGCCAATTTTGGGCGAAAATTGACAATAAAAATATATTTGTTATGTTTACTTAAGGATACCTATTAGCGGCGACGCATATTGTCAGTAGGGTAAACTCATTCTTTCCAACAAATTCATTTTTGTTGCAAATACTAATGTATTAAACACTTTACTTGGGTTAACAAATTTTTTATTAAGACCAACAAGAACAATTGCAACAAAAAAATTATTTGTTGACTATTTCCCTCGTCTTAATATCCACCAATCACAAACGCGCAATTTTGAATTACAAATGCTTTCTAGGTGAAAAAACTGTGTGACAGCACCTGTCAGCAGTTTATTCGAGTTTACCCGCGGCAAAACTTGACAGCTGTTGTCACCAAAAATTGCAATTTATATTTTAATTGTTAACTGTTACTCATGAAATAGTTTTGTCAAATACCATTCGGGCATCTAATTTTTCCTGTGAAAAAAATCGAAAAAACACAATGCTAAGTAATATTTTTTAACAAAATGCATTCGTGCAGGTGCAAAAATCCTCCTCTTCGACTCGGATTTTTGTTGCCACCAGCACTCATGCTTTTTGTTAAAATATTACTTAGCAACGTGTTTTTTCGATTCTTTTCGGAAAAATTAAATGCCCTTATGATATTACTTACGATAAAACAGATTTGTTTTTTCAGTATAGCAAAGACTTTTAAGTAACGTTTTAAAATAATTCAATCAATCTTTCTAATCGATTGAGAAGCTCATGTTTTGGTAATTCAATATATTTAAATCAGATAAATTTTGGTTGTGCAAGTTTCTCATCAATTAAGCGAACAGGTTAAAGCTTAGAGGATTTAATATGCTGATGAATAAATCATTTCCCACAATAATCGAATGAACACATCAAATCCAATCGTAATGCCCGATATCAAAACATACTCGGATAAGTATCTCACTTTTATTATTATCGGTCATCCATCTGCCCTTAAATCACCCTCAAAAGCCACGCGTTGTGGGAAAACTTTAACCATACCGGAACCCTTTACCTAAATTTTATTATGCCTGCTTTTTATTGTAACCTAGGCGAAATGATCACCTATTCGAGGCTGTAAACTCTCCATGCACTATGGGAGTAACATCTGAAAAATATTTTATTCTTTGCTTGTAATAAAGCTGGGCAGTTCTTTAAGTATTTAAAGGTTAAACAATTAATCCATTGCAAAAAATGTAATTTTACTAGTTTAATTTTAAATCAAAGTAAATTAATTGTTATATTTTGTATTCCATAACATGTGTACAGTACTTATCCTGGGTACACCTCTTTGGATTCAATTATTTATTTATATGCATTCAGGATTCTATAGATTTAAATTTAATTAACTAACTTGGAAAATCCCTTTTTTACTTTCATAGAATTTTTAATACTTTGATTAATCAAGTATATTTAGTATTTAAAAGCATTGTCTTGGGACTGGCCCTTATATAGACCGTCCAATTTCCGACCACTTCTTCAGGTATTAGTAGTCTGATTTTAAGAATAAAACTCATAATACTTGAACAGGTCCATTTCTTGAAATAACAAGTTCGCTGGACTTTTCCTACAATTGTAACCTCAACTCAAGGGCTTTTCAGCGGTCGATGGGCAAATGTTTCTCGATGCTTAGGTGTGTTTACTAAATGCAAATCAAAATTGAGCACCAGTGTCTTATTAAGGCCAGTTATTAAAATCCAATTAAGCCAGACACTAACTAAGTAAGGGTATAAAAAGTCAAGTTTAAAATTATAAATTATAATTAACTTCTTTCACAGTAACTGTTGTTAACATGGTGGTGATCGTATATAATGTTTAATGGTTTAAACAAATAGGGTACCCTTATATGGCCATATATGGTTTACAAAAACCAAAGTCTAAGAGACTGAATTACATAAACCATATTCATCGATGATAAAAACTATGTTTATTATAACTGCAAATTAAAAGTTGAAGACGAAGTGGAATGCTTGACTCAAAATTACACAAACATGTAATGGAGTGTTCTCTAACATTAATATACAAAGTTGGTACGACCTGAACGTAGTTTGGGCCCTGGTAGAGTGTGCTTCCAAATAGGTTGGCTTCCGATGTTCAAGTCTCCTACTATGTCAGATTTTACAGGATGGCTTTTCATTAACGTAAGAACTTGCCATTATCAAAACAACTTCAGGGTAAAAAACCATTCCTTCACAAAAAATCTGACATTAAAAGTCTTACAAAAAAACTCCAACTTAAAAAATTGCATACTTAAAACCGGTATTTAAAACCTGTACTTTTAACCCCTTAATCTAAGAGGTTTTTAATCTTCTAAAATTAACCTTCCTACACTGGAAATAGCTCAACAAAAATGAAACACATCGTTGACCTGAGTTTTCGTACGACACAATCAATGTTTATCCGGCACTGTGCTATTAAACCAGGAGAATTACTACACATCTTTGGAATTCTATCCAAATTCTAAGCCGAAGCTTACTTCCAACCAAACGGCTTCAGCGATCAAACGAAAAAAAAGCGTAAAACTTTTTAAATAATATTATTTAAACAAAAACTCAACAGTGTTGCCAAAATTAAAACAAATGCAACAAAAAACAAACAAAATTTCACTGGAGTGTTCTGGGTTGCATATTATCAAAACAAGGTAATAAACAAAAGAAACATCAATAAAACTAATTAAATTCTTTTGGAAAGAGGCAACTAAACAATTAGTCAAACTAAAAATAAACCACTTAACAGTTTACATCTATACCGTTCTAGATGTACAAAATCTAATAAAATAAAATCAATGGGTAACTGTCAAAATGACGGTTACACAATAATAGTATCGTTTTATGAGCATGATGGTCACGGTTTTAAATCTTAAACGGGCTGGATGAGGTAAAATCTATAGCTAAAATCATTACTAAAATTATTCATGAGTGGACCAAATGTTGCTCACATTGCTTCTTCAAGGTGAGCGTCAACAAGGTTCAGAACCGCTTCGTAAAATAATCGCGGCTTTACGTACATTTTGGAAACAAAACCACGCTTTAAATAATAAATTGTGCAAATATTTGCAATTGCTGCTTTTACTTTAATCTTAACATAATTAAATGTCAAATATTACTGAATAAAAATAACAATTTAACTTTGACACATCACTATTGAATGCAAAGATGTCTTGAGGTATCCAAAGAACCGGAAAAGACTGCTTATCTGAATATTTGTAATGGGAAACTCTTTGGCGGGCGCGGTGCGGTGTAGAACACCTCAACATTATTCTTTCATATACCAGAGATTAGTTTGCGATTGCTTTGTGCTGCCCTCTCAGATATGTTATTTCAAACATCCTAGGCAAAGAATATACATAAAACACCTTCTAGTAGTACTTTAGTGTTTAACTAAATAAGTCGTCTGTTTTTGTGTAGAAATTACTATTAAAAATAAGTATATTTTGTTATAGTCGATATTTTTCCACAAAAGTTAGTTTTTAAACTATAAAACTGATTTTGAAATTAAAAAAGTGATGGTAAAAAATTTGCCCAAAATACGTATATTATACAGAAATGGAATTTTTGGTCTTTTTTGACGCCTGTGTAAGACAATTTGTGTGTCAAAATAAGAGACAAATTATAAATCTCCAAAGTCCAACACATTTTTTTCTAATAAATCGACTTTACAAAGGTCATGTTCTAATATAACTTATAAAGAAGTATTATTTTTTACTGGATACATCTGATGGAAACTTTTTTCTGTAGATTAACTTTTAATGAAAGCATGTCGTTCCCAATAAGCATGATCATCATCTTATTTGGAAAATGTAATCATGCTCTAAACATCTTGGCCTTATCCTTTAAACTGTAAAAAAGCATAAGGAAATGTTTGAAACATTTAACTTTAGTTTCCCATAGTGCATCCAACATTTGACATATTGTGTTTGTCTATAAGTTTATTATCCCAATGAACCATCCACGTTGTAAAGTTTTACTCACGTGTTAAGTTCTTTAGTACTTTTTATTAAGCATTTTTATTCTCTATTTTCCATTGGATCATTTGATATAGCCGCTTGTGCTTCATTGGTCAATAAAATTGTTTTATATTGGATTTCTAAGAATGTTCGAGTTTTTTATGACGCATAAAAAGGTACAAACTGATACTTTAAAGAGCACTACAAATACAAAATCAATTTCTCTTCTTATCTTGGAATTATGTATCGTTAACTCGACTGTAAAGTTTTTTGTTTGTATGTGTTAGGTTTTTTTCGGTCTCGTTATTATAAAACGTCAGGTGTAATATGGCAAAAAGGGTTTTACAATGTCTTATATAAGTGTGGGCAATAATAATAAAGTATTTTTGTACGAGATTAATTTCACATCTTTTATTTTGGAATATACAAAATTAGACGCTAAATTGACAATAAAAACTGCTTCAAAGATTACAGTTTACCTGATTTATTGACTAGAATTTTTACGATACGAAATTCTTTCGGTTTATACATTATCATAGGTTTAATCGTATTCGTATTTAGTATTACAATGTTTAGAAGGCGTTTACATCACATTCATTATAATTATTATAGTAAACATACTTTAACCTATATGTGTAATTATTTAGAATTAAAAGACTACTATAAATAACAAATTAAATCTGGCACGCGCAGTTGCGTTCTGACAACAATTATAATTATAAATAAACAATAAATTAATACTTAATACACCAATTCAAATGAAAAATATTAGTCCAACTCTTATTAATGTGAAGATTAAGAGATAGATGTTTGTGAAGATATTGTATAAATATAAAACAATTAGTCAAGGGTATTTATATTTGGGTCAAATACAATTTAATTGATCAACATGTTTAGTAAAGAAATCATCAAAGATGTTTTTGTATTTTGTTAAACCTAGGATAAATATTCATGTATAAAAGAAAATATTCAGATGGGGTAATACATCCTTCTAACATTATCAAAAACAATGTTTTTTGCATGTTTGTGCAAAAATACTAGAATAATTTAAACAAAAAATCTTTTTAAAAACGTATGGGTGATTCTACAAAAGTTAGGCAACTTTTGATCTCATTTTGTTTATATAGTTTTCGGAGAAAATTAAACAGTATTTTGTTATAAGAACATAGATAATATAATAAATATACTGTTCCAGACCGGGCCACTCACTTTTTCAAACAGTTTCTGAAATATCTGTGTTTTCTAAATTTGAATGCAAGGGAAGTGACGAGTATACCAGGGTACTAATTAAATACATAATTTACTGGAAAATATAAGATTTATTGCAACTTTGAGCATATTATACATTAAATATCTTAAAATCAAATAATACCACACATCAGTGGCGGCTGGTGGATTTTGGGTAAACCGATATCCCAATTATTAGATATGGGTCCCACACCAAGTTTAAATTAGTTTATAATGACATCGAATAAACAAGCTCTGCGCAAGCAGAATTTATATTGAAGTTTGCGAAAAAAAGATAACCGATACATCGAACATGGTACTGAAGAATGGGATACAAATTTGAGATTATAATTCGGAATTAAGTATTTTACTGATATTTTTTATTAGGGGATGCTACTTATCAACAAATCACATATAGCCTTATATAAATTACAATGGAATATATATACGTAAGAAAATAACTATAGTTATACTCACCACAGTACTGAAATTTTGACTGGAACTATACGTGCATTCACCACAACTTCGCCGCTTGCATTGTTTTCAAGATGACTGTGGTGGAAATGGCGGGCTCCGTAGGTAATTTTTTACCAACACTTGAGTTAAAACGAGGAGTTGACGTTTAAACTTCAATATTTCGAATTTTGAATTTTAACATTGGGCACAGAACTGACGGGTAAAAGTGAGAATCTATGATAAAATATGAAAAATACATTATTTAATGTTTTATAGTTTGTAGTATAATTGAAAAATTTAAGGTAAATTGAATATATTTTAAAATAAATTCACTCAAATATTTCATTCAGGAGTTGTGACACGCCAACGTACTGATGTTTTGAATATTTATTATGTTTTTCTACAAACGTGTTTTTGAAAAAATACATTAAAATTGGGTGTACAAGTTAAAAAAACCTGGATCTTTTGTAATATACTAAAATAGTTGTCCAACTTTTGTAGAATCACCCGTATCTTATTTTAAGAATTTTTGTTATAAAATTGGGTGCAGATTTTTTTTATTATTTCAGATAAAATAGATAGCACGTTCTGCCATTTAATTGAAGGAGTTTTAAGTATTCAAAAATTTTTCACATAATTGCAATGTTTAATGTATAAAATACATCTTTTTATTATTTTCGACCTAACAATAAGTCCCCTTAAACAATCACTATGACATGACTTAGATAGTGAAGGGTTGAAGATAAGACATACATAACTAAAATAATCCGATAATCAGTGAATGAGTAGTTATTTGCAAACGTAGAGAACTGCATGTAGTTAAACCAAGAAGAGGTAGAAGTAGGAGAAGAAGACAGTCGTCTACGTCGACTAATTAAACAGCCGTGGAGTAGTGTCTATGCGTGGCGCAGTGACATAAACATGGATTAGCTGTTTGAACAAGGTTTGATCGGATTGACGGCAAATTAATTGTGCCACATGACAGTCGAGTGGCTTGTGCTGGGGACCTCTTTCTGCAATCCGCTTTCGCTAAGCTGACTGGTGTTTGGCGTACCCGCCCGCCGAATAGAGGATTACGCAGCCGGAGCGGATCTTCTCTTCTCTCTTCTTGCCCGTCACACCACCGTGCCACCCCAATTTTCATTCTTCCTTCTCTCTTCTACGCGCACGGCGCGCCGGTGCACCGCGGTGTATACATATGTTCCGGATTTATTTGCACGAGCGAAAAAATACTTTAATAAATTTGGATGATAATCGGGCCGTTTGATGAAAGTTAAAAGGAGATTTATTTTAATTAAAACCTTTTTTCGGCGTTTAGTTAACGATTCTTAGTCGATATCTTTTTATGATGAATACATTTTTATTAAACGGTAAAATAATATAAAGATATTTAATTTTTATTTTTAGTTGAAAAAAGGGAACAAAATAGCCCCAACAACTACAGGACAGTCTCAATCATACCAGTTATGTCAAAAATAATGGAACATTTATTGAAAAAATAATTGTATGAGTATTTGAAAAATGAAAACTACTTTGGCTGTAATTTGTGATCTATCAAAAGCATTCAATTGCGATGACCACGTTATACTTCTAGACAAACTTCATTATTATGGTGTGAATGATACTGTTCTAGCATTTATAAGGGACTATTTGGGTGGCTCAAGGATCAATTTTGGGTCCTGTTCTTTTCTTCCAACATCAACATCACCCACATAGGTGGGTGATGTTGGAAGCTCGATCAGTTCTGCAAACCTGGTACTGTTTGCTGCTTCAACTTAAAAGGCAAATAAGCTCTGCTTTAATAAAAATAGAACGGAGCTAATGACGTTTTCCTTCTGAGCTTTTTAAAATAATAAAAAAAATTCTGAAAATTTATTTGGAATCCCTATTGACATTTGAACCACATTTCAGCGAGATGGCTGTAAAAATTACAAAAAATATTTACTCATTAAAATCAATTATGCAGCTAAAATCATCTGGTAATTAAGATTATTAGCCTTAGGAGGTCTCAGTTTTTCACCTTCTATCATGCTCTTATCTTTTGGAGCAAAATTCATATAAATGTAAGAATTCTTCATTTGGAAAAAAAATTGTATTTAATAGTATATTATGCTATAACGATCTTTTCGATAGCACAGTTCAATAAATTAGAAGAAGAAAAACATTCAATAATCCCACCTTTAAATTAATGAGTGTATAGAAAAGTTTATAAACGAGGTAAATACTATACTTTTTCTACGAAAATACTTATTATTATCTTAAAATGATTTAAATCAAAAATTTCTATAGAGCGCCATCTAAGAAACAATAGGGGAATCTGTCAAATGTCACATTTTTATTTTATAAACACAGATTATAAAGGTAATAAATCGAAATGTTTTTCTTGAAAATTGACAGTTTTTCACAGTGAAAGTAAAGAAAATGTTTTATGAGGACTTTACAGTGGAGTCCGTGCCCGAATTTAAGTTAAAGTTTACTGCCGGCGAAACTAAAAGGTCAGTACAATGTTCATATAAACTTTTCAAATATTGGCGTTGAGAAACTATTTAATACTTTTGTATTTTTGTATTGAGATAATAAAATAATTTTCACATTTAGTATTATTTTACAAGAAAGGCATTTTATTTTAACGATTGTATGACATTTGACAACTGTCAACTAACATAAAACTAACTTCAGCCCGTGACTAAAAACCTGTTGCTAACTTCAGCCCGTGACTAAAGCGCCATAAAGCCACAACTTGTCAATGTGTATAAATAATAAAAACCTTTTAAATTTAAAAGGTCACTTAGTGTCATGGATACATATACGATAAAGGGCGTTTTAAAGGTGGGAGTAGAAAAAATTCTTTAATAATACTCTGATAAGTCTTTATTATCTGCAGAAATGTTTTTTAGAGTTAAAGCATTATTCATAATTATATCTTATTTTTTTATCACACAATATATCAGACGACATATAGTCTAATTGTGTAAGATCTGGTGACCAACTAATGGGACCTCCACGACCTATTCAAATCTTTGAAAATGTATCCTAATTTAAAAGCGAAACTATAGTTTATATAAATACTTATAATGACCCTATAGCTTAAACATATATATTTCGGTGTACAAATATTTACCGTAGGGAGCAGAAAAATAAAATTCCTTTTTTTAAATTTTTAAAATTCGTGAGCTTCTCCTAAACATTTTTTAATTGAGCTGATTTTTGGAGAGACTTGACTAAAACATGATTAACTAATATATTTTCACAGGTGACTCGAAAAAAACCCTTATTAAAATGGTTAATTGTTAGATGATAATTGTTTATTGTTTATTTATAAATAAACAATAAACAATTATCATCATTTATAAATAAACAATAAACAATTATCATCTAACAATTAACCATTTTAATAAGGGTTTTTTTCGAGTCACCTGTGAAAATATATTAGTTAATCATGTTTTAGGAGGTCTCTCCAAAAATCAGCTCAATTAAAAAATGTTTAG
Organism: Brassicogethes aeneus; assembly: GCA_921294245.1. Taxonomy (NCBI): domain Eukaryota; kingdom Metazoa; phylum Arthropoda; class Insecta; order Coleoptera; family Nitidulidae; genus Brassicogethes; species Brassicogethes aeneus. Next base: position 80,589,455 of record OV121132.1, on the reverse strand, counting down.
GAAAAGCTCACGAATTTTAAAAATTAAAAAAAAAAGGAATTTTATTTTTCTGCTCCCTACGGTAAATATTTGTACACCGAAATATATAAGTTTATCAAAGTTTTAGCTTAAAATAGGAATTTTTAAAGGTCGCTCATAACTTTTTAAACTTTTAAATTCACTTCTAAATTTAATATTTAAAAATAGCTCAAAAATGAAAAAAATAAAATCTGGACTATTTTGGAGTTTTCAAAATGGCCATACCTACAAATATTTCTATATATTTTATTTAGCATACATCTGCCTGACTTAAGTATGTAAAATGAAGTATCTAAGCGTGGATGAAATGAAAATGGACAAAGGTTTACAACAATTATTGTCAACTGACCATTTGTACCAAAAATCTCAGTACAGCTGACCATTAAACAGATTATACCAAGATGTAAAGGATTTAATCCTTATATTAACTAAATGGCCATTTGCTCTTTATTAATGGAAAATCCTTAGCAATATATCCCTAAACAGATGCTTTAATAAAACATGGAAATATAATATAATGTTTTCACTTTTTATTTTGTATAAAAACAATAGTTCATCATCCATTTATAATTTAGAAGATTACCTTCTACAAGTATGCTAAACGAATGGCTCTTATGTAATCTATTTTTTTGTTTAAATAAAAAATTAAATTAATCCTATAATTTAATCTTTTGAATGAGCATCTTAACATGGGAAACACTACATTTCCTGTGTAGCGTAATCAATTTTTACGAAATTTACGTTAAGAAATGGAAATTTCATGTATCGAACTTTTTCTGCTATTAGTATAAACCAGATGCATGCATTAGATGCAGAGATAGCCATGAACGAATCATGTGAAGGACATGTATGATTTTATATTAATAAAACATTGAAGATATGAATTATTTATTTTCTTTCATTGCAATACCAACATGATAATAGTGAGCAATTAAAATTTAAAAAAACACTTTTTTTTTTCGTTATTTCGAAATGATTATTTTTAAAAATATTCTCCAGAGATGAATCATATAAATTATGTATTTTTCAACAAGAATATATTTGTTTTATAATCCCTTCGCTCTCATACTTTTAATAAATTTTAATAAAATCTAAGAATTGATTTATGGTGGCGTAATACGTAAATATAAAACAATTTATAATATAAGATGATATGTATTGATATCTTGTTCATATAGTTGATAATAATGATTGGATTTGCGATGGTTGCAGGAGAAGATTTATATGGGTTATATAAGATCGCCATAGAAACGCAACTATAAACCAAAATAATAATAAAATAAATCAAGGAACAATAAATGCTGGAGCGGATTTTTACGCCATTGTACATGTCAATAGTCTGGGTCGTAATTTATGGAAGATTGTTTGGTTATCTGAAGGTATTATCAGGAAACAGAAGAAGTAGCTTCTTCGCCCACCATAAACATTTACTTTTTGTTACACCCATTGGTTTAAACGACCCGACCCGCCTTGCATTTGTCTTCACCGTTTCTAATAACAATTTATGGGTTTCTTGATTTCTAATCGATTATTGTCCAATTTATTTTTAAAATTGTTTATTAAAATTAATACGCGTCCAGCTTATATACTTAATCATTAAAAAAATGCTCATAAGCAAAAAACAGAAAAATGTGTGTAAATAATGAACGCTTAGTAAAATAATTATTATTGGAAGGGTTTATTTTAATTAAAATTTTGAATATAAATCAATGATTTAAAATCATACAAATGTATGGGACAATAATAAAAGTAAAAAAGGGGTTAAGTGCCAGTTTTTCAAAAAATTTAATATTGCTATAAAGAAAGTATTTGTACCACGGAACAAAATCATATCAAACGGGTGAAGTTTTCAAAAATTTTGGCACAGCCCCTTTGTTACTTTTGTCCCAAAAATTATAATAAGAATATATATAGATATATAAAATGGATAAGAAACAGTATTTATGTTACATCGATTGTTTAACGGCAGAAGGCCCAACCCCACAGAAGTAAAGTAAATGCAGCAAATTCTGAAGAGTGTGAAGTTTGCAGCACGAGCTAAGCGAGTATAGCAACACACTCTTTATAAATCGCCGACAAGTGCAACGGAAATTAGACAGCGATTTTGAGAGATGGCAAGGAAAAAATCGTTAATATTTACGCGTTTGTATACATCCAGGAGCGGACAGTTGTGAAGTTAACCCACAGTCGTACCAACCTAAAGACAATTAAAAAATTAACTTTCGCTTTAACAAAACAATCAGCTGTAGATGTGAAAGCTTTTCCCAAAAATCCGCCATTTTCCCAACTCAAAAGGCAGCGAAAGTCGAATTTTCGCTGTGAAATTTATAATAAAAATATGGAAAAAATGATTTTTAAAATTAAATTATTTTGATTTAACTATTATGTAAAATTAAATTTTCTAAAAACAGTGTAGACAAAAATGAATAAAATTTAAATTTTTCGTTATATAGTTATAGTTTATAGTAATTACACATTATTTTTGTTAATGTGTCTAAAAATAAACCACCTTTTTGAACTTTTAAATTTTCTAAAAAAAATTATACTTACTCAAGCTTTTATTTCAAATATTTCACTAATTTTTTTTTCCATTAACTCCTTTCTTCACTTCTGGTCTCATATATATAGTAAACAAAAATTGAGGATATTTTTAGGGAAAATAACAACCAATAAAATTTAATGTAGAGGTCGCGATATCGCCATAAAATGAATGGTTTATTCGTGAAACTAAAATTATTAAAATAATAAACATTACGCGAACAAAGGTTAACACTTGGGATAAAATATCGAATGGATAAATTTTCCCAGTACCCGGTGCCTACGTGCATTACCATGTTCACACAGCACAACACAAGTTAATAGCTTCATTCAAAATCGATGAAAAAATCTAACAAGTTCTACAAAAGTGAATTATTAAACGTGTATTCTAAGGCTATAAAAACGCGTTTTGGTCCATAAAAGTGATAATAAAACGTGTCACGGGAATTACACAGGTATACAGGCTAAACTATTGCAATTAATGCTGCATTAGCTTCATTTGTGCCATAATTATAGGATTAATTAATACTCGCTCTTCTTTAAGACTAATGGTTTGTACATAAAGTTCATTGAACATCTGTACAAAACAATATACCTTGCTTAAAATATTTCCAAAAGTTGGTTAATAAATAACTAAATTATTTAGAATAATTGGGGGTTAGCATTTACAAACAACGCATTTGTTTAAATTAAAAACATAAATTTAAAGTTTAAAAAAACATAATACAAATTACATTTTACTAAAGTGTTATTGTAATTAAGTTATTTTTAATGTAAATCTGAGTTTAGTAATTATTGTCAAATTCACTTTGAAAACATTTCATATAATTCCTTTAACATTTATTTAAATTTAAAAATATTTGCTTTTAAGTTCAATCAGTTACTATCGGCCACTTTTACTTGGAACAGTGTCAGTTACGTTCAAACAACGTTCATGGATTGTATGTATACAGACACTTTTATACCACGTTATGATTACGTTACTATAACGTGGAGGTATATTAGCCAAAACTTAAGCGAAACATTACTACTCTTTATTTTTTTATATCCTCGTCTGAAAGTGGACATTTAACTGACACTGAATACTAAAATTATTTTAATGTAAGTATTAGGGTGGTTCATTTTAGAGCAACATTTTTTTTTCAATGTCCCACCTGAAAATCTTGTAACCGGTCAGAAAAAAAAATTTTGAGCTATTACAAAGCTCTTAATCTTTATTTTAAGCCGTTGCTATTCAATTTTTAAATATTTCCCTTTAAAAACCATTAAAAAACAATGTTATTCTTTTCTTCTTCCGCTTGTAAAGTAAGAATATTTTTTTCGAATTTCGGTTCTAAAATCTTTATATAGAATGAAATTATATGAAATGCCAATTTAAGCAAGTCTGTAAGTTGAATAGGTTCTTCACAAATTGCCGTTCTACTCGAAAGTTTTGTCGGGAATTTTGTGCCTTACAAATTTGTTAAGGAATATTTTTCTGTATCACTTATAGTTTAGCTTGTACAGCCACCCAAAGTGTCAAATTCTTAAAAATTCAGTTTCTGACTAATAACTATACTATAAGAGTTACGTGAAAGAGTGGCTGTACAAGCTAAACTATATGTGATACATCAAAATATTTCTGGACAAATTTGTAGGGCACACAATTCCCTACAAAATTGTAATTAACGTTTTTTATCTACAATCAATACTTTAGTCTCCCAATACGATTTACTGTTATTTTAGAAGATTTTCGAGTAGAACAGCACTTTGTGAAGGACATATTCAACTTACAGACTTGCTTAAATAGACATTTTGTAAGATAATTTCATCCTGTATAAAGACTTTAGAACCGAAATTCGAAAAAACATTCTTACTGTACGAGCGGAAGGAGAAAAGAATAAAACATTGTTTTTAATGGTTTTTAAAGGGAAATATTTAAAAATTGAATAGAAACGGCTTAAAATAAAGATTAAGAGCTTTGTAATAGCTCAACATTTTTGTTTTCTGACCGGTGGGAAAAAAATGTCGCTGTAAAATGAAGCACCCTAGTAAGTATACAACTTAAAAATAATAACTAGAATTAAAATAATCCGAAGATCCAAAATTAACAGGAACAAAATGTTACTATCACGCCCCGTTGAAATATGTGGTAATGAAAAAATATATAAAAATTTGTTACCTGAAACCAATAATAATCGATTAATATGTTAAATTGGTGCCGTACTAATCAGAATTATTTGTGTAACTACACATTTATTTTCGGCGATACAATGGCGACTATTTGTAAACATGTCTGCTTTTTAAGAAGGGAACTTTAAAGTGGTAATCCTATGCAAAAAGTGGAAATCACTTAAGCATCACAAAGAACGTGGCAATGACCACCGCAATTATATAATCAAGTTCTGCCACATTCAGGGTTTGATAAAAGTTCCGAAAACGTTGCCAAAACTGGGATACCTACTTTACTACCACTACCACTACCACTTCAAAGTAATACTCAAGTGATGTGGTTTGGTTGCCGTTACTATTTATAACCCACTTTAAAGTTTAGACAACTTTAAGGAAGTGTAAAAAGTGGTCATAACATTTCAGATCCACCAAATCACTTTTGACGTAAAACGTCCCGTTTTTCGGTTTTTTGCTCGAAATTAAGGGTCCTAGCCATAACAACATTTAATACAAAATTAAGATTTCCTATGGTTGCGCTCAAAATTCGGATATAATTGATATGCGAGATAGAAAAAAAGTAATAAATTAATCTTGTATAAAATTCAGCTTTAATTTTGTAAAAAACGTTCTTATCGCTAGAAACCATAGTTTTCAAGTTATAAGAAAAAAAACACAAAATACGTGCTCCCCTGCACCCCGCTACATATGGTTTTTCTTGGGAGATTTTGTTAAATACTCAAATCAATACCTCATAAAAATCTTAAACTCTTATATTTTAACTGTTAATAATTTGGATCTAAGCAACGCAAAAGTTGTTTCTTAGGTAATTTGGGGCCCTAAATCCAAATCCATTATTAGGATTGGTTCTGGTTTTCGTAAATATCAGATCCGACGAATATTCGTTATTTGATTTTTGTGTGTGACAATTTGGGAAACAACTTGATTAAGTACTGAAAAGACGGTCCTTAATGGTTGAGAACTCGAAAACTATAGTTCTATAGAACTAATATTGAAAAGCAATTTAAGTATTCTGATTCAGCGCATCAAATAACGTTTTAAATCGTTCTAATCTACCCGGGTCCAACAGTTGACCGAAATTCGTAAACTTTTGTAATAAGCAGAATTTTTGAAAGATTCTCACGAATATCGATATTTATAAATATTTATATAAACTGAAGTATTACCATACACCGTAAAAATCATAAAAATCCTCGGCAAAAGATGTTGAAAAAGATGCAAATATTATAACCACGATGACATTAAAATAAAAACCAAATTTATAGCGATTATAAAACTGTTGAAGCCAGTATATAAATAAAACATAGGTCATCATCAATTATTCTTAATCAATAAAACGTTTCCATTTATAAAAACAAGATTTAACTAAGATTGTAATATTTACCCGGTTTTATAGTATTTGTTGTGACTTTGATGTAGTATGTGGGATGCGAAATGGGTAGACGAAAACCGACCGAAAAAATGTACGGTTTCGATTTTAATTAGGTTAGATACCTTACCGAACCAGAACATTCTTCGATTTTTTTAATCCGATTGAAATTTCAATGGCCAACAATGGTCAGGCAAATTGATCGAGTCGCTTCAAAATTAAATGTTTTTGTAAACCTAAGTTTTTGTTTTATGCATGGTGTAACACCATTGGTGTTCCTAAAGAGTTTACCAAAGATATTTTTTTAACATGGTTCTTGTGATTTTTGAAAAAAGTTATTTGAATATAACAAATTCCAAAGGAAACGTTTTAGAATGTATGTTAAAATTAACTTTTCTTCTTAAAATCTGTTCTATGAATAACCTCTTTTGTATTGAAACATCATTTAGAAATATCCTGTATAAGTATGTTTTTCTTATAAATCAAATATTCAGATTTTAAATAAATTGATTAGTTTAATAGGCAATTAAGAGTTATATTTATTAATATTAGTTTTAATCAATATTATTACTTATGCAAAATCGTATAGGTGTTATTATTTATAAAAAGTGTAAAATTCCATTGCGTAAGGATTGTCTCTTTCTTGTGAAGCTACGTGGTATGTACAATCGGAGATAAATGTTGTTAGAGATACGCCACTGTCGGTAAAGCTTTTACAAATACGATGTCCCATCCTTGCTACCATACTTATGGTTGGTGGAGTGGAGTCGCTTCTTGTATATTGGACCCAATATCGACGACACTTGATGACAAGACTTGCCATAAACGTAAATAACTCGCCACTGAAAAGGACCGCTTTTATTGCACTATGGGACAAAGTTTGATATCAAGAAATTGATTTAGCTAACCATTTTCTACATTTTTTAAATAATATGAAAAGAGAATATAGAGGTTGATGCTTAAAAAGGACAACTTTAGTGATATTTCTAATGGAGGTCGATAAAAATTTGATTTCGTCTTCTACATTCTATAGAAGTATACTTTTTGCAATACAGTACTGGTACAATATCATAAGAATAAACTTTTTTAAAATACACTATTTTTCTTGATGGCCTCCATAATAAATTGGCCTCAGATATCCTAATATAGGGCCCTGAGTTAATAAATTAAACCAGATTACTGGATTTGTCTTTAGTAAAGCCAAATTATGCCATATTTTTAAGTTCTTTAGGAAAACATGTATCAATTAAAAAATGTTTAAACCATTATCCAGTAACTTGGTAAATCAACATTTTCCCCCAATGTGCAGTGCAAGCTGTTCCAAACCTACAAAGCTATTATTAACTGTCCACTGTAAGAAACCGCCATTGATAAAGTAATCGAAGAATTTAGAAACACCTATTTGTATTCGTCCTTTTAACTCTATTCATTATTTACTGACAGATTGCCAAGTAAGTAATTAAAACAATTACACTTGGAGTATGTTATTTGCATACCGTTCATTAAACAAATTTATTGATGTAAATTGGTATCTTGGCTCTGTGTAGTGATAGCAAAGATACAAGTTGCTTTCTAAGTAATAACATTCTCTTTATCTGTCAACTAAAATTAATTTTATTATTTTCAGATTTGAATTCGGATTATTTGGACATGTCGTTTGGAAGATCGCCGGGCACGCCGGGAATGCATGGGTCCAATCAACGGACGAAAAGGATGAGGACATCTTTCAAGCATCATCAGCTGAGGACCATGAAGTCCTACTTTGCAATCAATCATAATCCGGATGCGAAGGACCTTAAGCAACTATCTCAAAAGACTGGATTACCTAAGAGAGTACTGCAGGTAAATACAATAGTTTTTATTTTAAATGTAACACTTATGTGAATGTTCTGAAAAAATGGTACAGGAATATTTTTAAATAATAGAGAAATATCGTTGAAAATTGAGAACTGAGTACTTTGATTCTTGATTTTCCTCTTTTTTAATATTCTTTTGTAAAAATATATTGACAATTTTTTTGTAGTAGACTTTACTACATTCTACTTTTTGTAATAGCGAAGTAATAAACATTTTCAAACAATTTTTAGTATATTTTCTAGTTTATTCAAAAAGTTTTTTTAATAAACATAATGCAAAATTGTTTTCTAGAAATTTGGCTTGTAAACTTTTTTATTGAACTATTACTATACTTGATTTCATACCGTCTTTGTTTTAAGGCTGGTTAAAATTTATTCTGCACTGAAAAAAAAATTCTTGTATCAAATAAATTTATATGATTCAAAACAATCTGTCTCATATATAAGGAAGAGAATATATATTTTTTAAAATAGTAAAGTATTTTCTTAATTCACTTTGATTTACTTTAAGAATTTTTTCTTAATGTAAGAAAAATAAATTTCTTTAAATAAAACTTAAGGCAGCAATAATTACTTATTTTAAGAAAATGTATTTTCTTTAACAAAATAATTGAGAAAATGTACTTTTAAAAATAAATTAGTAGTATTCTTCAATAAAAAAGATAGGTACTTACTTAATTCAAGAATAAATTGTCATAAAACAATTTTTTTTAATAAGGCAAGATGTTTTCTATAACCCAATATTTTTTTAATTAATAGATACAAGATTTAAAATTTTATTTCATTGATTACAAAATAAAATGTATCTATCTTAATTTTAAGCTACTTTTAGCAAAGTTTCAAAAATTATCATTTTGTATTTAAAATCAATAAAATTTTAAATAATGATAGGTCTATTAACTACAAATTATTTATTTTAATAATAAATACATCTTTATATTTAGGAATATTATAATATGCAGTATACTGCAAAAGAAATAAAATTTAAAATAAAAATAAATCTAAACACTTGAAGGGGACTGGAGTAGTTTTAAATATCCTGTAATTTTTTAAGGATTGTTGTCTAATCTTAAACAAAACTTTATATTTAAACACTTACGGATTATTCAAAATTGAGACAAACTTACCGAAGCAAGCAAAAAAAATGGGTTAGAAAATGAAAAAACAAACGTTAAACAAACACATTTATTTTATTTTTAATACAATAAAAATCTAAAATGTGTACGTTATTATAAATTACCGTAGGAAACTTAATCATTATTATCGACATATTTTTTATTTTAAATAATTTGTAATATTTTAAGCATAGTAGAAAAGCAATTACCAATTTTATAAAATAATTTAGGGCTATTGCCAATGAACTCCACCCTATATGAATTAAAATTAATGTTATACTCCAAAGTGTGTAACAAAATTACTTCTAAAACAAAATCTTTTTAAATGTCATAAAATAAATTAAGTTTATTAACTTAAAATTATAGAGCCATGTTAAGATATTTTGGTTATCACTGCAAAGCCTATTTATTTAAGAATAAAATAATTTTAAGTTATTCTTAATTAGTAAATATTTAAACAATAAACCTACCTACCTACACGTAAATTCGACGCTAAATTTAAAAAAGGGTGGTATATCAATAACAACTTACTTACCTTCAATTTTTTTTATAATTTCCTTCGATGCTGACCACTCTTTTAATATTTTTTTAATGAAATACGCCCTCTCCTTCACAAAGAGAAAGAAACACTGCATGATTAGGCATACCATTTTAGAGGAACGTGTCGGCATCTCCACTCCTACACGATTTCAAAAATATTTATTTTTGGCAAAAGAAAATACTGTTTATTAAAACCAATAATAATATAAAAAAATTAAACAATTAAAAAAATAAGAATATCTTTTTCTTGATGTAAAAAAAATATTAACAATTGTACCAAGAAACTAACTAAGATTTCCTTCAAGAATATTTTATTTATTATTCTTATTTTAAAGCAAGTTGACTTGAATTAAAAAAATATTTTTGAGATATTAGGTGTTTTAAATATAAGAAATCTTTTTTTTTCATGTCATGACATTGCGTAACATTTACTTTACTTTTATAAAAATATAATTAATATTTTGACAATACATGGTAACAGTACACTTACATTTTACATCAAAGTCTAACTTGTGCTGTTACCAATCACTTTCCGCCACTTTTTAATATATTTTAATTAAAATCCCGTATATATCATTAAAATAAAATACGGAAATTTAAAAATACGCTTTATAGAAAATCCTACAAGTGAAAACACTCGCTTCGAATATTCATTAAAATGTGCCGAGTCAGGTATTGCGAGCTAACATGGCGAACTAATTCGTAGGATGAGGATCGAGAGAAAGAGCGAGAGGGCAACACCGCGGGAACGGGTCGGTCTGAGAAGTGCAAATTCAGCTCTTTTCCATTATTCCATTGATAAACAATCAATCCGTCGGAGCGTAGGGCCGCCAGCTCTAAAAACTGGGCCTATTAAAATCTTTCACTCGGCTGGGGCTGTTTGTCTTAGGCTCTCGTTAAGGTTGCTGCGTTGCCCGAGGCCCCGATATTTCAACAAGACGAACGCTCGGTGATTTGTTGCAGCACATAAACTCCGTATAAATAATACTAATGACAAAGAAGATTGAATTACCTTGTGGCCACACATTAATTCCGCCCAAAGTTTCACTTCGACAGCGCTCGCTGATAAAACGCTTTTCGGACCACAAGTTATTGGTCTCCACCGATGACAGCTTACCCATAAAATGCGTTATAAGTCAATAATACTCCATACACCTATATTACTTTTTTATTAGTTCTTTACTTTATTGTTTATTACTACCACCTATTTCATTACGTGCAGAAGTTTTATTACATTCTTTGTAATGATTCAAATATAAAATTAGTTCTCAGAAATAATTCACTTGTACAAAATGACGAAAGAGGATCTTTCAGATTTTATCTGCTAAGATCATCGCCATGTTGAATTTTTTAGTGCTTTATGCACTTTTTAACTGATTCAGTATTTCCTAAACTCTTTTGATTTAGTATTTTTATGATCTTTGGTGATTTTCTTTTTTCTCTGTTATAGTACTTCTCTTTGATTTTTTTGTCACTTTTAATAAGTACTTAAAAGCAAAGATTATATTTGCTTAAAAGTACTTATCTTTGATTTTTTGTCATTATTTAAAAATGTCAAATATAACTTTTTTAAAATTTTACGTTTTTAAATGAACTTACAATTTAATTTTAAGTAGATATTATAGAAAATGATTTTTTTTCTAAATTTAATTTGAAAACGAACAATTTAAAAAAAATAAAAATAAAAAGTATTTTTGGGGTTTGTAATTACACAGTAAAAAAAATCAACTCTAAGCAACACTAATTCACACAGGTCAACACTAAATAGTGTTGTTTTTTAAGACTACAATTAGAGTTAATTTGTAGTATAATTTTCCACACTAATTAGAGTTCACACAGGTCAACACTAAATAGTCTTGTTTTATAAGACTACAATTAGAGTTAATTTGTAGTATAATTTTCCCCAAGTAAGCAAGTATGATTTAACACTATAGCACTGAGGATAAAGTAATTTTACACTGTATTAAAAAGTGTTAGTTTACATAAAATCGTGTACTTATACACTTCCTGGGTGAAATCCCACTTTTGTTTAGTGTAAATAAACACTACTTTGGAAAAGTTCTAATTTTCGAAAGGTACTTTTACTCTTTTAGTGCAAACTTCTAGTGTAAATTAACACTATTATTTGAGTAAAACCTATTGGTGGTAGTGAATAAAACGAAAAGGTAAATAAAGAGAAACATTTATTTGGAACAAAAATCTATGAAAATTATCAAAATCGGTGCCTTTTAAAATATAATTTTATATTTGAGTCCTATGGCTGGCTTAAGCAAAATGGTTCCTTAGAACGTAAAAGTTTTAGATCAATGCAATGTTTTACTGGCTGTCAACTTGTAAGCAATGAATTTTCTTGAGAATTCATCAGTAATCCATTTTTCTGTTATAAAAAATGGGTGATCCCATTGGTAGAGAGGCGTCAGGCGGCTGTATGTCGGGGATTTACCACACGAGTACAAATTTTCCATAATATTAATAAAAATGTAGGTATAGGTTAATATAACAACCATTACGCTTGAAAATAAAAAGTAAATCAAGCGTGTATGTATTTATATTATTAATGTTACAAGTACCCGACCTACTGCCGTAAATTATTGATATATAATATAGGTCGGGTATGGACATCCTTTTAACATATTGGTATTTATTGAGTATTAAGGCTTAAACAAAAAAGAAGTATAATACTTACCAAAAAATAAGAATGCCCTCTTATGGATTTACCGTAATTAAAATCTAACTGAACAAAAATGCCACACTTCTACAACGCGGTATCTCCGGATATGAACTGCGTAGGTAGATAGGTACCAATCAAACATTTTAAAACGCATTTCGGTTATTACCAGTTTTTTCTATTTTGCCACTATTGGTGTAATTTAACTTTAATTGTGATACAATGTGTTTTACTGTGTATTACAGATATTTTGTAAATTTAATAACAAAATACCCAGTATCAAAAGTATTTCTTATAAGAAATGTTGCTTTATTAAACAATTTTCTAAATAAAACCTAATTAATACATACCTACATAAATGAACACAAAAATAACATACACAAAATTAAATAACACACCATTCTTAAATCATCAGATTATATAGAAATTTGGTACAATATAACTATCAGTACTTCTAAAACACTTACTGATTTACTTTAACTTCACTATATCGCCTAATTTTAATTTGAAAACCAATAATGACATTATAAACACTCCTGTCACCATTAAATATTATAAACACCCGTTGACGCTTACGCAACTGTGTGTTGTGCTTGGAAATGTTTTGATTGGCTGCCTGAAATTATGTTATTTTGTAAAAATTCTACAAAATAAAATTAACCAACTACAAACACATGTTAACAAATCTTATTTTTATAACGGTGTAGTTATTTATGTATCAAGGCAGTAAAGTCGTATTTTTTTTATCACGAATGTGCAAATAACCACGTGAGTGATAAAAAATGACGAGGTGCATATTAAATTTTTCCGAAATTACATTTAATAATACTAATAATTAATATTGATGATTAAATAATTAATATTGATGATCAAATGTCATTTCGCTCGTATTACATCGGCAGTAAAGTTCTACTTTACTACCGATTTTTATACTTTACTGCCGATTTCCGATAAAATATCTTATTTGTGTTTTCTTTTGATGTGTACAAATATATTGGTGTTGTTTTTGACACTCAAAAAATGCTTTTAACATTAACATAAAAACTAAATTTCAAAGATGTTATTTTTCACAATTAAAATTTTCCCCAACGTTTGTAGCTAAAATTTAGCATGCAAATCAGAAATTCACCATAGCGCAAAATGCACGAGGCGGCTGCGCTCGTTTCGTTTTAGATGCGTACGTACAACTGTGACCGGTCGTTTGGGATAATTAAGAAAGTGCAGTGCAGTGCTGCTCTATGAAATACGAAAGGAGTTCAAACGAGCCGCATGATGCATTAGAGACCGAGTCAAAGTTACTGGCCCCGCGAATCTATCACTCAACTCAACTGAGAGACTGCTTGCAAGCAAGACGCAGCCCACATTTAACCGTCGACACAATCTACTAATTGCTTTTTAGCGAAAAATGTCTTCAACAGATACAAATTTCACGATGTTGAAAGTTGTTAACGTTTTTAAGAAAAATGTTTAACCTTATATTAAATGATAATTGAAATAAAACAAATGTTTAAGAAAACACTACAAGGATTTGTCTCTTATTTTTGTGTATAAACGTTGTAACTAAATAAATATAATGATATTTTATTAATAAAATACATGGCATCTTATTATTTATTATTATTACAATTGTTAAATATAAAATGTCCAATTAAGTATTATTGACCACAGCAGATACCTAATAATATTATTTTAGTATATTTAACAAAGTATATATAGGAAAGTATATATAGGAAATAAAAACACGTTAACTTAAACCTTTATTTTTATTAAAAATTTTGCTCGTTGACTATCCTTAAATTAATTTTCATTTACCAATTTTAAAAGTTTATGGAGTACCTTAGGGTTATGTTTTAAGGCCGTTTTGAGCAATTCATTTAAAAGATTTTTTCAATAGAATTGATATGTTTTAATAAATACTAGTCTTAAAACTAAAACAGCCTTTAATGCATTAAAAGTCCTGATAGAATGGCGTCATTTATTCTGCTTGACAAACATTTCCATTTGCCGCCACCTCTCACCTTGTCGTTTTGATATCCATGCAAGGAGGTTGTAAAGAAATTTGTCATCTTGGGGCCTTCGCCATATTGGATTTTCTATGACGATTACCTTATCGTTTTCTACTTGTCAAACCCTTTCAGTTAGTCCCCATCTTGAAGCGGCGGCTAAGTATACTAGATTGTATGGCCACTAGCACCAAGTGTGCTTAAAATTTCAGCTCAATCGGTTATAGTATAGTACTAGGAAGTAGGTTAAAATCGAGTAGATTTGTGGTCTGGTTAGTTTGTTACAAGTAAAGCTAATATAAAACGTGTAAAAATGAAATTTGAAAACCAATTTTTTTTGCCGTTTTAGTTTGGTTTTGAATATAACAAAATCTAATTAACCGCCTCTGCTTTTACTGCAAGAACAAATTTGATGAACCCAATTTTCAAGCACTTTATTTAAGACTAAACCTATATCGTGAATGCATACCATTATATTTGGTTTATTGTAAATAATAACACTATAGGAAGGTGAAAATATCACAGCTAAACGCTCGGACACGTAAACTTGGTTTAGCTGTATCAGGTCAAAATTCAGATATTGGAAACACCCTGTATAAATTTAAAAACCCTGTATAATTTTTTTTAAATTTGGCGGGACCCACACATCAGTTCCAAATTAAAAAAATAACAAATTTTTGCAAAATTTGAAGTTAATTGATCAAAAGATACACGTTTCCCTAAGTGTTTTTCTTAGATAATTTAGGAAATTTGAAATGTTTTTTTTTGCTGATTTTTTTTATTAAGTATAATTGAGGATATTATATTAAATGAAATAAAAAGCATGAAACTGTTGGCACAAGAGGTGAATTATATTATTTTACAAATTATAATATACCAGTATACAGTGTGCCCCGGATCGGATATCCAATAGGAAAAACTTTATTAGACCTGAACCGAGCACGGATTTGGAATCTACGACCAAAAATTATGTTTACGAGCGTTTAGCTGTGATATTTTAAAAGTTAAAACTTTACCTACACAGAAAAATCGCTAGCATAGCATGAATGGGTGAGCCATTAAACCAATGGGATCTTGTAATCCGTATTCCTGAATAACAGTTCCTATAATACCAATAGGTAGTTAGCACTTGGTTTATAATCGTTTACTGTTTTTAAATTAACAACAAAAGTTATCGCTCCTAAATCTATTGATATATATTTATATTGATATTTATTTGTTAGAATAGTAGAATGTTATTGCATTAAATACTAATTTGATTTATTTAATAACGTTACTATTGTATGTATAGTATGTATACATTTAACGCAATAAATTCTTTGACATTTAGGCAAAATATTTCCCTATTTTGATTTAATAGTAATTATTTGAGCAAATAACAATTTAGATTGCTTCAATTTTAATCCATTCAATGACAGCGCTGTTCTTGGTACTATGTTAGATTTTTTTCTGTGTACCGTGTAATAATAATAATAATTAGTCAACTTTAACAAAAGAAGCCTAGTAGTGATATCACAGCTTTTTGGAGGCCAATAGGCAGGTTATCGACTAAAATTGTTTCAAATTCAGCAAATTTACGATTTACGGCGTTACATTAATTATTTCATTGGAAATTAATCTTGTAGTGTTGAAGCATTATTTCCAATAAATGTAATTGCACTTTTATAACCACAAAGTTTTCCACAAAAATTATTTCTGGCACATACAACGTTGTTCCAGCATAACATTCAATTGTAAACGATTTAAAATAAAAATAAATTAATTTTTAGCCTTTTTGCCTTACTGAAATACGATCATTCTTTAAACAACAAATACGGTACTTTCTTAAAATTAATTATTAAAAAAGCAGCCACTAATAGCTGTAGTCCACAGCAATTTGTATTCTGCCATAAATTGTTCAATGGATAAATAGTCAATTCCATATTATATAAAAAATTGGCTATATCTCAAAAAATCCTTTACTTTTATAACTTTTGATGACATTTTCATATTCAGAGGACAATTTTATATAAGAATTGACTGCTATCCGGCATGCCGCGGCATACAAATTGCTGTCGACTAAAATTATTAGTGGCTACTTTTTTACTATAAAAATTGGTCGGTTTTGACTAATTCTTTTTAAGAAAGTAGGTAAATAATAAGGATAATAAATAATGTTTTTAAACTTATTATTATTATCTGTACCCTATTCCTTAGAATAAAGATATTTTAAAATGTATAGAATTTGCAGGGATTTGTTTTCAAAACGTTATCACGATCATATACCACGGGTCTGTGGTCACGATTAATAAAATGCTATATGAATACTTAAACCTATTCAATAAACTCTTTATGATGATTATGGTACCATTAAGTAATGTTCTTTAAATTGTTGTAATTTCCTCTAAAGACATCTTCTTATCTATTTTAAATAATGTGTGCTTTTATTTTATGTTTTACCATCATTATTAATTGTATTGAGGAAGAACGGTTGAATAGTTAACATTTGTAAAATCGGATGTATATCTTATCTAAACACAATGTTTTGACAATATGTTTACAAATAGTAATCATATGGCCCACTATACGCAACGCACATAAGAAGTAACGTTCGAGTCTAGAGACTATTTCTATTTCTGCTAATTGCTGAAGGCGGCTGTGCCGGAATGTTCGCGATGAGAAATGACTGTCGGCTGACTGATTGCCATGGAGACCGCCACCACCGCTCACTTGATCTTGCTTGTTCTCCTGCTCACTCTATCGATCCATATAAAGGACAAGATGGCCGTATTTGTGGAAGCGTTTATAAATAAAATATGAAATTTATTGGAAAGAAATGCTGGCGGAGTTTCTCCGACAGCATACGTAATTTTATTTATAAATTTTATTTATGATGAGGAATGTTACTTACTAAAGCAATTAGGATATTCATGATGTTTAATAGTTTTTTCCACTCCCGTACTTTTATTCGTTTATTAGATGTTTCCTACCTGTGCTATAATGGGATGCATAGTGAAACAAATTTTTAACAAATTAAAATGCAATACATAATGAATTATTAACCAATAGAAATGCGATACAAGGTAATATTCTGTCAATATCAACTATTGCATTGGACATTTGACAAATCTAATATTTATCAATTAAAGTTAATTTTCTACTTTATTATGATAGTCGGAGAAAAAATAGTGTATGCAATTTCGAAAATAACCAAACTCTAAATTATTAATCTTTTTACCATTGACGACGTATTTTAGTTTAAAGTACAAAACATTATTTTTCTACAACCGTTAAAAAAATATTTTACTCCCACCTTTAAAACGCCCTTTATCGTACATGTTTCCATGACACTAAGTGACCTTTTAAATACACATTGACAAGTTGTGGCTTTATGGCGCTTTAGTCACGGGCTGAAGTTAGCAACAGGTTTTTAGTCACGGGCTGAAGTTAGTTTTAAGTTAGTTGACAGTTGTCAAATGTCATACAATCGTTAAAATAAAGCGCCTTTCTTGTAAAATAATACTAAATGTGAAAATTATTTTCTTATCTTAATACAAAAATACAAAAGTATTCAATAGTTTCTCAACGCCAATATTTTAAAAGTTTATATGAACATTGTACTGACCTTTTAATTTCGCCGGCAGTAAACTATAACTTAAATTCGGGCAAGGACTCCACTGTAAAGTCCTCATAATAGTATATTCTGTAACAAGTTTGGAATACAGCATATTCCGGCGGAATAATTTCGCTCGAGTGAAGAGTTTGTCACACGAGCCGAAGGCGAGTTTGACGGCTTCAAAAGAGCGGAATATGCAATTCCAAACGTGTTTCAGACTATACTTTTTCTACGTTTCCAAAAAATAGCATAGAAAAATAATTTAATTGGAAGAAAGTGAGGATGGATCGGTCTAAAATTTGTTAGATATTAAAAACAGAGATGTCGCCACGAGTGTTCATTCTGTCATCCGAGAATATTCCATTCTGTAACACTTTACGGAATATATGTCATTACATAGATAAAAGTTATATTAGAACGGTCAAATTCCGCAATAGGAGTAGAAAAAACATTTTCTTTACTTTCACTGTGAAAAACTGTCAATTTTCAAGAAATACATTTCGATTTATAACCTTTATAATCTGTGTTTATAAAATATAAAAATGTGACATATGTCAAATATTTGACGGTGACACACAGACTCCCCTATTGTTTCATAGATGGCGCTCTATACAAATTTTTGATTTAAATCATTTTAAGATAATAATAAGTATTTGTCATAGAAAAAGTATAGTATGCACCTCGTTTATCAAACTTGATACATAATATACTATTATTGATATGCATTTGGAAAATTTCACGTGCGCAAATGTAACATTTGCGCACTAGGGTGTGAATGAAGAAAGTAAATTGACAAATGTTAATCTTATTTTACAGGAGAAATAAAATATTAATTTTATTATTTCAGTAAAGTTGAAGAAAAATGTTTTGCTATAAATTTATATAGTACCATAGAATGTATACATTCTCAATCACCAAAGTTCAATTTTGTGCACTAGGTACATAATATGTACGTAACTATTTAAAATTTAAAATTTGCACCTCTAGCATGTCATTTTGTTAAACATCGTAACGTCACACGCTAATTTCAAGGTCATCGAAGAGTTTTTTTTAAAACGCTGTAGCGTTCTCAAAAATTGTATAAGAAACGTAGGAAGAAGATTTTAGTAAGAAACTTGTATGTATAGATTCCAGATATGCAATAAAAAATTGCATGTCCAACCACATCGTAGGCCTTTTCTACGCTGCTGCCTTTAAACTTCCTATAAGCTTAGTACAAAAAGACACTTACTGAGAAGTTCTCAGCCTAATGACAAATAATGATAAATAACAATCAACAATACAATCAACATAGGAAAACCTAATATAATTCTTAATAGTTTTACTCATTAAAATATTAAATACAAGAATTAAAGTGAGTAAAACTTTCATCTCATAGTGTTAAAAGTCTGGTTAAAAGGTATAAATTAAATGTGGTCTAATTTGGACAGGCGTAATGAATGTTTGTTTACATAGTAAATCATGTTTGTTTAGAATTTGAACTTATCCATTTTGAGCACACTTCAGTTGCACGGTACCGCACTCGAAATTAATCAAATATGTGAGGCAAAGAGCGCAGATTAGCGCTCTGGAAATAAACCTGCGCTTGATAAATGCCGCGTTTGTCTAAATAAATGTAGCGTTCGCCGGCATCGCGCTTGATATATTATTTCCGAGAGGGGTGTCTTTTTTTAACAATCAATCTTGACTCTTCGTAATAAACGTTATATATTTAATACAAACATGTGGGCCGAGCCAAAACCGATATGACTGATTGATGTTGGAAAATTAGCTGGTAATTCTGTGTATTTTATTAATTACGGACGCGCGTCTCAATTATCTTCGTGCTGATTTAATGGACCGCACTTCCCAATCTGTTTTGAGCCGAATTTACAAAACACTATAACTAATCATTGCCAACAAAAATCGCATAAAAACTATACAAGATATTTGTATAAAAGTTTTGAAGAAAATTGCTGTTTATTATTGTAACAATCACATTTTTGATAAAGAATTTGGATATAGTACACATTATACCACATATCTACAAAATTGAATTAATTAAATCTCTTATTTGCATAGCAACCACTCTGCTAATATGGTCTTGCTGGGTAAGGTCCTTCTCTTCCTCCTGGTTCAGTAAATTAACCAGTAAAATATTTTTCTAAAATCGTCACCTTATCTTCATACCTCTGTTATTTCCTGCAAAACGGATTATTTAATGAAAATTAATCAGAGATAGGACCTCTTGAGCTAAAGCTCTAGATCATAAATGAAAATACTATTTTTGTAAAAATTTTCGTTTCTTGTGGATAACTAAATTTAAATACGATTTTAGAATTATGATAATACTTCAACATTTTGGCAACTTTAGTAATTTTTACATTTTTTCACTATACAGGGTAATTTCAAATTGAGGTAAAAAAAATTTAATGGGTGATTCTATACAAGATTTGGTGACAAAAATTTCTTATGGATGTAGGGCTATCTTAGATTTTGAGATACAACAGAAAATGCAAAGAAAATTTTAATTTTATATTAACAATTAACAATAAAAGAGAGTTAGAGAAATAAATGTTTCACTTCACTGATCTAAAAATTTCCAAGCCAAATTATTTGCTTCTTTAAGAAGCAGTTATTGTGCTTTTATCGATAACATACTTTTATGTATGTATATTGATTATGTAATTGATAAAGGCACAATAACCTAAGAACGGAGAATCGTATCAAAAAGTTGCAAGAGATAAAAAAGTTTTAATTATGAATAAGCATTTGGGAAAAAAATTCATAAAACTCATTGGCGTAACAGAATTTTTTTTGGCAAAGTAAGTACCTTATTATTGTAAAGCAAGTTAAAAACCCAGTTATGCCAAATTTGTGATTAATACCTAAGGAGTTTTGTGAGATAAGTATCTCGAAATCTAAAATTATTAGATCTAACATCCATATGAAATTTTCGTCACCAAATCTTGTGGAGTATCGCCTATTTAATTTTTTACCTCAATTTTGAATCACCCTGTATAGTTCATATACCAAGCTTCAATTTTAAGTTGTTTTGTAGATTTTTTGCCAATTTTTTTTTAAATTTTAGATTGGCTTTTTATAATCATGAAGCCAAATTACAAGTCCTACAAACTATTTTATTTGCTGTCTATAGACACTATAGTGTAAAGTTAATCATAATTCTTAAAATATGTCACTTATTTAGAAAGAATATTTATTTTATAATTGATAAAGTAGTTAATTTAATTGTGGCAAAAGCATGGATTATGGAAACATAAAAGCATGCAATTGCAATTGAAAATTTCTAACTTGACACTACTAAAAAAAATTTAAACATTAATAAACAATTTTAAAGGAACTGGTTTTGTGGACGATATTCACCACATTCTAAAAGATGTAAAACTGCACGTCCTTAATAATCTGTATAATTTCAATGAATTGTTTTTGAAAAAACCTTGTCATTGATCGATTTTCATCCTGCGCAATGATTTTAACATGTGTCTGTATCACTTTAAAGAAATATTTCGTAGATTTATTTAAATTGCATGTGGAAAAAATGCATCTAAAATTTATGGCTAAAGAATATTTTGCTTCTTCTTCAAAATGCATTCACCATTTGCATTTTGAATTCGGATTTAAAAAATAAAAAACAACAAGAAAACGTAGTCTCCTGAAAAGAAGGTTTTGTGGCTTATAAATGCTCTGGTATAATATTTACATATGTATGAAAAAAAGAGTGGAGTTGGTTGAAACAATGGCAAAAGCGAAGAGCGGGCATTGGAATAAGAAGAAGGGACACACAAAGTGAAATATTCGCAGTGATTCAGCTAAAAAAGGAATGGTGGGTCCCACGATAGAGATTTGCAAATTCATAGAGAAAAGAGAAAGAGGCTGACGCTGGTCGGCACGACGAAGAAGAAGAAGCCAGTAGCCGTTGAGGAGTTTTTGCTAGTCGGCCATGCTGCAGAGCGCTAACGCTAACAAATGATAATGGGTAGTTTGGAATTCCTCCACGACGGCGGACGATGCGGCCGACGATGGTCCGGTTCTTCTTGTAATACTATTATCGCCACATTCAGTTTATTGTTATTAATAGTGGTGGCCTTATTGGGACTTAAACAGCCGCTTTCATAGACGTTTTAGTCACCTGATTAGTACCGTCAGAACCGATCTGCTCATGTAACTTGCATTAACCGCTGCTCTCGCCATTCCCTGAATAATAAAATTTAACAATTCTGTTTTATGGGCGCCGATTCTGACGTTTTATGTTCTACCACTACGATCGCCGTACTTGTCCAACACGCACTTTGATGTTTTCACGATTTGAATTGATTTCGACTTCGGCTTTATCCACACCGACTACCGACTCCTTTCTTGTTTTCATGCACATTTACAGTCAAATTTTACTTGCTTATTTTTAAACACACTTAATACCTACCTACAAAAACAACCACGTACAATTTTATAAAAACTTTTTTTGAAATGATTTTACTTAGTAAATAAAAGTCTTCCAATTCATTAAATTTTTCGACATATTTACAGTAGTATTAATACACTGTTTAAAATTTCATGAGCATTTTAAAACCAAATTAACACAATACATGGTCTATATCGATAAAAACCAAAATGGTGTTAAATATGGTTCGTTGGTCCTGTGTAAATTCAAATACTAAAATAGTGTAAATTGAACTCCTTTTCAGTGTTAAATATTATGTTGTTTTTGGTCAAATTAAATCATATTAGGTGTAAAGTGCACTTCTCAGTAGTTCGAAAAGATCAAATATTTTTAGATAAACACCGTTTTGGTGTTTGCTGTATATAACATTTTTAACCATAATTCATGGTGTTTATATTAATACCACTTTGTGTTGGATTTAGACACCATTTTTAGATTACCCTTTACACTACAGATATTTTAAACAGTGTAACTTATTGTTCGAAACATATCTTACAGGTGTTTTTGTTTATTTGGATAGTTTTAATACACATCTTATTCCATTCCAACCTTCGGTAGGTTGAAACAATTTTCAGAAGAGTTTGTAATCTTCTTTAAATATTTTGAAATTTTATGGTTTTGGGTCGTGCATAAGGCGATTTTAAATAAATTATAACAAAAAAAAACTATAAATTCTATCGAAATTTTAAAGTTAACATTCTGGACTTTTTATATAAATTACATTATAACTTACAGAGAGCTAATTTTATATCCAGTTTTGAACAGTATTAGCAATGTAATGGTTTACTAAAATAATAAAAATACACTGAGAAAAATAATTTTTTCAGTGCAAATAAATAAAGTTGCGCCAACAAAATTTATTTGTAGCTATAGCCTGAACTAAAATCTTTGTTGGAAGAACAAGTTTTTTTTGTTGAAGCATATGTGTTACTATAACTAATATTTTCTGTTGACAGAACAAAGTCGATTTATAGTAACACCAATATTTTTGTTATCATATACAATAATATTTTGTAGTTGAAACCGTTTGTATTTGTCTTAATTAATTAATCTATTGGTTCTTAAAACAGTTTTGCATTTGTTTTAAGTAATAATTTATTTGTTTATATAAATTTTTGTCAGTAGTGCAAACTAATAATTCCCAACAAATTCAGTTTTGTTGTAAATACAAATTTCTTATTAGAACCAACAACAATAGTTGCAACAAAAAATTTATTTTTTCAAGTTGTAGTGTCCATATTGTGAGAACTGACATATTACCTCGTCACCGTGCTTGGGTTCAAGCGTGCTACACAAACAGGCACCCACAGACAGCCTGTTTCGGTATTATTAGACGTCATCAGTGCCGGATAGCTGTGGTGTCTAAGCACACTCAAAACCCTATATAGACAGCAGGTGCAGCAAAAGCAGTGAAAGGTAATCAGACCTATCTACCGTCCAAAGGACGTGGCCTTCTGTTGCAGAAATGTGCTGTCTACTCGTCATAGCAGGAATAAAAGGCTCTACAGACTTGCTTAGGCAAAACCGTGACTAATGCAGTTTTTTTAAACTGCAGAACATTTACTTTAAAGAATTGAATTACATTTTTAATGTTTTTGTTATAATTTTCATAACATTATGGGCCACCCGATATAATACTATGGTGTTAACCACAATATATGCGCTAGTGCCTAAATAGATGCTATTTGAGGGTAAATAAACATACACAATAACTAAAAAATACAAATTTTTCGAAATTCTGTTTATTCTGATGATAATTATTATTCCTATTATAGGAATACCTTAAAGATAATAAATAGGAATATATGCAATAATATATGAAAAATTTAATGGTAGTAATACATGAGGAGCGTCCGGTTAAAACCAGTGTGCTGGTTCAGTCAGAGGCAAACATGTCTAACCAACTAATACAGGTCTCAATCACCTATCATCAAGATGAAAAACTCAAAACAGTTACTGTCAAATGTCTACATTTTTGTTTTTGAACAAAAATTGTGCTAGGATTTTAAACAGTTATATTGAGATTTACTTGTTTTAGACAAGCATACATTTTTATGAGAAATGATTATTTTTTTCACATAATAAAAGTTTTTTCTCTTGCAACTCGAACCGTACAAAAAAATCCAGACGGATAAGGATAAAGTGAGTTCAGATTCAGTTTGAGCGGGTAAAAATACATGGGAAAATCATGATCTAATTAAGGGCCTGTTTAATTGAATCAAAACAAAATTTATTCTCAGAATAAATTAATCTCGCCTACCTAGGTAAAGTAAAAAAATAAACCAAATAAGTCTTGATACGATCTGATCAACAAATAAGTCAAATGCAATCTGGTCATAGACAAATATATCCATTCCTAAAAGTTGATTTTTTAAATTCTAACAGTATTTTGATCACGAGGGCTTGTTCAGGCGTGTTAAGGAGCCCAAAATAAAAATTGTAAGCATAATTTAAGAACAGTTTTTTTACTCTCCTGAAAAATCTGATCAGATCAGAGGGACATATTTGGTTTTGACCGGACGCTCCTCACATAATAGTCAAAATAAAATGGTTATGAAACCAAAATCAGGTTTTTCAATCAATAAAGATTTACAATTAAAATCATTTGTAACAAAAATGTATTTGGGTCATTTATATGAAAAGTATAATTTTTCGTATCAGCCGCTTGCTGTAAATTCGGTTTTTATCTGTAAAGCATACAAAGAAAATGGCGACAACTAAAAAGAAGAGGGTTCTGGCTCAATAATAGCAGAAGGAGAATATTGCACAGTATCATAAGTTCATTCAAAAATTTATATTTGTGTAAAATGCTAAAAACTTATTTTAACGCTATTTCTAAAAATTAATTATTTATAGATGTATTATTTTAAGATTTAATATAATATAATAATTTAGTGAACTCCTCAGAAAATAAAAGAGTAAATTCGAATCAGATCGTTGGAAATGTGAATTCACACTTTCTTAAGAAAGTGTGAGCCAAGCTGAGAACAGTTCCATTCTTAAATTAGTTTTGTATTTCAAAAAAAGACATATTTGTTTAATTAGGAACTGGTTTAACAGATAGTAAATAAAATGTATTATCTTAAAAAGTGAATTTTGAGTTTTCATTAAAGGCTATTCCAGTTCATTTCTTGTGACAACTTATGTAACTTTTACAACCAAATGAGAACAATCCACCATTAAATTTTAATTTTGAAACCAACATTTTTAATTCCTTTTCAATCAAAATCACACAAAATAAACTTAAAGTTGACAGTGTCAGTACAGGTCACAGATGGTCCATTCTTTTAATATGTATTTGGTTAACTTACTTTGGCTTATCCAATTTTCTTGATAAACCATACTGATTAAGAATATAGTTGTTTCTAGTCAATGTTAAAAATTTCAACTTACTAGGTAAATAATATGAAAGTTTATGAAACTAAATAAAAGATTCCTGTTTCACTGTGCGTTATAAGTTGAAAATCCCTTGGGAACTTTCGAGGGTGGAATTTTAAAAGACGACGACGACGACGTCGAGTCCCGTAGTAATTGGAGCCGTCGGTTTTTTTCGTTGGGGGAAGACGTAGCAGGGGCGCTACGCTTCTGCCACGCTGATTTATTTTATTTTGAGTCGTGGGTGGCTGGATTTAAAAAGGCGTGTGCTATGTCGAAAAATTGTTCGGGTGTATTGATTTAGACACGACCCGATTCTTCGACACAGACCATTTCTTTAGCTGCTCGGATCAAAGAAAAACATACATTCGACGTTTTTTGATTTAACTATCCAGATTTTATATGAAATACCTAGGTTCTTGCTTTAACATCTGCAATTTCTTCAACTGTAGCTAAGTTATTTTTATTTTCTGAGTTCAATACTTTCTTGACGTAATAATGGTTTTAATCATTAAACTACATGAATTGAAGTTTTCAGGAGCAGTAATCACAGTTAGGCAGAACGATAACAATAGTTATTATTTCCTATTTAATTTTAATATACATGTTTTTTAGATTGCTTCAGATAAATCACAAAAATTGGTTTTAATTTTACTGTACTAAAGATATTTTTTTATTCGTATGTTTACTTAGTTATCCATTATTTTTTTACTGTTTGATCTTTGATTAAACTCTTTACTCAACGGTTAAATCATGTGGCACCCAAACACCGTGCTTCCTTTTGCAAATGGCTCAAAACTATTTTGTTTTGTTTGGGCCAAAAGCTTCTTAGCCTTTTTTCCTTTATTGGAAAAGGGTTTCAATGTTGGAAATCCCTATTTTCATATTTAAGACTGTTACGGTTTCTTAAATATTCTATGAAATATCAAAGCTCATTAATTAATTAAATCCATGTATTAATTTATATATTTTTGTTCTAGGTGTGGTTCCAAAACGCACGGGCCAAATGGCGAAGAATGATGCTAAAGCAAGAAGGCAAGTCTGGCGACAAGTTGTCGGGATCGGAAAGCATGAGTGACATGGATCTTTATCCGCACGGTCCGGGCTCGATGGGCAGTAGTATCTCAATGACGCCGCACAGTCCCTTCAACATGCACACCGGCAGCCCTTCGTCCCTGGACTGCTCGTGAAAAATATTTTGAGGTTAGGAAATCACGACCGAATCACACACTTTGGGACACCGCGAGAGTTAAGTTCTTTTATATATTAAAATGTTAAAAGTACAAAAACAGGTTTTTGAAATTGCTTTCACATTAAGGATCTATGATTTTGGATTTGTTTTAAATTCTGTATATTATTTATTATTACGTTTATGCTATAAAAAAACATGTAAAACATATAAAGCAAATATGCTTAAGGTTGTACTAAAGTCCCTTTAAAATTTGAAGTTGCAAAATAGATTTACTATGTTAATAAATTTTGGAATACATATTCTAACAAGCAAATATTTAATTATTTAAATTAATTCTTCTTAATTAATTTTTCAAATAAACACTAGAAACTTTCTTGATTATGTGGATCTTTAAATGACTATTTTTTAAAATAATTCCAATTAAACATTATTTAATACCACATTTTTAAAATGTAAAAGGTCTTTTAATTTTTTGTTTATGCATTTTTTGTGTAGAATTCCATACAGAACAAATTTCTTAAAATCATTTTGCTCGATATTAACAATTTTTAGAAAGGAGGAATAATATTTTAAGTATAAAAATATACAAAAACACTTTCCGACAAGAGGTTTTCGAGTTATTATACATTTAAGTTTAAAAACTGGGCAACGCTGTGTATTTTTTTAGCCAAAATATCATATCTAAGTTATAAAAACAAAATAAACAAAGTAACTGCAGCTAGCTGAAATTGAAAGATATATTTTTGTCAGTCCTAACTTTTTTTTAAACTTTAAATCACCATATTTTTTTTTTTTTTTTTAAACGCTCTTCATTGTTTTTTAAAGAGGTACAAGGTCGGTTGAATTAGTTACAAGTTTATTAAAATGAAAAAAAATTGCGGTTTTCAAAAATTAAACAAAAAACTGAAAACCGCTCAAAACCAAAAATCGTTGGAACTTCGTTATTCCTGGAAATGTTAAAAAATAAATAAATTTAACATGTAAACATACACATTTATCTACATTTTCATTCAATTTGTGATTTTTTTATACTAGATTTTGAGTTACCACCTTTTGTGGTCTTTTGTTTTTCTTATGGCCGCCCTATTGGAATTTTACATGGTTGGAATAAAAAAAAAGAGAATCCAACGATGTATTAAACTTACATGTAAAACTTACTTTTTGCAATTTTTTTAGAAATAACGAAGTTATAACGATTTTTGGTTTTTATAGGTTTTTAGTAGAATATTTTGAGAACCGCTGGGTTTCTGGTATAAAAAATACCCATATGTATAAAACATTAAATTAAACAAATTAAATTGCGCCACCTTAGAAAATATAATATTTCAAAATATTGTATAATTTTATATTCCCAGAACTGGCACCAAATGTTCATGTTTTTTTATGTAAAACAACCAAACAACCAAAAAATAACATAATTGTAAATATAGTAAATATAAAGTTTTTACTAAAAAATTATATTAAAAACTAAATGATTAAAATATTAATAAAATAAGTTCCTTAAACAAAAAGACTTACTTTAATTGTAAACTTTTACTGGAAACTAAAAAACGAAACACCATTTTAAAAATCATGTTATAACAATATTTTTAATATTTTAAAATACGACATTTAACTATTTTTATCTTTACAAATTAAATAATTCTAAAATCTCTCTAATTAATATGTTTCTCATTTTCCATTTTAATACATATTGAACTTAATCTCGTGGACAAAAAGTATTTACCGTTTTTTGGTGACTACAATTATTGTGATGAAATTGATTGCTACATAATTTTATGTCCTAGTTTAACTATTGTAATTTGTATATTTAGGAAGTGGTTTGTACTTATTAAATAGATTTATTGATTTTAAATTTGATAATGCAAGTAACGGTACAGGAAACTCAATGGAATTTATTCATTTATTTAAAAAGTTTGTTTACTGTACAATATAACGATTGAGTGGGGTACAGTTATTTGAATTATTCAATGGGACACTTTTCCTATGCGAGTTAGTGCAAAAACAAGTACCTTATAAACTGTCCCAATAAGTGAAAATATGCACTTTAAAGTAATAATTTGTTACAGGTGAGATCTGTAACAGTAATATAATTTTAACTTATTATATTGTTCCTACAAATGATTAGGTATAAGATGCACTGTATATAATATAAAGTATTTACTATATATGATTATTTGTTTTCTATTCAATAGTCTTCCTAAAACAAAAATCATTTGTAATTATAATTTTTTAAATTTTGTCAGTCTTCCCCTTTTCGCCAAATTAAGTTTTCTTGTATAGATATTTTATTCCAAAACAAAGTAACGGAAATTAGGTTTCTGAAAGGTTTTGGTTGTAAACGTCTGGTGTACTTTTTAAATAGACATTTTTTCTGTAAATTTGCAAAGAAATTTTATAATTATTTAACTTATTAAAAAAACTAATTTCTTTGCAAACATGTTAGGGAGTATTGTATAAATGATCTTCTGATGATGTATGATAGTGTATGTTAGCGCTACCTCAAAATTTATTGTAAATAAAGGTGGTAGCATATTCCTATTAATAAATTACTGATCATTAAATACGAGAGCTTTGTTTTATTTATTTCCCAACCAGTATAGCAAACACATCTTTTAGTATTAAACAAAAGGTAAGTATATATAAGTAAACAATCAAGAAATACATCAAACCCTTAACCATGGCTGCTAAGAATACAGATAATCTGATTTTTATTAAAAAGGTATAAAACAAAAGTTGTCAAGAACAACCACTTTGCAAATATACCCATTAAATTATGGGGTTGTACATCCGTATCACCGTCTCATCTCAAATAGAAATGTCACTGTCTAGACTGAAACCATGTAAAGTCTGATTTACCTGACACTTTTTATGAACTAGGTAGGTTAACGGTTGATCTAGTTCGATTTTATTGGTCCCAAAGCGGTACATTCCCTTTTGTCGATAATCTAATGTTAAAACAATGTTTTCAGATAACTTTTTTGTTATACTTTTTAATGTCTTAATCTTCTTCTCTAAAAAACTCTAGAAGTTACTTACTAGATCTTAACCAAACCAAATGCTATGTTGTTTTCTTTCATTATAAAGTACCTATTTGTTGGCTAGGTAGGAATTTAACAGTTTAAGTTTTATATAATATTTTTTTAGACTGTATACAAATATTATACTAAATAATTATTAACACTTAATTTAGCACTTTACCCACTTTGACCCGAAAAAACTTTTAAAAACACTTGAAAACTTGTTCATCATGTTATATTGCAAAAAGTGTCAAGAGTCACTTTTGAACATGGTCTTGTCTAGACAGTGTTATTTCTACTTGACATATTTGTTTTATTCCAGTATTCCAGATCGTGCATACAGATAAGATGAAAAGATAATACGATTCAGGTTGTGCTAAAAATACTTACCTACATCACAGAAACGTTGTGTTCTTCCTGAATTTAATACTTTTGATGTTTTTGTGCTAAATATAAGTGAGTTTATTATTAATAAGTATATTCATTTAAGATTTTAGGACCGGAGGCAATCGTAACCAAATAATTTAATAAAAGTTTTAATTGTGCGGAGTAGAACAAAAAGTTTAATTTGGTACAATGACATAATAAAAAATGAATATGAGACATTGTTTTGATGTTTAACAAATTAAATTAACTAATCAAGTACATGTTTCTACTTAATGCAGGTTTAAAACGTTTTAAAGTAGATTTAGGATTAGTCTGTTTTTTCTGTTTAACATATTTGGTTTGTTTAATATAAATTTTCATAAAATTTAATTTTAAGTACTGGTTTTCGCAAGCTCAAATATTTTTAATGATTTCATACTTTCCAGGAGTGCTATTAAAAATAGTGTTTTACTATTCGAATATTTTTAGTTTTACATGGTACAATTTTTGGGTATTACCACACAAGGGCGCCGATAATTTTTTTCTTTGGGGGGGGTAACATAATATGTATTATAAGGAAAATAATTTTGTAAAACTCCTTATTGTTTATTTGCTTTTGTATATTGGGGTAAAGGTAAAGGTGTCAAAACTAAATATGTCATAAACATAAACGTATATTCTGTTTTAAGTACCTAGGTAATCTTTTAAAATATAAAATTCATATTTAGTACATCAGACGTGCGCACAAGATGCGAAACCATTGCGATTTTGCGAATTAAATTCACTATCTACCTTACCACCATCATAGAGGGCGACTTGCATTCATAAATTATATTTTTAGTAATTTTTTTTTAGGACCTCTATCTTGGAGGGGGTAATTACGCCCTTGTAACCACATTTATACAATTATGAAGCCTTAACTTTAATTTCGGTAATACATCTTAAGAACAAATTTTAAGACATCTATAAGGTCGGGTGTGGTTTTAGCATCCGCTTTAAAGATTTACATAATTCCTATAGAGTCATACAGGGTTGCGCAAAAGTAAAGTAACAGGGAATAATACATCGGACTCAAAATTTGTGGAATTTTATGACAGATTATTTGTGGCTATTTCATGAACCCCTTTAGGTGACAACCCTTTAATTTCCTTAATGGCAACATGCTGCACATTTTGGGAAAGCTTATCAGCGTAGGTTTTTTATAAAATATATTAGAAAAAATGGTACTTAACATAATACTGTGTTAAAAAAGATGTTCAAATTAAACCCCTTAATACTAACAAAGCCTGTTCTCTAACTGACAAATCGCGTTCTGCAGTGATTCGTTAGGCTAAGGTCCAGGTTTACCCAGGACTGGTTCTGGTTTTTGCTAATGTGTCCTGGTTTTAATTGTGTTCCTACTGGTTTTGTCCTGGTTTTGCAGGTTTGGTCCTGGTTTATACTATTTTTTTATTATTGACTTTATTAGCAATTTTTTATAAAGTGGTCGGGGCTTGGATTAAAAATAAATTTAAAACCTAAAACTTTGGAAGTACATTTAGAAGTGTAAAAAAGTAAGAAAAAACCTCGTTTAAAAAAATATATAAAAAATTATGACTTTTTTCACTTTTTTAGGATTTGACCTATTATTTTTTTAATAGGTTAAAAATTAATTTACAAATCTGAATTTTTGAAAGTATTTTCTGGTTAGTAAAAAAGTAAGAAAAAACCACGTTTGAATTTGTGGTCGGGGCTCAGGTTAAAAATTAATTTAAAAATCTGAATTTTTGGGTGTACCTTCGGAATATTTTTTTTATTATTGACTTTAATAGCATCTTTTTTTTAAATAATAAATAAAATAAATTTTGTTTTTTTTTGGAAGGGCATGTTGTGTCCTGGTTTTTTATTTTAGAAAGTCCCCCTTAATCCAGGGCTGATTCGGTAACGCAACTGTTCTAAATAAGCAGGCTGATGGTCCTAAACAGCGCTTGTTAAATGACCCAAAATAAAAAATCGAGTAACGACAAATCGGAAGACTTAGCCGGCCACTCTATGGTCCCTATTCTGTCATTGGTCAGGAAATGTTGGAAGTAGACATTGGAAATAATTTTAAAACACTGTCCTCTAGTATTAAACTTAGATAGCCTGGACCTGTTAGAGTGCCTTCAATGAAGAAGGGTCCAACTACATAATGACTAAAATTCCAGACCATACTTTTTAAGGATATTGGGTATAAATTTCTTCTATCCATTGAGGGTTAAAGTCAAACCAATATTAAATATTGTTGCATTAAGGCAAAAGGTAGCTTTATCAGAAAAAATAAGGTAGCTTAAAAAATCTTTATTTAGTTGAATTATTTGTTCACAAAATTCGATTTTTCAAAAAATTCTTGCAAGTTATAAACCTTATAGGGAAAATAAATTCTCGATGCAAAATCCGTTGTACAGAACACCTGGTCATCTCGTTTGTTCTAGTCCAATGTAAAAGTTTTGGAAATTTCCTAAACAGCAAGCAATACATCTAGCAATTTTTCTTCCGAAGTTGGCAGTTAAAGGGGCCCGAACTTGAAACGATCTTTTACACTCCCTATTTTATTAAATTTTTAGTCTGCTTACTGTACTGTAGGGTGGAGGAGTGGTCTGGGCGAACCTAATTTACAAAGCAGAACACTTTACACAGTGGCGTAATAAGCACCCCCGCAGACCCCGCACCGCGGGGGGGCCCAGACGGTCAGGGGGCCCAAGGCTCACCTCACTCTTTTAAAAGTTTAAACCAATAAATTAAAGAAATATTTAATTTTTTAAATATTTCATCTTAAAAAAAATAAAAATCCTAAAAACCTAAACGTATAAGTATTTTTTGTTTAAAATATTTATTTAATTCGTTGATTTTGAACATGCGCACGAAATAAAATTCGGTTGTAGCGCCATCTATTAAACGCTTTTCCAAATATTAATATTTGCTAAATTAAAAATGTTATTTATTATATTTTAATTCTATTTGGTTTGAAAGTTATGCAAACATTATTTGTTAAAAATAGTTAAAATTTTAAAAAGGTAAATTAAATGCAATATGACAAAATATTAACTTTATAGAATTACCATGGTGGATAAAGAGGCAAACAAAATTAATTATATATTTTCTGTTTTACTACCAAAAATTACAGATTGCAATTTTTGGTAGTGAAACAGAAAATATTTAATTAATTTTAGTTTAAAAAATCTTATTCTATATACCTTTTTATTTGCAGGATCATTTTCGTAATTCTATATCTCATTAGGATTCTTTAAAAAAAATATTTAAATAATAATTACCCAAATATTTTCTGTTTATATATAATTATAATTCCGTTAACAAACGATAACTACACATGAACTTAAATAAGTTTTTACGCATGTGCGAATTTGCAAAGAAGCATATTCTCGATAAACAGTTTTTATTAAAAACACAGCCATTTTTCTTACCTAATCCTTTTTTTATTTGCTTATCTTAAGTGACATAAGTTATGCCTGTCTATCGTATACACTCTTTATCTACCTGTCAAAAATTTTAACTAAAAAATATTATCTATTTAATGTGGGTTTAAAAGTACTATGATAAACTAATTTAAAAATTACCTAAAGGTAATAATAAACTTTTTACTCATTGTAAAGGGGGCCCATTAAAATCGTTTGCGGGGGAGCCCACTCAGAATTTGTTACGCCACTGACTTTACACTGTGAAAGATTAGGTCAATAATTGTAAAAAAACTGGTTAGCCATATCACAAAAAATAAATAAAGCATAAAAGATAATATCTACCCAAAAAAACCTACGTTTAAGTACGTGGTCTTTTAAGATGGAATTTTATTTCAATGATAATGTAGACTACACTTTTAATAAATTGGAGCCAGAAATCAGTTTTTCCAAAATTATTGACCTAATCTTTTATAGTTGAAATTAAACAATTAATCCAGATAACTTATGAAAATGGAGATTTTTTAAACTACGTTGTTTTTCTGATAAAGCTACCTTTTGACTTAATGGTAGTTTTTTCTTTTCTTTAATAAATCAAAAAAATCGTAAAGAAAAATACTGGTTTTAAGGGTAGAAAGTCTATCTGACGAATATCAAACTCTATATGTAGTATAAGAGTGGCGACTATAATGATTTTTATTTTATTAATTTGAGCTCTTTAATTAAGAATACAAAAAACAACGTGAGAAAAGTAAATTTTCTATCTTCACTTATGAAACCCATAATGTTCTATAAGTGAATATAGGGTGATTCCATGTCAAGCAGGTTTTGACCCTCACCCCCTCTGATTTTGACGAAAATCGCTGTATGGGCTTCAAATGGGCCCAAATGGACCTGACTGCTAAAGTTAAAAAAAAAAAAAATTGTGGATTTTATGGGGGGTATCATTTTTTGAACTTTTCATATCAGAGGTAAATTGTTTTGCTTATATCTTGGGTCCTAATTGTCCTAGAGAGTTGTTCGACGTCTTATTTTTAAAGACTATAATTTATAATTATCATACTTTTTTTTAAATTTGTGTAATTTTTCATTCAGATATATAGTTTTGAAAAATTAAATTTTAAATATTTCAAAAACACCCCTTTTTATTGTTTTTATTTTATATATTTGAAGAAGCAAACCTTTTTCTAACCTTTTACTAAAGCAAACTAAAACAAACAGAGAACTGCTATTAAAATAGTGATCTATTTAAAACAAACAGAAATGCTCATAACAAAATATTTCTTTAATTTTAAAATAACGATTGTTTTGGATTTGTATTTTTTAAATAAGTGTTTAATTTTATAAAGAAATAAGTTTAAATTATATATTAATATTTAGAATAATTGCTACAATTTAATTTTTTTGTATTTAAATATATAAATAATACTATTTTAAATAAAAAAGTTTACTTAAAATAAATTAATATAATCATTTAAAAAAGGAGTTTTCAACAAAACATAATATATTTACTTAACCTATAAACACAAGTAAACTTATATTTGATTTGAATTAACAGTATACTATTTTTGGGTATATATAACCATAAAAATTTGGTTATTTAATGTACCTAAATGATTATTTTTCTGTAAAAAACAGAACTGCTATTAAAATAGTAATTTATTTAAAACAAACATAGAACTGTTATTAAAATAAAAATACAACGGTAAGCTGCTGCATCTTTTAGTTTTCGGGGCACCTTAACAGCTATAACATTATTTCTTAGTTTCTTGTAATTAGATAACAATACGTTACACATGACGATAGTTATTTTTGTGGGGATAACGGCTTATTACATATGGAAGTATCTTTGATTACTTGAAGAATTTCTTCGACCTGAGATACTTTAATTAAAGCTTTATCATGTTTCAGAAGTGCATGATGAATTAATGTCAATAAACGTTTTGTGTGAAAGTAAATTTAAATACTTTGAGAATTGGATTAATTAATAAGCTCATTTGAATAATTTATTTAGTATTTTTATTATTATTTTTATAAATAGTCAAATTAGTCTCTTTAGTTCGAGGCAAATCATAAAAATGTTTTTATAAAAAATATTGTAGGTAATATATTATTTAGTATTTCGGCATCAAAATTTTTAAATATATTTTTCTTTTATTAGGCTATACATAAAATAAAAGAAACATATCCGATGTGTGGATTGTGATGATGTGATGCATCATTTTCACCATTATGTACCATCCCATAAATCAATAAAATAGATGCAAAAATTAAACGAATTTGCCTCCCAAATGCTTTTCCATCCACCGCATTATCCAGACTGGAATCCAAAATAATTATTTGTAAAAGGTAAATAAAAAATTATTCTTTTATTTTAATTTTAGCCCAAATCTTAAAATACAAGAATAAAACAATCTTTTAATGACAATTTAAATACCATTTTGTTAACTTAGCTATTTAAAAAAA
The DNA here is from genome assembly GCA_921294245.1 of Brassicogethes aeneus. Taxonomy (NCBI): domain Eukaryota; kingdom Metazoa; phylum Arthropoda; class Insecta; order Coleoptera; family Nitidulidae; genus Brassicogethes; species Brassicogethes aeneus. The sequence continues at coordinate 80,553,293 of OV121132.1, read as the reverse complement.
ATATTTTTTATTTAGTAAAAATATCAAATAAAGCTTTTTATCTAAAATATCTTACACATACAAGCTAAACTCTTCCCTTTTTCAGAGAAGTAAATTATTTTTTGACAGTAACTTAACCAGCACAAAGGACCAACATTCCATTTAAATTGCACATTATGAAGAACCCTTGCCTATGATAGCGAGCATATGTCGGATACACGTTAGCGTAGTGTGGAGAATCCGCCACCGCTGAACAACGAAGGGGGCGCAAACCAGATAACATCTCTATAACAACCCAAATTGATTCATTGAACGGGTTGATTAACGCAATTGATGACATTTTTAGCCTTAAGTACTAATAAATTTCCAACAATGAAGGAACTGTTCACGGTTGGTTATGGAGGGTTACGGTATAAGTCGAAAAATTAATTGTTTTCGTTACACCAAAATACGTGGCAGATGTTGACTGCGTGCGATAAAATAATAGGCGTACGAAGAAACCTCAAAGAATCCAATTTAATTCTTAATTATAAACCATTGTTGCCCATTAATTTTTCCCGCAGTAAATTAAGTCATTTATGCTAATTTTACATTATTCGAAAATTAGATTAGACAATAATTGTATTCAAATAAACATATTTTCATTTTAAATTATAATTTTCCCATTAAACAAACTAATAAATTAAGTTTAAGCGCATCTGTGGACTATTTTAATACATTTAATTAACGTTAAATAAATAAAAAATCATTAATATTAGGTAATAAAACTATTTAAACATATGTGATTAAAATAACTTTGTGCTAATTAAGCCAATTAATTAACCATTTGTAGTAGCTATCATCACCAACACAAATGAAATAAAACGTTTACATTTTTTCTTTAAAAGGTAGTTGAGTAATAAAATTAGCATCTTTGCATCTTCTTTTAATTAATTTATATTAATATTACTAGAGATGTAAAAAATGGTTTTTTTTTGAGATGTGAAAAAAAACATGAAAAAAAACCTAGAAAAAAAACGGTTTTTTTTTCAAAATGAAATTTTGAGTAAAATGTAGAATATATTACATTTTTCATTATTGAAAATTTTGACCAAGACTAAAAAATCTGATCTTATTTGGTAGTTTGAAACTACTAGTTTCCACATTAAAAACCAATACCAATGTAAAATTTTTTCGGATAGCTGTATATTTGATAAAAATGGTCGTATTGGAGCCGTAAAAAGAGCAATTTGAAGCTTGAAGTTTATAGTTTTGAGATTTTTAGATGAAAAACGTGCAACGCTCAATTCTAACGAATACCGTAATATTTTTTTTTTGGTCCACGGAATGTTATGACCACCAATGAAGAAATGTTCTACAAGAATTTGCTATTGTTTTTTGAAAAAAAAATTCCATACTCTACATAAATTTGAAAAATCATGAAAAAAGTGCTTTTGGTAGCTTTTTGAAAAATCAAGCGCTGAATCAAAAATATTATATGTAGTTACTTTTTTTAGGACCAAATCAAAACAAGCGCGGCCCTTATTGGTCAAATCGGTGGTTGTGGCGAGTGCATAACGCGAGACTGTATTTACATTTAATAATTGTCATTTAGTGGCTAATTTTAGTCCATGGAAACATAAAAAATTAGGCAAATGGGACTAATCTTGAAAAAAAACCTAAAATGTGAAAAAAAACCATTTGAAAAAAAACAATGAAAAAAAACCTGAAAAAAAAAACAAAAAAACGGACCGTTTTTTTTCAAGTCGCATCTCTAAATATTACACTAGTTAACACTGCTATTTTTTACATTTTGTTTACATGTATTTTAAAATTGTAATACATGTTAGGTTACAAATGCATTTTTTTCTAAATTCCTTGTTTAAAATAGAATGTTATAGAATTTGTATTTAAAATTTAATTAAATCGATAAATAAATTAAAAGGATTTATTGGAATCGAAGACCATAAAGTTTGTAAATTATTGTTCTTTGTTAAAGAAAATTTATAAACAATTTAGAAGGATACGACTATAGCTATCAATTCCAGTATTTTTGGAGATTCAGATATTAGACTGGCTCCATAGCTTAGATTTGAATACAATAGCTTTTCTTGAAGAGTGGCAAAACATTGGTAAGAAAAATTGTTATATTTTTATGTTTGATAAAAATGTAAATTGCAAAATTTCCTTTTAAAATACCTACGCTTTTTCTTATGTAATATAGATATTAGAACAAAATAAATTAAAGAAAAGATAAGGTAAAAGTACAGATTTATACAATATTTCTTCGTCAATTTTCTAACCAGATTGTTTATAAAGGACAAAAAATGTTTTGGTCCTATTATGTTTGAGATTTCGTTTTTTTTTGGAATATATAAACTGATGAGAAAAATTAAAGCACCAAAATTAAAGATAGTAGTTTCAGAAATAACTACCCCAATATCAAAACAGTGAGTTTAAAGATTTTTTATAATACACACAGATACTCTTATGCTCCAAAAACCGTTTAATTTATTAGAAAATTCTGCCAATATTTTCTATGTCGAAAAGGATCCTTTATAGTATTTTTCAAGCAAGGTTTTCCCCTAGGTCCCCGGAATACACTTAAGCTTCTGGAGTACCTATAGCGTCCGGCCTCATTGACCCCTACCATTCAGGATACATTTTTTTAAGGATTTGTAAGTTTCTATGCCATGATAACATTACCTATGCTAACTCCTCAAGCGGCCTCTTCAATTTACCATTTACCTTGTTTTTGCCCACCTCAGTTTAAGTCAAGAGGAAGTTTTTTTATACAAAATATCAACGTGTTGGTGTCGGAGGGGTCTATCATAACTTTTTCTGTATATAAGTAACTTACTTTCTACAACCTCCAGGTTCAATCATTCCCTCTTTAACATCCAGAGACAAAGACCCGTAAAAGAAGTTAAAACTGCTTTTTGTTTGTTTGTTTGTTTGTTGGTTTGTTTGTTTGTTTGTTTGTTTGTTTGTTTGTTTGTTTGTTTGTTTGTTTGTTTGTTTGTTTGTTTGTTTGTTTGTTTGTTTGTTTGTTTGTTTGTTTGTTTGTTTGTTTGTTTGTTTGTTTGTTTGTTTGTTTGTTTGTTTGTTTGTTTGTTTGTTTGTTTGTTTGTTTGTTTGTTTGTTTGTTTGTTTGTTTGTTTGTTTGTTTGTTTGTTTGTTTGTTTGTTTGTTTGTTTGTTTGTTTGTTTGTTTGTTTGTTTGTTTGTTTGTTTGTTTGTTTGTTTGTTTGTTTGTTTGTTTGTTTGTTTGTTTGTTTGTTTGTTTGTTTGTTTGTTTGTTTGTTTGTTTGTTTGTTTGTTTGTTTGTTTGTTTGTTTGTTTGTTTGTTTGTTTGTTTGTTTGTTTGTTTGTTTGTTTGTTTGTTTGTTTGTTTGTTTGTTTGTTTGTTTGTTTGTTTGTTTGTTTGTTTGTTTGTTTGTTTGTTTGTTTGTTTGTTTGTTTGTTTGTTTGTTTGTTTGTTTGTTTGTTTGTTTGTTTGTTTGTTTGTTTGTTTGTTTGTTTGTTTGTTTGTTTGTTTGTTTGTTTGTTTGTTTGTTTGTTTGTTTGTTTGTTTGTTTGTTTGTTTGTTTGTTTGTTTGTTTGTTTGTTTGTTTGTTTGTTTGTTTGTTTGTTTGTTTGTTTGTTTGTTTGTTTGTTTGTTTGTTTGTTTGTTTGTTTGTTTGTTTGTTTGTTTGTTTGTTTGTTTGTTTGTTTGTTTGTTTGTTTGTTTGTTTGTTTGTTTGTTTGTTTGTTTGTTTGTTTGTTTGTTTGTTTGTTTGTTTGTTTGTTTGTTTGTTTGTTTGTTTGTTTGTTTGTTTGTTTGTTTGTTTGTTTGTTTGTTTGTTTGTTTGTTTGTTTGTTTGTTTGTTTGTTTGTTTGTTTGTTTGTTTGTTTGTTTGTTTGTTTGTTTGTTTGTTTGTTTGTTTGTTTGTTTGTTTGTTTGTTTGTTTGTTTGTTTGTTTGTTTGTTTGTTTGTTTGTTTGTTTGTTTGTTTGTTTGTTTGTTTGTTTGTTTGTTTGTTTGTTTGTTTGTTTGTTTGTTTGTTTGTTTGTTTGTTTGTTTGTTTGTTTGTTTGTTTGTTTGTTTGTTTGTTTGTTTGTTTGTTTGTTTGTTTGTTGCCACAAAATCGAGATCTTTTTTAGCGTTCTCCTTGTAGTTAGTATTTCTTATTAAAAAAATTGTATAAAACTTAAAACAAAAATGTATCACTAATAATGTTTTAAAGGTCTGCACAAAACACCAAATTAACATGGAATTAGTCTAAGTGAAAAAAATCAGTTAAAAAATAACGCCTGTGTAATTTTCCATGAAAATTAAAAGGTATTTTGATCCACCACGTATAAACTAATAATATTTATAATCTAATTAGTCTAATAAGAATTACAAAAAATACCAGAGAATACGTACATAACTCCAGGACAAACCTTTGGCAATGAGAGTATACCTACCTATCATGGTAGCATAATGATCGTTAAGAAAACAAAGCGAATATAAATCAGGGTACTTAATTTAACATTTCAAATTAAAATTCGCTTAAACAAGAACAAAATTCCGCTGAGTTAAAAAGCGCTATTACATTAAAAATATTTGCTTTAGAGTTAGGCTGCTATACAGCTATTACCAAAAACAAATTGACGGGATTCATAAAATGAGCAATAAGCATATTTCAGGCTTCGATATCGGGAGAGTCCTCGTTGGTATTCTATCAAAGATCGCTGAATAAACCATTATTCGATCCGCTTGCATTCACTATTGATAAATTCTTATTTCTTCTGAAAACAAACCAATAAATAAGTAAAGTCAAAACCGGATACGCCAGCATTGTAAAGAGTACGTCCATTGTTCATTTCATATTAACAAAACGATATATTGCGGACATATAAGGAAACTTGTAGCACGGGAAAAATTCATAGTAAAAAGAAAAATGTGCCACCTTTCTTTGCTTTACTACTTTTGAAAAGCTTTATGTTTCTTTTATTAATTGGTAATTCAAATTCAAATTCTTATATATTATAGATAGTAGATTTGTGGTAATAATGAGTTATGTTTGACCACTTAATCTAAAAATTTACTAATTTGTCACAAATGTATATTTACCATATATGTGTAAACTATTTGGTATGAATGCGATAGTACATACAAAGATAATATTATTATCTTTGAGAATATACGCTAAAGAAGCTGGTGGCGCTAGATTATTTAACTACAAGGTTTGTCATCAATAAATTTAAAGCATACGAACTGGACATCATTAATAATAATAATAATAATACTTTATTTATGCTTAAAAATAATACAAAATTGTGTGCACAAGTCGGGAACATAAATTAATAAATATATAATTATCAACTACACTAATTATAAATAAAAGAATAAATACAAGAAAATTCGTTGCATAATAAAATAAAGAATACAACAAATATAAACAAGCAAATAAAAGAATTAAAAAAATACAATTAAAAAATATTAAAACACTACACTTTTTCACTTGTAACTTAAAGCTAACTTCAGTCCATAGCCACGAGCGAAAAAAATTTTTTCTACGACCACTATGTAAAAGTCACATTTTGCATTGACATCGTTGCTAAGAAAATGAATCTTTTCATTGGCAAGGCAAAACACAAATGTAAAGTGACATTTCTTTGTGAAAACTGACAGGTCTGTGTAAAAAGAAATTGACAGCATCTTTTGACATTCGTTTCAAAATTTGTATTATATTTGTAAATGTATGTCTAAATATCATTTAGAACACAATTAATTGTTTGTTTAATAAATTATAATTTTTAGTGCCTTAATTTAAATTGAGAAGGTAAGTTTACTGATTTTAAGTAACTTATACCTTAAAAATTAAAATAATAGAATGAAAGTAATTTTAACAGCTGTCAAACTCGTTTTTAGGTTATTTCGTTATGTATTTGTATATAATAAAAAATAAAAGGGTCGTAGAAAAAACATTGTGTTTTACTTGTGAGAAAAGCTTTCTTTAAGCTCGTGTTAATGCACACTCGGCCTGACGGCCTCGTGGTCAACTTAATTACTTATATGTATATATATATACTTGAAAAAGTATACAGATAGTTGTATAAGTTATACAAAATGAGGTATGATTATATGTAGGTAAATTAAAATTTAAAAAGCGGAATTTGCACTAAAATAAAATATCCAAAGCCAGGAATCCAATTTAAAAGATGATAAAACACGATATCGTATTTTTTGTGGAGGTTGAAGTCTTATGTCGGTACAAAACGCAATCAATAAAAAATTAGATAAACAATAAACCTGCTTGAAATGATCCGATTTTTTATAGGTGTAGAGTCTACACTGTAGACGAAACCGGTCGAAATGATCTAATTTGCAACCATAACAAATTACTAGTAATTAAACCAGTTACGTGGTCTTTAATTCCGTCGAATTTTAATTGAATCGGATCGATGTTGTCCGCAAAAGAAAATTTACAAACTGCACAGTCGGCATTTTTATTAAAGCCTACACTGACCGATACCAAATTAATAAAGATTAATTTAGAGTAAAATAAAACATGCATTAAACGTGAAAAATGCCGATCGAATGTGTATAAGTTGATAAAAGACCCTCTTATTTCATTATTAACTAAACAAAATTTACGGTGTCATTATGTGTAACGTATTTTCGTTTTTTTCCTTTTCAAATTGCTGCCATACATTGCGTGAAGTATATAATTGGCGATTAAACATGTTAAGGATAACTTTAACAGGAATAATAAATTTATTATTTTAATTATTTATGTTAATGAAATTTAGTATAAAACCGTATAAGAAAGATTTATAATATAATATTTTAACTTTTAATTGTAATGTATCAGTGTTAAAGAGTTCTTTGTTTAATTTTTTGCTAATAAATTGAAAGATAAAGGAAATACGTGCTATTTTTTTAAATTATAGTATGTTAAGTACCTCCTATACATTACCACTTAATTCTATATTATTTATGTGGAGTACTTATACGAATTATTTATGTAGTTCTTAATTTTAATACTGTTTACAATGTAAATGTAAATTAAAATCATTTGTAGATGCAACAGTATACTAGGTACTCAAATAAGTGTTTAATAAAATCTTCAGCATCTTAAGTAAGTTGAACAGTTGTCAAATGTCATAAAATCGTTAAGATAAAGTGCCCATCTTGTAAAATATTACTAAATGTAAAAATTATTTTATATCTCAATACAAAAGTATAAAATAGGCTTAACGCCAATATTTGAAAAGTTTATATGAACATTATACTGACCTTTTAATTCCGCCGGCAGTAAACTAGATTTTAATTTATTATTATTATTATTATTATTATTATTATTATTATTATTATCACTTTCTAATGTGGAATTACCTACATTCTATAAGTTTTTACAGAACATTTATTCTATCAGGGGTTTCACTGTAATAATAATTTGGACCAATCGGGTTGAAAAATAACTTATTCCAAAATTATCATGTATAAAATCTAACATCTGTAAAACGGTTTTAAACCCACTTTCTCCTACTTCTTATTATTTATTTAATATAATTTTGTTTAGGAAAGCTTAATTTTGTCCATATTTTGTAATGATTAGAGACCGAATTCTAGGCAAAATGCCTATCGTCAATTTTGATGTGCCTTTAAAAATTCTTAGTGCAAAGTGTTTTGAACATTTTTAGCAAAATCGCTCCAAACAAAGCTAATTTGGTGAGTTCACCAAAATAAATAAACACACCAATTTGAACACCGACCTATGCGCAGAGCGGATAAACGACCTAAGAAGAAAATATTTAAAAATGCCAATTGGAATTTTGTTAAATTAAACCTTTGATCAGTATGAGTATAATTATGAGTATGAGTATAAGAGACGTAAAACCGGCCCCATTGCCTCATCACTCCAGTGCCCCTATGTTTACTTACGCCGATTTTTGTTCGCCCCCCAGCAACTGCACGGCTTCACCTGTGTTTGCTGGGTGCGAATGTCCATTGCGTTCCGTACTGTCCCCTATTTGGGTTGGGTTCGCCGAGCCGATGCTATACGCCCAGTAGGGTATAGAGGAGGAGGGAAGGGAGGGATAGACATTTGTTGGTTTTTGTGGGACAATTACGCCGACTTAAATCTAAGTACCACGCGGAATCCCCCTAGACCAGGCAATTAGTATTGCTTCAAACATTTGGGATTACTATTTGGGGTTGGGGAGTTGTTATTTCGGTTGTTATTTCGCTGCAGGGGTGTAGTTTTCTAGTCGTGGTATTTGCCTTGTTTGTTATTGTCATTGTCCGTGTCCTGGTCAGATTGTTCCTGCACTTGGTAAAGTGTGTCAGTTGTTTTATATGTATTATATTTAAATAAATTACTTTGGAATTTTGGTCTTGGACGTATGGTCTAAATCAGTACTGTCCAATTCAGCTGCCCGCAAGCGAGTCTCCGGGCCATCGTGGGTTCGGCGCGGGCGGTTGTAGACTAGTGGGGAAAGTACACATCGATTTAGTCGTGGGCGTTTGGTTCGTGTCGATTTAGTCGTAGTTTGTTGTAGGGCTTTTATATCATATATCTATATACCTACCTATATAGATATATCATTGAGTAAAGAACTTCCTTACTCAATGGATATATGGTTTATATGAAAATTTAGGTTTCTTTATTCTTTTTGTATTTTTGTAAGTTTTGCAAATTACATGTTTTTTGCAAATAAGGCATTGGGATTCTCCGCCATGCAATTTACACAAATAAAGATATTTCCAGTTTTTATTGAATAATAAACTCCTACGTTTTCGAATTTCGGTATCGTCGATAATAATTATTTCAGGATTCATAATAATAAACCAACAAATCGTCAGAGATCGTTACGCTCGGTACTGTCACTTTGACGCTTCTCCTAGCTGTCATAGCACACCATGCAGGGCCCGCGCGGGCCCGCGACGTGCCCGGCCGGGCAAAATGCCCGTACGGGCCGAATTGGACATGCCTGGTCTAAATGTCTGTTGTCCTAGTCTGTGTCCCCAGGCAGTTAACGTCTTGTTTTCCAAACAATTTGTTGTCTATAATGTTAATTGTAAGTTCCCCCTTTTTTGTTTAATTATTGTGGTGAATTTGTCCTTGATTCTTTGCGTGTACATATTTAAATGCGTTTTATTATTCCGTCTCCTTGATTGGTGCTTTATTTGTACCTGTTGTGGTATGTTCGCAGAGCGGATAAACGACCTAAGAAGAAATATATTAAATTGACAATTGAAATTTTGTTAAATTAAACCTTTGATCAGGACTTAGAAATTATGTACTGAAGATTTTTTTTCGGGACCCGGGAAATTTAATAATATTTATTAGAACTATAAACAAAGTGTAAATAACAACCCAAAATAATGTCAAAAAAGCGTTATAAGACAAAAAACCCAAAAGGAATTATTACTAAACACACAAGCACCTACTCATTTTGAAAATCCCAAGCTGTCTCCATTCTCCACTCATTACTTTTAGTTTTCATTAATTTTAGTTTTCATTATTAGTTCTCTCCAAAAATCAGTATATATACTGCGCAAAATCGGAAAATATTTTTATTTCTATCTCTCCGTGTTTTATTGTGGGGTCCGACATTACCCCGACATTTAACTTTTTGTTGCTCCACTCCACATGTTTTGGCTTATTAAATTATTAATTATAGATAATTTATTTTTAATATAATTATTATTTTTATAATCATTTTTGAACAATGATTAAAACAACTGTTTAACAACTGTTTAACACCAGTTTCTTTAGATTTTTCATTTTAACGTTCGGAAACACTAATTGCAAATAGTAGCGCACCAAGTAGCCTACTATGAGAAACATTTGAATAAATGTGTATGTTTACATGAAAAACTTTTTTTTTAATCCTATAAGTTTTTTCAATCCAATTAAGTTTTTCTTTTTCGGTTTTGACTGGTTTTCAGTTCTTTTTAAATTATTTTAGAATTCTTAAATCTTTAATCGACCTTGTAGCTCTTCAAATAAAAAACAACATAATACCTAATAATAATAATATTTATTGGTCTAAAGATTTGCACCCTGTATAATAAAATGATATGCAGTAATTGCAATTATTGAAAATTCGTGCGTTACTTGCGACTTACGGCTCTTTTTACTTTGAACCATATGTCCAAAATGTAAGTTATAGTAAGTTCCTTACCCTTTAGTGGTGATAATATTTTTGCATATTTTTTTTTTGTTAATTCATGATTTTTTACCAAATATATAGTTTTGACCTGAAAGTACGAAGAAAGAGGTCGGAAAAAGTTTTGCAATTTCAGTTTTAGTAGTACCAACACTTATTTTTAGGTTCTAATATTTTACTTTTTGAACGCGGCGCGCCAATTTTGTCTAGGATATAATAATATTTACAGTTTTTGAATACAAAATAAAAATGCTTTAAAATGGAATATCTGTATCGTCACCGGATCAAGATACTTTTTTTGTTTGGATTTGTATTTAAAAATGTACTATAATTGGCCAACCAAGACAGCGATATGCATGCAATTTTATTCTATAATCATTGGGAAGAATTGTGGCCGTCTTAAGATATTCAGCACCTGTGGGCTACTAAAAATATTGGGCTCTTCTTTATAGGAGTTAGTTGGAAGGGTTATACAAGTTATACAAAGGTATCAGAACTATTTTGGGTACTATTTTCTGTTTCATTTAGAACAGGATATTCTTTTATTTTTTTCTTGAAAAGATTTTGAATCAAAATAGTATACCTAATAATAACAAAAAATATAACATCAATAAAAATTTCCGCCCTCAAAAGGTTGCGCCCCGGGGCTATAGCCCATATAGCCCTGGGGTTAGGGTGGCCCTGGTGGAGCAATCAGACAAAAACAGGTAAATCCAGTTTTCTTGAAAAATAAGGTAAGATTAATAAATTGGTGAAACCAGAGTTGAGCCAAACCAAGTAATTGATATAGAATAACGGTCTCGACACCTACAAAATCAAGCAAAAGCATACTTTTGCAGTTGAATTCAAATTAATACATTTTTAATTCTTGTTTCAATGAAAACGATAACTCCATATTATTGTTATTTTAAATTAACTTAAATGTCGTTACCATGATATTAACAATTTTCAGAAAAATCCTGGACCACCCTGTAGGTCAATGGATAAAACTTTTTTTTCTATTTCAAGCAAATGAAGGTAAAATTATATCAATTTAAGCAACACTTGATAATCCATTTTGTTTTTTACCAATAATAAAAAATGACTCTATGGAATTTGGCGGATGACTCGAAACTGCTCAAAACGCATTTATCTGCTTTTGCTCCACAATTGCCTTGAAATAAACATTTGGTCAAATGTTGGTCGGTGTTTATTTTATAGAATTTTTAAAAAGATACCGAATTTTGGCCAATTCTTTAATTATCATTATAATTATTATTATAACAATTAAAACATTTGTTAATCTGGTTTCATTATATCTTTTCTAGAGAGGCACCGAATATTCGGGAACTATTCGGTATTCAGCATATTCGGCATGTTTTTTACTATTCGGCCGTATACCAATAGTTGGGGCTGCTACTCGGCAAATACCGAATAGTTAAATTTATTTTATTTTTTTAAATTTTTTTATATTTCATGATAAAAATAAAAAAAACAAAAAGAAAAAGGGGAAAGTTTAAAATAAATTTGGTAAAATAAAACAAATTTGTGTATTAATAAAAATAATATTAATTTAATTTTAATATATTGAAATTATACTGAATGTAACACAAAATACAATTTTATTTTTATATTGTATTCAAAATTTAATATTGGTATGCATGCAATGTATTGTATTCAAAATTTAATATTGGTATGCATGCAATGACGCGATAATAGTACCACCTCAATCACGCTCCACCGAATACTTGCCGAATATTCGGTATTCGGCACATTAGATTCTCCGAATATTAGGTATTCGGCTATTCGACAAAAACGGCATTCGGTGCATCTCTAATCTTCTCTGCCCAATATTGCCTAATATGGGCAAACGCCGACATGCTAAATTGCACTGGTCTGCAGCGAAATCCTTCTTCAAAAAATTACATCATAAATATGAAGATTTTATTGTTCTGAATTTGTTCCCGTTGGCCGATTTTTTCTATCACTTTTGGATTTTGTGATATGAATTTTTTTTAAATATCATAAATTAAGGTGTTTTTTAATTTGTTGTATGCGGAAACATTATAAACAGTGTAAATACATACAAAATAGGTTTAAGCAAGTCGTAAGAGAAAGAAGGAAAGTACCGAAAGTGATTTTTATAGGAGTACATAATATGCGCTTGTGCAGTATTCGCTGTGACTTTACAGCACTTGAAAACTTGTCTTTTAATTGCAATTGTTTACGTTCTATATCAAATATTTTGGTAAGTTATGTACAAAGTTCATATTCTATATATTTTTGTTAAGTATTTTTTCTACTCCCACCTTTAAAACGTCCTTTATCGTACATGTTTCCATGACACTAAGTGATCTTTTAAATACACATTGACAAGTTGTGGCTTTACGGCGCTTTAGTCACGGGCTGAAGTTAGTTTTGAGTTAGTTGACAGTTGTCAAATGCAGTGGCGGCTGGTGGATTTTGGCACACCCATATCTCAGTTATTAGACATGGGACCCACATCAAATTTATATGAGTTTATAATGACATTATATAGACAAGTTCTGCGCAAGCAGAATTTAAATTAAAGTTTGCGAAAAAAAGTTAGTATTACAGATTTTATATCATTTCAAATTTTTTTAAATTTAGTAAAAGAAATAATAAAAATTATAAATGGTATAAAACCTGTAATTCTTGAATTTTTTTTAATAAAATTTGAATTTTGTCGATTAACTTTAGTGAATTAAATATTGTACCACTTTAATTTGAATTATCTTAATTTGAAGGGGCAGGAGGCTGGGGGTTGCACTTAAAAACTAACTTTTTTTCGCAAACTTTAATTTAAATTCTGCTCGCGCATGACTTGTCTATATAATGTCATTATAAACTCATATAAATTTGATGTGGGTCCCATGTCTAATAACTGAGATATGGGTGTGCCCAAAATCCACCAGCCGCCACTGGTCAAATGTCATAAAATCGTTAAAATAAAGTGCATTTCTTCTAAAATAATACTAAATGTGAAAATTATTTTATATTATTTCAATACAAAAATACAAAAGTATTAAATAGTTTCTCAACGCCAATATTTGAAAAGTTTATATGAACATTGTACTGACCTTTTAATTTCGCCGGCAGTAAACTATAGCTTAAATTCGGGCACGGACTCCACTCTAAAGTCCTCATAAAACATTTCCTTTACTTTCACTGTGAACTGTCAATTTTCAAGATACATTTCAATTTATAACCTTTATAATTGTGTTCATAAAATGTAAAAATGTGAATCTGAATGTGACATTTGACAGTTTCCCCTGTTGTTTCATAGATGGCGCTCTATACACATTTTTGATTTAAATCATTTTAATATAATAATAAGTATTTGTCGTAGAAAAAGTATAATATGCGTGTATAAACTTTTCTATACACTCATTAACTTAAGCACTCGCTCGCAAGCTCGCTCGTGCCTAACAAAATTCGTGTATAAAATGGCGTTTATCAAACTTGATACATAATATACTATTATGTGTAGTTTATGTAAAACTTAAGCCTTAGTATTTTTTCACTTTTTTGTAATTGATGTTACTTTAATGGGGTAGTTAAATTTTTTCTAAATTATACTTTTTATGGTTTTATTCAAGGCGTTTTGTAATATTAAACATTTCTGTGAAATCAGAATTTCAATTGAGTTTACCGTTTTCGAGATATTTACAAAAAATATAAATTTTTATGACGTCACAAACCTCGCCATGTGACCAACATTCTAAGATTTCTATTGGTTGAAAATTACCCTGTTGTCAAGTTGTCTTGTTAATGATTTCATTCGGTTATGTCAGAAAATACCCGAAGAGGTTATGTACAAATACTGTCACTGTCAGTTGAGTGAAAGAAGAAGAAGAAGGAGGTTAAAGAAAATTCTGAAATTAAAAGTTTTATTGATAGGTTTACACATTGAAACACCGTGTGAAACCTAATAAAATGTAATAAATAGGTACCTAATAACTGTCTAAAGCAGAGTTTAATATATTTCATAGAAAAAAGTGTCAAAATAAAGCTGAAAATGAATGAAAGAAATTTACAAAAAATAACAGTAAATGTAAGTTAACAATGGTATTTATGATATTTGTGTAGTTTTTATAAAACTTGCATCCCTGATGGTGAGCAAAATATGATTATAATTATAGGCTACTTACTTTATTTGTTTAAAAGCTCCAATGTTCAATGTAACCAACCATTCCACAAGATTCCTCTGCTTTGGAGTCCGTTATTAATAAATCACTTATCTAATATCAATTACAAATAACATAACAATAACATTGATTTTCAATAATCTAAATTTAAAAAAAACATAACCCGAAAAAAAGAATCGTCAAAAAATCAATTATTCTTCTCAACTAAAATTATAGTGGTTTTAAAACTAAAATATTATAACGTGGCGCCATCTATCGTAAGAATCTTAAACTAAACACACTGGCAACCCTAGAAAAAGCTGGCAACGTTGTCAATAGCCTAGTGACGTAATTAGGAGATTGTTTTTTGTAAATATCTCGAAAACGGTAAACTCAATTGAAATTCCGATTTCACAGAAATGTTCAAAATTACAAAACGCCTTGAATAAAACCATAAAAAGTATAGGTCAGAAAAAATTTAACTACCCCATTATATCGTTTTTTATTAAATTAACATAATATCTAAAATCTATGTGCTGTATTCATTTGCATGTTAAATTCCGTGTTTAGAGCATCAAATATGATGTTATCATGTATGAAAACACTGACGAGAAAAAAATATTATTTTTTGCACACCAGTGTTATTATTATTCTTTTTTTAAGGGCTATTTAAAAAACTAGCAAAGGAGATATTGCATATATGTTGAATTACAAATAATAAAATAAAAACAAAACATTTTACGACGCAGAAAAGTCGAGACAAAAAACGTCGAAGGAGTAATTTAATTCGAGTTTGGCGACAAAACTAACATACTTTAACGTCGACAATCATAAGAAACGGAATAAATGCTGGCCAACATTAACATTATAGCAAAATGGCAGTGTGCGATCGCGATCCTGCAGCAGAGCTGAGGACCGAAACGCGACATGCATGGGGCATGAGGACATGCACACGCAGCGACGTAATGGTAGTCGCCGGCAGGTGGTCCCACTCTTCCATCCATCGATGTTACCATGTTCTTTCTATATTTACGCTGTTCTCCTTTACATTTATTGGAATTTTAAGGAGTTCGTTTGCTCGATAAAAAATATATTTTATAATTACTACCTCGCATAAACTCGAATAATGCAAATGTCAGCGTAAAGGATAACTTTTACTTTACTATGTCTGTATCGAACACTAGGTGTCTGGTGTCTGTAAAAATGAATCTTTATTTTGTTATATACTTGTTTTTTTCTTTCCAAAGGATAATAATAATAATAATAATAATCATTATTTGTTTAAAAAAATACCAGAAAGGTGTAAAACACGTCAAATATAGATAAGTACATAACATAATTTAAAAATAAATGATACAATTTAAAAGAGAAAGACAAATAATAAATAAATAAATAAATGTGTTTTATACACTACTAAACATAACATTATAAAACATATTGATGAAGATCATCATTAAAATATTCCTCCATTGTGTAATAAGATTTTTCAATTAAAATTGATTTAAAATTTAGTTTATTACATGAATAATTTGATCTAAATCTAGTTTCATAACAATGCCCTTTTTTATATACCTACTTCAAACAAATCTATATTCTTTTTCACGAACAGAACCGCCTCAAAAATAAAAAGACTATAAATAGTTAAAAGCTTATAACTGTTAAAATAAGGTCTACATGATGTAGTTTGTTTTAAGCTAAAAATTCTTCTTATGCATTTTTTTTGCAAAATAAATATCCTGTCTGTATATGGAGAATAAATCCAAAATATAATGCCATATCTAACACTAAATTGTATATATGCATTAAATGCCATTATTGATGTATTTATACTTGTTGTTTGGGATAAAACTTTTAATAAATAGCAGTACTTTGACATACCATTCGCCAATTTATCTATATGACTTTTCCAATCAAGTCTAGTATTGATTTCCACGCCTAAAAATGATACACTATCTGTAGTTTCTAAAGTAAGATTAGAGCTATTTAATTTATTTATGTTTCTTTGAAAATTAATTATTTGAGTTTTATTTTTGTTTAAAAAAAGATTATTTGATTTAAACCAATTATCTAAAATTTCCATTGACGACCGAATTTGGCAATCTGCATTTTCAATTGCGTCTAAACTAAATATTAGAGACGTGTCATCGGCATATTGTATTATGTTTTCCTTAATAATATACGGAAGTTCGTTCGTATAAATAATGTAAAGAAGGGGCCCTAGTATGGAACCTTGTGGCACTCCTTTTTCAATTAAAATTTTTTCAGACTTCAATTTAAATCCACATTCATCGCGTTCAACCACAGATTGGGTCCGAAGGATTTATACGTATTATGAGTTTTTAGATATATATGTATGGCATTAAATTCTAACATAAACATATTTATTGTATGGGTCATTAGTAATGACTCATTACAACAATTTTTTTGGAGTGTGGCCCCCGCTGATCATTTTAAATGTTATAGAATTATACCTCACTAAAAATTTGAGCTTTTAATATTAAGGAGGTTTGGGCACGATATTAGTCCCTAGGTTGTAGTATTAGTAAAATTGACTGTCTTGTTTTATTGCTAATAAGAGAAGAAATCGCATATTATCCTTGTTATTTTTACGGTAATATGCAAGAACGGCCTTTATTATTTTTACCCATTTGGTGCTAAACATATCCTAGAAACAAACGTGTGTCCTTACATATCACTTTTAGAAATCCAAAAGCATCGTTGACTATATACGAGTAACTATAGTTAATGATATATTGGCGTAAAATAATATACCAATATAGGACCAACCTTGGATAAACATTGGCAATTATATATTAAATTATCATTTTATGCCAATATAGGGCTAACATGAGCTAAATAAATCTAATATTGGCCCCAGATAAAATATTGGGCATATACGCACCCCATATGACTAAATGCGATATACAGGGTGTTTCATAATATATGCGCAGGACTTCAGAATGCACAATTTTCGAGATACAGGGTGTTGAAATTTTAGAAAAAAATTCGTTTTTTTCGAATATCTCCGGAACCGTTTATCGCACAAAAAACAGGTTTTGTAAGCATTTTCCACTTAAAATAAGCTATGTTTTGTGCCAGAAAAATTTTTTTTCCTCATAATTGATGGAGATTATGAAGGGGTAGCGGGTGTTTTTCTCCTGAACTTCTACGCCCCTGAAAAAAGTACGGTTTTGAGAGGCCCATTCAAACCGCCAATGTTTTCTACACAAAAAAGGTACTCCTGGTCATAAGCTCTAAAGTTGACCGTTTTCGAGAAAAATCAACTTTTATGTTTAAAAACATGGTCAATTTAAAATTTTTTTTTTACTAATTAAACAAAATTTATTTTAACGTTAGAACAAGTAACAAAACCAAACCATAATTGCAAAATAAAAAATGATTCAAAAGTTGTTATTTTTTATTTTTTTTTTATTTTTGCAATTATCTTCGAATGGGCCTCTCAAAACCGTACTTTTTTCAGGGGCATTGAAGTTGAGGAGAAAAACACCCGCTACCCCTTCAAAATCTCCACCAATTATGAGTAAAAAAAATTTTTTCTGGCACAAAACATAGCTTATTATGAGTAGAAAATGCTTACAAAAGCTGTTTTTTGTACGATGAACGGTTCCAGAGATAATCGAAAAAAAAAACGATTTTTTTTCTAAAATTTCAACACCCTGTATCTCGAAAATTGTGCATTTTAGAGGGTAAGTTAATGGCGACTTTTTTCATCTTTCAAGTCCTGCGCATATATTATGAAACACCCTGTATGTAACCACTAATTTCAATGTATTTTTATTATTGTTCTATATATAATAATTGAAACTGCTTACAAATATGAAGTCTTTCTATACAGGCTTATGATTGTTAAAAAATGAAAATTGTTATTCACTTAAAAAAAATACGAAAACAAATTTTGTTCATATTTTAGTCAATGAGAAGATTTGTTCTATATTTCGATAAAAAATGAAGATAGTCATTTTTTTTATTGCTGATTTCACAAACTAATTTTAAAATCCGCGCATAACTTTTTAAACTTTTTAAATTTTTAAATACATGTACAGAAAAAGTGATCACGTTCGTAAAGTTTAGCCAATTATTTTAGTTGCACCCTGTTTAGTTATTCATATTTTTTCATACATTTTATTTTAAAATTAAATATGATTATTGATTAGTTGCGTTTTTATTTTCCATATATTCCCATTTTTTATAAAAAGTCATTTATTAATATATGAATAAAAATCACACTGTTTTAAAGTTTCACTATTTTATTTATGTTCTTTTAAAAATTAACAATTGTTTAGCTACACGGTAGCTTCTTCAGAATAAGTGTTGTTTTTATTAATATATTAATAATATGGAGATTCATCAAGTAAAAGTCGAAACAATCAACAATACAAGGCATTTATATTGGAACTACAATAAAATAACTGAAAATATCGCATGTAACAAAAAGACTAACAAATTAACACCCGTCATTTTTGCAAAATAATTGACCACTTGTTAGTAAAACTCGACATCATCGAGAAGCACCGAACAAAAGAAAAGTTAACAATATCGTGTCACAGTGGATCATCTGAAGCGTGAACAAGCCGAGGCCTACTCCGTACCTCGGAAGAAGAAGGGCTCATCCGAAGTGAGGGGTTGACAGGGGAGATTACAGGGGGTTGTTTTGAGGTAAGCCAGATTAGGCCAACTGGGACTGAGCATATGCTGGTCGTTAGGGGCCAAGTCAAGGATACTTCTATCGGTTACAAGTATCCTTGTTTAATAGTTGCCAAGAGATCGTAATGCTCGATTAAATGACAAACTGTATATCTGTTGTATTAAACGTGAAATTATTAATAAAGGTGTAGACGTTCTGATCAGATTCTATCGTTTTGAGTATTAAATTGATTGGATTATTAATTTTTTAAATTTGACAGATGCGAACTCAGATAACTGTAATTGACGCGTCTCAAATTATGTTTTTCTAAACGCTACACACACAGTTTAAATTTAAATACTAGACAAAATATAAAATAAATAAAAATTAATAAGAATGGTTTCAAACAATATTTATTTAATGGAATACGTGGATTGGAAAAATTATAAAAGCATTCGATTTTTTAAAATGTTGATTAATATAGGTACTATGCTCCACACATCAAAGTCCCACCACGTGACTACGTATGGAACGCAGAGTTTTCAAAATTTGTCATTTAAGGCATTTTAGGTTATCTATCAAAGTCATATTTATATGTTTACGGCTTATGTTTACGTGTTAGAAATTAATAAATCTTTATAGTATCACAATAACAATGGTTGGTTTAGAACAAATGATTTGGTCTCCATAAAAATTTGTATCTGACAAAGTATAGTCAACGAAAAAAAAATATTTAAACGTTTATGTTTAAGTGTTAAAAATTAGTAAATCTTTATAGTATCACAATGGTTGGTTTAAGAATTTAAGGAAATAAATACTGAATTAAATGAAATTCTAAAGTATATGGTGCCAAATAAAAATTTATTTATGTAAATTTGGTCTACATATCTGCTTTCGTCCATAAAAAAAGGTTTAACTAAACGGAATTTATTAAAAAAATCCAGCTTCTCTATTATGGAATAAGAATATCTGTGTACAGATAATAATAATAATAAAATATTAACCTACCTTTAATATATTAAAGGTAGGTTAATATATTATTACAAAAAATATCATCTAATTTTGTAATTAGGTACAGTGTGTATAACTTCATGCTAATCCTGTTGGATTTGGGAAAAGATCATCTTTAAAACCGCCTTAAATATTATTTAACAATGATAATTTTAATTATTTACTAAATGTAAATTTCAGAAAATATAAATTAAAAAATCTGAACTTAGCTATTGTTTGTTAGTTTTTCAAAATGGTTATGAACTTTAGTATTATTCTAGCCTTTACAGTAACTGATTTCTTGTCAAAATCTTTACTTTTTTAATTTAGCTTCAAAATCCAAAGTGGATAATTTTTATTACATACATTATACTATTACTTTTTATTATACTGTATTGTATTATATGCATTTTATTACGTCAGGTTTGTAATCAATTCTAACACAAACATGATTTTTTTTTCTTTTCTCATCTGAAATAATCAAAACGGTAAATCAAATTTATAGGTTTTAGCCAACAAATTTGAAGAGAAGAAAAGATGTAAAGGGGAATAGTACTTAAAGTAAAAAGTGAAAATAAATAAATTACATTGATATAAAATTAAATTCCTTAACTGGTGTCACCATAATTGATTTAATAACAGGCAAATTATAATTAAACCTAGTTTAAGAATAAATTATAAAATGTATTATATATAATATATTATATTATATATTATTATTATATTATAATATATATTTTTTATTAATAAATGTGTAAAAAGTTTATAAGTAAAAATGTTTCATTAGAATAATAAAAAATGATAATATAAATTATATTTAATTAACAAAATAAATATGTTAAAACCATATTGAAACAAGAAAATGAAAAAAATACTTTTCTAAAATCAACCAGGCGAAATTAAGTTGTTATTTAAGTAAACATTTCGCTTTTTTACATTTAAACATAATACAATAGTACATACAGAAGTTAACCTGTTTTCTATTGTACAGCAAAAGGTAATTCTAAAATAAACAGGATTAACTTATTCACGTTTATTGAACATCCCTCTGTTTATTTTGCAGATTTATTTTACACTCCATTCTTCTTTTACACTTGTATGTTTATTTTATCTGCGCTTAGAATTTTTATTACTACAATTCTTTTGACAAATATATTCTGCTTACTGGTGACTTTTATCGCAAAAGATTTACAGGTTTCAAGAGGGCCATGACAATGGAGAACCGTTCGTTTTTACCTAAAGAGTTAATTTCCCACATAGACATACCACCCAATACTCTTTTAATGATCAATGTGACCCAAATTTCCGAAAATTCGAGTAATTAATTGTACGTTGGATCAACTTAGCCACGGGTCAGTGATGTCATCAATCATCGAATCTTAGGAACCATATGTAGAATGTAGAAACATGTGCATAACACATGAAACAAAATTTTGGATGTATGCATTTCCCATGACTTGATAATCAAAGACAATAATATTTTTTTATAACGCGGTCCTATAATAAAATATTTGGCATTAAGACATGAGTTACTTGTGTGATTTTAAACAAAGTAAAAAAAAAATTAATTGGGCTAAAAAACGCATCACCTTTATGACATCGTAAAGCTGTGGAAATGGGTACCATATTGTCTAGCATCTCGGAATAACGACTCATTTATTTTTATAATGCCTTTCATCTGATATTCATTTGAAATCTGGAACATTGTGGTTTTTTACTTAATCTTTAAAAAACCTAAAACAACTGTAAATAAACCGTATATCTATCGTCGCTATAAAGGTAATAAAGGTTAAGTATTATGTTTTACATTGTCAGACCACCTTGGTGTAATCAAATGATATTCTAATTAGATTGTATTATTAGACGTGTATTAATAGATTAGGTTCTTGGAAACACATATTTTGGGTCACATCATAAATCACAATTTTTTATTGTTTAAATAACTATCTAAAAAATATCAGTTTCAGTTTGTGGTCTTTAAATTGTTTTAACATAACTGCAGTATGAAAAAACGTTTAAAGTGCCATTCAATTTTAAGCCCGTCAACATAATATGACAGTACAGTCAACATAATATGACAGTACTTTTGAAAACTTCTAAAAATTTATGGATAATTACAAAAAATAGGTATTTTTAAGGTCAATAGATTGTTTAAGTAGAAAGATCAAATAGGTAATTCAATGTTAAGCCCGTCAACATATGACAGTACCTAAGTTTTGAAAACTTCTGAAAATGTATGTATAATTACAAAAAATAAGTATTTTTAATGTCAATAGATTGTTGTTAAGTAGTAAGATCAATAGGTAATGAAATGTTATTAAAATCTATCAAGTATTACCAAATAAAAATAGTAACATTTCGTTGTGGTACGTTATTTTTATTTTCTTTCGGACTTAACACTAGTTGGAGGAATGGTTTTTAAGAATTCGTACGCATTGTAGGTTGTACCCACGTTTACCCCAAATAATTCCATTTCTTTTATTAATCGGGCCTTCGTGAGTAGTTCTCACTGAGTACCAATTGAGGCTGTAAAACCAGAAGATTTTTGCCTCTGTTCGTATAATCTCCGCGATGAAAACCTTCTCGTCATTGCTATTTTCCATTCTATCTAAGAAGTTCTTCCCGTTACTCATGTTTAATTTTTGTGGCCGCAGCCACCTGTGAAACGTGGTACTTTTGAAATCATATTTTGCATTTTGAATGTATAGGGTAATTAAATAATAAAATAATTAACAATTAATGCCATTCAAAAGTATATTTTATTCTTTGTAACTTATTATGAATATTCCGGGATTGGGACTTATATCTCGGGATTTTCGGGATCGTTTTTTTTACGGGATCCTGGGGTCCTAAATAAATAATAAAAATATCATGAACATCATGTTCTGGTAAATAAAAAACTTTATAGGTTGATGCTGACGAATTATTTTTTACACAAAATTTAAAGAATAACAATCGATGACGCCTCTGTGTCATAATTAAAACCAAACAGTGATTATCTGCAGATACAAAGGAGCCTCGTACATTGCTTATGGATAGTATTTACTTTGAAAGTGCTTTTAAGCAGATCGAATACAAAAAACAGCAAGGAAATTTCCTCCGTGCGTTCAAGAAAAATGTCTTATGGGTAAGCTTATTATAAATAACACAACATGTTTGTGTTATAAACAAAAAGTTAAATAAAATTTTTTTTTTTTTAATTACGTGTACCTATGAGTAATAAACGAATTTATTGTGGCGAGATGTCGTCGTTTTTGTTAGGCAAATTGATTCGTCACTGACACAAGACAATTGACACTCAAAGTCAATAAAGCCATTGTAATTTGAGGTAATCCGAACCGGATAAGTAATAAATCAAGAGACTGTAAAATTACTCCCATGCAGCCCCCATTATTAGCTCAAATTCACCCCACATAAACGTCGGAGACACGATACATTACATATGCTTCGCTTGAATTTGCCATACGAATTCCCTACTTGATAGATGTATTTGGAAGTACAAATATTTATTATTTGCTATTTGACTTTTCCTTAATTTACTTTTTTTTAATTGGCAGGGCAAATTTTAAGAAGATGAAAATATAGTTTAATTTAAACTTTCTTCGATAAAGTAGGTAATGTTCGTTTGACTATTTGGTACCATCAAAATTTGATGGGCATGTTTGGAAAAAGATTAAATTTATTTTTAAGGGTGTGCAAATATTCGTAAGTAATATCATAAGGGCATCTAATTTTTCCGAAAAAAAAATCGAAAAAACACGTTGCTAAGTAATATTTTAACAAGAAGCATGAGTGCTGGTGGCAACAAAAATCCAATACTGAGCATTGTGTTTTTTCGATTTTTTTCACAGGAAAAATTTGATGCCTGAATGGTATTTGACAAGACTATTTCATGAGTAACAGTTAACAATTAAAATATAAATTGCAATTTTTGGTGATAACAGCTGTCAAGTTTTGCCGCTAGTAAACTCGAAAAAACTGCTGACAGGTGCTGTCATACAGTTTTTCCACCTAGAAACCATTTGTAATTCAAAATTGCGTGTTTGTGATTGGTGGAAATTAAGACGAGGGAAATAGTCGAATTTATAAATTTTTCGATGCGAGTTAATTCGAATAATTCGATTCGAAACTCTAATCAAATAATTTGAACTATTCGAATACTTAAAATTATTCGAATGGTTCGAATATTAGAATATTTGAATTTTTCAATAATAATTACAATATGCGACAGTAAAAATCTCACATGAAATATGTTCACTAGTTATGAAAGAATGCCACCCCAAAAACATATTCCCTGAAGGATTTTGTTCGATTAGTTCCCGTTTTTAAGAAGCTCCACTATGTCCGAGTTTCGTAAATCAAAATAGTTTTTTGGGCTTAGGGATCATCCATAAAAGACGTCACGCTTTTTAAGGGCATTTTTGACCCTCCTCTTTCCACAAATGTTCAGAGCAACGTGAACTCCCTCTTCCCCTGATGCCACGTCTCAAATTCAAAAATTTAATAATCGAATCACAAAAAAAAATATGTATACAACATATCTAATTTTGGAAAAATTGAATAGTAAAAATAATAATTATTCTTCTTAAAAAAAGTAAATATAACGGATTTCAGACGTCACCTTTTCACGATCCCTCCTTCTCACAAATGGTCACAGTGACGTCCTTTATAGACGACCCCTTAATAATTTGGTCATGTTTTTCTGTAAACTTTCTTTATGTCACTTTTTAAAGTATATTTGTCATTTTAGCAATCAATAAAAAAAAATCGTATAAAAACTGAACGAAAATGACAAATTTCGATAAATAAATACATGACAAACCGAAAATTGCAGATTTATAAATTGATTACAACTTATAACTTACAAGATGTAGGTAATGTGGAGATTTTGCATTTAAAATGTAACATGTAATGTTACATGTTATGTTCTCTACTTTCATTAAGTGATCCTGAACAGATTTCATCTGAGTAATGTTGACCCTCATTTTGTCGCACAGTGTTATTATAATTAAATAATAAATAACTATTTGACGAAACAAAGATTTAATTTATATTTTTCCAATAATAATTATTTTAATTATAATTTTTATAATAATAATAATAAATAACACTGTAGGGAGGTGAAACTATCACAGCTAAACGTTCGGATACGTAATCACAAATCCGTGCTTGGTTTAGCTGTATTAGGTCAAAATTTAAAGATATTTAATTTTTAAGTTTTGGAACATTATAAGTATACTTTAAAAAACATTATAAGTATACTTTAAAAAACACCCTGTAATCAATTGGGCTGAACCCCCACATCAGTTTACAATTAAAAAAACAAATTATTGCAAAATTTGAAGTTAATTAATTGATCAAAAGGTACACGTGCCCCTGAGGGTTTTTTTAGATAATTTAGGAAATTCAAAAGGTTTTTTTTGTGTTTATATTATTAAGCCCACTTGAGAATATTATATTATAACGAAATAAAAAGCATAGGAATTTTGGAGGTGAAATGTATTATTTTAAAAATTATAATATACCAGTATACAGTGTGTCCCCGGATCGGAACAACTTTTTTAGACCTGTGTAGCTAAACCGAGCATGGATTTTAAATCTACCAAAAATTATGTTTACGTATCCGAGCGTTTATCTGCAGCTACACATGTGTTATTTCAAGAGTTGAAAATTTACCTAAAGTGTAATTAATTAACGTAACATTTTTCCCCAAAATTTTTAATTAAGAAAATATTTTAATTTATTTTGCTTGATTATTATTGAACTCTTCGAATATTTCGAACTATTCTAATCAGTCTAATTATTCGAATCATTCGGGAATTCCGATAGGAAATTCGAATCGAAGATTAATTTTCGATAATATTTTTGCAATAATACAAAATAAAATTTATAAAAATGAGGTCAAAACAGCTTGATAGTAACTGTTGTTAGATGTATGGTAAAACCTCAAATAAAATTGGCTTCCTAATGGTAACTATAGTTACCAAACCTAACACGATAAAGTAATGGCCGTATGTAGAAAAAAATGTTAGGATTTGATAGCCCATGTTGAGTAAATATTACCATATTTTGTATAATAAGGGTTAGGTAAAAAAACAGGCGGAACTTTTCGGTTTGAAAATGTAATTGATTTTTTAAAGCCTTAAATTACTACTTTTTTTAGCAAAATATGTTTATAACCAATAAAAAACAAAAATAAGCCACCAATGAAAATATTGGAAATTTACCCAAACAATTAAACGTTTAATCGATTTATTAGCTAATTAGCTGCTGATAGTTAAAATTTATTCTTAATCATAAAATATGTAAACTTAACAGTAATACAGGGGAGTTACATTAGGTACAGGAGGATTTTGTGATGGATCCTCACATCCTTGAGAATTCAAAATGATTTTTTTGCCGGGTGGTTTATATGATCTACCTCTTTAAACCAAAACAGCAATAATAAATCGGACCTGAATTACCAACTATTAGGTTATTTTATATGGGTTATGTTAAACAAAATAAATATTTTAGGATTTAGGAAAATTTCTAGTAGTCTCAGGGACATTACCAATTTATATTAACCTTAACTTTTAAAACTTATAATTTTAACTGTTTTTGCATCATTTCATATCTATTTTGTAATTTAAATTTGTAAAAGAAAATCTGTTATAAATGAGTGCAGAGCGTACTTCTCATTTTAAGTATAGACAAGAGGTAGAATACTCCTAAGGACTGATTCTTTTTATTTTCCATTTTTTCTTAATTATGAAGCTATATTTAGTAATTTAATTGTAGCCTATTAATTATAATAACGCTTTAATAAATTAACGTAATGAAAGACCAAGCAAAGAGACTTTTATAACGTTTAAGATAAAAGTATTAACACAAAAGGCAATAATGCAATCTCATTGCTGGATTTTTAACCCATTCCATTGGATAGTCCTTTAGCGACCGAGAGAGGGTAAGACTGGTAATTTATTACGACGTTTTATGCCATGGTTTGACGTCTCAATCAAGAAACTCTTGTTCGGTTGTGGCTTTCATCGCACCCGTGAGAAATTAATTATGTCTGATTGAGATTTATCTGAATGTTCGCGCACGATTCAAAATAATATTCCGTATGACCCGCGCGCCCGTTTGCCCTTGCCGCCCGATAATGCACCAGTGTTGCCGCTGCGCAAGACGACTAGATGTACCTACTGGGTTTTATTTATAAAAGAATTTGAAGTAAAAAAACCTAAAAAACCTTAAAACCTTTTTATTCGTGAATTTTTGTATGTAGTTTGTATATGGAGAGAACTGTTTTGGGAATGGTTACTAAAAAAATCCTGTAAATTGGGGACAGCTTTGATATTTTACAAGAACTTTTGTGTAAGTAATGATTTCCAAACTCATTTACAGGGTGTACCAAAGGTCAATGATATCCTATGAAGGACTAATAGGTCAGCTCATGACTAATCAGAATATCAAAACATGACCTTGGTAAAAAATCATTAGTTTTTAAGATATTGTCATTTTTATGAATTTTATGAAACTTGACACCTAAGATCAGTTTTTCGAGTGCCACAGTTACAAAATTCTATATTCTTAGATTATATTTTATGTTGCGTAACCCTGAATAGGCCTGCTATTAATTACAATTCAAAATTAAACTAATAGTAGATTTTTTAGCTGCAGCAGCAGCTGCAGCCACATGTGGCACTCGAAAAACCGATCTAAGGTGTCAAGTTTTACAAAATTCATAAAAATTACTATATCTCAAAAACTAACGATTTTTTACTAAGGTCATGTTTTTATTTTCTGGTTAGTTGAGTTGGTCTATCAGTCCTCCAAAGGATATCGTTGACTTTTGGGACAACCTGTATTTAGCATAAGTGTGCTGTTTAGCAACCACCTAGACTGAAAAGTAGTAATTGAATCTCTTTTTAATAAAATGGACCTAGTCAATTTTTAGATATTTTAAGTTACATACTTACTAAAGTGGTCAGGACGAATCCTTTGGTGATCTAAACCCACAAAATGTGTGCAAGGGTTTACTTAATAAAAACCAGGGAAGATTTTTTAATATCAATAATTTGTTTTTAGTTTTGTCCTTCGCGGTATATTTTTGGTATATTTGTATTAATAAAACTTAGTAAAAAAAATCAATTGTTTACTGATTATATTTATATTAAATGAATATTATTTAATTGTAAATGTTTTTTATAGAAGTGTAACTCATAACCTTCCTTTATTAAAAAATGGTTATTTTATTAAATATGTATCGTTAAGAGAGTCCTTTAAAGTCCTTTAAATTTTACCAACTCTGGCAACGCTGTGAAATATCACGATAATCATGATTCAATACAATACTTACGTAACGAAGTAAACGTTAAACCTTTTGTTATTGGGCTGTCATAGAAAAACAGCTATTAATCTTCTTATCATAAAATATTAAAATGCCGGTGAAATCAAGCGCGCCCAAGGCTTCATTAATTTATCAAGTTATATGGTTTTTTCGCAAATATCACGTAATTTTTTTTTTCGAAAGAAAGAGTGTAAAATTGCGAGAAAACTGGGTTAAATTAAGTAAACAATTATGAGCAAATTGTTTTTTTAATAAATCTAATGGAATCAAGCACAGATTAACTTATTTACATTAAAACCATGCATTTTAAAAAATCTCACGTGAGATTAAGGGGGGAGAGGGGGTCGAGCAAAATCTCACGACATCTCACCAAGGGGAGGGGGGTCGAAAAATCGCCAAAATTGTCTCACGTAATTAATGAACGGCCCCTTACTAATTGATTATTATGTTTAGATAATATTTTAAAGGAAAACTTGAGACCTAAATTGATTAGGTGATTTTAGAGACAATCCGCGATACAGAATTTTGGGTTGAAGATTCAGATTTCAGTAACGAAAATAGATTTATACTATGGAATAGTGGTTTGTAGATGTGTACACGTAAAGGTTGTCTCATCTTTTTTAAAATTGCTATTACTCATAAATAGTACATTATAGACTAGGCGGGAAAATAACATATTATCGTCGAGCATACATTTTACGGCCGAGGCGATAGCCGAAGCTGTAGATTGTGTGCGAGACAATTAATAGGCTTTCGGCACCGGGTTTAATATACTATTATTTTTAAGCATTTAATTAAATATTTTTTTATGATTCTGTCACGTTACTTTTAGGTTAGGTTCAACCATAAATAGACCTTTTTGGTTTATGGGTTCAACTGACATAATGACATTTTAGCTTTATTTCTGTACGGATTTTAATAATAATTTGACTTTTCAACTAGTTTTAATATAAAGCATCTCTACATACACTTATAAGTGTTATAATATTAAATTAATTGTACGGTAAAAAAAATATTTACTTACAGTAATAAACCTCCTTTTGTAATTTTTTACCAAGCCTATGTGTCAAGCAACTTTTGCATTTTTTTAAAAATGAAAAAAAAGTGAATTTTAGGGCTTTGTTTATAACTACTTTTGAAGGTAAAAATCGCGTTAAACAAAAATAGTGGCTTTAAAGCCATTATGGGGCTCTGTACCAGCGTCTCTCACCATCAAGAACTGGTTTGCTAAATTATAGTCGTACATCCAAAAATGATGCTGAATGTTCTGGACGGCCAAATGAGGCACCATTATCACAGAAATAATCCGACAAGTCCGCAATATCCTATTGGAAGATCAAAGCAAGACAGCATAAAAATTGCTATAGCAGTTATTGAAAAAATCAAGAAATTAGGCTGAAAATTGCTGCTGCATTTCCGTATTCTCCAATTAGCCCCCTGTGACTTTTTCCTTTTCCAGAACTAAAAAAAAACGTTGGCTGGAAAGAGATATGCCTAAAATGCTATAGTAATCGACGATGTGACTGCATTTTTTGACAAAAAATCGCTCTTTTCTGAAGAAATGAAGAAATTAGAGTATCGTTGGAATAAATGTATGGAGATAAAAGGAGAATATATAAAAAAATTAACCTAAATTTGGCCCAAAGTTCGCATTTTTATACTCATACCAAGGACTCGTAGAAGCTGTATGGGCACAAAAATATATTGAATACATTTTAAGAGATTTGATTAACTATTCATAATTTTTTATTACATATATATACATACATATATTCTATGAGTATACTAAAAATAAAATTAAAGGAACAACAAAGGTATATTGATTGACCATCATTAACAAGCTTTCATAACGTTCAATGGGCTTTTCATTTCATTATTATAAAATCCTTGAGTAGAATTTTTCGAGTGGATTATTGTTTTAAATCTCCTGTATTTCCTGGTGATTTAATCCATTTGGGGAAGCGTAGTATAAATTCTTGCCCGAGCCATATAACTTATTTCCATATGCTTTCTGATTCTCAATAATGATATCTCGGGGGATCGTTTTCACGAGTTGTTGTCGAGGGGCTTATGGGGGCGCTAGGGGCGGACCTCCCCTCGCCAATTAGTGCTGCGAATATCCTGCGAAGTAATGATGGCATGTGTCACATTGCACTTGCACGCTTGTTGATCCTGCTTGCTGTTGCTGCTGCTTTAAAAAAGGCTTTTTGTACGCTGCCACGTGAATATTGTGCCAGACTCTTTTATGCACTTGGAGTATATATGTGTGTGTGCGAGAGTCTGCAAAACTTGTATGGCATTGTATTTTTGTTAAACGTGAAAATACCAACGTCTGCATACTAGAAATTATTTTACTTTGATATTGCGATTTGCTTTATTGCGCAACACTTTTATAGAACAGCTCTGGAAAATATGCTGCTTTTGTACGCAGATTTAACCTACAGTAATTATTTTAACTAGCGGCAATACAAATTCTCCTGCATTATGACATATTTTACAAGCTGCTTTAACAAAATATACATAAAAAAGGTGTGTGGCATTATCAAATAAGAAAGCACTAAAAAGAGTGTAAAAATATAAAAAAAATATTTTTAAGTGAATAAATCAAGCAAACGCAAACCATATTACCTATAACAATAATTGTTGCATTTAGAAAACAAGATATAAAAAATAAATTCTAGAACATTTGTGTTAAATCTACTAATCCAATTTATTGTGCGGCTATAAAAAGGTGTTGATGTGTCAAAGAGTTAAACAAGGATTGCAATTTTGTTATAAAAATATACAAGGCATCCTGAAAATGGCCCACTAACCTCATATCACGTGATACGAGTAGGAGTAGGAGGATATTTTAATACTAAGCCATTCCAAGTTACTCCTCAATTTTTGTAGCGTGCGTAATAATAAAAAATTGTGGGTAAAAGCTACCGTAATTAAATTAAATACCATCGCAATGGTTACTTTTGCAAACAAATTTATTATGCTTGTAATAATTAAGCTTAAGCTTATAAGCATAATAATTATAGTAGATTTTACTCACAATTTTTGATTATTACGGACCCTTCAAAAATTTAGGAGTAACGTGGAAGTATACCTACTTCTAAACTGCTTACAAAATATTGTCGGATTTTTTTAAATGGGGTCGTGGATATCATTGTAAAATCCTTAAAAATCATCGTATTTTGAAACAGCTTCAGCTTCATAGATATATCTGATACAAGGTGACGAAAAAAGTCGTGCAATTTAATTTTTTTTCAACTTCAGTGTGGGAGTTTTTCAATCACCCTGTGCACCTATACTTGTATCTTAAAGCCAGTAGTTTGTGGTCAAATATTTTTTAGTTTATTGCTATTCATACTTGCAAAAATTTGTTTTTTTTCGAAAAAGTTATTTTTTAATTAATAAATATTTTAACAACACACCTAAGTTTATATTTATTGTAATAGCCAGAGAAACTTGTTAAATTTAAAGGTTAGGTAATGTTACAGTACCTAACCTTTCAAATTTAACATGAATCTGTAAAAGTTACACCCCAAATGATAAAATGGAATTTCGACAAATAAATAAAATAAATACTTACGGTAATAAAGCTCATTAATTTAGTAACCCAAGGTACTTTTGAGATGTTCTATTCATGGGGAATAATAAAAGGGAAATAATAAATACAGTAAATAAAAGTCAATAAATTACGTTTGAACTCAGGTCAAACCCTGGAAGGCTCCCGTTTATTTTTATATAAATATCTCTCATAAAATCTTCCAAAATGAGGGATTATAGTTAAACGTATAAAGCACCAAAATGTATAACAATACATTCACATTAGATACAACATACATACATATACTATTAGATACATCAAGTAGATAATTCTAAGCTCTCGTTTTGTTGCTCCTCGTTTTTAGTTTGTTTCTTTCTTTGTTTGTTTGTTTGTTGGATAAAAGTAGATTGAGTCTTAGTTTCAATTTTTGTATTTTAAATGTAACTTTATCTGTCAAGAATTTCATCTGCATTAGGTATCCGTCCTCCAAATAAAGGTTTTATAATTATTTACTGTTGAATTTAGGTTTACTCTTTCATGATTATTCATGTATTAGAGTTCAGGCTCAATTAACTGTTTGAATAAGGAGTTAATAATAATAGGTTTCGAGGTCATTCCAATTGAGTCTTAGTTTCAATTTTTGTATTTTAAATGTAACTTTATCTGTCAAGAATTTCATCTGCATTAGGTATCCGTCCTCCAAATAAAGGTTTTATAATTATTTACTGTTGAATTTAGGTTTACTTTTTCATGATTATTCATGTATTAGAGTTCAGGCTCAATTAACTGTTTGAATAAGGAGTTAATAATAATTGGCTTCGAGGTCATTCCAATTGACGGTCCGCAATTGCCCATTATGCCTCATTTGTCGGCAAACTTTAAGAACTTAATAAATACCATAAAATACTAGGTAATAATTTGACCAAATAACAAAAGGCAATGTCTGCGTTGAGCATTCAGATGAATGACATTTACGCACCTCTTAAAATTTGCAGGATAGTAATTCAAAATGGGCTTTTTATGTCAGGATCCCACTGACAGTGGTAATAAATTAAATGTCGCTATCGCACAATCACTGTTGCTACTCACTTCAAAGTTTGGAGTCCAAACGTAATATCAAATAATTAAATCTGACAACCCTGACATTTAGCTAGGTAAAATCCAGTCCAACCCTGACTTTTTAGAACAAATTGTTTATAATTTAGAATCTAAATTATAATGCGAGATGTTTCAAACTTAAATTTACATTATTTCGATTTACAAGCGTGGTTCATTAAAACGGCAGCCATCATGACTGAATAGACAGATCGATGACGCTAAGTTAAATAATCGAATATTTATCTTTACACAAGGCATTTGTGTAAACTAATTATACAAAATTGTTCGGGACTATTTATACTAAGAATAATTTAGTTATTAAAATGTACAAACCTACAAATTTAAACACTTTTACATTCACCAAATTTACACCTCTTGTTGGTTGTACGGGTTCTTCTCGAATGATCTCCGTTCTTCTCTTTCCGTCTCGAAAGCCGTATTCTTCACCCCATCTAAAACAGGAGTGCCCGTCTACGCCAAGCTTTCGGCACTCTACGTCAAATACATTTCTACTTCCCGCTAGATTTAAATGTTAGTTTATTTAAATGACCTGCTGTAAGTGTAGCAAATGTTTATCGAAAACAAGATTTCCATCGACGTCTCTTTGATTTTCCACCTCATGAATTATACGAGGCTGAATTATTCTGTCTAACATTTCCGCATACATTTCACCATTTAAATTTCCATCTATGAACAAAGGACCAATATCGCCTAATATGCCCGCCCAAACATTAATTTTTTGAGGATATTGTGTATGCCCCTTTCTAATAATGTGAGGATTGAAGTCGCTTCAATAACTGCAGTTTTGTTTGTCCACCTTGTCATTTAAGTAAAAGGTGCACTCGTCATTAAAACAGATATTTTTTATAAACTGGGGCTGAGCAATAATCCTGTTAGTCATAATTTCGCAAAACTCAATACGTCTGTCCGGATAATCATCCCCTAATTCTTAAGTAATTTTTAGCTTGTATGGGTGAAATTTGTAAAGCTTTAATACTTTTCTGACTGATTCACTCGATAGCCCAGTTTGTTCTGAAGCTTGACGAAGAGATATAGTAGGAGCCATAGCATCTTGGCCAAGAACTTCAATCTGAACGATCTAATTGACGAATCTTGGCTCATTCCTCTTCTTATTGCAAACAGATCCAGTTTAAATAAAGGTAAACATTTTAAACGAAGTTTCACACTAAATATTATAATAAATGTCTGAGACGGCACAGTAAACGCAACCGTTTGAAAACTTGCATTATTTTAATTTATGAATCAAAATTTAATACATTCCATACATTCGTGAGGTAATCCACTTCAATTTTGGTAAAAATAAATTAAAAAGAAATGTAACTTATTTAGAATTACATAAGGATTTCAAAAATTTCGAAATAAATAGGGGTTGCCAAAATTTTAGGGGTAGATGTTCTGGAGGTCATGTGGTTTAAATGTAATACAAAAACAATACCTCAACCAAATTTTTAGAATGTCATCAGTTAAAGAAATATTAAGTGCTGTTCGTTTTAAAATTGTCACCCTGTGTATATTAATGGTTTTCCGGGATCTGCTCCGTGTTGTCGGTTTTTGGTTCTTAAAATAACTGTATGTCTGACGAAGTTTCGGTACAATCTCATGTACCATCTTCAGGTCTTATCTGCTGGCTGCTGTTGCTGCTCTGCTGCGATTTAGACGTCTACGTCTTATATAAATATGTATATGTATATACATATAATTAAAAATAACATAATAACATCAGCAATAACTTATATTTTTAACTACACCATAGTAGATTAAAAAAGATAAGCGCCCGATATAAATATTTATCGCCTTTTAGTACGTTTAATTATAAAAAGGGAAAATTTATATTTAAAAAATGTAAATGGCATAATACTCGAAGCGAGAGTGAATGTTTGTTTTAACGTGGTGCTGGCGGTACTAAAAGAGATCGTTCGTTGGAGCAAATTAAACATGCACATCAGGTCAAAATTAAACATATAAATAACAATCAATTACTGGTTGGGCGGATGTGTAGCCTCCCAGACAGCGCTGGCGGGGGCCCGTGTTTCGGGGCACCCGGCGAAACGGCCTCAAAGGCACCCCCCGACTGTTTTATCAGCCCTGAATGATAATTACAGGACAACACGTGGTTTATAGAGCAGGCCAGGCCGCTGTACTCGCCATAGTGTGAGCATCTCGCAGATTTATTATGGGAATTTAAGGTTCCGATGGACCTCAAGCTATGTGAAAATTAAAACACGGGCCCCCATTTACTTTGGAGAAATTGTGCGCTAGTATGGGGTCTCTGATGATTTAAGCACTTATTTTACTTTGAGATGGCTGGCATTAAGCGTTTTGTATGTCTTACAATTATTATACTTTGATTAAAACTTTTTCAATTTATATTTAATGTGTTTTAAAATGGTGGTTAATATTTCAAACTCTTATGGTCATATACAGAAAATATTGTTAATAGGGCTGGAATTCCGCAGGGGCAACATGGACAGCTGCCCAGAGCGGCAATCTGAGAGGACCCGTGCGGCATTTTTAATTAGAATATATCGATGGTTATTTGACAAAACATCGTAAGCGACAAAACCTAAATTTTACAGGAGAGATTTTTTTAAGTGGGAGCTTTATTTTTAATGTTATTTATCTGAAAACTGGTGAGGCATTATTTTATTAATGTAGAATTCAAATATTTAAGAAAGATCGAATCCAATCTAAAATTTTCTTTAAATTTTGTGGCATACGATATTTTATAAGAACATCTTTAGGAAAATGTAAAATTAGTCTTGTCGCTTAAGTTACATTTACGTTACTTTGTGGGATATAGATTTGATTATTACTTTTGTCAAAACATCGTTAGCGACATTTATTTTTTACTTTTATTATTAAATAAAAAAATCAAAAAAAATTAATTTATAAAATATCACCAACGATATTTTGCCAAACAATGTTTAAAAATGAAATTCTACATTAGCTTTCTTTGAAAAAAACGAACGATTTTTATTCAAAAACCAGTATCTAACCCATGTAGCCTACTCAAGGACCCCGAACTTAATAGGGGAAATTGGCAAAATCAGCCCTCTAAATTACAAATTAAGTTTCTTTTTTTCACTACCAGCGCTGATTGTCGATGCTAGCGTTTCGGTACAAATTAAACAATTGTTTCAGAATAAACGGAACACCAGCGCACTCTTATCTTAGGAAGATTCTTGTTTACATTATGTTCGGACTCCTTGTGTAGACATCATGATCTAACCCATGGTACCATGATCTAACCGTTATAAATTTGAGTCAAATTATTTGACGCTATAACAACATACAATTACTACAAAAACACTTTTAACGAACCACAATACGTAAAAACAATTATAATTAGGATAACTATTAATAATGCAATGAAAAAAAGGAATTATAAGGTTTTGATCAAATAAAATATTATTTTAAAACTTGGTAGCAATCACCACGATGCAGGTATACTCACGAATAAACTGTTTAGAGCGGGAATAACGCCTTGATAGATCAAGGCGGGAGCACAATATTATCGTAAGCGACACAATGTTAAATCGCAAACGCCATGTCTCGGAGTTGCTTACGATTATTTGTCGGGAACATATAGGCGCTTACGTTATAAATCGGTAACAAATTAAAAAGAAGAGGCGCTTACAATAATAAAAATATTATAACTGACCAATATTAGATTCCAAAATTGGGATAACTATTATGTTAACATGTGCAGCTTATCGTAACTGACCCTTTGATAAAATAAAAAGTAATTCAACAAAATTGTCGCTTACGATGTTTTGTCAAATAATCATCGATATTTTAAATGAAAAAATAATTAAAAAAATTATTTAGTATATATTTGTTTTTGAAATTATTAAATGCTTGAAAAAAAATAGTATATCGAACATGGCGGAGAAAGCATATTAACTGACTAGCTCAGATCTGCCTCGGCAGCGAACAGTGAGCTCGGCTTTAAATCAGCGCTTTCTCCGCCTATCAGATAATGTCCTAGTTATTAATTGACAATTAATCTGTATTTAATAAATAAATATATTTAAATATTTGTTATTTTGACATTTCTAGATGGACATAGTTTCAGTTTGTTATGCCAATTTTATTATTAAAATTATTTAATGCTAGTTACAATGAAAGGGTTCGGTGCAAACCTATTAACTCATTTTTTCCCCAAAATGAGTTAATTAATAAAAGATTTTAAAAGATCCATATAAAATCTCATTTTAGGGAAAACATTAAGTTGACTGATTTTTGCAATGAACCCTTTAATTGTTTATTTAGAAAAATTTAGGAAAAGACGCAATAAAGAAAAAAATAATATTGATTGAAAATACATATAAAATAGGTTTTTTCATTATTATTTTTTTGAAATGTTAATTTTGTGACTGGTGGTTTTTTACATGTTATCTTTAAATTATTCGACAATTTATTCTAAAAATCAAATAATTGTATAGAATTTTGTATGAGTGAGGTAACTGCTGAGCAGTTACCTCACTTAAGGACCAATTTTCTTTTTATGTCCCTTGACTTCTGAGATTCTGGCGTTTTTGTTTATACAG
The DNA here is from genome assembly GCA_921294245.1 of Brassicogethes aeneus. Lineage (NCBI taxonomy): Eukaryota > Metazoa > Arthropoda > Insecta > Coleoptera > Nitidulidae > Brassicogethes > Brassicogethes aeneus. The sequence goes on along the minus strand of OV121132.1, from coordinate 80,515,890 downwards.
CCCGTTCAGAATAAAACCGAATATATCTATATATATATGGGGCGTGGCCTCGCCTCCCTCCAACGCGCGACACAGTAGCGAAGCAAATAGCCTGCATCGCTAATGAGATTCGTCATGTCGTTTATCACACAAGCTACTGTGACGCGCCTTGGAGGGAGGCGAGGCCACGCCCCATATATATATATATATATAGATATATTCGGTTTTACTCTGAACAAGCTGTATGTATATATATATATATATATATATATATATTTATTAGGGTGTGTCATTTTTGGGCAACTTCTTTTTTTCAACTAAAAAACAGGCTAAAAACTTTCAGGAAGGTGAAAAAAGAAGCGTCTAAAAATTTGAGCTCTTAATAATAAAATTAGATGGGGCCTGTTCCTAACTTTACATTTTCCATTTAAAAAACATGGAAAAAAAATTTCTTTTTTCTTATTTTTGTATCTAGACATTTAAGCATTGTAAAAACGAACTGAAAAATTATTTTGGTAGGAAATTAAACTCTCTACAAAAAAGTACTAATTTATTTTTTCATAGAGTAAGCCGTTCTGGAGGTATTCAAACTTGCAAATGTATGAAATTATGACTTTTATTTTATTAAACTAATACTTTTTTATGTCTTAAAAATTATTTTAAGAAAAAATAATTATTTTCGTATAGAAAGAAAATAACACTTACATCTCAATTTTTTTTTCATTTTATTTTATTTACTATCAAAAAAAGTTATTTGTGTTCAATAAATTTGTTCAATATTAAATAAAACAATGAATTTGTTATTGTATTGATTTTTTAATCTTTCTTTTTTTTTATAATTTTAAAGTCGATAACTATGATAAAAGATTATATTGGCTCAGTCGGTATATTACCGTTCGGATTACATAGTGACTAGAGGCACGCTAACGTGCCGCGATTCGAAATGTTAAAGGCAACTAACTTTAAGTTTGAATACCTTCAGAACGGCTCACTCTATGAAAAAATATATTGAAACTTTTTTGTAGAGCGTTCAATTTCCTACCAAAATAATTTTTCAGTTCGTTTTTACAATGCTCAAATGTAAGCTACAAAAATAAGAAAAAAGAAAAAAAAATTGTCCATGTTATTTAAATGGAAAATGGAAAGTTAGGAACAGGCACCACTTAATGTTAATATTAAGAGCTCAAATTTTTAGAGGTTTCTTTTTTCACCTTCCTGAAAGTTTTTAGCCTGTTTTTTAGTTGAAAAAAAAAAGTTGCTTAAAATGACACACCCTAATATTTATATATATATATATATATATATATATATTTATAAAAAAATCCATTCATTTAAAAATACACTTCTTTCATCATAAACGGGTTGAAGTTAAGAAATTAACATTTAGGTAATTCAGTATTTCTGCCAGTCTTAGCAGGGCCACGAAATTACACATTCCTTGCGAGTGTTAAAAAATATTTTAATGAATTTTATGTATAACTTTGCTTTAATAATTTATAACTATAAAATCAAAAATAAATAGTTTCTAAATAAGAAGCTAGGTTCTCATTGGATTTTTTAAATAAATTACCATTAATATCTGTATGATATAATATGGCCAAAAAAATAGATTTCCATATTATTAGCAGAGAGTAATAACAATCGAAATAAAACCTGGTATAATGGTCGATGTTAAACATAAAAAAGGGATTGAAATCCTGGGAACCGGACCGCTATCAATTGTTCAGGAGCTAAAATAAAGGAAACGAAGTACATAGTAAAGGAAGGAGGAAGGCTGTCAGGAAGGCCGTATAACGAGTGTACTGGCCCGTAATGCGACGTGCCTTATTGAAAGCACTTGTAGATCGCATTATTTTTGATCCTGAATGTTTTGTGCGTGTACCGGTGGCCGTGCGCACGTGCTCGCCACGCGTATAATGTAAACCCATTCATTAGTGCAACCACACCGAAAATCTGAACTGCATGCATTACGTTCGTTCCTATAGGAGCTGTGCGATTCCACCCTCCCCGGGGTTTTACCGGTCGAGGCTAGGGGAGACTCCGAGCTTTTTTAATGCTACTGCTTTTTCGGGGAAAATTAGATTCGTTATGAGTTGTTGATAGACGTTTACAAATTAATGATAATATGATACAAGGGATCCTTTATTATATGTTGTATGTGAAAAAGGTTCTAAAATAATTAGAAATATAATATTTTTGGTGTATTTGTTAAAAACTATTTAAACAATGGGAAATTGTAAAAGGTATTTTGCATTAAAGAAATAACATATACCTTGCGAGTTTAAAAAAAACATAAATTTTTAAGAAATCTATGTATTTAGTATTTTTATAAAAATACCTTGCATGTATAATATATAAGGTTATGAGAGATGCGATTTTAGTGTTATTACCTATTTGCTACACAGTAAAAAAAATTTAGTTGATTTGTAAGTGTAAAAGTTACACTACAAAATACACTAGGTAGCATTTAGTGCTTATTAACTTTATTAAACACATTTAAAGAATATGAACATTATTCATTGGTAGATTCACACTATTTATTATTAAAATAAATCAAAAGGGTAAAAATACTTAATGCGAGTGTTTATTACCCCTTAATGTGTTAAATAGTGACAAAATGTACACTACAGTGCATGTCAATTTCTTTGTTTGTTTTGATGTTACTAATTAAGAGCTCTTTTTTCTTTACACTACTAGTGCACATTGTATCACAATTAAAGTTAAATTACACCAATAGTGGCAAAATACACTGAAAAAACTGGTAATAACTGAAATGCGTTTTAAAATGTTTGGTTGGGATACCGCGTTGTGGAAGTGTGGCATTTTTGTTCAGTTAGATTTTAATTACGGTGAATCCATAAAAGGACATTCTTATTTTTTGGTAAGTATTATACTTCCTTTTTTTAAGTCTTAATACTCAATAAATACCAATATGTTAAAAGGATGTCCATACCCGACCTATATTATATATCAATAATTTACGGCAGTAGGTCGGGTACTTGTAAAATTAATAATATAAATACATACACACTTGATTACTTTTTATTTTCAAGCGTAATGGTTGTTATATTAACCTATATATATATAACCTACATTTTTATTAATATTTTGAAAAATTTGTTCACGTGTGGTAAATCCCCGACATACAGCCGCCTGACGCCTCTCTACCAATGGGATCACCCGTTTTTTATAAAAGAAAAATGAATTACTGATGAATTCTCAAGATAATTCATTGCTTACAAGTTAACAGCCAGTAAAACTTTTACGTTTTAAGGAACCATTTTGCTTAAGGCAGCCATACGACTCAAATATAAAATTATATTTTAAAACGCACCGATTTTGGTAATTGTCATAGATTTTTGTTTCTCTTTATTTACCTTTTCGTTTTATTCACTACCACCAATAGGTTTTACTGAAATAATAGTGATAATTTACACTAGAAGTTTGCACTAAAAGAATAAAAGTACCTTTCTAAAATTATAACTTTTCCAAAGTAGTGTTAATTTACACTGAACAAAAGTGAGATTTTACCCAGGAAGTGTAGAAGTACGAGATTTTAGGTAAATTAACACTTTTTAATACAGTCTAAAATTACTTTATCCTCAGTGCTATAGTGTTAAATCATACCTGCTTACTTGGGGAAAATTACACTACAAATTAACTCTAATTGCAGTGTTATAAAATAACACTATTAGTGTGGACATGTGTGAACTCTAATTTGTGTTGCTTAGAGTTAATTTTTTTACTGTGTAATCATAACTTTAGGTGCAATGGAATAAAATCCTTTTTGAAAAAAATGATTTCATTTGAGCCTGATTTTATTTTACCTATTTTACCTAAATATTCATTTTCAAAAGAAATGGTCCTAATTTTTACATTTTACTACCTAAACCAGAGTAATTTAACCAATTTCACCTAAATTCTTATTTTTAACAGAAATTTTTAAATTTTACCATCTAAAACATGCTTTTTTGTTGGTTTTGGTTGGTGCTGGGAATCAAGAACAGCGATGCGAATGTGTCATTCCTGTGCAATGTTGCCCATGTTTGCTTTTGCATAAGATCTTTAGTTTTTTAACATGTTTTATTTAAAAATCTCCTGTATTTTCACAAATTTTAGCAAATTCGTGCTTTTTTAAGAGAAATTATTTTTAAAAACATTTTTATCATAATTAATATGATTTGTTATTTTTAGCAACTGTGCCGCCGCATTAAAAATTATGATGGTATAATAATATTTGAACAAGAATATATCGTCAGTTATTTTAAAAATTTTGAAATCATAAAAATTTTGTTTAATAGAATTTTATAACATATCAAATTAAATTTTTTCGTAAATAACGTAATTTAAGAATTTTCTCACCTAAAACAAGAAAAAACTTTACCTAGTTAGGTACCTATTTTATAAATTTTCCAACCGAAAATCCCATCTCTAGTTATAACCTTAATAATACTCTCGAGTGGAAAATTTACCGGACACTTTTTTTTCTTAACAAAATTTTAAAACCGCAAAACTATACACTTATGTATGTGAAGTCAACAAATGAAAATAAATGTTATGTGGACATTTTTTTGGTATTCAATCTCTAAAGTTTTAAGTGTTTCAAAGAGCACCTGAATTTATTTTCATTTCTTTCTGCTTTGGGTTATCCAAAGAAACTAATTGTTATACCTTGTGTTGTTAAAGGTTTAGAGAAACTGGATCTTACTCAAGAATACTGGGCAAGAAAGACCACGATCAAAAAATGCCGTTGAAGACCGTTTTCTTCAAGTCCAAGTCTTGCGAGATCGGACACTTAGGTACTGCTACAGCTTTGTCTAGGAGATTGGCAGATGGTTTATAGTATATATGTTAGTTGTATCCGATACTGTACTAAGAAGGTTGATGAAACAATATTAAACATGTCATCCACCTGCCACTGGCCCTTTTTTGGACGCAGAAAGATATTTCTGTGAAAGCTCATACGGCTCTTGTAACGTATCTTACTCAAGGATACTGGGCAAGGAAGACCACGATCAAAAAATGCCGTTGAAGACCGTTTTCTTCAAGTCCAAGTCTTGCGAGATCGGACACAGGTACTGCTACAGCTTTGTCTAGGAGATTGGCATATGGTTTATAGTATATATGTTAGTTGTATCCGATACTGTACTAAGAAGGTTGATGAAACAATATTAAACATGTCATCCACCTGCCACTGGCCCTTTTTTGGACGCAGAAAGATATTCCTGTGGAAGCTCGTACGGCTCTTGTAACGTATCTTGGAGGTAGCATGATAACCTAGGCAGAAGGTTTAGGCAGAACTACGCGTAGCTACGGCGAATTTCACATTGGTTTATCTGAAACCAGATCTATTAAATAAATTGAGACCGATATCTCAGGATGAGGTTACTTTTTTGATACAAACATGCCACGAATGCCATAGATCCTCTAGCCCAGAGGATAACATACTCGATACTGAGGAATGTTTCTTTGAAGTTCTTTCAACACTACCAAATTTTAATCTTCAATTTAAAAAAAATAATAGCTGTATTATTACGGCTTTACTAAATATTTTTTAAATTTACTCTTTTGTTTCCTTTATTAGTTTCTTAACAATTGATAGCAGTCTTGTTCCCAGGATTTTGATCCCTTTTTATGGTTACCATTATTGCAGGTTGTAATATAATGTTTTTACTACGATATCATGGGTATAATGGTATTTAGTTTAAATAATCTAATGACAATTAATCATCTTATTGTGAACTAGTTTTTTTTTGTTTTATCGTACATTTCTATCTATACCAGGACTAATTTATATTTCTTAAATATTTTATTTTATTTATCAAAAAATACACTTTTCCAATAGATGAAAAAATCATTAAGTAGTAATATTTGTTTTAAACAATTTGGCAACGCTGTATTCTTACTTTGCTAAATAATCCACTTTAAAAACTTGAAAATAAAATAAGCAAGGAAGCTGCAGCTATCTGAAGTTAAAATGGTTGACAGATGTAGTTTGAGTAAAAAAATCATCATAACATAAAAATTTAAAAAACTACTTGTTGAAAAATGTTGTGTGGTATACCATACATCCATATATGGAGTTAATATGCCAATTTTAAAACACACTGTATACTTAATCATAAAAATAAATTTTAAAACTTTAAACACGATTACAAGACTGTTTTGTACTATGTAAAAATTTATAATTGATAAAAAAAATATAAAATCGAAATTCTTATATATTCTTCTTTGTAATCACCGTCAAGGTGCTTAGGAAAAAATATAAACTTATATAAATCAGTTAAATTAAGTGCATACTATAAGACTTTATAATTAAAATAATTAAACATGTTTAATTATTATGCATAAAAAACGTAAGTTAAAATGTTATATAAAATATTAATCACATTTAAGCATATGCCACAAACTAAAATATTTAAAACATGCATTATAGCGTTAACTTCAACACAGCAAAACTTTACGAGTAGTAATAATAGCAATAATAATTTTAGTAAAGTGCACTAAAAATTAATTTGCTAAACATAAAACCATAAAGTAAATACAGGCGCCTCAGTAAAAAAACAGGGATAAATAAAGCAAAACAATTGTCCATAAAAGTCAGGTCGTAAAGTATAATATTTTCCATTTCCTAACAACACATCCTAACCGCAGACTAACCAGAAACATATGATACCCTTCGGCATAAAACTTTTACACTTCGCAATCTGTCTCTGTCTCTCTAATAAGACTTATAAGGAGCAAAAATGGTGTGGTATAGTAACACGAGATTTGCATTTAGGGCGGTCCGCATGCATCATTTAAATCAGAAATTTTACTAGGGCAGACCATATAAAAACGAATTGAAAACTTGAAATTGGATGCATACTTTCAGTGGTGTGGTAATGAGGTTTGCAATTTTACATGTTTTGTAATAAAATATTCATGCATAAATATGGAACCATATTTTAAATGAATACGTTCGTAAACTACCCACTGCCATGTTTTTATGCTTAATGAATAATATTTTGAAGTATTTTACGTGGTTAATTGAAAAATGTAAAATTATATAAACCCTTGGTAAATTATCCTTTTTATATATATAGAGGTAATAATTTTTTTTTAAATAAAATTTATCAAGTGTATATTTAATTTTTTTAACAATATTTATTAACAATAAAGTTAAATTCTAAATAATTAAGATCCCTGCTTTTTAAAAATGAATTAGTCAAAAAAAGTAAAAAAGCAGTTTACAGCAATTTGTAACATTTTTCAGACAATTCTTATGTAAAATTTTCCCCTTAATGCGAAAAGGCTGTTAATTATGAAAGAAAAGTTGTTTTTGAGATTTTGTCAATTTCATATTATATGGAATTTGACTATATTTCCAAAACTGTTCTGCTTTTATTACTTTTGACAACGTTTTCGGATTCAGCGGACACTTTTACATAGGAATTGACTGCTAAATGTACGGGATATAATTTGCTATTGACGAGAATTTTTAGTGGCAGCTTTTTCGCTATGACAATTAGTATTTTTGACTTTCGCCGCTACTTAATTAAATTAAGGGCTAAATAACACTGTTTGATCATTAACCCAAAAAATTTGAAACGGTTTCTGAATCTTAAGCGTTTCGACTTTCCAGTACAGAAAAAAAATAATTTCGTTTGTAGAACACAATATCAGCAAATGATATAAATTATCAACAATGGCGAGTAGCACAATAATAGGAAGGTTATATAGCTCATTGCATTCATTTCTTAAAATCCTCAGACATTTTCATAAATTTTTCTTAAAAATGTTTATAACTTGACGACTTGATATTAATTATTTTCCTTTCAACGTTAAAAATCGTAGGATGATTTCTACTGTATATTATTAGAAATATCATACGTTTACATAAAACAATCAACTTGTCGTCAAAAAATAAAAACTGGGAGAAAACCTGGTAACTAATATGGGATAGGGCATGTCCTTTGCTTGTGTGTGTGACCAATACCCCTGATGGGTTGGGTTGGGTTGGGTTGGGATATTGCGCCATGGATTGATTTAAGTAAAAGTGTAAAGCTTGCATAACCTTTATTTGTGTTACAGTTAACACTATAAATGATATATTTGAGACTTTAAATAAAATATTATTATAAATACTAGGGTGTGTCATTTTTGAGCAATTTTTTTTTTCAACTAAAAAACAAGTTAAAAACTTTCAGGAAGGTGAAAAAAGAAGCCTCTAAAAATTTGAGCTCTTAATATTAAGTGGTGCCTGTTCCTAACTTTCCATTTTCCATTTAAATAACATGGAAACATTTTTTTCTTATTTTTGTATCTTGACATTTAAGCATTGTAAAAACAAACTGAAAAATTATTTTGGTAGAAAATTGAACGCTCTACAAAAAAGTACTAATTTATTTTTTCATAGAGTAAGCCGTTCTGAAGGTATTCAAACTTGCAAATGTATGAAATTATGACTTAATTTATTAAACTAATACTTTTTTTATGTCTTAAAAATTATTTTAAGAAAAAATAATTATTTTTGTATAGAAAGAAAATAACACTTACATCTTAATTTTTTCCCTTTTATTTTATTTACTATCAAAAAAAGTTATTTGTGTTCAATAAATTTGTTCAATAATTATAATAGAATAAATAAAACAATGAATTTGTTATTGTATTAAATTTTTAATCTTTCTTTATTTTTTATAATTTTAAAGTCGATAACTCTGACAAAAGATTATATCGGCTAATGTCGGTATATAACCGTTCGGATTATACAGGGCACGCTAACGTGCCGCGATTCGAAATGTTAAAGGCAACATTAAGTTTGAATACCTTCAGAACGGCTTACTCTATGAAAAAATATATTGAAACTTTTTTGTAGAGCGTTCAATTTCCTACCAAATTAATTTTTCAGTTCGTTTTTACAATGCTCAAATGTCAAGCTACAAAAATAAGAAAAAAGAAAAAAAACATTTCCAAGTTATTTAAATGGAAAATGGAAAGTTAGGAACAGGCACCACTTAATGTTAATATTAAGAGCTCAAATTTTAAGAGGTTTCTTTTTTTACCTCCCTGAAAGTTTTTAGCCTGTTTTTTATTTGAAAAAAAAAAAGTTGCTTAAAAATGCCACCCTAATAAATACAGCAAGCGATTTGTGTTTTATACTTTTTTAATAATCTTTGATCTTGGACAAGTTCTGATATTCTTAAAGTTATGCTTTCATATTCTGATATTTGGAATAGTTTAAAAACATTTTATAACCATAATAATAAAAACTCATATTTTAACAATTGTTAAAACTTAAAAAATTGCTAGTAATTAATTAAACATTCAATTCAATTCAATTCTTTATTCGTGTAAAGTACAAAAAGTTTACCCAAGTCAAAATACAAAGTACAAAATATATAAATAAATTACATTTAAATTTTAAATATTAAAACATACCTAGTACAAGCATGGACAGACTATAGTCAAAATATGTAGTAATTATAATTACTACATATTTTGACAATCACAGCCCAAAAAGTCATCTAAACTATAAAAAGAATTGTTTATTAAAAATAATTTAATTGTTGTTTGAAATTGTTTTCTTCTTAACAATCTTATTTTTACAGGAATTTTATTGTAGGTAGAACATTGGCCCAAAAAAACTTGAACCATTTCTGCTGGCGCAAATTCTCGAAAATTCGAGTTATTATGCATGTTAATAATAATAATAATAAAACTTAAGAAGTTGATATTTTCCCTGTCACTGATGTTTTTTCTTTTGGAACTAATTTTGCATGGTGCAGCAAGAACGAAGTGAGACGGATCGAGTTAAAGGAAATTCTAATTAAGATCCGGATGTTATAGAAGGTCGGGTCCTATAGGCGCCATTCCGGCTACAAGTTGAATTAGATGCTCCATCTCTCTATTTTTTTTCCTTTCTATGATATATGGCTTGCAGACACGAATGTTCATATTTCATCCAGATTTAATTTCGGCAAAAATAATAAACCTGCCGTCGTAAATTTTTAGTTCTTGGTACTGGGACTTTTTGTGTCTTTTATTAATTAGTTTACAAGCTAACATACGTACAGCCATTCTTGCTCAAAATATATTTACATTTATTTGTCTAATACGTGCATTCAAAATATTTAAAAATCTTAAAAACCAATGTTATAATTTTTCTGTAGACAAAGTTTAAACATATTTTACAGATTTTTTGTAATAAGGGTGTCCAAGCACTAACTGTAACGAGCTATTAAGCATTTAAGTTTAAAAAACGTTTAAAGTGTGAACAAAAAATTTGTTATTATCAAAGACGAAAATAAACAAACAAGTTTTATTTTTAATTCAAGAAATTTCATCCTGAATTTTGTCGCAATATAAGTAATATACGTCAGTTATACCAATTACATTATTTTGACAAGAAATCATGAGGTTATATTTAATTTTGTATTAAAAAACTAACATTATCTACAAGAAAGCAACTATATTAACCCAAAAATGAACCTCTGTGTTCATTGGGCGACCAAGAAAATAATTATAAAGCTATACATTTAAATTGAAAAATTAATTAATATTTAGAAGAACCACCATTCTTCCCTAAGAGGCAAATCGCGACAAACCTGCCACCTATCTGCCTCGACATCACCAAATTTGTAACAGTTGTACGAGGTATATACTGTACTCCAATATTCATCAATGACTTTATTTTTTTATATCTTTAAAGAACATAACCTTAGAGTTAAGTAAAAAAATCTTAGAAGAAATCTTCTAAGAAAAAAATAAATATCAATTTTGTCTTAAAACACCATTTTTATTAGTATTGTGGTCGTGATATGACCCGTACTTGACGTATTTGCTTGTGTTGGGTTCGGGAATATTAAATAAAAACAAATAAACAAAATATTAAAAAACTAATAACAAATTTTGATATTAAATATTAAAAAAGTAATAACAAATTTTGTTATTAGTTTTTTAATATTTTGTTTATTTGTTTTTGTTAATTAAACTAAATTAGCTTCAAATTAACAAAAAAAAATAGGAGTTCATAAACCAATACTGTTTAGTCCAGTATATTAAGGTTTTTATTTCAAATTATTGGGTTTAAAAAATGTTAGGGTACCATAAGCATAGCATATTCCGTTATCTTGGATTTAGGGGTTAGGTTATTCGCGAATAACAGCCGTAATTTTTATTTTATCGAAAAAACAACCGATACCATGTTTTACAAGAAAAATTAATTCTACAAGTTTGTATATGGGAGACCGGGGTAGAACGGGGTACCGGGACAGACCGGTGTTTTATTTAAATTTCCCGCTGCTGACGATCGATAGTACTATAATCCTTTGTTATCATTTACTAGAAGGCCAACACGTCCGTTGATAATGACAAGCGGGTTACTACAAACGTTTTAGTGTGTTTTAGACTAAACGTGGTGAAATTGTGTTTATCTATTTTGGTTTCATAATGACTTCATTATAACACCGCTTTTGGTTCTTTAATGAGGTACTTTATTCCACCCAAAATTTTGATTTTATAGGTTGGCTACTGGTAAAATACAATTTTGAATACCTATAGGTTATAATATTTTTATGATTTGTTTTCTAGTACTTACGAGACTTTTCGTGCAATAAATTTTGTTTAACACCAAAGAAAATCCTTTTTTCTTCTTTAACAGCCGCTTATTGTAAATTAACGACGCCATAGCGAAAGAATGTGATAATGTTTGAAAGGTTAATGCCCTTCAAACTTCAAAATGTGATACCAACTATGTAAAGCATAGATAACAAAGTAAAATTCCACCAAATTAAATATAAGGTATAAAATTAATTTGTTTTATGAAATGTTTGCAAAATAGATAAAATAGCATAAAGAACTCATGTCATAAGACCTTTTGTCGCACTTGTCCATTATAAAACTCGCTCCTTCGTCGCTCGTTTTATAAATTGTCCGCGTGCGACAAAATGACGTCTTATGACATTAGTTCTTTAATATACTATTAGTTTTATAACGTTTCGATATATATATCGTATATATTGTATATACCCATTTTCAGCTTCATTTGAGGGTTGGATTTTATGCACACAGTGCCAAAAGTGGGCTCACAATTCGTGTGCGGGGATAGAGTGATGACGACGATGCAGAACTTGTCTGTGAATTGTGTAAGCCCTATAACCCTATTCTGCCCCGTAGGCGGGGCGGAATGGAGTAAAGGACACTTTTTTTTAATACGATAATAAAAAAATTGTTAAGCATTTATATATTTTTTTGTATTTTGTTTATAATACTTCTCTACCCTACTAAAAATAATTTTTAATCGTTAGAGTCCCCATTCCGCCCCGGTCTCCCCTACTTAATATTTTTAAATAGTTTGCATATATAAACAATTGCTCCCATAATTTTTTTTAATAACAGTTGTAGGTCATTAATTATGTGTTTAACAACTTTTAAATGGCAATGTAAAAGCGCTAATAAAAAAAACTGTCCTCTATTTTTCCTAAATTAAAAATGTAATTGATTATTTATTTTTTAACAAAACTTTGAGGTCAGGCTTTTTAAAGATATACAAAATAAAGTAGGCGATGATGTACAGCATACAAATGTGATTTAAAATATTTTTTGTAAAGACATAATGTAATTACTAAACTACTGTAAACCAATTTGATAAATATTGTAGTACAGTACATACCTTGTATATACTGTATATACAACTATTCCAAGTTTGGTCAAAATCGCAGATAGATGGCAGGTTTGGCGGGTTTTGCATCCTACAACATTTTGCAATCTTCTAAATAAGTTTATAACTAATTAAATTTTGTTGTTATTTTATTTCTAATCCATTTTGTAATTTTTTTAGAAGATATACCAAAATATTTTTGATTGGGTTCAAATCGGGGTTCCTCGGCGGCCAAACCTAGTACGAATCACATAAGCAGTGTGAACTAACGGGTTATCCTTAAAAAATATTTTTGTATGATCAGGCAAATGTAGAACAAAAGTTGTCACGCTAATAAATGTTTTTTGCAGTGATACAAGTATTACATCGATCAAAGTTTCCAAGTTTCGGTTATCAGTTAATCGGCGTTCTACGATATGCATTCCACCATCCCCTGCTGCAGAAATCCACGCCCACACATGTATAAAATACATTCCGCTGTTTTCAGTTTGTGCAGGTATTCTTCATCAAACTTATCATTTCTGGGACAATAAACTCACAGTTGCCGGGAAAAAACACTCGATACTTATATTTAGAAGTTTAATCCAAAATATTATTCAAAAACTTTACTCTTGCCTCTTTATTAACATCCGTCAATCGATCCTTTTTAGCACTTACGCAGTTATAACCAGGCCTTATTCTCAACCGTTTTCTTGCCGCCTTAACAGATGGGAAGTTGGTTTCCTCTTTGGCTTAAATGGTTAGGAAATGGATTCAAATATTCAACACATTTTTTGAAGTTTTCTAGAGTTTTTTTCTTGGATGCCCAGAACCCATTTCCCTACTCAGATCACCATATTCTACCCAACCACAGAAGTTTTTGATATGCAAAATCGTTTAATTTTAGGTAAAAATTTATTTTCTTGTCATTTTGCTTCATTATTCTCAACAATTTTAACTCTTTTGTAAATTCTTGAGTTCAAATTTTATTTAAATTGCAGCTACCTGGGTTTTAACAAAAATGCTATTAGCAGTGTCCAGTATCTAATAAATAAAAAAACAAAATATATTAAATAGTTTTATTTTTTTAAGGTTTCAATCCGTTAGTACGACAATACATAAAAATAATGGACTCAACCTGTCTAGGTAGAACATCACAGGTTTTGCACACATAATTAATTATATCATCTATAACTTTAGCGTTTAAGTTCCCATCAGCAATGTCTTCACTGGTAAAAAATAATTCCATTAGTTGTCTGGTTGCTGTGGAGTATATTTCCCAGTCAATAAGTCGGCTTTCATTCCTTGTTATAGTGGTACCATTGGGTCCTAGTGAAATAAGTTCAACAGCGCACATTTCATCTATTTTTCGTTTTTTCTTTTGAGGTTCTAGGGTTTTAATACCAATTAAATTAGGTTTTTCTTCGGAAGATTTAGATATCAGATTATTAATGCATGTTGGAATATATTCATCCATATCCTTGAACTTATTCTGTTGAGTTTGCTCATAGTTTTCCTGTATTTCCACCACATCATCCATAGTTAGTTCTTCCGTTATGGCTTGCTCGCCTTGATTATAAATATCGTTAGAATCTTCTGTATATTTTGACTGTAATTCAACCACATCGTCCATAGTTAGTTCTTTTTTTATAGGGCGATCTAAATCATTCGATTCACTGCCATAGTCCGAATCATTGGATGAGAAACACGTAGGATTTTTAACTTCTTGTCTTGGAATTGGTTCTTGTAACAAAACTGTTAATGTTTCTGGAATAACTTCTGGTAATGTTTTTTCTTCAAACAATAACCTTTCTGCCTGCATGAGCAATGTCTTTGAATTTTTATCGTATTGAAATTGGAAATATTTCAAGTTAAGCAAGTTATTTTTAAGTGAGACTTCCATACTTCTAAGGTAATTCATAACGGTGTTGCGTTCTGTCTTCAATTGTTCGAAGATGATCTTAACGTTTGTTGTTTCCATGTTTCTTATATTTAGTGCTTATCACAACTAATATTTTGTTGATGAAGATTTAGTATTTATATGTTTAAGGTAACCTTTTTGGTATTTCCATGGGATTATAATTTTTAAAATCCCTTTTCATTCTAATATATTTTACAGAGTAGAATTAAAATATTTAAAATTTTTAGTTTTAGTTATTATGCATAACTTTGGTATTATACATTCATTCTTTGTAGTTTTCTAGAGGTTTTTTCTTGTATGCCCAGAACCCATTACTCTACTCAGATCACCATATTCTACCCACTTTTTGCTTAATTTATAATTCGCGCCTTTGCTGTAATTAATTTAATCTGCTATGCATTGTTGAGACCATCATTCTTCTATTTTGGCAATAATATAGCATTTTTCTGCTTCCCCTAAAATATGGTAAGGCACAATCAAGTGATTTAACAATATTATGATTAATACAATATTTAACAATATTATGATTAATACGTCACTGGTGAGAAACATATTTAAAAGTCGATTACTTTTTTTCGTCCGCTGAAAATATTGACAATTATAAGAAAATACTAAATATGGAAAACGTTGATACAAAACGACAAGTTAACCTAAGTTTTCTAATTGATTACACTTAAGTTCCTTTAACCAAAAACTTATCGTCCAATTTGGATCATTACTTGCTTCCCCATTATATTAATTCAGTGAATAATATCGGATCACGCATGAATAAACCCGTTACATGTATTATCCGTGCTTACATATTTCATCCCCCGAGGATGTTGCATGTTTGATGTCACAGGTGCAGAGACATATCTGATGTAGTGATTACACTGGACCACCCTACAAAACGTTGTAAAGTGAACAGAGCCCTTGCCCTAATAGGGAGCAAAATATAATTGAATAATGGCCACTTTTTTCCTATACTATAATAGAAATTATAACTACCGATGTAAACATACACTTCTTATAAACAATCAATTAAAAGTATGTCAAAATATATATATTTTAAATCTTCGATAGATGGTAAGGATTTTAAAATAAATTAAGGATTGCAATATTTTTTTACATTGTAGATGTATCTGTTCCAATGACGTCATAGTATTTCATAAAAGTGATTTTATTGTACGTTTTATAATAAGTAAGTAACCTAATGGAATATTGGTAATAATGATCCTACCGGATACTAGGTATAGTTCTATTACTTTGTTTATATTTTATTTTATTTGAGTATAAAAATAATTTTCAAGATTTAAAGTAATCCAGAATTTTCTAAAAATCCAGCAAAAATCATGAATTTATTCATTCATTTATCTTGTCGCCTTTAAAGTTTTTCTTATTAGATTATTAGATATTATAAATTTTCTTTTACGGCTTACAAAGTCTTACAAAGCATTCCACAGAGCGAAAATTTTAGCTTGGAGGACAAAAATCGCATGGCGCTTGGCCAAATAGGTGCGCTGTTTTTGCTTTTCATGAGCAAAACTTTACTCATTATCTGATGTATTATTTTAATATATAACAATATCAATAGAAACTTATCTCATAAAATGATTTTTCATCATGATTTTTTTAACATCTATTAACTGATCTTTGTCGGATAATATCCATGAGTTTCGGACATAATTATCTTAATGCTTTTAAAAGAACTGCGATTCAGCGCAGTAAACTTTGTTAAAAACATAAATTGTTTAAAAAAAAGAAGACGAAATCGCAAAGGTGCATTAACTTAAATCAAAATTGCCAAAACTATTTGACAAAACCTAATGATGTTTCTAATACATAGATACAAGCAACATAACAAAACTATTTCTTAAGTATATTTTTCCGTATTTTAAATTCCAGTACTTTTGGAACAAAATATAATAAATAATAAAAGTAAAATATATAACCAGTATGGTTTTGGCACAATGAATATTAAATGTGGTTTCATTACATACAATCTTATATTTATATTAACACATAGCTGTTAAATACGGCACTTCCTGCTTCTTTAGCTTCTTCATCAGCAACACAAAAACCTAGACATCTAATAGCAGCAATTTATTCTTAATGCATATTCGATTTTACATGGGCATATTCTTAGGATTCACATTTCATTAAATACACTGCTGTGCCAGCCAGGATGCAAGTAATGTTTAAGCCATTAGAAAAATTACATTAATTTTCCGTGTAAATGAGCTTGAAAGGAACCGTGGAATCATCCAAGCTATGATATACGCATTAATGGTACCTGATTTACACACACGTGCAACTGTTCAAACAGTGCCAAGGTGGATGCTGATTCGCCCCACTAGTTTTATCCCATAGATTATGTCTGCTCATTTAAGATATGCTTCTGTTTGTAACACCTAACACAGGTGCAGTAAATGTTAAACAAAAGTTGTAGTAAAGTAAAAATGAAGCATAGAAGAGAGCATAGCACAATTTGTTCTATTTTGGCATCGATTTCATTGATGAGTAAAACGATTTTTTGTTGTTATCTAAATGGTTCGGTATACTGGCTTATAAGCTGATAATATACTCCTATTCTTGGTTTTTCCTTTTTAAGGTATTCGATTCATCTAAAAAATGATGGCCATTACAAATATAGTTAAAAATTACGAAAATAGTACCTATTCAAAATATGGTATTAATTAATCTCATAAAATAAATCTTGTTTGGTATTTCCACAAGTTCTTACCTATATTTCGAATAGGTAAAAATTACGGTAATAATATTAAAAATAGCATTAATTCATTATTAATCTTTTATAATAGGTATACCTAATTTTTAACCCAATTACTTAAATAATATATAATATACAGAGTGTCCCAAAATCACCGAAACAAATAAAATAATCAAAAATCTAACACCTAACTCCTGCAATTTTTGCAAATTAAAAAAAAAATGGTTAAAGAAATTTTTTCTTGGATTTTCGTTTGATGTTCGGTGTTTTCAGAGTACGTTAAAAAACATTTGTTTCGTTCATTCACTATATATTTCTTGAAACTATGATTTTAAAAGGTAGTAATTATTTGTCTGAAATAAGTTTTTTTTCATACAAGTAAATATTTTGTTTCTTTAAGTAAGCTTCATATTAAAAGTAAAAACAAGAATCACTTACTCAAGTACCTAAATATTTTGTGTCTATAAGAGAACTTCTACTAAACCTGAGATAAAAAGTCAACTAGATATTTACTTGTGTTAACGAAATATCAGTTTAAAAAGTCAAATAAACCCAAGTTTTCCACTAAATCAATATCTTCTTGTAGATATCGAAATAAAAAATTTATTTGAGCCAAGCCAAATATAGTATAATCAACAGATTACTTTTCTCTGTGTATTGGTTATTACATTAATAGTGACTAATGAAATGGGCGCCAGCTAAAAGTACTGTTCTAATAACATTTAGTAAGTGAGTCCTGTATAATCAAAACCGAACATGTCCTCGCGGTGCTAGGCACAAATATGCTGACCATAATATTATGTCATGTCACTATAGTTATATTATTTTTATTTTTCTTTGTAATTATCAATTTGTTTTTTTATGACTTGTCCTATATCTGTAAAGGTCTTTGGATTAATAAATGATACAATAACAAATTATATTAGTATGTATGGGCATAAAGGTTTATAAATTTATTTTATTATTGTATAATTTTAATATATAAAATAATAATCATTAATCAAAGATATTATGATCCGAATCCAAACATTTTTTGCCACAAATTACTGTCGTAATTGCCTAACTAACCATGTACAAATTTACCCATTTCTTGCTATTTTGCTTCATTATTCTCAAAAATTATAACTCTTTTGTACATTCTTAGAGTTCAAATTGCATTTGAAATCCCCCCTTAAATTGCAGCTCCCTGGATATTAACGAAAAGACCAGTCTCCAAACATTTTTATTTAATAAATAAAATAAACAAAATATATGAAATAGTTTTATTTGTTGACATTTTCAAGGTTTCAATTCGTTAGTATGGCAATACATAAAAATAATGGACTCAACCTGTCTAGGTAAAATATCATACGCTTTGCACACATACGTAATTATATCATCTAAAACTTTAGCGTTTAAGTTCCCAACAGCAATATCTTCACGGATAAAAAATAATTCCATTAGTTGTATGGTTATTGTGGAGTATATTTCGCAGTCAATAAGTCGGCTTTCATTCCTTGTTATAGTGGTACCATTGGGTCCTAGTGAAATAAGTTCAACAGCGTACATTTCATCTATTTTTAATATTTTTTGCCACAAATTACTGTCGTAATTGCCTAACTAACCATGTACAAATTTACCCATATCTTGCTATTTTGCTTCATTATTCTAAAAAATTATAACTCTTTTGTAAATTCTTATAGTTCGAATTGAAATGCCCCCTTAAATTGCAGCTACCTGGATATTAACGAAAAGACCAGTCTAATAAATAAAAAAAACAAAATATATGAAATAGTTTTATTTGTTGACATTTTCAAGGTTTTAATTCGTTAGTACGGCAATACATAAAAATAATGGACTCAACCTGTCTAGGAAGAACATCATACGCTTTGCACACATAAGTAATTATATCATTTATAACTTTAGCGTTTAAGTTCCCAACAGCAATATCTTCACTGGTAAAAAATAATTCCATTAGTTGCCTGGTTGCTGTGGAGCACATTTCATCTATTTCTTTCTTTTGAGGTTCTAGGGTTTTAATACCAGGTTTTTCTTCGGAAGATTTAGTACGGCAATACATAAAAATAATGGACTCAACCTGTCTAGGTAGAAAATCATACGCTTTGCACACATAAGTAATTATATCATCTAAAACTTTAGCGTTTAAGTTCCCAACAGCAATATCTTCACTGGTAAAAAATAATTCCATTAGTTGCCTGGTTGCTGTGGAGCACATTTCATCTATTTCTTTCTTTTGAGGTTCTAGGGTTTTAATACCAGGTTTTTCTTCGGAAGATTTAGTACGGCAATACATAAAAATAATGGACTCAACCTGTCTAGGTAGAACATCATACGCTTTGCACATATAAGTAATTATATCATCTAAAACCTTAGCGTTTAAGTTCTTAACAGCAATATCTTCACTGGTAAAAAATAATTCCATTAGTTGCCTGGTTGCTGTGGAGCACATTTCATCTATTTCTTTCTTTTGAGGTTCTAGGGTTTTAATACCAGGATTTTCTTCGGAAGATTTAGTACGGCAATACATAAAAATAATGGACTCAACCTGTCTAGGTAGAACATCATACGCTTTGCACACATAAGTAATTATATCATCTAAAACTTTAGCGTTTAAGTTCTCAACAGCAATATCTTCACTGGTAAAAAATAATTCCATTAGTTGCCTGGTTGCTGTGGAGCACATTTCATCTATTTCTTTCTTTTGAGGTTCTGGGGTTTTAATACCAATTAAAATAGGTTTTTCTTCGGAAGATTGAGATACCAGATTATTAATGCATGTTGGAATATATTCATCCACATCCTTGTACTTATTCAGTTGAGTTTGCTCATAGTCTTCCTGTATTTCCACCACATCATCCATAGTTAGTTCTTCCGTTATGGCTTGTTCGCCTTGATTATAAATATCGTTAGAATTTTCTGTATATTTTGACTGTAATTCAAACACATCATTCATAGTTAGTCCGTTTATAGGGCGATCTAAATCAATAAACAAATCATTCGATTCACTGCCATAGTCCGAATTATTGGATGAGAAACACGTAGGATTTGAAACTTCTTGTCTTGGAATTGGTTCTTGTAAGAAACCTGTTACTGTTTCTGGAATAACTTCTGGTAATGTTTTTTCTTCAAACAATAACCTTTCTGCCTGCATGAGCAATGTCATTGAATTTTGATCGTATTGAAATTGGAAATATTTCAAGTTGAGCAAGTTATTTTTAAGTGAGACTTCCATACTTCTAAGGTAATTCATAACGATGTTGCGTTCTATCTTCAATTGTTCGAAGATGATCTTAACGTTTGTTGTTTCCATGTTTCTGATATTTAGTGATTATCACAACTAATATTTTGATGACAAAGATTTAGTATTTATATGTATAAGGTCACCTTTTAGGTATTTCCATGGGATTATAATCCCTTTTCATTTAAATATTGTTTACAGAGTAGGATTAAAATATTTTAAATTTACAGTTTTAGTTATTATGCATAATTTTGGTATTATACTTTCATTAAGTTTAATAGAAGTTTTAACTGTTAATAAAAATAAGGAGTTTTGATTTAATAATAACGATATTAAAAGTATTTTCTTTTAGTATTATGCTTTTTGACATCAACAAACAAATAAAATAATCAAAAATCTAACACCTAACTCCTGCAATTTTATGCAAATTAAAAAAAAATGGTTAAAGAAATTTTGTTTTGGATTTTCGTTTGATGTTCGGTGTTTTTTGTCAAGAACCTTATGGGTTATTACATTAATAGTGACTAATGGAATGGGCGCCAGCTAAAAGTACTGTTCTAATAATATTTACTTTTAATAAAGAGTATGGAGGCCTGTATAATCAAAAGCGAACATTTCTTCTGCTGTGCTAGGCACAAATGTGCTGACCACAATATTATGTGATGTCACTATTATTTTTATTTTTTTGGATTACTAGATGATTTATTTATTTATTTAATAAAATAACAAATTTTATTTAATTATTCTATAATTTTAATAAATAAAATATTAATGATAAATCAAAGATATTATGATCTGAAGCAAACCATTTTTTGCAACAAATTCATAACTGTAGATGCCTTATTAACTTTGTTTCCATAACAAACGTAGTAACTTAAGTGAATCTTGTATGTAGGCTTTTAACATAGATCTCGTTGAAATTCTCGAATACATTTTTGTGTATTGATTTATTGAAGAACCATCGCTTAATTTTAGGTTACTTTTTAATTGCCTATAACCATGTAAAAATTTACAAAATGCCGAAAATGCTATTACCAGTGTCCAAACATGTTTATCTAATAAATAAAAAATCAAAATATATTAAATAGTTTTATTTGATGACATTTTTAAGGTTTCAATCCGTTAGTACGGCAATACATAAAAATAATGGACTCAACCTGTCTAGGTAGAACATCACACGTTTTGCACACATAAGTAATTATATCATCTATAACTTTAGCGTTTAAGTTCCCATCAGCAATATCTTCACTGGTGAAAAATAATTCCATTAGTTGTCTGGTTGCTGTGGAGTATATCTCCCAGCCAATAAGTTGGCTTTCATTTCTTGTTATAGTCGTACCATTGAGTCCTAGTGAAATAAGTTCAACATCGCACATTTCATCTATTTTTCGTTTTTTCTTTTGAGGTTCTAGGGTTTTAATACCAATTAAAATAGGTTTTTCTTCGGAAGATTTAGATACTAGATTATTAATGCATGTTGGAATATATTCATCCATATCCTTGTACTTATTCAGTTGAGTTTGCTCATAGTTTTCCTGTATTTCCACCACATCATCCATAGTTAGTTCTTCCGTTATGGCTTGCTCGCCTTGATTATAAATATCGTTAGAATCTTCTGTATATTTTGACCGTAATTCAAACACATCATCCATAGTTAGTCCTTTGTTTATAGGGCGATCTGAATCAATAACCAAATCATTCGATTTACTGCCATAGTCCCAGGGCCGTATTTACCATGACGCAAATTACGCACTTGCGTAAGGCGGCAAACCTGCAGAGGCGGCATTATTTTAATTGGCCAAAACAAAACGACCCGACAACAACGTCGGCGGCTGGCCGGCACCTTTGACTTTTGCAGGGCGGCGAACGGCGATGGCCTTATCAGGCGCGGCACCACTACAATCATCTGAATCAAAGAGACGCCGATATTATTTTTCTTTTCATAGAACAGTACCTATTTATGTGCGGCGTTTTAAAACTGCGTCTCTTGACTCTCATTTCGGTTCCATACAATTATATTTTGCCTCGTCCTCGACGCTCGTCCCTCGTGTTCGTGTGTCGGTCGAATTGCAGTCAAATATTTTGCAAAATAAGAGTTTTTGTTACTATATGTGTACTTCTACGTGTAGTGTATTACCTAACTAATTAACTACTATGAGTGACGGCCGAAAACGGTTAAGTGGGGCGCGATACAAGGCGCTCGCTGAAAAAAAGCGAATAAAACGCCAGGCAGTCTTAGAAAATACACCCAAACTGGTGAATTATTTTTCAATTGTACCTACCACTTCGAAAGACCAAACGCCGGCACCGGAGGCGGATCCGGAAATCGAGACTACTATTGGTGTACCATCCGCAGCCCTCAGACCAAAAGTACCAGAAGTGAACGTGAAAGATACCTGTAGCTGTAAGTTCTCATGTGAAAGCTTTAAATCGAGAATCGAGCTTTTTACCAGCGTGATTTTCAATCTAGGGTCAGAATCAGAAGCAGACGTCCCATCGCGATTACATTCAGCCTCCGCCAATAACGATATCGGAAATAACCCTGTCGATAGCGTGAACGATATTAGTAAGTACAGCTGTAAATGATGAGCTTTTAATTAGGTAGATCATTTTTTATATAGGGTCAGAATTGGAAACAGCGTCATCTGAAGGCACTTCAAGCGTTTCGACGCGTTTTAGTTTTCAATCAGCCAATATCAGTGTCAGTAACGACCCTGCTGAATGGAAGATAAACGATGTAACCATCGATTATTTGCTGTCCTTACCTAAGGAAATTTGCCAAAATACAGATGAGGATTTTTCTTTAACAAAAACTGTTTTTGGCAGTACAACACGTTGTCTAACCAAGAACGTTTTCTATCGCAAACTTGCCAATGGAGAAAAACAACCTCGTAGATATTTAGTATATTCGCCCTCAAAAAAGACCGTGTTTTGCATTCTGTGCCGCCTTTTCGGAGGGACATCCAAAATTGCCACTGACGGAATCAATGACTGGAGTAATGTAAATAAAATTTTGAATTTGCATGAAAATTCCCAAGAACACGCTAAATGTCAGGTCACCTTCTTATGCCGGAAAAGTACTTTCAATAGAATTGACACATTGCTCACTCAGCAAATAAGAGTCGAAACAGAGTACTGGCGAAATGTGTTGAAAAGGGTAGTTGCAGTGGTAAAGAAATTGGCTTCCAGAGGTCTGCCATTTAGAGGAACTATGGAGAAGTTCGGCGATCCAAAAAACGGAAATTTCATGATGTGCCTCGAGTTGATGGCCGAATTCGATCCCTTTTTAGCAACGCACCTGTCGCAATACGGAAATCCTGGAAGTGGCAAAACATCATATCTCTCGTCTACAGTATGTGATGAATTTATCGAATTAATGTCAGCTGAAGTTTTACATAAAATCGTTTCCGAAATTGAAAAGTCCAAATACTACTCCGCCATAGTTGACTCAACACCTGACGTGGCTCACATTGATCAGTTATCTATAATTATCAGATATGTTGGAAACGATGGAAAACCACTGGAGCGTTTTATTGGCTTTCTACCAAACGTGGGGCATAAATCTGAAGGTTTGGAAAATGCCTTAATATCTAAATTGGAGATGCACAATTTGAAAATAAAACATTGTCGAGGTCAGTCCTATGATAACGCCAGCAACATGTCGGGCTGTTACACCGGCTTGCAAGCAAGAATTTTAAATCGCAACCCGCTGGCTGATTACATACCCTGTGCTGCCCATTCATTGAATTTGGTTGGTGTCTGCGCTGCAGAGTGTGTCAACGAAGCTGTAACATTTTTCGACACTTTGCAGAATCTTTATACATTTTTTTCGGCATCCACTCGTCGTTGGGAAATTTTCTTGTCTAATTTAAAAGTCGGTGCCAAAGTTCCAAAACGAATCGACGTAACACGGTGGTCTGCACGCCATGATGCTTTAATGAGTTTATGCGGAAGTTGGAAGAATTATTTAAATACATTGACAGCAATTGAAGAAACGACTTCTGAAAAACCAACGGTTCGTGCGGAGGCAGCTGGTATTAAGGGTCGATTAAACCGTTTTGAATGTGCTTTCATGTGTGTTTTTTGGGAAGCGATATTGGAGCGCTTCCATAAAACCAATAAAATCCTCCAAAGCGTCGACATCGATACTGGTGACGTAACTGCGCTCTACTTATCTTTAATTAATTTTGTTAAATCTCTGCGGAATTCAGACATCTTTGTTTCGTATATTGGCAAAGCCAAAGATATTATGGATGAAACATATGACGTTGATCAGCAAAGAAGTCGGAAACGCAAATTTTTCCCAGATGAGAATAGAGATGGCGACACCGTTCTAACAGGGAGAGAAAAGCTGAAAGTGGAGACGTATTTTGCTATACTGGATAGAATTACAGTGGAGCTTCAAAAAAGATATGACGCTTATGAGACTGTTTTTCGAAAATTTAGTTTCTTTCTCAGTCTGAAGGAAAGCTCCCAAGCACAGATTATCGAAAGTGCCAGGTACTTAAAGGAATGTTATAAGGATGACTTGGAGGATGCTTTTCCAACAGAGTGTTTGCATTTTTCTGAGCTTCTGAAAGAATTAAAACATGAAAAATGTACGGTGTCGAACATGCTTTCACAAATTCGCTCTCAGAGTTTGGAAGTTGTATTCCCGAATGTTGAGATCGCTTTTTTCGTTGCAATGGCGGTCACAGTTTGTTCAGCCGAGCGTTCGTTTTCAACACTAAACCGCCTGAAGTCTTATTTTAGGTCCACTATGGAACAAGACAAGACTTAACAACAATTCTTGATTATGATGCAATAATTAACAATTTTGCTGCTCAAAAAGCTCGTCGAAAATTGTTATAATAATATGATTTAAAAGTTGTACATGTACCTTTTCAAAAGTATATACAATATAATATTGATTTGTATAGTTGTAGTTGCTTCCTTAGTTAAACTCAGGGCGGCAATTTTCGAACGGCGTAAGGCGCGTAAATGGTAAATCCGGCACTGCATAGTCCAAATCATTGGATGAGAAACACGTAGGATTTGAAACTTCTTGTGTTGGAATTGGTTCTTGTAACAAACATGTTACTGTTTCTGGAATAACTTCTGGTAATGTTTTTTCTTCAAACAATAACCTTTCTGCCTGCATGAGCAATGTCTTTGAATTTTTATCGTATTGAAATTGGAAATATTTCAAGTTGAGCAAGTTATTTTTAAGTGAGACTTCCATACTTCTAAGGTAATTCATAACGATGTTGCGTTCTGTCTTTAATTGTTCGAAGATGATCTTAACATTTGTTGTTTCCATGTTTCTGATATTTAGTGCTTATCACAATTAATATTTTGATGAGAAAGATTTAGTATTTATATGTTTAAGGTAACCTTTTTGGTATTTCCATGGGATTATAATTTTTAAAATCCCTTTTCATTTCGTGTGCCTAGGTAGTTTGCAAACTACAAAGTTATATTTTCGTTTTATAAAACATATGTACCTATATGTTTTTTTAATGTTAATTATAATAATAAATAATTATGTATTGTGCTTTTTTATAGGTAATGTTTTTTGTAAATGTATTATAATAATCTTTATTATGGTATATTTATACATTGTTTACACTTGTTTTGTTCAAATAAAACATATTGGAACGAACGTTTTTTAATTTAATTTTCCCGCCCAAATATTAAGTAAATAACAACATTAAAATAAATAAATCAGAGTACGTTAAAAAGTATTTGTTTCGTTCAATCACTATATATTTCTTGAAACTATGATTTTAAAAGGTAGTAATTATTTGTCTGAAATAAGTTTTTTTTCATACAAGTAAATATTTTGTTTCTTTAAGTAAGCTTCATATTTAAAGTAAAAACAAGAATTACTTACTCAAGTACCCAAATATTTTGTGTCTTTAAGAGAACTTCTACTAAACCTGAGATAAAAAGTCAACTAGATATTTACTTGTGTAAACGAAATATCAGTTTAAAAAGTCAAATAAACCCAAGTTTTCCACTAAAGCAATATCTTCTTGTAGATATCGAAATAAATAATTTATTTAAGCCAAGCCAAATATAGTAAAATCAACGGATTACTTTTCTCTGTGTATTGGTTATTACATTAATAGTGATGGAATGGGCGCCAGCTAAAAGTACTGTTCTAATAACATTTAGTAAGTGAGTCCTGTATAATCAAAACCGTACATGTCCTCGCGGTGCTAGGCACAAATATGCTGACCATAATATTATGTCATGTCACTATAGTTATATTATTTTTCTTTATAAATTTTGAGATGCAAGGGATTAATTTTGGGATTAATCCCTTAAACAAGTAATTGTAGACATGTACAGTTTTATAAATAAATTACATAATGGCATTTTTAGCCCTAGCCTAATGGTTGTTGAATAAAATAAATTAATAATAGCAGAAAAAAGCTGTTATAGAGGACGATCTACCAAAAAAAGTTCTATCTAAGGATTTAGATATGGATTCCATTTATTACTTAATACACAGTTTTTAAAATAATTTTTTTACTTATATAGGTCTTAAATACAACACATTGCTTTGTATTTTGTCTTGTATACTTATAAATGTTTTTGTATTACATTTCACGATAATATATTAATAATTTGTTTAACTTACTTAAAAAATAAGATAATTAAGTAGATATTACAGCTCAGGTTCCAGATTTAATTATTTTTTACAATGTTTTAAAAGTCTAAAACCTATCCTCCGTGACTGTTAAGTCGGATTTATAGTTCTAAAACGTAGCCGTAGCCGTTGCAGTTGCAGTTGCAGTAAGTAAGTAGCTAATTTTTACAATTTATAGTTCAGCGCGTAGCGGTTGCAGTAGTGGCCGCGTAGTGACATTTGTTCTGTTTACAAACATTTCAAGTATTTTGTATCGGTGATTTTCGCTTTGTTTATTTGATTTAGTTTACTTATAATAATAATAATAATAATGTTTATTAACAGCAAATTGCCACAATATAAATACAATACAATACAATATTACGAAAGTCATAAAAACTCTAATAAAAAAAACAAGAAGGCAAAACAAATATCACAACAATAGGTACAAAAATCAAATATTAGTGGATAAGCATTAATCTCAATTCCCTTTTAAAAGTCCTAAGTGGTATGTTAAAAAAATTTATGTCCAAGCTATTAGCACTTCTGCACATTCTATCAAATGGGGAAAAATAGCCATAATTAGTAGAATGTTGCCTTATATGGAATAGCGGAACATGCCTATTCATTCTAAGGGGTATATTAAAACTTATACTGCTAACAATATCAATACAGTTAATATGATTGTTTAAAATTTTGAATAAATAACATAAATCTATTTCATTTCTTCTTAATTGTAACGATTGTAAATTCATCCTTATAAACATAGTTTAGTGACATTTGTTCTGTTTACAAAGATTTCAAGTATTTTGTATCGGTGATTTTCGCTTCGTTTATTTTGTTTATTTGGTTTAGTTTACTTATAAACATGGTTTGGGATCCTTGTTTTTGAGTTTGACAGTTTTTCTGCAATATCTGCAATTTGATTGGCTGTAGTAGTCGTTGCCGCAAGAAAAGATAAAAGTTGGGTCATCTCTTACGACAACTTACGACAACGACCTTGGATGCTACTGCAAAGATCCTCCAGCCAATCACAGACTGTTTTGCCCCTACTGCAACTGCAACTGCAACGACTACGGCTACGTTTTAGAACTATAAATCCGGCTTTACTCTTTCTAGGTTAACCTATATGTTTTCAAATATCTGAGGTACTAAAAATATCAGTTCACTAAGTAAATTAAACACATCCAAAGCAATCGAATCAAATATAAAATATTATTAAAAATTTAAAGAAATAATTTTTATAACCATTTATGTAGGTGTTACAAAAATTGATTCTATCCTCCGTGAATCTGTTTTTGCTTTAAATTTTATGCAACGGATGGCGTTTTAATTATTTTAAATAAGCAAAAACCTCTGTTTACGACATTATAGATGCATGTGATTCCTGAAGGTCAGTTAGAATTTATATGCAATTCATTTGCTATCCACCGTGAAGTGTAATATCTCAGTAAGTAGATTTTTTTTATAAATATTTTATGTATGCACAATTTTTAAAAAAATTTAAGGTGTCAAAAGATACAATAACTTATTTCAAATATACAAAGAGATGTTTAAAAAAAACATACGAAATCCTAACCTCCGTGAAGCTATAATATTCAAAATTTATGATATCTATAGATATATATAATCATAATTGGTAAATTATAATTATGTAGTTAAAATAAACTTAAACTGGTTAATTTTAATTTAGTTGACTTATAGTTAAAAAGTTTTTCATTTGTAACCATTAATACAGCCAGTGATTAGTTTAAATGTTACTGAGATTGATAAAAATATGTATATCTATCACCTAGACATTAATGTTATAATAAATTGTGAAACATTTATTATTTTTGTATAAACTTGTTATTATTGGATTGTAATTATAAATATCTAAACTAGATCTAGCCAGTTGGCTAACAATTTATCGACCACCTCGGCTTATATTGATTGGGTATGGCGCAAAATTCCTCATTACCCTCCTTTTTCTTCCCTTCAATGAGCTCTTGTAAAGTTCTTTGAGGTTGGATGCCATACTTTTTCCTGATGTATTCGTTGACGTCTTTGGTTCTTTCCTGTTCGATTTTCT
Source organism: Brassicogethes aeneus (assembly GCA_921294245.1). NCBI lineage: Eukaryota > Metazoa > Arthropoda > Insecta > Coleoptera > Nitidulidae > Brassicogethes > Brassicogethes aeneus. The sequence continues at coordinate 80,486,742 of OV121132.1, read as the reverse complement.
GCCTCTCTTCTTCCTTCAAGCATCGCTTGCACGGTTTTTCCAGGTCCAGGGTGGCTTCGTGTTCCAGATCGTGAGATTTATTTAGGTAATCGTCGTTGGCCATGATCAGCTCTATTTCGAATGATGTGTCGCTTAAGTCGTCATCTTGAGTTTCCTGAGGTTTTTTGTTGAACAAATGTTTCCTTGAGGAGTTCATGTTTGCGAATGATATTTTTTGTATTGGATTATCTGCTTTTATTTGGTGTAAAGTGTACCTCATGGTTTAACCTAATTAATAACTGATTGTATAAACAAACTTTGGTAGGTAACTATTTTCTTTACCTTCAATGTTTAACATTTTGAGATGCAAGGGATTAATCTCGGGATTAATCCCTTAAACAAGTAATTGTAAACATGTACAGTTTAATAAATAAATTACATAATGGCATTTTTAGCCCTAGCCTAATGGTTGTTGAATAAAAGATAATAATAATAGCAAAGAAAATACCAATCTTCCAAAAAAAGTTCTATTTAAGGATTTTTTAAAATAATTTTTTTTATTTTTTACTTATACAGGTCTTTATTACAACACATTGCTTTGTATTTTGTCTTGTAAATTTATAAATGTTTTGGTATTACATTTCACGAAAATATATTAATTAATGGAATGGATAAGTAAAATATTGGATTAGTCGAGTTAGCTTTTATGAAGCTAGGTTAACCTATATGTTTTCAAATATCTGAGGTAGTAAAAGCATCCTAAAAATATCAGTTCACTAAGTAAATTAAACACATCCAAAGCAATCGAATCAAATATAAAATATTATTCAAAATTTAAAAAAATAATTTTTATAACCATTTATGTACATAGGTGTTACAAAAATTGTCTTCCGTAAATCTGTTTTTGCTTTAAATTTTATGCAGCGGGTGGCGCTTTAATCATTTTAAATAAGCAAAAACCTCTGTTTACGACATTATAGATGCATGTTATTCCTGAAGGTCAGTTAGAATTTATATGCAGATAAAAGTGTTGCTGTTTTATAATTCAAAAGTTTAAGTTCATTAATTTGCTATTTAAAAACCTATCCACCGTGAAGTGTAATATCTCAGTAAGTAGATTTTTTGTATAAATATTTTATGTATGCACAATTGTATTTTTAAAAAATATTAAGGTGTCAAAATCACATATAGCCTTATATAAATTACAATGAAATATATATATACGTAACAAAATAACTACTCACCACAGTACTGACATTTTGACTGGAACTATACGTGCATTCACCACAACTTTGCCGCTTGCATTGTTTTCAAGATGACTGTCGTGCAAAGGGCGGGCTCTGTAGGTAATTTTTTACCAACACTTGAGTTAAAACGAGGACCTGACGTTTAAACTTTAATATTTAGCAGGAATTTTGAATTTTAACATTATACACAGAACTGACGGGTAAAAGTGAGTACAAAGATTATCAATTTTTTAAAAATTGCTATTTTTCGAATCTATGATAAAATATGAAAAATACATTATTTAATGTTTTATAGTTTATATTTTATTAGTACTTGTCCAATATCTGTAAAGGTCTTTGGATTAATAAATGATACAATAACAAATTATATTAGTATGTATGGGCATAAAGGTTTATAAATTTATTTTATTATTGTATAATTTTACTATATTTTTCTTGCTATTTTGCTTCATTATTCTCAAAAATTATAACTCTTTTGTACATTCTTAGAGTCCAAATTGCATTTGAAATCCCCCCTTAAATTGCAGCTCCCTGGATATTAACGAAAAGACCAGTCTCCAAACATTTTTATTTAATAAATAAAAAAAAACAAAATATATGAAATAGTTTTATTTGTTGACATTTTCAAGGTTTCAATTCGTTAGTACGGCAATACATAAAAATAATGGACTCAACCTGTCTAGGTAGAATATCATACGCTTTGCACACATAAGTAATTATATCATCTAAAACTTTAGCGTTTAAGTTCCCAACAGCAATATCTTCACGGGTAAAAAATAATTCCATTAGTTGTATGGTTGTTTTGGAGTATATTTCCCAGTCAATAAGTCCTCTTTCATTCCTTGTTATAGTGGTACCATTGGGTCCTAGTGAAATAAGTTCAACAGCGCACATTTCATCTATTTTTAGTATTTTTTCCCACAAATTACTGTCGTAATTGCCTAACTAACCATGTACAAATTTACCCATCTCTTGCTATTTTGCTTCATTATTCTAAAAAATTATAACTCTTTTGTAAATTCTTAGAGTTCGAATTGAAATCCCCCCTTAAATTGCAGCTACCTGGATATTAACGAAAAGACTAGTCTAATAAATAAAAAAACAAAATATATGAAATAGTTTTATTTGTTGAAATTTTCAAGGTTTTAATTTGTTAGTACGGCAATACATAAAAATAATGGACTCAACCTGTCTAGGTAGAACATCATACGCTTTGCACACATAAGTAATTATATCATTTAAAACTTTAGCGTTTAAGTTCCCAACAGCAATATCTTCACTGGTAAAAAATAATTCCATTAGTTGCCTGGTTGCTGTGGAGCACATTTCATCTATTTCTTTCTTTTGAGGTTCTGGGGTTTTAATACCAGGTTTTTCTTCGGAAGATTGAGTACGGCAATACATAAAAATAATGGACTCAACCTGTCTAGGTAGAACATCATACGCTTTGCACACATAAGTAATTATATCATTTAAAACTTTAGCGTTTAAGTTCCCAACAGCAATATCTTCACTGGTAAAAATAATTCCATTAGTTGCCTGGTTGCTGTGGAGCACATTTCATCTATTTCTTTCTTTTGAGGTTCTGGGGTTTTATTACCAGGTTTTTCTTCGGAAGATTTAGTACGGCAATATATAAAAATAATGGACTCAACCTGTCTAGGTAGAACATCATACGCTTTGCACACATAAGTAATTATATCATTTATAACTTTAGCGTTTAAGTTCCCATCAGCAATATCTTCACTGGTAAAAAATAATTCCATTAGTTGCCTGGTTGCTGTGGAGCACATTTCATCTATTTCTTTCTTTTGAGCTTCTAGGGTTTTAATACCAGGGTTTTCTTCGGAAGATTTAGTACGGCAATACATAAAAATAATGGACTCAACCTGTCTAGGTAGAACATAATACGCTTTGCACACATAAGTAATTATATTATCTATAACTTTAGCGTTTAAGTTCCCATCAGCAATATCTTCACTGGTAAAAAATAATTCCATTAGTTGCCTGGTTGCTGTGGAGCACATTTCATCTATTTCTAGGGTTTTAATACCAATTAAATAGGGGGTTTTTCATCGGAAGATTCAGATACTAGATTATTAATGCATGTTGGAATATATTCATCATTAATAATAACGATATTAAAAGTATTTCCTCTTAGTATTATGCTTTTTGACATCAACAAACAAATAAAATAATCAAAAATCTAACACCTAACTCCTGCAATTTTTGCAAATTAAAAAAAATGGTTAAAGAAATTTTGTCTTGGATTTTCGTTTGATGTTCGGTGTTTTTGAGAAACCCTGAATACAGCGGTGTTTTTTGTCAAGAACCTTATGGGTTATTACAATAATAGTGACTAATGGAATGGGCGCCAGCTAAAAGTACTGTTCTAATAACATTTAGTAAGTGAGTCCTGTATAATCAAAACCGAACATGTCCTCGCGGTGCTAGGCACAAATATGCTGACCATAATATTATGTCATGTCACTATAGTTATATTATTTTTATTTTTCTTTATAATTATCAATTTGTTTTTTATGACTTGTCCTATATCTGTAAAGGTCTTTGGATTAATAAATGATACAATAACAAATTATATTAGTATGTATGGGCATAAAGGTTTATAAATTTATTTTATTATTGTATAATTTTACTATATAAAATAATAATCATAAATCAAAGATATTATGATCTGAATCCAAACATTTTTTGCCACAAATTACAGTCGTAATTGCCTAACTAACCATGTACAAATTTACCCACTTCTTGCTATTTTGCTTCATTATTCTCAAAAATTATAACTCTTTTGTAAATTCTTAGAGTTTAAATTGCATTTGAAATCCCCCCTTAAATTGCAGCTCCCTGGATATTAACGAAAAGACCAGTCTCCAAACATTTTTATTTAATAAATAAAAAAAACAAAATATATTAAATAGTTTTATTTGTTGACATTTTCAAGGTTTCAATTCGTTAGCTAATACATAAAAATAATGGACTTAACCTGTCTAGGTAGAATATCATACGCTTTGCACACATAAGTAATTATATCGTCTAAAACTTTAGCGTTTAAGTTCCCAACAGCAATATCTTCACGGGTAAAAAATAATTCCATTAGTTGTATGGTTGTTGTGGAATATATTTCCCAGTCAATAAGTCGGCTTTCATTCCTTGTTATAGTGGTACCATTGGGTCCTAGTGAAATAAGTTCAACAGCGCACATTTCATCTATTTTTAGTATTTTTTCCCACAAATTACTGTCGTTATTGCCTAACTAACCATGTACAAATTTACCCATCACTTGCTATTTTGCTTCATTATTCTAAAAAATTATAACTCTTTTGTAAATTCTTAGAGTTCGAATTGAAATCCCCCTTTAAATTGCAGCTACCTGGATATTAACGAAAAGACTAGTCTAATAAATAAAAAAAACAAAATATATGAAATAGTTTTATTTGTTGAAATTTTCAAGGTTTTAATTTGTTAGTACGACAATACATAAAAATAATGGACTCAACCTGTCTAGGTAGAACATCATACGCTTTGCACACATAAGTAATTATATCATTTAAAACTTTAGCGTTTAAGTTCCCAACAGCAATATCTTCACTGGTAAAAAATAATTCCATTAGTTGCCTGGTTGCTGTGGAGCACATTTCATCTATTTCTTTCTTTTGAGGTTCTGGGGTTTTAATACCAGGTTTTTCATCGGAAGATTCAGATACTAGATTATTAATGCATGTTGGAATATATTCATCCATATCCTTGTACTTATTCAGTTGAGTTGGCTCATAGTCTTTCTGTATTTCCACCACATCATCCATAGTTAGTTCTTCCGTTATGGCTTGTTCGCCTTGATTATTAAATCCCCCCTTAAATTGCAGCTCACTGGATATTAACGAAAAGACCAGTCTCCAAACATTTTTATTTAATAAATAAAAAAAACAAAATATATTAAATAGTTTTATTTGTTGACATTTTCAAGGTTTCAATTCGTTAGTACGGCAATACATAAAAATAATGGACTCAACCTGTCTAGGTAGAATATCATACGCTTTGCACACATAAGTAATTATATCACCTAAAACTTTAGCGTTTAAGTTCCCAACAGCAATATCTTCACGGGTAAAAAATAATTCCATTAGTTGCATGGTTGTTGTGGAGTATATTTCCCAGTCAATAAGTCGGCTTTCATTCATTGGGTCCTAGAGAAATAAGTTCAACAGCGCACATTTCATCTATTTTTAGTATTTTTCCCCACAAATTACTGTCGTAATTGCCTAACTAACCATGTACAAATTTACCCATCTCTTGCTATTTTGCTTCATTATTCTAAAAAATTATAACTCTTTTGTAAATTCTTAGAGTTCGAATTGAAATCCCCTCTTAAATTGCAGCTACAAGGATATTAACGAAAAGACTAGTCTGATAAATAAAAAAACAAAATATATGAAATAGTTTTATTTCTTAAAATTTTCAAGGTTTTAATTTGTTAGTACGGCAATACATAAAAATAATGGACTCAACCTGTCTAGGTAGAACATCATACGCTTTGCACACATAAGTAATTATATCATTTAAAACTTTAGCGTTTAAGTTCCCAACAGCAATATCTTCACTGGTAAAAAATAATTCCATTAGTTGCCTGGTTGCTGTGGAGCACATTTCATCTATTTCTTTCTTTTGAGGTTCTGGGGTTTTAATACCAGGTTTTTCTTCGGAAGATTTAGTACGGCAATACATAAAAATAATGGACTCAACCTGTCTAGGCAGAACATCATACGCTTTGCACACATAAGTAATTATATCATTTATAACTTTAGCGTTTAAGTTCCCAACAGCAATATCTTTACTGGTAAAAAATAATTCCATTAGTTGCCTGGTTGCTGTGGAGCACATTTCATCTATTTCTTTCTTTTGAGCTTCTAGGGTTTTAATACCAGGTTTTTGTTCGGAAGATTTAGTACGGCAATACATAAAAATAATGGACTCAACCTGTCTAGGTAGAACATTATACGCTTTGAACACATAAGTAATTATACCATCTATAACTTTAGCGTTTAAGTTCCCATCAGCAATATCTTCACTGGTAAAAAATAATTCCATTAGTTGCCTGGTTGCTGTGGAGCACATTTCATCTATTTCTTTCTTTTGAGGTTCTGGGGTTTTAATACCAGGTTTTTGTTCGGAAGATTTAGTACGGCAATACATAAAAATAATGGACTCAACCTGTCTAGGTAGAACATCATACGCTTTGCACACATAAGTAATTATACCATCTATAACTTTAGCGTTTAAGTTCCCATCAGCAATATCTTCACTGGTAAAAAATAATTCCATTAGTTGCCTGGTTGCTGTGGAGCACATTTCATCTATTTCTTTCTTTTGAGGTTCTGGGGTTTTAATACCAGGTTTTTCTACGGAAGATTTAGTACGGCAATACATAAAAATAATGGACTCAACCTGTCTAGGCAGAACATCATACGCTTTGCACACATAAGTAATTATATCATCTATAACTTTAGCGTTTAAGTTCCCATCAGCAATATCTTCACTGGTAAAAAATAATTCCATTAGTTGCCTGGTTGCTGTGGAGCACATTTCATCTATTTCTAGGGTTTTAATACCAATTAAAATAGGGGATTTTTCATCGGAAGATTCAGATACTAGATTATTAATGCATGTTGGAATATATTCATCCATATCCTTGTACTTATTCAGTTGAGTTTGCTCATAGTCTTCCTGTATTTCCACCACATCATCCATAGTTAGTTCTTCCGTTATGGCTTGTTCGCCTTGATTATAAATATCGTTAGAATTTTCTGTATATTTTGACTGTAATTCAAACACATCATTCATAGTTAGTCCGTTTATAGGGCGATCTAAATCAATAAACAAATCATTCGATTCACTGCCATAGTCCGAATTATTGGATGAGAAACACGTAGGATTTGAAACTTCTTGTCTTGGAATTAGTTCTTGTAAGAAACCTGTTACTGTTTCTGGAATAACTTCTGGTAATGTTTTTTCTTCAAACAATAACCTTTCTGCCTGCATGAGCAGTGTCATTGAATTTTGATCGTATTGAAATTGGAAATTTTTCAAGTTGAGCAAGTTATTTTTAAGTGAGACTTCTATACTTCTAAGGTAATTCATAACGATGTTGCGTTCTGTCTTCAATTGTTCGAAGATGATCTTAACGTTTGTTGTTTCCATGTTTCTGATATTTAGTGTTTATCACAACTAATATTTTGTTGAGAAAGATTTAGTATTTATATGTTTAAGGTAACCTTTTAGGTATTTCCATGGGATTATAATCCCTTTTCATTTAAATATTGTTTACAGAGTAGGATTAAAATATTTTAAATTTTCAGTTTTAGTTATTATGCATAACTTTGGTATTATACTTTCATTAAGTTTAATAGAAGTTTTAACTGTTAATAAAAATAAGGAGTTTTGATTTAATAATAACGATATTAAAAGTATTTCCTCTTAGTATTATGCTTTTTGACATCAACAAACAAATAAAATAATCAAAAATCTAACACCTAACTCCTGCAATTTTTGCAAATTAAAAAAAATGGTTAAAGAAATTTTGTCTTGGATTTTCGTTTGATGTTCGGTGTTTTTGAGAAACCCTGAATACAGCGGTGTTTTTGTCAAGAACCTTATGGGTTATTACATTAATAGTGACTAATGGAATGGGCGCCAGCTAAAAGTACTGTTCTAATAACATTTACTTTTAATAAAGAGTAAGGAGGCCTGTATAATCAAAAGCGAACATGTCTTCTGCTGTGCTAGGCACAAATGTGCTGACCACAATATTATGTGATGTCACTACTATTTTTATTTTTTTGGATTACTAAATGATTTATTTATTTATTTAATACAATAACAAAATTTATTTAATTATTGTATAATTTTAATAAATAAAATATTAATGATAAATCAAAGATTTTATGATCTGAAGCAAACCATTTTTTGCAACAAATTCATAACTGTAGGTGCCTTATTAACTTTGTTTCCATAACAAACGTAGTAACTTGAGTGAATCTTGTATTTAGGCTTTTAACATAGATCTCGTTTAAATTCTCGAATACATTTTTGTGTATTGATTTATTGAAGAACCATTGTTTAATTTTAGGTCACTTTTTAATTGCCTATAACCATGTAAAAATTTACCAAATGCCGAAAATGCTATTACCAGTTTTCAAACATGTTTATCTAATAAATAAAAAATCAAAATATATTAAATAGTTTTATTTGTTGACATTTTTAAGGTTTCAATCCGTTAGTACGGCAATACATAAAAATAATGGACTCAACCTGTCTAGGTAGAACATCACACGTTTTGCACACATAAGTAATTATATCATCTATAACTTTAGCGTTTAAGTTCCCATCAGCAATATCTTCACTGGTGAAAAATAATTCCATTAGTTGTCTGGTTGCTGTGGAGTATATCTCCCAGCCAATAAGTTGTCTTTCATTTATTGTTATAGTCGTACCATTGAGTCCTAGTGAAATAAGTTCAACATCGCACATTTCATCTATTTTTCGTTTTTTCTTTTGAGGTTCTAGGGTTTTAATACCAATTAAAATAGGTTTTTCTTCGGAAGATTTAGATACAAGATTACTAATGCATGTTGGAATATATTCATCCATATCCTTGTACTTATTCAGTTGAGTTTGCTCATAGTTTTCCTGTATTTCCACCACATCATCCATAGTTAGTTCTTCCGTTATGGCTTGCTCGCCTTGATTATAAATATCGTTAGAATCTTCTGTATATTTTGACTGTAATTCAAACACATCATCCATAGTTAGTCCTTTGTTTATAGGGCGATCTGAATCAATAACCAAATCATTCGATTTACTGCCATAGTCCGAATCATTGGATGAGAAACACGTAGAATTTGAAACTTCTTGTGTTGGAATAGGTTCTTGTAACAAACATGTTACTGTTTCTGGAATAACTTCTGGTAATGTTTTTTCTTCAAACAATAACCTTTCTGCCTGCATGAGCAATGTCTCTGAATTTTTATCGTATTGAAATTGGAAATATTTCAAGTTGAGCAAGTTATTTTTAAGTGAGACTTCCATACTTCTAAGGTAATTCATAACGATGTTGCGTTCTGTCTTTAATTGTTCGAAGATGATCTTAACGTTTGTTGTTTCCATGTTTCTGATATTTAGTTCTTATCACAATTAATATTTTGATGAGAAAGATTTAGTATTTATATGTTTAAGGTAACCTTTTTGGTATTTCCATGGGATTATAATTTTTAAAATCCCTTTTCATTTCGTGTGCCTAGGTAGTTTGCAAACTACAAAGTTATATTTTTGTTTTATAAAACATATGTACCTATATGTTTTTTTAATGTTAATTATTTATTGTGCTTTTTTATAGGTAATGTTTTTTGTAAATGTATTATAATAATCTTTATTATGGTATATTTATACATTGTTTACACTTGTTTTGTTCAAATAAAACATATTGGAACGAACGTTTTTTAATTTAATTTTCCCGCCCAAATTTTAAGTAAATAACAACATTAAAATAAATAAATCAGAGTACGTTAAAAAGCATTTGTTTCGTTCAATCACTATATATTTCTTGAAACTATGATTTTAAAAGGTAGTAATTATTTGTCTGAAATAAGTTTTTTTTCATACAAGTAAATATTTTGTTTCTTTAAGTAAGCTTCATATTTAAAGTAAAAACAAGAATTACTTACTCAAGTACCCAAATATTTTGTGTCTTTAAGAGAACTTCTACTAAACCTGAGATAAAAAGTCAACTAGATATTTACTTGTGTAAACGAAATATCAGTTTAAAAAGTCAAATAAACCCAAGTTTTCCACTAAAGCAATATCTTCTTGTAGATATCGAAATAAATAATTTATTTGAGCCAAGCCAAATATAGTAAAATCAACGGATTACTTTTCTCTGTGTATTGGTTATTACATTAATAGTGATGGAATGGGCGCCAGCTAAAAGTACTGTTCTAATAACATTTAGTAAGTGAGTCCTGTATAATCAAAACCGTACATGTCCTCGCGGTGCTAGGCACAAATATGCTGACCATAATATTATGTCATGTCACTATAGTTATATTATATTTCTTTATAAATTTTGAGATGCAAGGGATTAATCTCGGGATTAATCCCTTAAACAAGTAATTGTAGACATGTACAGTTTTATAAATAAATTACATAATGGCATTTTTAGCCCTAGCCTAATGGTTGTTGAATAAAATAAATTAATAATAGCAGAAAAAAGCTGTTATAGAGGACGATCTACCAAAAAAAGTTCTATCTAAGGATTTAGATATGGATTCCATTTATTACTTAATACACAGTTTTTAAAATAAAATTTTTTACTTATATAGGTCTTAAATACAACACATTGCTTTGTATTTTGTCTTGTATGTTTTGGTATTACATTTCACGATAATATATTAATAATTTGTTTAACTTACTTAAAAAATAAGATAATTAAGTAGATATTACAGCTCAGGTTCCAGATTTAATTATTTTTTACAATGTTTTAAAAGTCTAAAACCTATCCTCCGTGACTGTTAAGTCGGATTTATAGTTCTAAAACGTAGCCGTAGCCGTTGCAGTTGCAGTTGCAGTAAGTAAGTAGCTAATTTTTACAATTTATAGTTCAGCGCGTAGCGGTTGCAGTAGTGGCCGCGTAGTGACATTTGTTCTGTTTACAAACATTTCAAGTATTTTGTATCGGTGATTTTCGCTTTCTTTATTTGATTTAGTTTACTTATAAACATAGTTTAGTGACATTTGTTCTGTTTACAAAGATTTCAAGTATTTTGTATCGGTGATTTTCGCTTCGTTTATTTTGTTTATTTGGTTTAGTTTACTTATAAACATGGTTTGGGATCCTTGTTTTTGAGTTTGACAGTTTTTCTGCAATATCTGCAATTTGATTGGCTGTAGTAGTCGTTGCCGCAAGAAAAGATAAAAGTTGGTCATCTCTTACGACAACTTACGACAACGACCTTGGATGCTACTGCAAAGATCCTCCAGCCAATCACAGACTGTTTTGCCCCTACTGCAACTGCAACTGCAACGACTACGGCTACGTTTTAGAACTATAAATCCGGCTTTACTCTTTTTAGGTTAACCTATATGTTTTCAAATATCTGAGGTACTAAAAATATCAGTTCACTAAGTAAATTAAACACATCCAAAGCAATCGAATCAAATATAAAATATTATTAAAAATTTAAAGAAATAATTTTTATAACCATTTATGTAGGTGTTACAAAAATTGATTCTATCCTCCGTGAATCTGTTTTTGCTTTAAATTTTATGCAACGGATGGCGCTTTAATTATTTTAAATAAGCAAAAACCTCTGTTTACGACATTATAGATGCATGTGATTCCTGAAGGTCAGTTTGCTATCCACCGTGAAGTGTAATATCTCAGTAAGTAGATTTTTTTTATAAATATTTTATGTATGCACAATTTTTAAAAAAATTTAAGGTGTCAAAAGATACAATAACTTATTTCAAATATACAAATAGATGTTAAAAAAAAACATACGAAATCCTAACCTTCGTGAAGCTCTAATACACCTATAGATATGGCTAACACTAAGGTCAGTCAGTTTTTTTTATTTCTCATTTGTAACCATTAATACAGCCACTGATTAGTTTAAACGTTACTGAGATTGTTGAGATATAAATATGTATATCTATCACCTAGACATTAACATTTATTATTTTTGTATAAACTTGTTATTATTGGATTGTTTGTTTTATATCTGGGATTGCTTGAATAATGCAGCGCATCCTTATTCGAATTAATAATGATTTACAAAACAATTTTAGTTTTTAAGAATTTTATTATAATTATAAATATCTAGATCTAGCCAGTTGGCTAACAATTTATCGACCACCTCGGCTTATATTGATTGGGTATGGCGCAAAATTCCTCATTACCCTCCTTTTTCTTCCCTTCCATGAGCTCCTGTAAAGTTCTTTGCTCAAACCTAGGTTGGATGCCATACTTTTTCCTGATGTATTCGTTGACGTCTTTGGTTCTTTCCTGTTCGATTTTCTGCCTCTCTTCTTCCTTCAAGCATCGCTTGCACGGTTTTTCCAGGTCCAGGGTGGCTTCGTGCTCCAGATCGTGAGATTTATTTAGGTAATCGTCGTTGGCCATGATCAGCTCTATTTCGAATGATGTGTCGCTTAAGTCGCCATCTTGAGTTTTCTGAGGTTTTTTGTTGGACAAATGTTTCCTTAAGGAGTTCATGTTTGCGAATGATATTTTTTGTATTGGATTATCTGCTTTTATTTGGTGTAAAGTGTACCTCATGGTTTAACTTAAGTACCTAATTAATAACTGATTGTATAAACAAACTTTGGTAGGTAACTATTTTCTTTACCTTCAATGTTTAACATTTTGAGATGCAAGGGATTAATCTCGGGGTTAATTGTAAACATGTACAGTTTAATAAATAAATTACATAATGACATTTTTAGCCCTAGCCTCATGGTTGTTGAATAAAGGAAATTAATAATAGCAAAGAAAATCTGTTATAGAGGACAATCTACCAAAAAAAGTTCTATTTAAGGATTTAAATATGGATTCCGTTTATTACCTAATACACAGTTTTTAAAATATTTTTTTTTATTTTTATTACAACACATTGCTTTGTATTTTGTCTTGTATATTTATAAATGTTTTGGTATTACATTTCACGATAATATATTAATTAATGGAATGGATAAGTAAAATATTGGATTAGTCGAGTTAGCTTTTATGAAGCTAGGTTAACCTATATGTTTTCAAATATCTGAAGCATACTAAAAGTATCAGTTCACTAAGTAAATTAAACACATCCAAAGCAATCGAATCAAACATAAAATATTATTAAAAATAAAATAAATAATTGTTATAACCATTTATGTAGGTGTTACAAAAATTGATTCTATCCTCCGTGAATCTGTTTTTGCTTTAAATTTTATGCAACGGATAGCGATTTAATCATTTTAAATAAGCAAAAACCTCTGTTTACGACATTATAGATGCATGTGATTCCTGAAGGTCAATTAGAATTTATATGCAATTCATTTGCTATCCACCGTGAAGTGTAATATCTCAGTAAGTAGATTTTTTTTATAAATATTTTATGTATGCACAATTTTTAAAAAATATTAAGGTGTCAAAAGATACAATAACTTATTTCAAATATACAAAGAGATGTTTAAAAAAAACATACGAAATCCTAACCTCCGTGAAGCTCTAATATTCAAAATTTATGATATCTATAGATATGCATAACCAATGGTTATTAACCATAATTGGTAAATTATAATTATGTAGTTAAAATAAACTTAAACGGGTTAATTTTAATTTAGTTGATTTATAGTTAAAAAGTTTTTCATTTGTAACCATTAATACAGCCAGTGATTAGTTTAAATGTTACTGAGATTGATATATGTATGTATATCTATCACCTAGACATTAATGTTATAATAAATTGTGAAATATTTATTATTTTTGTATAAACTTGTTATTATTGGATTGTTTGTTTTATATCTGGGATTGCTCGAATAATGCAGCGTATCCTGCAAATATTATTCGAATTAATAATGACTTACAAAACAATTTTAGTTTTTAAGAATTTTATTATAATTATAAATATCTAAACTAGATCTAGCCAGTTGGCTAACAATTTATCGACCACCTCGGCTTATATTGATTGGGTATGGCGCAAAATTCCCCATTACCCTCCTTTTTCTTCCCTTCAATGAGCTCTTGTAAAGTTCTTTGAGGTTGGATGCCATACTTTTTCCTGATGTATTCGTTGACGTCTTTGGTTCTTTCCTGTTCGATTTTCTGCCTCTCTTCTTCCTTCAAGCATCGCTTGCACGGTTTTTCCAGGTCCAGGGTGGCTTCGTGTTCCAGATCGTGAGATTTATTTAGGTAATCGTCGTTGGCCATGATCAGCTCTATTTCGAATGATGTGTCGCTTAAGTCGTCATCTTGAGTTTCCTGAGGTTTTTTGTTGAACAAATGTTTCCTTGAGGAGTTCATGTTTGCGAATGATATTTTTTGTATTGGATTATCTGCTTTTATTTGGTGTAAAGTGTACCTCATGGTTTAACTTAAGTACCCAATTAATAACTGATTGTGTAAACAAACTTTGGTAGGTAACTATTTTCTTTACCTTCAATGTTTAACATTTTGAGATGCAAGGGATTAATCTCGGGATTAATCCCTTAAACAAGTAATTGTAAACATGTACAGTTTAATAAATAAATTACATAATGGCATTTTTAGCCCTAGCCTAATGGTTGTTGAATAAAAGATATTAATAATAGCAAAGAAAATACCAATCTACCAAAAAAAGTTCTATTTAAGGATTTTTTAAAATAATTTTTTTTATTTTTTACTTATACAGGTCTTTATTACAACACATTGCTTTGTATTTTGTCTTGTAAATTTATAAATGTTTTGGTATTACATTTCACGAAAATATATTAATTAATGGAATGCATAAGTAAAATATTGGATAAGTCGAGTTAGCTTTTATGAAGCTAGGTTAACCTATATATTTTCAAATATCTGAGGTAGTAAAAGCATCCTAAAAATATCAGTTCACTAAGTAAATCCAAAGCAATCAAATCAAATATAAAATATTTTTCAAAATTTAAAAAAATAATTTTTATAACCATTTATGTACATAGGTGTTACAAAAATTGTCTTCCGTAAATCTGTTTTTGCTTTAAATTTTATGCAGCGGGTGGCGCTTTAATCATTTTAAATAAGCAAAAACCTCTGTTTACGACATTATAGATGCATGTTATTCCTGAAGGTCAGTTAGAATTTATATGCAGATGAGAGTGTTGCTGTTTTATAATTCAAAAGTTTAAGTTCATTAATTTGCTATTTAAAAACCTATCCACCGTGAAGTGTAATATCTCAGTAAGTAGATTTTTTGTATAAATATTTTATGTATGCACAATTGTATTTTTAAAAAATATTAAGGTGTCAAAATCACATATAGCCTTATATAAATTACAATGAAATATATATATACGTAACAAAATAACTACTCACCACAGTACTGACATTTTGACTGGAACTATACGTGCATTCACCACAACTTTGCCGCTTGCATTGTTTTCAAGATGACTGTCGTGCGAGGACGAGGACTTGACGTTTAAACTTTAATATTTAGCAGGAATTTTGAATTTTAACATTATACACAGAACTGACGGGTAAAAGTGAGTACAAAGATTATCAATTTTTTAAAAATTGCTATTTTTCGAATCTATGATAAAATATGAAAAATACATTATTTAATGTTTTATAGTTTATATTTTATTAGTACTTGTCCTATATCTGTAAAGGTCTTTGGATTAATAAATGATACAATAACAAATTATATTAGTATGTATGGGCATAAAGGTTTATACATTTATTTTATTAAATAATACAATACAATATAATATACAATATTGTATAATTTTACTATATAAAATAATAATCATAAATCAAAGATATTATGATCTGAATCCAAACATTTTTTGCCACAAATTACAGTCGTAATTGCCTAACTAACCATGTACAAATTTACCCATTTCTTGCTATTTTGCTTCATTATTCTCAAAAATTATAACTCTTTTGTACATTCTTAGAGTTCAAATTGCATTTGAAATCCCCCCTTAAATTGCAGCTCCCTGGATATTAACGAAAAGACCAGTCTCCAAACATTTTTATTTAATAAATAAAAAAAACAAAATATATGAAATAGTTTTATTTGTTGACATTTTCAAGGTTTCAATTCGTTAGTACGGCAATACATAAAAATAATGGACTCAACCTGTCTAGGTAGAATATCATACGCTTTGCACACATAAGTAATTATATCATCTAAAACTTTAGCGTTTAAGTTCCCAACAGCAATATCTTCACGGGTAAAAAATAATTCCATTAGTTGTATGGTTGTTGTGAAGTATATTTCCCAGTCAATAAGTCGGCTTTCATTCCTTGTTATAGTGGTACCATTGGGTCCTAGTGAAATAAGTTCAACAGGGCACATTTCATCTATTTTTAGTATTTTTTCCCACAAATTACTGTCGTAATTGCCTAACTAACCATGTACAAATTTACCCATCTCTTGCTATTTTGCTTCATTATTCTAAAAAATTATAACTCTTTTGTAAATTCTTAGAGTTCGAATTGAAATCCCCCCTTAAATTGCAGCTACCTGGATATTAACGAAAAGACTAGTCTAATAAATAAAAAAAACAAAATATATGAAATAGTTTTATTTGTTGAAATTTTCAAGGTTTTAATTTGTTAGTACGGCATTACATAAAAATAATGGACTCAACCTGTCTAGGTAGAACATCATACGCTTTGCACACATAAGTAATTATATCATTTAAAACTTTAGCGTTTAAGTTCCCAACAGCAATATCTTCACTGGTAAAAAATAATTCCATTAGTTGCCTGGTTGCTGTGGAGCACATTTCATCTATTTCTTTCTTTTGAGGTTCTGGGGTTTTAATACCAGGTTTTTCTTCGGAAGATTTAGTACGGCAAAACATAAAAATAATGGACATAACCTGTCTAGGTAGAACATCATACGCTTTGCACACATAAGTAATTATATCATCTATAACTTTAGCGTTTAAGTTCCCATCAGCAATATCTTCACTGGTAAAAAATAATTCCATTAGTTGCCTGGTTGCTGTGGAGCACATTTCATCTATTTCTTTCTTTTGAGCTTCTAGGGTTTTAATACCAGGTTTTTCTTCGGAAAATTTAGTACGGCAATACATAAAAATAATGGACTCAACCTGTCTAGGTAGAACATCATACGCTTTGCACACATAAGTAATTATATCATTTAAAACTTTAGCGTTTAAGTTCCCAACAGCAATATCTTCACTGGTAAAAAATAATTCCATTAGTTGCCTGGTTGCTGTGAAGCACATTTCATCTATTTCTTTCTTTTGATGTTCTGGGGTTTTAATACCAGGTTTTTCTTCGGAAGATTTAGTACGGCAATACATAAAAATAATGGACTCAACCTGTCTAGGTAGAACATCATACGCTTTGCACACATAAGTAATTATATCATTTAAAACTTTAGCGTTTAAGTTCCCAACAGCAATATCTTCACTGGTAAAAAATAATTCCATTAGTTGCCTGGTTGCTGTGGAGCACATTTCATCTATTTCTTTCTTTTGAGGTTCTGGGGTTTTAATACCAGGTTTTTCTTCGGAAGATTTAGTTCGGCAATACATAAAAATAATGGACTCAACCTGTCTAGGTAGAACATCATACGCTTTGCACACATAAGTAATTATATCATTTAAAACTTTAGCGTTTAAGTTCCCAACAGCAATATCTTCACTGGTAAAAAATAATTCCATTAGTTGCCTGGTTGCTGTGGAGCACATTTCATCTATTTCTTTCTTTTGAGGTTCTGGGGTTTTAATACCAGGTTTTTCTTCGGAAGATTTAGTACGGCAATACATAAAAATAATGGACTCAACCTGTCTAGGTAGAACATCATACGCTTTGCACACATAAGTAATTATATCATTTATAACTTTAGCGTTTAAGTTCCCATCAGCAATATCTTCACTGGTAAAAAATAATTCCATTAGTTGCCTGGTTGCTGTGAAGCACATTTCATCTATTTCTTTCTTTTGAGGTTCTAGGGTTTTAATACCAATTAAAATAGGGGGTTTTTCATCGGAAGATTCAGATACTAGATTATTAATGCATGTTGGAATATATTCATCCATATCCTTGTACTTATTCAGTTGAGTTTGCTCATAGTCTTCCTGTATTTCCACCACATCATCCATAGTTAGTTCTTCCGTTATGGCTTGTTCGCCTTGATTATAAATATCGTTAGAATTTTCTGTATATTTTGACTGTAATTCAAACACATCATTCATAGTTAGTCCGTTTATAGGGCGATCTAAATCAATAAACAAATCATTCGATTCACTGCCATAGTCCGAATTATTGGATGAGAAACACGTAGGATTTGAAACTTCTTGTCTTGGAATTGGTTCTTGTAAGAAACCTGTTACTGTTTCTGGAATAACTTCTGGTAATGTTTTTTCTTCAAACAATAACCTTTCTGCCTGCATGAGCAATGTCATTAAATTTTGATCGTATTGAAATTGGAAATATTTTAAGTTGAGCAAGTTATTTTTAAGTGAGACTTCCATACTTCTAAGGTAATTCATAAAGATGTTGCGTTCTGTCTTCAATTGTTCGAAGATGATCTTAACGTTTGTTGTTTCCATGTTTCTGGTATTTAGTGATTATCACAACTAATATTTTGTTGAGAAAGATTTAGTATTTATATGTTTAAGGTAACCTTTTAGGTATTTCCATGGGATTATAATCCCTTTTCATTTAAATATTGTTTACAGAGTAGGATTAAAATATTTTAAATTTTCAGTTTTAGTTATTATGCATAACTTTGGTATTATACTTTCATTAAGTTTAATAGAAGTTTTAACTGTTAATAAAAATAAGGAGTTTTGATTTAATAATAACGATATTAAAAGTACTTCCTCTTAGTATTATGCTTTTTGACATCAACAGCAGCTGCCAATAAAACATACCCAAGTTTGGTGGCGTATTTTCGAGATTACAATTCATTTGACGCACTAAACGGTTGTCTATCAGGGGAGTCGTCGGAGATCATATCTAAAATGAAAGCATAACGAAATATTGTAATGCGATCAAATAGACAGACGCGCCCAGCTGATGTGCACCTTCCAGATCTAGATCGCTGATATCAAACAGTAATACCGTCATTGTTTTAATTTCTGGTGCAGTCACTGCTTCACAGTGTGATACCTACAACACCGGTACACAATGACTTGGAGGTTTATTTGTACAAACGTTGGTTGCTATTGACCTTTAAATGCAAATGTCCAAAACGCAATAAATACTTTGTGTCTCGATGGATTTCTTTCGCACAGCAAGTTTTAATGCATTTTGCTTACTCTTAGCTAAGTGATCTAGTTATGGATCTTTTTAATAGATTTACTTAAATGCAATTAGTTAAATCAAGGAAAAGTACACTTGGGCCCAGTTTTTAAATTATAGTTTAAATCTTGGTTCAGGGGAACTAAAATCGGTTGATGAACTGAGTTCAACGTTAAATGAGTTTTTCAATTCCGACGCGGCAGCAGTTCTGTTGAAATTAGATCAGCAGTATAAATGTCAAGTTGGTACACCTGAACTTTATATACGCCTATATTAACACGAAATAGTTAAGTTTAGTGTCAAAATCGGTTTCAGTAAGAAGGCACCCACCAGATAAATGTTGCCAATGTTTACCTACTTTTTAATATGATAAAAAAAAAATTATTTTTAACTATCGAGCATATAAAATTATTTAATTTAATAATAATTATTGAATTTGTATTTTTAAAAGTAAAAATTGTTTAACTTTAATATTAATTTACATATTTAAAGAAAAATCTAAAGTTTCCTTTGAAAATATTTATATTTTTGCACTTTGTAGCCCCGAATTTCATAAAACCATAAATATTAATAAAAATGATTATTAATATATAAAGTAGGTACCTATGTATATTAAAATTAAAAATAAAAAATGTATAAATATCTAGCTTTGTTGTTTTAAAAAAAGGATTAACGACATTACAAGGTAATCTGTTTATAAGAGAAATTAGGAAAATAATAATTAAATTATACAGGTAGCAACTTTCTAAAACGTTCATTATCATACATGTTTCCATGACACTAAGTGACATTTAAATACACATTGACAAGTTGTGGCTTTATGGCGTTTTAGTCACGGGCTCAAGTTAGCTTTAAGTTAGTTGACAGTTGTCAAATGTCTTACAATCGTTAAAATAAAGTGCCCTTCTTGTAAAATAATACTAAACGTGAAAATTATTTTATTATCCCAATACAAAAATACAAAAGCATTTAATAGTTCCTCAACGCCAATATTTAAAAAGTTTATTTAAACATTGTACTGACCTTTTAATTTCGCTGGCAGTAAACTAAATATAACTTAAAGTCGGGCTCTGACTCTACCGTGAAGTGCTAATAAAACATTTTCTTCACTTTCACTGTGAATAACTGTTGTTTAATCCATTTTCAAGGGATATATTTTGATTTATGATCTTATGTTTATAACATACAAATTTGAAATTTGACGGTAACAAAGATTCCCCTATGGTTTTATAAATGGCGCTCTAATTTAAGCACTCGATCGTGCCTAAATTAAATTCGTGTTTAAAATCGAGTTTATCAAACTTGATACATAATATACTATTAATCTTTATTTATATTACTGGGCGTTTCTCTGTAAACTGGGCAACTTGAAGTAAGAAATTGTCTAGGCAAGTTTTTTTGTTATATTTTTGTTGTATTTAATAAATGTTATTCGAGGAATAAATATCGGTCTATTTATTAGTATACGGCAGATGAACCAAAAATAGTCCTATTACTTTGGAAAACATTGAGCATTTTCTGAAAAATCTATACAGGGGAATGGTTATAAAATCCGGAGACAAAGTTTAGATGACTTTTTTAGAATTACAAAATAATAATTATAAAAAATAAATAAGTCACAGTAACAAGCAAACAATATTGGTTGAATAATTAAACAATTAGGTTGATTCCAATAGTTACTGTCTTTAATTAATTTAGTCTGAAGTGACCATTTTGCTTTGGTGACACGTCAGGGGACTGGTTTTTAAGGACTATAAAAACGATTTTGATACATTAAAGTTTATTTTATTGGATTTTGAACGTCGAGCATAGGTAGATTAGGTTATTATCTTTTGAAGTTATCTACGAAATATTTATGATCTGTTATTTTTCTAAACAATATTAGCTTGAGACAATGAGTTGCCCAGTTTACAGAGAAACGCCCTACTACAAATAATTTAAATTTTAACAACGAAAAAACTGAGTTTAATTAATATTTTAATTACCATACCCTGTACTGAATAGACACAAGTACTCAATAGACACATTTAGATACTTTAAATATTAATTATTTTTTTTAATAAAGAATGAAATAAAATTCCAAAAATAGACAAATATATAAAAAGGCACAAAACACGTTTTTTGTTAAATTGGCACTGGGTTCATTTTAATTTTGTTTAAATAAATCTGCCCCATACTTCCAAAATATCTTTTATTGTTTAATCATGTTTTTGTCTCAGTAGTTTTATTATAATTATTATTATATTAAAGTAGTAGTAATAATTTGGTTTGATTACAGGGGCACAGTTATAACCAAGCCTATTTTAAAACTTATTTTCTTGTATGTTGTTTTTTGTTTGTATTGTTTTTTACGGTAATCTCTCATATGTATAGATCAGTTAATTTGGTAAAGTATTTGTAGGTACACGTATTTTTGTTTTGTAGAAAAACTGTACCTAAGTTACTTATTTGTAAGTAGTACCTAGTTAGATTAAATTTAATAAAAAAAATGGATACCTTGCTTTAAATGGCACTCTACGCCACTGCTCAATGGAGTTTTTTTTTCAACCAAGTATAACGTAAGTATTGTAGTTCGTAAAACGTGAAGTGTTAATTCATCATACTTGCAAACAGAAGAACTCTTGCCGGATAAAAGGTCAGATAGAATAAACACAAACCACCACAGACCGGAAAAAAGAAACAAAACATGCTCAGTCAAAATTTTTTAGCAATATAGGTAACTCTGTAGGTAAATTTCAAACTTTTAAATGACACATAAAAACATCACACGTAAACCTAATTTTTGGGTGTAGATCAGTTTTTTAAATTAAGCTAGTTTTCTTAACTCTCTAAAAATGAATTAGTCAAAAATGACTAATTTAAAAGTTATTAGTGGCTGCTTTTTCACTTGTACCATGGTTAACCATAAAATACCATGGTATCCCAAAATTTAACAGCCCCTGAATCTAAAAATGTTGTCAAAAGTTAAAAAAGTAAAACAGTTTTTGAGATAAAGTCAATTTTCCATTTAATATGGAATTGACTATATCTTAAAAACTGCTCCACGTTCATAATTTTTGAAGGCATTTTCGGATTCGGGGGACAATTTTACATATGAATTGGCTATTCAATTTTGGGATACCATGGTTAACCATGGCACAAGTGAAAAAGCAGCCACTAATAACTATTAAATTAGTCATTTTTGACTTATTCATTTTTAGAGAGAAGATATTTAATATTTTTGTAACTTTTTGGTTTATTGTTTGTTTATATTTTTAGAAATACCAAAAATACAAAAAACGCCGGGACAATTTTTGTGTGTAGAATTTAGTGGTGCAATCCGTTTTTTAAAGTTAGCTCGTTTTCTTAAGATATTAATTATTTAAATTTTTTGTTTCACCATTTTGCTATATTTTAAAAAAAATATATAGCATAACCCGTTTTAACCCTTAGCCACCGTAGTGCAAATACAGTAACGTCTTCACCGTGGTGCGGTCTTGGTGACCGCAAAATTAACAACCTTTAATTAATAAAGATAAATTTTTTTACCCATTAAAAACCTTTTTATTAGATTAAGTATACCTTAAAATAAAACTCAAGATGCTTTTTAACATAGTTTATAGGTTAATTAACATACACATAACAAAATAACCGTTAATGTCACAGCAATATAACACTGTTTTGAATTTTAATGGAGGCATATTGGATTTGTGCATATCTGACAAGAATTGTGCTGTTTCCCGTGAAACCGTTCAAATGGTGTCAGAAGATAAATATCACCCTTCAATTTCTATTATCCTTAATGTTTCTTCAAGAAATTATTCTAATTTTCCCTCAAGTAATAGGAAAAAATCTTATAACTTTAAGAAAGCTAATTTTCCAGAACTATACGAGGCCATTTTACGTGAAGATTGGAACTTCTTAAATGCTTATATAGACCCTAATATGGCTTGTGATGCCTTTTACTCAAAACTCTATTCCCTATTTGATCTATATGTACCACCTCGTAAAGCTAGTAATAATAATTACCCCCTGTGGTTTAATAAGGATATTATAAAAAACATTAAACTCAAATCAAATTATCATAAGAAGCATAGAGAACAAAATAGCGAATACTATCTTAATCTTTTTAAAAGGACTCGTAGGATTTTAAAAGCCCAAATTGCTTCAGCTTATCGAAAATATATTAATAATATTGAGGAGAATTTGACTAACGATCCCAAAAAATTCTGGTCTTTTGTTAATGAAAAGCGAGGTCAAACGCGGATTCCAGCTAACGTCTTTTGTGGAAACATGAAATATGAGACTCCTCAAGACGTTGTCAATGGATTCGCCCACTATTTCAACAGCGTTTATACTAATACCACTCCTGACTTTTCTAACTTACAAAGTAACTTCTTGAACAACTCCTCCTTACACATTAATAATTTTTCTGTCAACGACTTATTGAATTCAATCTCAAAACTTAAAAATAACTCTTCTTGTGGTGATGACCAAGTACCTAACTTTTTTATTAAAGATTGTAATCATGTCCTGGTTTATCCCTTACTTATTTTATTTAATCTTATCTTGTCTACGAGTACATTTCCGGATATTTGGAAACTAACCAGAGTGTGTCCAATATTAAAATCAGGTGATCCCTGTGATTTAACCAACTATAGACCGATAGCTCTGTTGTCAAACTTTGCAAAGGTATTTGAATCTTCCGTATACACAATTATTTACAATAATATCAAAAATATTATCTCTTCCCAACAACACGGTTTTATGAGCAAGCGTTCTACACTGACTAACCTTGCCGAATTCTCTCAGTTTACCTCCACACATCTCGATTCCAAATGCCAAGTTGATGTAGTTTACACGGATTTTTCAAAGGCCTTTGATAAGGTTAACCACGGAATTTTATTGAAGAAACTGGGGAACTTCGGATTTAGTCACTCTTTAATACAGTTAATCAAATCTTATCTTTATAATAGAAAATTATTTGTTTGCTATAATGGATTCAATTCAAACTATTTTGTTGCTACTTCTGGAGTTCCTCAAGGATCCAACTTAGGACCTCTTTTGTTTAATATTTTTATTAATGACTTATCTTTAGCTCTGTCTTGTCACCACTTACTTTTTGCTGATGACTTAAAACTTTTTCATAAAATATCCAGTACACAAGATAGTTTTTACCTTCAAGAGCAATTGGACACAGTAGCTAATTGGTGCAATTTAAATGAGCTGTCACTTAACATTAACAAGTGCAAAATATTTACTTTTACCCTTAAAGCTTTGCCTATTGTCTTTGATTATTTTATTAATAACTCTATCCTTTCTCGCACTGATACAATCAAGGACCTAGGTGTCGTTTTTGACAGTAAACTTTCATTTAACGCTCATATTCAAAGTATATCCTCTTCCAGTCTTAAACTTCTGGGTTTCATAAATCGTAACACATCTACTTTTAAAAATATCACAGCTCTAAACGCACTATATTGCCAACTTATTCGTTCTAGACTAGAATACTGCTCCATCATTTGGTACCCATGCTATCAATCTCAAATAAATGTACTTGAAAATATTCAAAGACGTTACCTCAAGCTGATTTCCTATCGTACAGATAGAGTCTACCCCCCCCCCGTGGTATTGATCATAGCATTTTACTCGCACGGTTCCATTTTAATCCATTACATGTTAGAAGACAAGTTTCAAGCATTAAGTTTCTTTTTAAGTTGTTTAATAACAGGATCGATTCTCCTAGTCTCCTGTCGCAAATAAACATTTTTGTAACAAGATTGGGTTTACGACTTTATTTTATAACGCAAACGCTAGAACAAATATTTTAATTAAGTCCCCAATACATGTTATGTGTCAAAATTTTAACCAAATTTGTAATTCATGTGATTTGTTTAATGATGGTTTTAGAAGTGTATCTAATACAGCCATATTATTTTTTTCCCTTAATACTTAAAACTTATATTTGTTATTGTTTTGTTAATTTGAGGAATAGGTAAATGATTTATTTTTTGTTATTATAAACACTTAATGGTGTTGTTATTATGTTGTCCTGTAATTGGAATTATGTATTCTGTTGGGCAATAAATGTTATTATTATTATTATTATTATTATTTTGCTTCCTTTTTGACAAAATTGCCATATATTTTTTTAAACCATATTCTATTAAAAAATATTAATAAATTCTTGAAAATGAATCAATATGCAATAAAAAAAATCAATAATATAAGAAATTACTTGAAAAAAATATAAAAATTGCAAAGGGTAAAATACTCAAAGATTGTGTTTACAATTTTTACAAATTTTTTATACACATTCTAAACAGGTAGGCTTATAACAAATTTTAACAAAATAAAACGTTTTTCTTGATGGACAGGTGCAACAAGTTTTTCGTTTTTTTTTAGTTTTTCTTCTAAAACTTCTGCCTCCTCAGGGTCAGGAAGAGATACCTATAGGTATATATATAGGGTTCTACAAATTATAGCTCGGACGTCACGTATTAACTTTTTATTTTCTACATGTCTATACTAATTCATTCGCAAGTATTTTCAAAAAATCGGCTTTTTTGCATTATTATGTAAAAAAGTCGCAACTCAAATACTAGCGTAAACACCGTAGACCGGTCACTGTGACCGCTCCCTAAATTTAGCCCTGTTTTTATTGCACACCGGGTCAAGTAGCCACTTCAAATTTTCGCAGCGTACCTACTGATAATGCACTTGAAAGTAACAAGAATACGGTTCTATGATATTAAAGGGAGGATAAGATAAACAAAAACGAAAATTCGCTGCGGTCGCAAAGACCGCACTACGGTGGCTAAGGGTTAAAATGTCTGTTTAAGCCGATATTATTCATATTTTTTAATTTTATTAGATTTTTCGCATATTTCTTTTTTTGTAATTAAATTTTTAGTTTTAGTAAATTTTATTGTCTGGTATTAGTGGAAAATATTCGAATTTAATAAAATTTGAGAATTTCATTTACTAGTAAATAGACTAAGTACAGCCTGTATAAATGTTGTTTTTAGTTTTTACAATTGAAATAATTCTTTGCTACATAGTTTTGTGGTTAAGTAAGTATAAATATGTAGCTAAAAATTTTGCATGGTCATTTTTATTTTTATGAAAAACAACTTTCAACCGAATCCGATGAAGCTGGTGAACGATTTCATCAAACCATTATGACATTTGAATATCGGTTTTCTGGCAAAAAATTCGACTCGATGCTTGCTAATTTTTGTTGGTCAGCCTTCAAAGAGGCATAAAATTAATTTTTTTTTACATTCTTTGCAACTTGTTCTTTTAGTTCTAAAAAATTATTATTTATCAATAATAAACTTTTTTGTCAGTTAGTAGTATAAAATATTAAAATTAATTTATATTTAAAAAATTAAAAAAACTACTTAAATAACAAGATGTAAAGAATGTAAAAAATGTTTAATTTTATGCCTCTTTGAAGATTGACCAACAAAAATCAGCAAGCATCGAGTCGAATTTTTTGCCAGAAAACCGATCTTCAAATGTCATAATGTCATATTCATAAATAAATTTTAATAGATTTTAAAATTGGAGTTGGCCAAAAATGTTAATTATAAATAAATAAAGATATTTTAAGGATTATGGTGTAATCTTGAGAAAACGACCTAATTTTAAAAAACGACACCACTTAATTCTACGCCCAAAAATTAGGTTTACATATCCCGGCGGTTTTTTGTCTTTTTGGTATTTCACAAAATGTACAAAAATAATAAACCAAAAAGTTACAAAAACTTAAATATTAAATATCTTAAGAAAACGAACTTTAAAAAACTGATTACACCACTGGATTCCACGACCAATAATTGTGTGTCTTTTTGATGTTAGTACTGTGTAATCATTACATTACACTACATTGTACTTAAAATTTTCCAAAAGTTGACACAGGCACAAATGTTGCGTGCAGTGATGAATCTATATATTTCACCTTTAACTTACTAATCTTACTTAGATAACGTCCCAAAAAATGTTTACACCACCGGGAAAGCGCATTTTGGAGTATCGATTTATATCACCTGACGCAAATCCTATAAAAATTGTGGGGTTATATTAACTAACTCGCAAATAGCATCTTTTTCTGCAAATATATCATTCCATCAATGCAATAGTGAGTTATCGGTACCATTAAATTCCTGAGATGATGAACTACCTTAATAAAAAACTAACATAACTCGAATTGCATTGTACAGTTTTAAAATTATCAAAATGTTAGTCTTGAATTTATTATAAATAAAATGTTCTAGCGTTACTATCAATCAATTTTAGGCAAACCTAGTTGAAAGTTTGTGGTCTACAATCTATTATTTTCAAGCACTGCCAAAATTATGATTGATTTTAATTAATCTTGTAAACTAATGATGTTTTTATCAGATTTCATTGTTTACTTTCGTGATGTTAAAAATGCCACCTTAAACTAGACTCTATTAATCTTGTCAACATTACGGTAGCTTTACAACCGAAGTTATGTTTGGGCGTAAAATTTAATTATTTATTTAGTGTAAAAGTAGAACTTAAATTATTTATCATAAAAGTTAGGTGTATGACATAAATTTTAAATGAAATATATAATTTTAGTTAAATTACAAGTCAATTTTATTTATGGATATAGGGGCTAATATTACATTTTAATCACAGTGTGTTTGTAAAAGCTACTGGTTATAGTAATTTATTGCTTAATATGATGTTAACTGCAAATAGGTAAGTAAAGGTGGCTATTTGCAATTTATTACAAATATAATATCGTAAACATGTTTACCAACGTTTATGAACTAAAAATACATTATTGTCATCAAAGGAATGTCTTCTTAAAAATCTAATATAACAAATGAATGAAACCATATCTGATATCATTCAAAACCAAAACCACGAAAGAGTAAAAACAAACTCACTTAATCATGTCATTCAAAAATGCAGTAGCCACTGGGATCATTTATCTTAAAAAATGTGTCGATGGGACCATGAGGTGGCCAAATTTTTTCAGCCAGCTTCAATAGGGGCACGATGACAGTTAATTTGGGTGCAATGGTTCAACATTTGACAGTCGGTATTTGGGCTTATGACAGCAGGTAACGCTATAATTTATTAAGACCCGCGATATTATATTTAATGTTGACAGATTTACCTGGTACTATTTATTTTACTTTAAAAAAAAATGGAATTTTAAAAATGTAATAAATAACTCAAACTCAAATACTACAGCAAGGTAATATGTACTACTTTAGGAAACTGCTCCCGCTTTTTTAATTTTGAACACATTATGTTGAAACTTTCAACTTGAAAGTAAGTTCTAAATAGTTCAGAAGGTATGTAATAACTTTTTTTATAAAATATTGACACACCCACGTAAGAAATTACCTATTACAAAAAACTATTTAAAAAAATGATTTGTCGTTAATTTTTCAAATAAATTTTTATGTTATTAAATTGTTACTTAAATTTGGTTCATATTATTCATAATATGAGCATGTTTCACACAATATTAATAATTAAATTATTTTTGTGGTATATACATAATTAATGATGCTAATAAAGAAGTTGGATTTAGGGTATTTTCGCGAAACCTTACCCCACCTTGACAAAAAATCAGATGTGTTTTTTAACAAAATAAAACCTATATCTTAAATTAAACAGTTTAATTGCAACGTAATTTATAACCTTAAAATATTCGTACATTGTGATGCTAAGAAGCTAACATTAAGAATAAACACGGAAGAGTTTTAATACTCGATAAAATGTTCAATGTTGCACCCGTTACATTTTGAGAAAATTTAAAAAAATAAAGTAAACAATATTTGTGCATTTAAAATACGTGCTTGTTTAAGGTTACTATTCAAGTTTTACACAAAAAATTATTACTATGTGGTTTCATTTTATTTTTTCAGTTCGATTCATGACGTTATAATAGTATATTCTGTAACAAGTTTGGAATACAGCATATTCCGCTCGAGTGAAGAGTTTGTCACACGAGCCGAAGGCGAGTTTGACCGTTTCACGAGAGGGGAATATGCAAAAATACCATAGGTAAATAATTTAATTGGAAGAAAGTGAGGTTGGATCGGTCTAAAATTTGTTAGATATTAAAAACAGAGATGTCGCCACGAGTGTTTATTCTGTCATCGGATGATAGAATATTTCATTCTGTAACACTTTACGGAATATATGTCATTCCATAGATAAAAGTGATATTAGAAGGGTCAAATTCCGTAATAGGAGTAGAAAAAAGGTTTTCTATACAAGTTTTTATTGACATTTTGTTTCAGTTAAATATCTAATTTTTTATACTATTTTTGTATACCCGTTACAATGAAAAGAAAAAAATAAAATAAGGTAAAATATTAATAGTTAAATTATTTTTTGTACTCCTATTACGGAATTCTAATATCACTTTTATCTATGGAATGACATATATTCCGTTAAGTGTTATCATCGGATGAAAGAATAAACACTCGTGGCGACATCTCTGTTTTTAATATCTAACAACTTTTAGATCGATCCAACCTCACTTTCTTCCAATTAAATTATTTTTCTATGGTATTTTTTGGAAACGTAGAAAAGTATAGTCTGAAACACGTTTGGAATTGCATATTCCGCTCTCGTGAAACTACTATTCCTTGTTATATAAATATTAGATTATTTAGAATTATTAATAGTGCTAATAATAGTTATTTATGTCATTAGGTTAAGAAGTAAGGCTTTTTGTGCTAAGCTCAAAGTTTGAAGGCCGACGCGTAGCGGAGGCCTACAATTGAGCGAAGCACAAAAAGACACTTCTTGGCCGAATGGCATACAACATTTTATCTTCAAAGCACTTTATATAGGCCAATTTAATTCAACATGAAAGCAGCCTAACCTCACTTTTTTAAAATCTCATTTATTTATTAGCTAGATTTCATTAAATGTACAATAATTATTATTCCTTTTAGAAGCAGTAATAGTTTGACAATACCTAGCTACATGATTTAAGTAGAAATGGATTTTTGTAAGAAAATGGTTTACTTACCCTCTTGCTATTACATTGAATTCAATTAATTGTTTAATTAATAGGTATCTAATTTCAATTTGTTTGCATTTTTATTAAAAAAATAGGTAGTTTGGAATGTTTACGCTGTGTTTAACATTTAATTTCACTGAAAACTTAAAGCAAATTAAAACTTAAAGATAATTTAAATCGTAGAAAAAGAAAACACAACTGTGAAATCGACAGAAACGTCAAATTGCAATGTCCTAACCTCACTTTTTGTTTTATTATTCATATTTAATTTTACAATAATTTAATGAAAAATAATAAACATTAACAGTAAAACAAACAAATTAGTGCTTATTATAAATAAATTAAACCAGTTTAGTACGTTAATTTCTTAGAAAAGGATTAATTTGTCAAAACAATACCCCTAGCGAGAAAAAATCGAACTAATTACTTGCCTCATAAAAATTTTTATCGGCCTAGGCCATAACAAGTTATTTCTTTATCGAATGTTGACAACAATAAAGTTTAAATTATAGACCGCGTGGAGATAAAAAAAATTTATTGGATTAAAAAAAAACCGGGGTTTATTATTTTGAAATTCAGGAATACAAAAATTTGGAAATTTAAAAAAACTTAACAAACCTAGCGTTGATTCTTCAGATCGTATAGTTGTATATTTTTCGTGTCAAAGTATGGTACATTTAATTGTCGACAAATTAAATAATTAAAATTGGCATTCATTAAAACCTTATCAACTGTTTGGCTTAATTATCTTATACTTTTGTAGTTAGTAACTCCCTTAATAGTATAATTTTTGATACCCCAGCAAAATATTTTAAAATCAGTTTTTTAACAGATTGTCACTTTAGTGTATATCAAAGGATTGTTTTCAAAAGTATTTGAAACAGTACTTATTTAACCAGTTTAATATAACTAATAATTAATGACGATAAATATGCACCTATTCAAGCTCTTATTAATCATTTATCATATTTTAAACGATTTTAAAACCAATAAATTTGTTAAAAACTACTGATTAAAATTAAAAATGTTCCTAATAAAAATATTTTAATTAGTAATTAAGTATAGTAAACCTTTAAAAAATTAAGTTATCTATAGTACAATATAGATCTCAGGTAGACGTGGGAAATCGTCGGATTAAGTTTATCCTCGCGCTTCTCTGCCACGTGAATGTGTAATGTCATTCCTTTTAAAATTATTTTAAAATTACTTTCACTCCCATAAAGGCACTCTTATACATTAACATCTTTAAATTAAACGCTTTTTGATGCGAAAATAAATGTACTCAGCTAACAACAAGATAAGTTATAAATGTTAAATATTTCCTGTCCCTCACTTGGGATGACCTGGAAGTTAAAGTTCCAGGCTGGAAGATTTAGGGGTTAATATTTTATAATATTATTTTTATTGTGCTTATAACTTATTAAAAGCATAATAAACAATATTTTAAAATAAATTTTATGACGTGTAGTTTTTACTCACAATTTTTTATTGTGACGGGCGGGACAAAAATCCCCGAGTAACGTGGAATGACCCCATTATATTTAATCATTAGCTATTATTTTTTACTTATATTTGATAATCGTCTGAAACAGGCACTTTTTCATAATTTTAATATAATATTTAAACTTAATTGTATTTTTATTTTGTGGTACAATATTTTGTTTGTATTCACACACTTTGCTAAGTATATAATGATCAAAAATTAAAAAGTCCTAGAAGTCATATTTCCTGTCTTCCTGGTCTTAAATATTTTTACATAATAAAAGGAAGCGTAAAGATAGGTATCTATGTTCGCGTTTATAGTTCATACACTTTGTCATTTTCTTGTGTGGCAATTTGGAAACGTGTGTAAATATTTTTTTATAATAAACTTCCATGCCTAAAGGTATAACTTGACTGTATTACATAGTTGAAACGACAATTAAATACGACAAAAAATATAATACAATTCTTGTAGTCCTTTTCGGACGATTATCAAATATCCATTGGTCCTATTTTTTTTTCGTTTTAGTGATTGGTGTCTTGTTTATACTCTTATGGAATAATAATATTTGTAATTAAGTTATTTAAATTATGCGTAAGTTGAACTAAAAGATTTAGTAGTTTTATATAATTTACGATAATAAAATTTGTCTGAGTGTTTTCAGTTATTTGTTAACAAAACACTTAACAGGCAGTTAGCTTCAATATTTGCAAAGAAACATGATTAATTATTAACTATAAAAACACTATAAGTGTATTTTTATTTTTAAATAAATTAACCTTTTAAAGACTTTTGTATGTTCTTTAAACATTTGAAACATGAGCCGATTTTTAAATCGTTTTGTTAAAGCAACAAAATTCCCAAATGTTTATTAGAAACAGCGTAATTTCTTACTGATATTACGAAAGTTTCAATGAGTAGGTTCAGATCATGAATTTATTACTATAAAATAACCAATTTTGTACCCTTTGGGACGATTAATTTTGGGGGCTTTTTCGATATCGTGCACCTCCTCAACTTTTTTTTAACTAATATTAATGAAATAAATTTTAATTTGAATGAACGACGTCTGATATCTAATGCCTTCTTGGATGGATGGATTTGGTTGGTGGAGGGTAGCCATAACATGCATGTTTTGACCATGGTTACACGTACTTGGGCCACATTTGGTTCTTTGTACAACATCTAAAGAGTCCTTTTTATTATTCTTGCTCATCTCTATGGATCCATCTATCCATCCAAGCTTCTGATAGAATTTCAGTAGGAAGGCGGGAGATGTGGAGCTTATATTAGTTGTTCAAACCCATTTTTCTACTAAATTGGACTTGTATTGGACTAAACTCGAGAAGAACAGGGCAATCAATAATAATATGCATCACGTTTTCATCTCCCCAGTTACAGGCCCTACAGAGAAGACTGTCTACTCTTACCAGTGCTCAAAGGTATTTGTTGAGTCTGCAGTGAGATTAAAAAGATTTTTGCAGGAGAGTTGATTATATTTTGCCAACCAGACGGATTACTAATTCTAGTTTTGGTCTGACGGCATGTACTAAAGTTAACCCATCTAGGTATTTGTTTTTTGTGGGTTGATTTATTTATTTGGAAATTCAGGGCAGATTTTGATATAGGCAAGATAGGTTCAGCAACTTTTGGCCGTTTTGCCGATCCCCACCTTGCAAGTTCGAATTGACTAATGCCTCCTTAAAGTTGTAACAAGTATTTTTTTTTTAATTTAAGGATGTAAGATAGAACCTTTCAAACTCTGTTGGGTCAAAGTCCAATACACATTCACATATTTAACAACGACAACTCAAAATCAAGAAAACTGCGACAACAGTGTAACTAAATTAATTTAAGGAACGATTTTAACAAAAATATGTTAAATGATAATTTTGAATGTTATTTTAATAAATATAAGAAACATTATTATTAAAAAAACATTTTTATTCCTTGGGCAATCAGAAATTGGTACTCTACAGAGCGTTAACCGCGTTTACATAAAGTAAAACATTTCGGTTTGATTGAATATTTGAACGTGTCATTGTCGGTTTGATTGTTGTTGTCTTAGTGATCCGCAGGTGGCCATTTTCGATGCAGACCACGAACGGCGTTCTGAAGATGCGATCTGCGGGATACGAGGTTTACCCACGTGCTCAAAACTACATCAACGTTGTATCAAACAGAACGTTACGGGGTTTTATCTAATCAGGTCGAATCACGAGATCGTAACGAGACTGTGTAGCCACACAGCGTACGTATCCACTTGAAAACATGCTTTTAATGACATGATTCTCTTTGATATCCTACGGCTTTTTTAGGTTACATACTACTTAAAGCAAACACACCACTATAAGTAATGATAGTTACTTCACATTTTGCATTGCATGTAGTAATTTTCAACAAAAAGCCTGTAGGTATTACAAATTATTTATTAATAATAATTAATATTTAATAACAAATTTATCATAAAATCGGCATTAATTAATAAAAGAATTTTATCCATAATTATTATTTATTATTATCTTATAAAAACTATAATCTAGTAAAGTTATAAATAAAATAATAGGAAATTAATAAATATATTATGATATACTGTGTTGGGCAGACCTTTGATACTCGTAAGAAAAAGCGAAAACTAACCAAATGCACCTAGTTAAAGTCAAATATGGTTGAAATTAACAAAATGATAAAACATTGACAAAGTTATATCTGCCAGCTTTGTTAAAAGTCTTAAAGCTTATTTATAAATATTTAAATTTAAATTATATCGAGTCTTAGCATTTAAAATAGTAACTTTATGTACTATGCTCCGCACCTCAAAGTCCCACCACATGACTACGTACGGAACGCAGTCTTTTGAAAATTTGGCATTTTAAGCTTTTCAGGTTATGTATCTGTCAAAGTATAGTCAATTAAAAAAATAATATTTATATTGTTACCGCTTATTTTTAAGCGTTAAAAGTTATTAAATCTTTATAGTATCACAATAAATGGTTTAATTAAGAATTTAGGAATATGAATACTTCATTTAATAAAATTCTAAAGTGTTTGGTGCCAAATAAGTAATATTTTTGTGCATTTGGTCTACATATCTGGTTTTCTCTTTAAAATAGTTCTAAATAAACGGCATTTATTAAAAAAAAATCTAGCTTCTCTATTATGGAATAAGAATATCTGTATCAAAGGTAGGTTAATGTATTATAACAAAAAATAGCATCCAATTTTGTATTGTAAGGTTAGAAAAATCTATTTTGACCAACATAAATAAGTGAATTATTTGAAAGAGTGTGTTAATATGGTCATATAAATATAGGTATTCTAAATAATTATTGAATATGGTTCAAATTAAATTGAAGCTTTTATACTTCTAACGACAAAACTTGTGCATACCTCTTGGCATACCTACTTTAAGTTTGATTATAAGAAAACAAACAATTTTTAGAGAAACTTCCAATGTGAAAATATTTAATACTCACAGAACATGTGATTTATTAAACATTTTAAAGTAGTAGTAGCAGTAGTATTTAGACCAAATGCACAAAAATATTACTTATTTGGCACCATACACTTTATAATTTCATTAAATGCATTATTTTGATTCCTAAATTCCTAAACCAACCTTTGTTATTGTTATGTTATAAAGATTTATGAATTTTTAACGCTTAAAAATATTATTTCTTTTATTGATTGTACTTTGACAGATACCTAACCTTAAAAGCCTTAAATGCCAAATTTTCAAAAGACCTCGTTCCGTACGCGGGACGTGGTGGGACTTTGAGGTGTGTAGCATAGTACAGCAAAACACTGTTTTAAAGTACTTGGGAGCAAAGATAGTATTATCTTTGGTTGGGAGTACTGCATCGTCTCCTTGTAGTAAGGGGGTTTGTTGATTTGTAGGCGGATGAATATTGAAATGAAAAGATGGTTACTTGAATTTAAGTGAATTGCAGGCTTTATTTTTTGAATAAACATACAAGATAAGATATAAATCTTATTTAAAGCCTTTTCAGTAATTATTAAAAATGGTTGTACCATGTGACCATGTTTTAGTGTTTTAAAGTAAATTCCTAATGTGTTAAGTCTGATATTTATATAGGTGGTTCACGAGACGTTATTATTAAAACTGACAAAAATCAATATTGTATCATCAGTCGATATCATTATAAAATAAATTAATAATATTTTATAGATACTAGATGATGTGTTCCTTACGTATAAATATCCTTACCATCCTCAGTTGATATTATAATATTACTATATTTCTTATAATTTATTATTACATTTATTAATGTTTCTATATTTATTGCGCCCTTTAATTGAATTAATAATATATATATATTAATAATTTACATTAAATAAACCTTGGGGAATAAACCCTATAACTTATAAATTTACTTAACTTCTGAAACTTAAAACCTAATAACCTAAACCTAAGAAGCTAACTAAAACTAATAATCTTGCAAATAAACATATACATAAAATTATCATCAACCAAACTTATTATAAAAACTATATTATTGAGACATTGAGAAGTTGTTGAGGTTAAGTGTGAATTCGCGAGATTCTTAAAATCTCTCTTTATTACTAACTTTTGCTCAAGTGCAGTACTTCCCCATTGTGCCTATAATACATATCCATAAATCATTAATTAAAATTTATGATCGAAGTGATGAAAAGTAGTACTTTCAAGTAGGGTAAATTTTTAAGAAAAAATACCTTGTGATTATATATATGAATATTGAAAAAACTGGGTCTTTCTTGAAAACCTTAAAAGCTAGTATATTATGTAACAAGTTTGATAAACGCCATATTAGACATGAATTTAATTTAGGTCCTAGCGAGCTTGCGAGGGAGTGCTTAAATTAATGAATGTCTAGAAAAGTTTATAAACGAGTTGCATACTATACTTTTTCTACAACAAATACTTATTACTATCTAAAAATGATTTAAATTAAATATTTGTATAGAGCGACATCTATAAAACAATAGAGGAATCTGTGTCAAATATCAAATTTGTTTGTCCCTTGAAAATTACCAACAGTTTTTCATAGTGAAAGTGAAGAAAATGTTTTATGAGCACCACGGTGTCCGAGCCCGAATTTAAGTTATCTAGTTATTGCAAGTTAAGTTATCTAGTTTATTGCCGGGAAAATTAAAACGTCAGTACAATGGTCATACAAACCTTTCAAATATTGGCTGTCAACTAACTTAAAGCTAACTTTGGCCCGTGACTAAAAATCTATTGCTTCATCCTGTGACTAAAACACCATAAAGCCACAACTTGACAATATGTATTTATAAGGTCACTTAGTGTTATGGAAACATGTACGATAATGGGCGTTTAAAAAATATAAAAAATATAATATAATATAATACAAAAACCGTGGAAAATCAATACTTAACCATCAAATTTTTCAACTTCCAAACACCATCTAAGAACATTCCCAGTGAATATTTTTAGTTTAGTTGCAATAACTCTCACCGTTGCTTACGCACGCTTGATAACTATATATACCGATAGGTTAAAAATATCAGTTGGAGATGGGCGTCTGTGATGAAACAGCTAAACAATGATTAGAGTCACCATTCAATGGCTGAACGAGCACGCCAGGCATATTCTCAATACAAGAATATACTGGGAAAGGAGAAGGAACGAACGCAGAATCACACAATGCCACCGGTGCCAAGGATGGGGACACGCCACAAAGCACTGCTTCAAGCCATTCAACTGCCTGAAGTGTGCTGGTCCTCACCCAACAAGAGAATGCACCAAAGAAAAGGAATCACCGGCAAAGTGCGTCAACTGCCAGGGAGACCACCCAGCCAACTCCGTCCTTTGCCCAGTATACATCTTTAGAGAAAAGAACCTGCCACCAAAGTCAAAAGAAAATACGAAGACTTCGCAAAAATACTCACAAGCCCCAGCACCGACCACCAACTACTGGGAAGAAAGGAAGAAAGCAGCAACCGCCAACACCGCAACAACCAGCCAGCTCCAACGCCAGCAGTCCTCAGAACCAGCCAACACAAACACAAACAGGTACAAATCGCAACAACCACATAACACTTTTAACAACATAGTCTCTGAACTTGGCTCCCTTCAGAATCATGTTAATATGGGGGAAATGCTTAGGGCTCTTAAAGACCTAAATGCTATCCTAGCAAACGCTCAAAACAAGCAAGACAGGTTTTACGCATTTCTTGACTTTGCTTTAAACAACGTAAATAATTACAATGTCTGATAAACTACACATAGTCACCTGGAATTGCCGTACTCTCAAAGGCAAATATCATACCCTAATTACCTTTCTTAATAGGCATGATGTGGACATCCTCATTTTAAATGAGACCAGACTGGGACACGGGGACCGCCTTAGCATTAACAATTATACCACGCACAGACTAGACAGGCAACCGGTTAACGGGCAAGTTAGCGGTGGTGTTGCCATTATTATTAAAAATAGTATACCGCATCACAGACAACCTGACATACGTGCAGGCATCGAGAGCATTACCATCAAGCTTACCGATAACCTGTACATGTGCGGAATCTATAACCCACCAACTAATAAATTCGATTATGCGGAACTTGATCAGCTAACAAACAACTTACGTAAAGTGATCGTCGCAGGCGATTTCAACGCCACACATCATATGTGGAACTGCAGTCGGGATAATGAGAACGGTAGAACTCTGTGGGGATACGTAATGAACACCCAGTTCATGTTATCCCACACGGACGAACCTACACATTATCCTGACAACGGCTCCACACCAACCACTATAGATTTCTTTCTACACCGTGGCGTTGGAACACTGCAGAACGTCGCAACTATCGACGAAATGGATTCTGACCATATACCAGTCTCAGCTACTATAGACTTCAAAAAAGAAATACCTCCACCCAAGGAGGTATTTAACTACAAGAAAACCGACTGGCATATGTTCAGAACCCACATGACAAGGCTGACGAATATTACTAATATGATCGATAGCCCGGAAGCAATCGAAGCACAGCTAGACATACTAGTAAACAATATCAAGCAAGCCAGACACTTGACCACGCGTAAAGTCCAAATAAGACCGCAAACTGATCGCCTGCCCTCCGAAATTATTGATCTCATCAAAGAGAAAAATAATTATAGAAGAGCCTTTAATAAACACAGAAGACAGGCAGATCAAAACAACTATAACCGGCTCAGAACCCTGATAAAACACAGCATTGAAGAGCATCGAAATACTGCGTGGTATAATTTGTTAAAATCTTTAAAAACCAGCGACAACTCACTTTGGAGAGTAACAAGAAAGCTAAAAGGCGGTCATCGTGTCCCAGTACCCACAATCACTGACAATCTCGGCCAGCATATGGAAGATCGTGATAAAGCCAATGCTCTTGGCCGTCATTTCGAGAGTGTGCACACTACCAGCATACCCTCACCGACGGTCGAGCAAAGACAAACAATTACATTTGCGGATAATATAAAGTCTTCACCACCAACCGCCATCAGCGCAAGAGACTTCGCGAAACTCATGGCTTCACCAAATAATATAAGTACTATTTTGCGTAAACTACCCAATAATAAAGCTCCTGGCCCTGATGACATTGACAATGTTCTGCTGAAAAATCTCCCCCGCAAAGCAGTCGTTCAAATAACTTACATCATAAATGCAATACTCAGATTACAGCACTTTCCTAAGCAGTGGAAAGAAGCGATCATCGTGCCCATACTAAAACCCGGTAAGGACGCCAGCAAAACCACCAGCTACAGGCCGATAAGTCTTTTGAACACCCTGTCCAAGGTGGCCGAAAGGCTCATACTGGACAGGATTAGTAAAATAGATAGACGGCTTGCGCTAACTCCACCTGAGCAATTTGGTTTCAGACCTGGGCATAGTACTGTCCACCAGATCGC
Source organism: Brassicogethes aeneus (assembly GCA_921294245.1). Classification (NCBI taxonomy): domain Eukaryota; kingdom Metazoa; phylum Arthropoda; class Insecta; order Coleoptera; family Nitidulidae; genus Brassicogethes; species Brassicogethes aeneus. Next base: position 80,447,105 of record OV121132.1, on the reverse strand, counting down.
TAGAATAGTGCACGATGTCAAGCAGGCATATAACCGCGACCAGTCGACGGTTCTGTTACTGCTTGACATGGAAAAGGCTTTCGACACGGTCTGGACGGATGGTCTTGTCCATAAATGTCACACAATAGGTCTACCTATCTATCTAACCAAATTGCTCAACTCATATCTGCGCCAGCGAACCTTCCGGGTTAAGGTATCTAATAAATACTCCTCCAAGTACACAATAGCCGCCGGTGTCCCCCAGGGCACAGTATTGGCCCCAAAGCTGTACACACTTTATACAAGCGATATCCCTCACTTCGCGAGAACGAAGCTAGCTCTGTATGCCGATGATACGGCATTATATTCACACTCTTTTTCATCGGCAGTTGCTAATAAACAAGTAAAAATATATCTTGATCAGCTCAAATCTTACTGGGATCGATGGCTGATCAAGATAAACCCAACTAAGACAGAGCTAGTGAACTTCTCGCGAAAATTCACTAACATAAAAATATTCGAACATATACAGCTCGAGGGACACGCAGTGATTGAAACACCGGTAGCCAAATACCTTGGGGTACAGTTAGACAGACGCCTAAACTTCCAACACCAGCTGTTGTGTACAAAGAGAAAAATGTATGGAGCATTGAGGTCAATATATCCACTGCTGTCACCAGACAGTGCTCTTGCCATCGAAACCAAAGTGCTGCTGTATAAAACAGTATTGCGCCCAATACTTACATACGCAGCACCGGTTTGGTGTAGTATGTCTAACACCCGTAAAATGCATCTTGAACGACTACAAACTAAGGTGCTTCGCACCATAACGCAAGCACCTAGGTATACTACCATCGAGGAGATGCAACAGCAGGCAGAGTGTTTGTCGCTTGTTCAGCATATCCAGGAGCTTTCAAACAGGTTTTATACAGTTAATATCAAGGCTTCACCTTTGACGCGAAATATAACCACAATAAGGCACGGGGACCCCGATGTGACTAAACACGGCCTAATATATAAAGACCTACCCGTGTATTTCGAAAGGAGATAATCTCGACCCGCTGCGGTGACCCGGGTACATACCCAAGCCGTGGCGGGGCGATAATCTCCTGTGAGAATACACGGGGACGCGGATACATCATTATATTTTTCATTATATTTTTCATTATATTTTTCAAACTTAGAGAGATTTTTGACACTATTTTTCACACTTAGAAAAATTTTAATAATTTCATTTTCTGACTTAGAAAAATTTTCGTCAAGAATATTTTTCGTACTTAGAAAAATTTTGGCTGCATTTTAACAAGAGGTTACTCTTATAAATGCGCAAAATATCGGCCGTCGCTTCCTAACTATCTTACACTAATCATACGCGAAATTTCACTCCAACCAAGCGCCAAAATTTCAACACTTCTCGTCCACTACTCATAGACCTACCCGTGTATTACGAAGGGAGATGATTTCGACCTGCCGCGGTGATAAGGGCACACGCCCAAGCCGTGGCGGGACGATAATCTCCTGTAAGAATGCACGGGGACGCGGAAACGTCTTTTACGCCAAAAAAACACCTTTAACATTTTTTCGGACTTAGAAAAATTTTTTCCGCCCGACGCCACATCGAGGATACTAGTCCCCCTATATAAGCGCAAAATATCGGCTGTCGCTTCCTAACGTACCTTACGAGCGGTCGCTGTACCTTTAAGTTTTAAGGGTGTGGCGACTGCAAATAAAGGTGTAGCGACGGCCGATATTCTCTGCTTATAAAATGCTCCTTATAACCAAAGGGGCGCTAACAACTTCTAACAAGTGAACATTTAATAATTTTTGCCAAAAAGCAAAATAAAACCGATCGCCGGGCCTTTGTTTAAATAAAGGTACGGCGACGGATAGATAAAGGTGCACCGACGGCACCTGACGCTGCACCTTTATCTTCAGATAAAGGTGTAGCGACTGCACAAATAAAGGTGTACCGACTGAGATATTTCGGTCGGTGCACCTTTATCTCTAGATAAAGGTGCCTCACTGAGCCTCACTGAGCCGCTGCATCTTTGTCAAAAACCCCCCAAACATGACACTGGCAAATGCCCATACATAAACGAAACAGACATTGTGACCAAATGTCTCAAAAAAAACATTCAACAAGCATATGACAGGGTTTTTTATCTTATTTTTCCCTGAACTACACACACAAAAAGCAAAACCAAGAAAGTCGTAAGACATTATAAACCACAATCTAAAAAGAGCACAAAATAAATGTCCCCCATAAGCGCTCAGCGCATACAAGGGAAATAAAGCCAATAATTAAAAACATGTGTTGCGATTTGTACTGTTTGTCAAACACCGACGGCCATAAGAGCTACGGCCCTTAAGGCACCCTATGCCCACCTGGGCTTGTAATAAAATCTTGTTTTTATTGTCCCATAGGGAAACTGTACTGTAAATGTCTGTGATATATATGTTAGTAATGTACCAAATAGGAAAATAAAAAGTTTGGAATTTGGAATTTGGATTAGAGTGGGACTGATCTACTCAGTAACTAATAATGGCTAGTTAAGTTAAGTTCCTGGGTGTAATAAGGGCTAGGAGTAATCCCCTAAAAATACTTAAGACTTATGCATGACCCTACATGGAATATTCTTTTTATGATGACTGGGTTAACCAAAAATCGGACATTTGACCACGCCAGGAATATTCTGGGAATAATCTGGTACGCTTAGAATAATCCTGGAAATATTCCTGACATGTGCAAGGAATTGGATTTTGCGGTCTGGAAGAATGCTGCTTTTTCTTTTAGTCCACGTGCCTAGTTGTAGATATTAAAATGCTCCACACCGTGAGGGATAAATGGTCACCTAGGTTTTCTAGGCGACATCCCGAACCCTCATCTTTAGGCGATATGTCTCCAGTGTGGACCTCGTTCCCCACAGGACAACGTTAACGTTAACATATTAACGGTTAACTGCTCTATTAACTAACAACTTTTTGTTCTATTTTTAAACCTTTGAGGTTAGATAAAGTAACGAACGTTGCGTCATCACATTAATTTGTATAAGCTTTTAAAAGAAACAATGCCTAATCGTGTCATCCTTTGCTACTTCATAGCTGAACAGGGTTTTACACTCTAGCTCTTTTTTCCTGGTCATATCATCCTAAGCTAAACATTGTATTTTATTTTTGTAAAGAATGTATTTAATAAAATAAGTAAGTAAACACAACGTAGAGGTCCAAATTTGGGTAAGACAATCACGAACCAAATTCACAAAATAGTTTTTTTATTAATTTTTATAAAACTTGTTTTAAACAAACCTGGTGAAAGGAGCAATCTTTACAGTAAGGTGGGGACAAAACTGAAAATAAGATAGTTTTGGTATTTTGTTTAATTAAAACGTCTTAGATTATCATATAATGAAAAGTTTCTTCTCCAGTTATGGAATAGTACCATAAATATGTGACGCGATCGGAGATGATGGGAAGCGATTAAAGTTTACGTGGTATATTATATAATATATAGCAACGCTCAACTTCAAAAAGTAATTGCAATGTCAATTTTTTGGATAAACAAATTCTACCTGGACCTTTTAAAAGATCGTTTACCACTTTACTTAAAATAATGTTAATCTAGAAAATCAATTTTGGACGCTAGGTTAAAACCCTTTTGAGCCTAATAGTCAGGGGCGTAGCTACCGCGGTATCAGCCGTATCAATGATACGGGGCCCCCGGCTAGGGGGGGGGGCGATTGGCTTCGACATACTTAAGCAAAAAACATATTATCCACATGTTAAAAAAATTGAGGCATGGAATTAAATAAATAAATAATTTTATTATTTAATTGTTTATACTTTGATTTATTAAATTAAAATTTTCCTGAACCCTCCTGTTCCTACGAATGCTTAATTGTTTTAGTTATTTATTTTTCTCTAATCACCCGAGTGTAGGAAAAACGTAATTACATAAAATTATACTTATAAACAATTGAAAATCATCATTTATAAAAAGTTTGGTACGAAAATCCTGAAAAATTTCATAAAATGTCAATGTAAACGCTTTATATATCAATTTTAGAGATTCAACTGATAAGACTTTTTTTAAAGAAAATTAAATTTTCTACAAATTTCTACATTTTTTTCGATGAATGACTTTTGAAATATCTTCAAAAATATGCGAATTTTTTACTAAAATCAGATTTAGTGACCCGTACCATCCTACAGGTGCAGATTACAGCTATGGCACATAAAGCATTTTTGTAGACTTTTGATTAGGAGTAGTCAACAAATCTCAATCTTAGTGATTTAACTAATAAGACCTTTTTTAAAGAAAATTAAATTTCCAATAAGTTTATTTTTTACATTTTTTCGTTAAATCCAGTCACTTTTGCAATATCTTCAAAAATATGATAATTTTTCACTAAAATCAGATTTATTGACCTGTACCATCCTACAGGTGCAGATTACAGCTATGGCACATAAAGCATTTTTGTAGAACTTTTAATTACGAGTAAATCCCTTTTTGGAACAATCCAATAGCATAAAAGGTGCAGATTACAGCTATATAGCTGCCATATGGCACATAAAGCATTTTTGTAGACTTTTGATTACGAGTAGTCAACAAATATCAATCTTAGCGATTCAACTGATAAGACCTTTTTTAAAGAAAATTAAATTTCCAATAAGTTTGTTTTTTAAATTTTTTCGTTAAATCCAGTCACTTTTGCAATATCTTCAAAAATATGATAATTTTTCAATAAAATCAGATTTATTGACCTGTACCATCCTACAGGTGCAGATTACAGCTATGGCACATAGCATTTTTGTAGAACTTTTGATTACGAGTAAATCCCTTTTTGGAACAATCCAATAGCATAAAAGGTGCAGATTACAGCTATATAGCTGCCATATGGCACAAAAAGCATTTTTGTAGACTTTTGATTACGAGTAGTCAACAAATATCAATCTTAGCGATTCAACTGATAAGACCTTTTTTAAAGAAAATTAAATTTCCAATAAGTTTGTTTTTTAAATTTTTCGTTAAATCCAGTCACTTTTGCAATATCTTCAAAAATATGATAATTTTTCACTAAAATCAGATTTATTGACCTGTACCATCCTACAGGTGCAGATTACAGCTATGGCACATAGCATTTTTTTTTATTATCACCAAATTCCTTACATTACAAGGACCTATAGGGGGCATTGCAAATGCCCGGACATAGGTTGGTCCCTTAAAACTAAATTTAATATGTCATAATTTAACATAATTATAATTAATGTAACCTTATTAATTATTTGGTTAGACAAATTATTAAACCCTAACTTAATTAAAAAAAAATATTTTTGCTGAACTTTTGATTACGAGTAAATCCCTTTTTGGAACAATCCAATACCATAAAATGCGGCTGAGATATAGATATTTAAAAGAAAATCAAAGTTTACGTGCATTTCAAATGGGAAATATTTATACGCTTTGGGAGAGTACTTAGAGTTAATATTAAGGGCTCAAATTTACAGGGAATTTTTTTTAAACATTTTTAACAAGATTTTGAGTGGGGAGCAAAAAAATAAAAATAGTCGTGAAAAAAAGCACCCTAATGTATCCTACATATATTATTTATTAAATTATAAAAAATTGGTAAATGCACAAAAGTGATACCCTAAAAAATTTTTTTGTCAGCAGCTTTTCCCGTATAAGGGAAACATGCTTATTCTAATATGACAAAAATTGTTTATTGCTGGTCGACCTTTTAATATGACAATTGATTTAGTTGTTAATAGGTTTAAGCTCATATATATTTATTTAAGATCTTTATCTAGTGCAAGGTTTGATCTCAAAATCTACGTCATTATTTTTTTATTCTTCTCAAATTAATTAATAAATTACTCAAATTAAACTAACCAAATAAGTGTTGGTGCCTTATTTTCGGGACACCCAGATACCTGAAATAAAACCGAACATATATTGTATTTCATATTTAAATTAAATTATTTAAAGTTTTCAATAAAGAAGAAAGACTTAAATGAATCGCAAAGGTTTTTCATATTATGCTAAACCATGGTAAGTACATTTTTATAACCCTAGATCTTTTATAAGATAAAATGTCATTTTGGGGACAATAAACTTTACTTATATTTTAAAACAAATACTATAATAAAAATATAAAAATCATTCCCTTTTTAACTGTACCAATCCAATCCATCCTTGCATGTTTCTTTGGTTTCAAACAACAATGCTGCTATATCTTAATTCATTTAAAATCTATTAAAAGAGCTATAGTCACGACTTGAACCTCTCATCTAAACTAAACTGCATAAATAACTAAAGTAATCCCTGAAGCTGAAATTCCATGCAATTATGTCTTATTCGATTATCTCCGCTATAAACTGGAAGATGATTAATGAACCTGTTAATTCTGTATAAACAACGATTTGGTGTTTCAGTGGGACACGCCGGTAAAGCCGCAATGCATATCCTTCAAAGTTTTTTTGTGTCCTTCACGTAGTGCTGACTCACGAAATTCGTATTAATCAGGCGCCAAAGAAGTCTAAAAAGGTAGCCGATGACACCGGATGAATAGAACTTGCCAGTTCGGCTTACCCTGCCTTCACAATTTCAACGTATGTAGTATGCAATCACGTCAACTTTATGTTCGATACAAAAAGTTAATTGTTAGAAATAAGACACTCTCCGAAGATGCTCTTCTTCCCAGAATTCAGGGTGTACTTAAATGATTTGTATTTTTTTTTACTATATAATTATAAAGGATACATTAGAGAATTTAACCAAAACAGACATTTAAAGACTGTTGTATAAAAAACAGCCTATGATGTTCTCAAAAACAAAATTACCCTAAAAAGTAGATTTTACATGTATTTTACAATTTTTCAAAACTTACTGTACAATGTACATACAGAGTGAAAATATTCCTAAAAAGTAAATTCTAAATAGTTTGTCTTGAAACTCTACAAAGTGGCGAAATTTTGTATTTTAAAATTGTATATTCAATTGTTATTTTTTTAATGTAAAAAAAAATAATGAAAATACTACATAACTACATTATACAGTGGAAGAACCAGGTATCTCCAAATAATAAAATTTTACAATGGGTAAAACAGCCCTCCTACAAAGTCACCTTTAATAAATATATATTAAAACTTTATATTCACTCCTGGCCCTAATCGATAATATTTAATTAAAAATATTGATGAAATCATAATGGATAAAAAATATTACGTACATAAGAAAATATTAATGATATAATATAGATAACTTCTCCAACAGGTTTAGGACCCCATTTACATAAATTTTCATGAAAATTGCTGCCAGTTTGAACCATTTAGAGGTTTTTGGACAAAAACAGCTATTTTCCATTACTGTGCCGTAGAGTCCTCCTGGGCCTCAGAATAAGTTTTTTTTTGGGTTTGAACTTAAAACATAATTATATATTTAGTATAGTGATAGTATACTCTTTTAATTTCACCGAAAATTGTTTTTTCATTTTCAACACAAAAATAACTGATTAGTCTATTCCAAATTAAAGTAGATAAATAGAGAAATGTAAAGAAGGAAAAGTTCTGTGTCTTCATTGAAAAGTTAGATATTTATAAAATGCATAAACTTAATAATTTTTTAGTAGCTTGCGTTTTGTTTTCTTTAAATAAAATTAGAATGTATCGAATACTCTTTCTTATTTTTCTTTATATTTCAGACACTGAATGGAAGACAATAAATAAAACTATTTTTTTAAGTTATTTTTTTAATTTTCTTCGGCAAAACCGGCGAGTCCTTTTATATGTACGTAATATAAAATTGGCCAACTAAATTCTCCAAACGTCATTGGTAAAATCAAGTACACATTTTTTTTTTAAAGTTTCAAAATGTCTAAAGGATTTTGTGTTCATATATATTATATTTATTATAAAAAAAATTAATAAAATTTATTATATACTGCAAAGTTTGTAAAATTAGTTTAACATTTCACTCTTATTTTTAAAAGCATTAATTTTCTCAAATGTTTTTTTAGTAGGTTCAGTAAAAATCGCTGCATAAATTTATGTAAATAGTAAATTTATTTTAACTGCAATAAATTTTAATCGTATTTACTTTAGGTTTTAAAGCGGTCCATTCCTCTTTCAACAAACGCGTTATTTACTGGAAGTAATTTCATTTTTTACCGATCTTGAAACAAGGCTTAATTTATGTGAGAGGCGTGCCGTGCAGTCATAAAATAACATTTTGGTTTCATTCAGACCTGAACGCATATATGAAACATAAAGTTTATACCTTTTAGAATAATTGAAAATAACCCTTATGTCGTTTTAGTATTAAGACGAGGCGCTTGATTTTGCCTCAAACGAAAAAGGCGCTCAGTAGATTGCTTTTTAAAAAGTTATCTAGGTTATTAATAAATAATAAACTAAACAAATATTATGAACGAATTATAATTTTAATGCATATATAATGGTTTTTACCGTCCCATAAATTGTATTTATTTGTTTTGAGAAAATTAAACTCGAACATGATATATGCCTTATTTGTCTTCCGAGTGTTATAAATTTAATTGAAGAAAAAGCCTACTCATACTATACCTCTATAAATGTTTTTTTTAATTATAAATTATAGTATATTATAAACCATTTCACTGCCTGGGCGCTAGCCGAGGCAGTATATTGTGTGCAATGCAATTAATAAGCTTTCGCCATCGTGTTTTATACACTATTTTTAAACGTTTAATTTAAATCAAGGATACATAAGACAGGATAGTCAACTTCGTTTAAAAAGCGTGCCGTATATTCTCGCGGTTTTTGGGCGGTGCTTTCTCATGACGTAACCTTGTGTACCTTTTACCATAAATATTAAATTAAATTAATTGTGATTGGTTAGTGTGCTTAAACAACTCAAAGAATATAGGGCACGTAATTGTACAGGGCCAAGTATAGGAAATCGCACATCCTGTCTATACATCCTTGATTATAATATTTCTTTGAGAATTTTTAACATCATTTTTGGGTTAGGTTCAACTGATAGATGACACTTTAGCTTAATTATTATACAACGGTGTCAAGAAAATGTACGAAAATAAACTCTCGACCACAAGGAATAATATGTTACGCCATATGGCATTCGCAGGGAAGACAACAGATACAGAGCTGTAACCCAATTTTTCTTCTTCTTTCTCTGTGGCCAAAAGCCTTAATGGTCTCTTGACCAGCAACACGTTTAAACGTCCATGCGCTTCACAAATTCATCGAAACATAGATACGTGCATTTTTAAAATCTTGAATTATCCACTCAATATTCTGTACAAATCACAAAATACGTCTATAAAAGGTCAAAGCTTGCGATATTGCCCAAAAATATAGGCATATTTCTACACCCAGAATCCAATTTTGTTGCTCCTGGGTCAAAAACTCATCTATTTTTCATACTTTTTCATCAAGCGAACTGTATCCCACGAGCACCAGAAGCGAACTGTCATCTAATGGGTAATTTACAATAGGTTTTCTACAAATCTCAAACTGTCTAGAAAAGCCAGACGCCTGCGCAGTTTGTTGACTTTGCATTAAACATATTGTTTGGCGCCTACGGACTAAAACCTTTTTTTTTACATACCAAGAGGCAAAACATTAAAATTTGTGTTCGAGATTGGATTCTAATAAAACAATGCAATCGGCCTTTGTTTTGGAGGTTTCAACTTGTTATTATCAAAGCATAGGATTTTTTAAACTTATACTTTTTGCCTATAAAAGGCATGGAAATTGCTTTAAAGCAAGCAAGTTGTCACATACTATTTTTAATTGAAGGGACAAGTGGAAGGTTAAGTAATATTTTGAAAAATAAAGGACAAAAGATATTGTAATTGCAATAACAAATTTATTTTTACTTAAAAGTTTCTTCTTCGTTCTTTATAATTTAAATGTAAAATAATATCCTCAAACAAAAAATAAAATTGCAATTACAATATTTTGTGTCCTTTATTATTAAAAATGTTACTTTACCCCTTTATTCACTTGCCCCTTCAATTGTCAGTGTAAAAAGGAAACAAACTTTATCATCAATGCAAAGAAAATTTACAATGAAGAACGTTTACGAGATAAAATTATAAATACTGTATAAGTGGTGGACACAAACTGTCGAACATCATAATTTGGTTATCCTTGTGTGGTTCTGTAAATAGCAAAGATACAATAATGACCATTTTTGCTTTCGCAGTCAAAATGACAAGAATAGTGAAAACCAGAAGTGAAATTCAAAGTAAACAAAATTTGTTATTATAGGCGATATTTCCGAAGAAAGTCGTAATACAACTTTTCCTAGAGATACAAATCTAAAATATTACATTTTATAATTTTATTTAATGTTTATATTTACTCCTTTTTATGACTTTTAAACTACCTACTGTTACAACTAAACTCCAAGCTCATACTTATTTAATGCAAATCACAAACTATCAATAATTTGTCTATGACTGTTTGCATACACTCGCAGACACGGGAATATTGCATGCGTATATGGAGAATGTAAACAGTAACCACTAATGCCCAGTGTTGTAACGTATCTAGTTACAAGTATCTATAGATACAGTATCTAGATTCTTTTTATGTACCTGTTTGTGTAACTGTTACTTATCCCAATCTAGTAACTATAACTGTAACTAGTTACAAATTCTAAGTAACTGGGTGTGTTAAGATACAAAGATACATTTTTAATTAAACTGCGACTATTGTTTATTGAGACAAGGAAAACACGTCCACTTCCACAATTTTTAATTTCTGAACGCATCCAATAGTATGTCCTTATAATATATGGTCATACTGTTATTATTATTATTATTTTTTAACAAATTTACTTCCGTTAAGTAAAGAAATATACTAAACTGGTTATAAAAGGTTTTAAAAACCGTGGTAGATACAGTTTTCTGTAATCTGCACTTTTGACAGTTAAAGTTTGTTTTTGTGGAAAAGTATAAAGTTATACTAGAGATCTTTAAAATTTACAATACAATTTTACCATCAGCAGCAGTAGAAAGGCTTTTTAGTACAGGGGGGCAGCTTCCAACACCTAGACGAAACAGATTATTGGATGATAATTTTGATGTTATTAATGCTAAAAAAAAATAAGTTATTTTAAATTAAATATTTAAAAAAAAAAAATAATAAACATGTATATTTTTGTTGTCACTTTAAAATTCCCTTTTATTTCTATTTTAATTTTTTTAAAGCAAAAATTAATTTGTATGTATTTTAAAGTATCTAGATACTTTTTGAAGGTAACTGTATCTGTAACTAGTTACTGCAATAAAATATGTATCTGTATCTGTATCTAGTTACAAATTTTGGTAAGTAACTGTAACTGTAGCTAGATAGTGAAAATATTGTAACTGTTACAACACTGCTAATGCCCAGTCACTATACTACTAAACTACTAAATATGAAAAATGAAAAATGACAAATAGTATATTGAGTTGATTATTGTTCTGCACATTAATGGTTACTTTATTTCTCTGTATAGGATACTATATATATACAACTTTAGTTGTCGCGGAAAATGTTTCAAATTGCATCATCAAATTCTGATCCAAGCACAGACATTACAATTATTGTTGTTTTCTTTTACGTATATATAATCCAAGGAACCGCTAGGTTAACCGTATGTCAAGAAATCGGTTTTTGATATTTGATATTGATAACGCAATTTGAAACATTCGCCGCGACGACTATACTAAGACCGTTTTTGACATCCCCTTACATAGCAAGTTACTCCTCTTTATTGTCTTCTTGGGCGGTGTATAATAATTTGACTTCCAAACTAGAACAAATATGAAGTCTTTCTATATAGTCTTATGAGTTATAATATGAACATTTTTATATGCTTGAAAAAAAAAATCATGTATTCCTTAACATTCTAGTTTAAATACTTACATAATTTATTTAAAATTATTTATGTTTCCTTAAGACACCATAAATGAAAACATCCAAAATAATATTTTATAATGATAATTTAACTGATTACAAGATAAATTTACACAGTTTTTATACTTATATGATTACATCCGGTAAAAACGGAAATGCCAGTTTTATTTATAAAATTTAAGATGTATTATCTAAAATAATTTGCATTAGAAAAAATAAAATATAATTCATAGCTTGAATAAGAAGTGCTTCATGTGAACTAACATAAAAGTTTATGGGTAAATAAAAATCTGAGAGAAAAAATATGTAAACGTCACACATTATGGCGATGTCGAAACAACTTAGCGCAGCGCTTTTATCCAATTTAACAATAATAATAATTTCTTTGAAATTGTTAGCTACCAGAATTCCTCAAACCATTCTTCGTTACGACAATAAGGAATACTTTATAGAAATGTGCTTATGTTCGTTCTCATTATGTAAAAGTCAGCCTAGGAACGATAATAACAGTTGTATAAAAGTTTAAAAAGAGCGTCTGTCAAAAGTTAACACATACATTTGCCTTTACAGTACGATAAAAGTGGCTTAAACACTTGACAGCTTAAAGTAACTGTAGCCCATTTACGTATGTTATTGAAATTAATGGATTGAAAAAGGCGGACGTGCTGTTATAAATATTGTATATATTAAGATATGAATTTTATCACTTTAACACCCAAAACGTCAACGAATGTGTTATATTTCGACAATCCTTTCATAATTTTATTCAAAGTCTTTTGTTATTTTAGTACTGAAGCAATTAGATATAGTTTTCTATATTTTAATAAATAAATAATGTTGCAAGGTGACTTGAAATTGTTACAAGTTTTTTAAACGAAATTGTATTCCATTGTATAAAAGTTTTTAACCTGACATTTAAGAAATAACATAACAAATTTTACAGAAAGTAATTTTTTTACAGCTATAGCCCATATATGGGCCTGTAAATTTGCTTAATGGAGGGTAACATCTGGCCCTTTGTACCACCTTCGATATCTAAACTACTGATTTTTTAACGAATTAACGGCTAAGGATAACAATAACAAGGGTAATCATGCGCAACGCGTCGCTAAGAGAAATTTCTTATTGATAGGCAGTTTTCCTTATTGATAACGACTGATTAGTCGAAACACAACGTCCACATAAAGTTAAACTTTGGTCTCTAAGATTTTAAAGTGGTTAACATTACATTTTTCGTAGATTGCTCAAACGTTTTCCAGCCATCCAAGCTTTTGAGAGAAATTGAGAAAGATGATGGGAGAGATAGAGCTAAAGTTCGTTGCATCAACCAGTTCTTTACCTATGATGAGTTTTCTGAATTTGAGAAGATCTTCTTAATTGTTTTTTATGGGTTTGTTTTTTATCTTGATTTTTAAGGCTGATTTTGTTAGAGACAATATAAAAAATGTAAATTTGGTACAAATAGGAAGAGGCTACTACCAATTCAGAAAAAGTTAATATTTACGGTTAATTCATAAAAAAATTGGAAAAGTTTTCAGAAAATTTAATTAATTAAAACTAAAACATACTTGCGAAAGTAAAGAAATTAATAGGGTACCCTTCCAGATTAAGGTTGTCCGGGCATGAGTTTTCGATCGTGGTAGAACTGTGTTCTATTCTACAGCATTAGATTTAAAATTCGTTGCCAACTAATTGCAACCAAAATTTATATGGGTATAAATTCCATTTTTAGGCGATTTTTTTATTATTTTGCAACGTAATTGCATTGTCAGTTCATGAAGCTTTGTTATAGTGCATGTAAATGAATAAAAATCTATAACATCGGTTTTAAAAATTTCGCCAATAACAGTCGCAACGCTTGGCAACGTCGTATTCGCTGTCTCTTTCACCCTTACGCTTGCTACATACTTTCTCACTCACACCTGTGTAGCACCGGGCGAGAGCGTTCCTATCTGACGTCAGCGACGCAAGCGTCAAATTTCGTGAATTCACCGATTTAATCCAAAATAACTTTTTTCCTACCGACATGATCATTATGAAACTTCGCGTATCATGTTTTGAAATTACGCTCAACGATATATTCATTTTCATTACAATCCTATCATTACCTACCAATAATTATTTTGGAGGAGAAAAGAGTAATAATCCACGTGCTGCCATAAGAACCCGTGTATTATTACTCAACTTTGAAATGTATTTACTCGGTTCCCAACGACAAGTATTTTTATTAAATTTAACAGGATGATGTGAAGCATAAAGAATTTATTTGTAAATTTTTCTCAAATTCTGACCATTCGACACTCACTCCAGGACAACCTTAAGTAAACAAAACTAAATAAAATCAACTTTTTTAGACATGATGTAACAAATCTTTAGCTAAAAGTGGATTTAATTATGGACAAGACTTTCAAAATTCGTAAAAAAATTATTCGTTTCATGAAACAGTGGTCGATAAAATAGAAAACCTATAGGTGGTAGATGCCTATAAACCTAAAGGTGGTATAACAATTTTAGATTGGCTGTAAAGGATCTATTAAGTGACTTGCATAGTCCCCTGATCTTTCCCCTATGTACTTTTTCCTATGGGGTCATTTGAAGTGTACAGTTTATAAAACACAGCCAGATTCTTTTTGAGTTCTGGAAGAACGAATAAAACTTTAATTAGTAAGTATTTTTATTAGGGAAGGCTAGTATTGCTTTTAGTCCTACTAAAAAAAAAACTGTCTATTTCCAAGACTTTGACAACCTGTCATATAAACGGCTAATAGAGTTATTTGTTATTTTTCGTGTAAGAGTTTGCAAGATTTAGAAAGTTGGTTAAAGATTTTGATCCCATGTAGTAGTCAATGCCTTGCTGTGTTCTTTTTTTTTAATGTATTGGTATATGTAGTTTATTTCTTTTTCTCGTCTTTAGGTTATGTTGGTTATTTTGTTTAAATCTTTGAATATTATTCATAACATACTTCATATATTTGAAAATATACAGTGAAGGTAGTGTAAGTCTTAAGCCGGGTCTACAATTCTGCCGTGCTTAATGAAAACGCCGTAACCAACAATTTTGAGAGTTTTGTTTTACGGCATTTTCTACTAGAACAATTCATCCTGCGTCTATCCCCGGTACTCAAAAAACCGTATCTATATATATACGGTTTTTTGAGTACCGGGGATAGACGCAGGATGAATTGTTCTAGTAGAAAATGCCGTAAAACAAAAATCTCAAAATTGTTGGTTACGGCGTTTTCATTAAGCACGGCAGAATTGTAGCAGGGGTCCGATCGCTTATGTTCTGCGATCTGCGACCTGCGACCATTGTAGACCCGCCTTTAAGCAACACATCGACCTTATAGCTCGTTTTTATAATAAAAACAACTTGGCAGAAGCAGGAGATGCACCCTATACGAAAATGCCATATGCAAGTAGGCTGTGGCAATTGGCATAGTAGCAGCGACCAAAGATATTATCTTTTGCAGCGTCTTCAAATTTGGAGATTATAATTAGGGTTAAAAGACCTTCAAAATATAATATAACTTGACCCCTCTTCCAATAGTTTTTTTTGAAAATACAAATATATCCATTGTTTGTGTGTTTGTATGTTTTCTAACTTCTCTGATAAAATAAATATACATGTTTCGTGTCACTTAGTTTTTTTTAACTTAACAATTTAGCCCGATTAAATGGGTGTTCATTTTTAGCAATTTGTTTAACACGTATACTTTGTAATTTATTTGAAATTTTCAAATCTTATCATTTTTTAAAACTGATTGTAGGCAAATTATATTAATTAATAGTTATTTATTTCATTAGGTTAAGAAGTAAGGCTTTTTGTGCTAAGCTCAAAGTTTGAAGGCCGACGCGTAGCGAAGGCCTACAATTGAGCGAAGCACAAAAAGACACTTCTTGGCCGAATGGCATACAACATTTTATCTTCAAAGCACTTTATATAGGTCAATTTAATACAACATGAAAGCGGCCTAACCTCACTTTTTTAGAATCTCATTTATTTATTAGCTAAAGATTACATTAAATGTACAATAATTATTATTCCTTTTAGAAGCAGTAATAGTTTGACAATACCTAGCTACATGATTTAAGTAGAAATGGATTTTTGTAAGAAAATGGTTTACTTACCCTCTTGCTATTACATTGAATTCAATTAATTGTTTAATAAATAGGTATCTAATTTCAATTTGTTTGCATTTTTATTAAAAAAATAGGTAGTTTGGAATGTCTACGCTGTGTTTAACATTTAATTTCACTGAAAACTTAAAGCAAATTAAAACTTAAAGATAATTTAAATCGTAGAAAAAAAACAACACAGAAACGTCAAATTGCAATGTCCTAACCTCACTTTTTGTTTTATTATTCAAATTTAATTTTACAATAATTTAATGAAAAATAATAAACATTAACAGTAAAACAAACAAATTAGTGCTTATTATAAATAAATTAAACCAGTTTAGTACGTTAATTTCTTAGAAAAGGATTAATTTGTCAAAACAATACCCCTAGCGAGAAAAAATCAAACTAATTATTTGCCTCATAACAATTTTTATCGGCCAGGCCATAACAAGTTATTTCTTTATCGAATGTTGACAACAATAAAGTTTAAATTATAGACCGCGTGGAGATAAAATTAATTTTTTTAATGTTTAACAAGTTTAAAATGTACAAAAAAACAAATAGTCTTTATTCATTATTTTATGTATCAATATAATTACTTAATACCAAAAATCTCTTTAATTTAGGAGTGACATACCTACGAAAAAATTAAATACACATTAACATTTTTTAATTTGGTTTGCTAATATATTGGTATCTTTTACATATTATAAAGTAAATAAGAAAAAGTAAAGTAAAAAGAAGAAAATAGAAAAGGATGGAGAACAGAAACCGAAAGCAAGCGACTAGGAAAGCAAAAGGAAAACCGGAATCGCATCTCGGCTGGGAATTTATAGGTCTCCTTACACAATAGATATAGTCTTAGCTGCGAGCAAGTCGCCGTATGTATTTGGTAAATTTGGGTGGAGTTATCTGTATTGGCAAGCTGCCGATGTCTGCTGCTGGCGAATCCTTTGTCGGTGACGGCATTCCATCGTAGCGCGGTTCCATTCGCTCGATCAACGATCAATAAGGCATACTTTATCTGTGTCAACTCATTAGAGACATCGCACACGTGACTAATTGCAACTAATTTTTAACATCTTTGAGCAACAGTTGCAGACGCGGCTTGCTTGCTTTTTTGCCCGCGAGAGTGCACGACGAATAAAAAACCAACATAATTATGCAGTAATGTCGAAAAGTCGCAATTAGCGCGAAAAACAAAAGTCACCGACGTTCGAGATTATTAGACCACACTTACATACACGGCATCCATATTTCCAACGACTCTAATTGTCCTTTTGATACGTGAATGCATTATGTATGTTTGTATGGATAATCCAATTAAAACTCACCGCCCATTACGCATTATATCGATAATTTACTAATTGAAAGTAATGAGAAAAAGTCCACTATGATTTATGCACCCATTAGTACTCAGCCTGCTTCATTAAAAACATCGGACGTTTAAAAATTCCAATTTACCCCAAACCACAACCTATTCGCCAATTTAAACATTTTTATAAATAATCATTATTATTTATTCATTTTTAATAAATTATTTTGAAATCTTTAATTTTTAATAATAAGGATAACACAGGCCCACAAAAATGAAGTGGTCTGCGCCTTAAATAATTTTCGCCTGCTAAAACTGAATCCGAACTCAGTTTAGCCCCTTCACAACTTATAAAAATAATAAAATTCAAATTTAAAAAGTCATCAAATAAATAAAAAGGATTTCTAATTAAAATTTCCTTATTTTTCTTTTAAAACTTTTGACAGAAAGATTTCTTAAATTAAGTGGAATATAAAAATATATCCTATATCCTATCCTATATAAATATAAGAAATTTGTCCCAGTTTGACATATTTTTAGTTTATAATATGACTAATAGTCATTGACTATAGGTACCAGAAATCGTAATATTATATTTTTAATTTTTTTTATATACACCAAGTGTATATAAAAAAATGTATACATATATTTTTATAACCGGGAATTTAAAAAAGTAAGTGTTACATGTAAACATACATATTTATCTACATTTTCATGCAACTTCTTAGCTACCTACTCCTACTATATTTTAAGTTATCATCACCATCATCTTTTGTTTTTAATGAAAACAAAAGATTGTGATGTTAAGTTAAAATATAGTAAAAACTTTTTGTAATGGCCGTCATAAATTATTCTTGATTTTTTTTATCCAAACATGTAAAATTCTAATATGGTGGCCATAGGAAAAACAAGATGGTGGTGGTTACTCAAATGTAGTAGGCGAAAAAATCACAAATAGGATAAAAATGTAGATAAATGTGTATGTTTACATTTTTTTAGGAGATTTTTGGTTTTTAATTTTTATAAATTATTTGAAAACCGCAACAATTTAGATAAAAAAACATTGAAGGTGCACCATGTACGAGGTGTTTTCAGAAAATATCGGTAATTTTCGTTTTTTGAAACAAATATTTATTTATTCATCTACATTAATGTTGTCGCCTTCAAAATAGTCCCCATTGGATATTATGCACATGTGCCAGCTCTTCCTCCAATACTCGAAACACTTCTAAACTCGATCTTTGGGATAGCCTTTAGTTCTTTTAGCGATGCGCTTTTAATGTCATCTATGCTTGCAAAACGACGGCCCTTTAAGCTTCTCTTTATTTTTGAGAATAGGAAAAAGTCAGACAGTGGCATGTCTGGCGAATAAGGAGGCTGGGGAATCATCACAGTATTGTTTTTGGCCAAATATTTTGTTCAAAATATAACAATTTTGGAACAAATTTTGCTGCCACGCGTTTCATACCCAAAACATTCGAAAAAATTTCATGGGATGAGCCAATCGATATACCAACATCATCAGCGACTTCTCTGATGGTTTATAACCACTTCTTCCACTTTTTCCATGTTTTATCGGTTGTTAATGTGCTTGTGCGTTCGGGGCGTTCGTCATTTTCAACGTCTTCACGGCCATCTCGGAAACTCTTAAACCACTTGTAAACTCTTGTTTTAATTATAGCAGACTCACTATAGGCCTTTGTTAACATTTCACAGAATTTATTTAATTTTTTAAGCAAAATTGGTTACAAATTCTTTGATTCCTTTTTTTAACGAACGAAAAATCGCCGAGCTCATAAAACACGTCTAACCTTAGCGGCTGCCACAGACAAAGTAAACAATGAAAACAGATAAAGTTTTTATCATACTTCGGGGGCATGTATACCAACATAATAAAGAAAATTATGACAACCGGACCCTCCGAACCCGCGAAATTTAACAATTTCCGTTATTTTCTGAACACACCTCGTATATGTATATGTATGTATATTATAATATTATTATGATTATATTATTATATACTTACTTAGTATATAATAATATAATCATAAAAATATTATAATATACATACCTACAGTGCTTGCAAACCCAAGTCCGACCGGTTTGGGAAGGACGCGTGAAAATAACAAGGATAGAACGCCAAACAGAATGCGCTTACAACACTGTGCAACACCAAAAATCAAACCGCACCGGACTATTTTTTTCTGAAAATATACCTATCCAATAGCAAAACCCTCGCTGGGTTTGTAAAAGTTAGCTCGATTTATTTTTTTATGGCCGTTTGTATTTTCTAGCTTCATATACCCCAATTTAGACTTTTTTTCGCATATATTCGATTTATATCGTCAAGATTTTTTGTAGAAATGTAGTTACTGAACAAATAAACCCATTTTGTGAACAGACTATATCTATATTCGAAAAATTATTTTTTTTTTCAATTTTTTGATAATATTTAAAGTTTCTTGCTACTTCTTCTGACAAAAATGTTGTAAAGTATATTATTAAAAAACTTTTTTATATCAAAACATTGACTACCTAATCTGATTCATTCCTGGAGAATTCCATCCCTTTCACTTCTCCTTTATTTTCTTGTTCTTCATTTTCATTTTTGATTCATCACTGAAGAATTCCATCCCTTCATTTCATATATTTTTTATATTCATTTCATTTCAGGCGTTTTAAATGGTCCTGATATTCGGAAATTGGTTAAGTATGAATACTTTGACAGGACTTTGGTTGAGGATGAGATAGTTGCGTGGGCGTCGATAAGAGAAATCATCGTTGGACTTTTAGGCAAACGTCGTTCTCCCAATTATGAAGGATCTGTGCGACGAATGTTGGATGTTTTTTTCCAAAATTGGAGTCAATATGTCGCTAAAAATTCATTTCCCTCATCGCCATTTGGATTACTTCAGTCGACAGTTATCGACACAATCATCAAACTGCGATGCCATTTGACGAAAACGAGCTCCAGATGCCATACTAGCCGAAACATTTTGGTGAAGTTAACATATTTTTGACTACGATCAGGAAGAAAATGAAAATGAAGAACAAGAAAATTAAGGAGAAGAAGTGGAAGGGATGAAATTCTCCAGTGATGAATCAAAAAATGAAAATGAAGAGCAAGGAAATAAAGGAGAAGAAGTGGAAGGGATGGAATTCTTCAGCAATGAATCAGATTACTCAATGTTTCGATATAAAAAAGTTTTTTAATAATAAAATTAATACAAAATAGAAAATCAAACTCTCTGTACTTTTCTACAATTCTATTTTATCTATTCAATTTTTTCCTACAGATTTTTCGGCAAAATATTTGGTGTTGATTGTGAAAAGATGAATATTTTGGAAAATCTTGTTTAAACATTATTTTCCAGCAAATAAGCAAACTTAAAGTTCAGTTTTGTGTGCGTATTTTATAAATTACTTCTTTTAGTATACTTTACAACATTTCTGCCAGAAGAAGTAGCAAGAAATTTTAAATATTATCAAAAATTAAAAAAAAAAAATTTTCGAATATTTGGTCCCAAAAATTGGGCTTTTGGGATAAAGGTTCTTCACAAAATGGGTTTATTTGTGCAGTAACTACATTTCTACAAAAAATCTTGACGATATAAATCGAATATATGCGCAAAAAATCGATTTATGGGTCTAAATTGGGGTATATGAAGCTCGAAAATACAAACGGCCGTAAAAAAAAATTCGAGCTAACTTTTACAAACCCAGCGAGGGTTTTGCTAGTGGATAGGTATATTTTCAGGAAAAAGTGGTCCGGTGCGGTTTGATTTCGATGACCCGAAAATTGTCGCACAGTGCAATACGCACGCCTGACGCTCTAACCAATCAAATTCTGTTTGGCATTCTATCCTTATTCTTTTCACGCGGGTATTGAACAACCATCCTTCACAACGCGGTCGGACTTGTATTTGCAAGCACTGTATACAATGTATATTATACATATACCCTTCTTTAAACTGTAAATGCAGTATTAGATTGCTGAGAGTGAATAAGTGTAAATAATAAAATAGTTTTTTTGCATCACTATTATTAATGTTAGCGTAAATATTAGTTTTGTTTAAATTCAATGAATTTGTTGACTTCACTCTTGAGCTACTAACCAAAATGAGTTTAATTAATTTTGTTTAGTAAAAGGTTCAAATAAAGTCTAATTAAATTGCAACTAATTTAAATGCTTATTTAAAATCTAAACAGAGATTTATTACTTTTTGATAATTTGCACTTTTTTATGTAGCTTCATTAATATTAAATAAAACATTTTGCTTCAGTTAACATTCGCGTTGCAAACACTCTTTTAAAGTGGTTTGTTAAAAATAACTATATTGGCTATCGACTGGAAACAATACTACTTAACGTTTCCACAATAATGTCGTTGCCTTTTTCAGAAAAAGTGAAAATGAAGAATCTGAATCTGATCCAGGTTTTATATACTGATATCCGGTTGGTCGCTCTAAGTTGGTGCTAGATCAAGTCGATGGTCTCTATTAAAGTTTTGATCATTATTGATTTCACTTTCTTCTTTGTAAAGTCTTGGCCAAAAATTTTTGGGTTTCTCTAGAGTTTCGGTAGGTTCAAATTCAGTAGTATGTCCTGTGTTCCACAACTGCTGACCTGGTGTTCCGTCTGGAGTCTGAGATGTGTTCTGATAATCTTGTGCTAAAGGTGCTAAAAGGTATTCGATATACTCCGGGATTCTGCAGACGACGGTCCTCTTCGAAAGATGTAGGTAAAAGGCTTCCAATCTAGGTGTGTTGAAGATCACCTTGATATTATGTTTACAATCTTGTCTGTACAGTCTTTAATATAGGGTAAGAATGTAATTCTAGATTTATCGTTGGTCTTGGTTTTTGTGACTCTCTTTATTTGACCTTTTTGGCTTTACATACAAGATTTAGATTCAGATTCCAGAGTTTAAGTTCTTCTAAAGAGGCCAACAACATGATTGCGAAAACGTTAAAAGTTATTGTTACCAATCGACGAGGTTTTGATCCCGATAGCCAATATAGTTATGGTGAAAGTAGCCACGAAAGTTTAAAAAATTGTGCTTTGTTAAAATTCTCATATTTTGTGTGGAATATCAGCCAATTATTTTTATTCCTAAACTTATTCTTTTAAGATCCCTTTGACTATAAACCCGTTTTTTCACTTTTAAGCATGGTTAGCAACACAATGGTTTACATTAAACTAAAATTACATTTGCTTTTCTGAATTTTTAATGTAATTTAAAAAAATCCATACAAATTTAAAGTTTTTTTGCTATAATTTGTTTAAATCCACCTATTATTATGGAACACAAATTTTTATTATTTTTTATTATTTAAATGGTATATACCAACGGATTCAAAGGATGAAAAATGCGGATTTATGGCTTTTTAGTCAAGGACTGAAGTTAGCAACAAGTTTTTAGTCACGGGATGAAGTTAGTTTTAAGTTAAATGTCATATAATCTTTAAAATCAAGTGCCCATTTTGTAAAATAATACTAAATATAAAAATTATTTTATTATTTCAATACAAAATTACAAAAGTATTAAATAGTTTTTCAACCCCAATATTTGCAAAGTTTATGTGAACATTGTAGTGGCCTTTTAATTTCGACTGCAGTAAACTAGATTTAACTTAATTTCGGGTGAAGACTCCACCGCGTGCACAACGGTGCACCGTTGAGTGCTCATAAAATATTTTTTCCTCTTCAACTGTGAAAAACTGTTGTTAGTCCATTTTCAAGGAATACATTTCGATTTTCACATACAAATTTGACATTTTCACTGGCGCGCCGGTAATACAGATTCCCATTCTTACAGTTACTCTATTTTTGTATAAATGTCGCTCTATAAAAATATTTAATTTAAATCATATTTAGATACTCGTAAGTACTTGTCGTAGAAAAAGTATAGTATGCAACTCGTTTATAAACTTTTCTATACATTCATTTAATTAAGCAATGGCTCGCAAACTCGCATGTGCCTAAATTAAATTTGTGACTAAAATTGATACGTAATATACTACAAACTTAAAAAATCTGGCCACCCCTGAACAACTTATTCGCCATTCTCTCCACAAAACCTAATCTCTTCCTTTTTATATCCCATAAATCATATTTTCTTTAATGACGTTGCCCTACTAACGCCAAAGACACGCCATTTATTTGAAACCAATAACTACTAGGAGAAGGTGGAAAACGTACTACTTAAATTGCTTAATATTCAAATGAAGCGCTACCTTGATGGCCCTTCGTTTGAAACCGAATACGGTTGACTGTGGGGTAAGTCCACGTCAGATCAAACAGTGTTGTTCACCACACCGTCTCAGATTTTTCTCAAATGTTGTGTAGATGATATATAGACTAGGATTACATTAAATCTTAATTTTGAAGGTTCTACGATAACTAATTACCGAGATATTAAATATTTTAATTTTAAAAATTTTAGCAAGATGCGATTTTTGTTTTCTTATTTTCTTAAATAACTCCTTACATGCACAAGTTATTTAAGTGAAAGTTTGTTTCCAGGGGTAACTTTTTAAGCTAATTTATAAAAAATAATTAAAAATTGTATTTTTTCCATTGTTTTAGCAAGAGCAATTGCAATGTTGCATTTGCTTGAAAAAATTCAAAAAAAAATTTCGGCATGTTTGATCAGGAGCACATGTTTGAAATTTTTTATTTGTTATTAAGTTGGTACACTACTACTTTTAGAAAAAAAAATCATATTGGCTTTCTAACTAGGAGCTGAGAAAAAAATTAATTAAAAACTTTCATGGGACTAAAACCGCGGGCGTTTTTTTTCATATCCAATAGCTTTATTATACATACAACATTAACTCAAATCATAAAAAAATAAATTAATGTAAACATTTTCTATTTTTAAGAAACCATAATATATTATAAAACAACATAATAGAAATATAACAAACATAATAGAAATATAACACAACTAAAGGAAAAAGTTATTTTGCAGCTGATTTGAACTTATTAAATAAAAGAGTAATACTTTTACTCATATCGCTATCAAGAACATATTGTCGTCCAGTGCTACCTTTCACTGAAGGTGCTGGTATCACACATAACACGTGCTCAAAAGGAACGAAGCAACTATCTTCTCTAGATGGCCAGGATAACACATTAGTGTCTTTATGTCTTTGCATAAAATTTATAAGCAAGTCTGTTTCATCAAAATGTCTTTCTTTAATACAGCCAATGAACCAGTTGTCATCGTATACTGCAGCTACATAAACTCCCGGTTGCAATTCGTCGATATCTATATTCTTTTCATGTTTTTTTCTGACAGTAAGACTAACTTTAAATCCTGAATTTTCATCATCTGACGACAATCGATACAGAATCAATTCAGAATTATTTATTGGAACAAACCTGTGATAACTGCGAGTTCCAGGCACTGTTTTCGCGCTCTGAAAACGAGCTTCCAAGCTTTTGGCGTGTTGCTGAACATCAGCATGGGACACAAAGAAAAACTTTATGTTATGTATGTTACAATTAGCCCAGTTAAATAAATCAAGAGGAGTAAGAATGTGGTTGTCCAGTGTGGCCTGCAAACTTGCACGAGCTGCAAGTCTTTTTACCGTGCCGCCAATTCCATCACATGGACTTTTTCCATGTGAAGTGGCAAAGAAGTTCCATTCAGCAGGGACGTTGAAATCTTTTTTATGTAAGCATAAATTAATGAAGTTTTTATAGTTTTTATATTGTGCACTTGAACCGTCACTAAAATAATGAATGTATTGTAAATCTGGTAATTCTTCTTTAATATGTTGTATAATTACTTTAAGAAAGTAATGAACTGTGGAGGTAATGTGTTCACGTTCATCACTAATAACACACATACTAAAGCATTTTAAATCTGTCTGGTTTTTACTCCTGAAGTAAATTACGAATGGGTGAAGTGTGGCTTGTGTCGTATCCCAATGGAAACCTTGAATGGCATCTTGGCAAACAAAAGAATAATTTTCTGCAAAGTCTAGTAAAACGATTACTTCTGTTTCAGCTGGAATATTTTCTTTAAGATTTCTTAAGTAGGATGCTTGTGATTTTGCAGTAAAATGATGTGTTGTTGCTTGATCTGCTGCCTTAGACAAGTCTTTCACAAAATCTTCAATAGTTGATGTCATATTCACTAGTGTTGATTGTCCTTTGTGGACCCACTGCTTATAGGCAATATTGTCATCAGTTTCCAAATCATTTTCACTAAATATATCCAGCATAAGCTGCTCCAAAGCTTCAGACCCTGGGCAATTCTCACATCTGTGAAGCATACAATTTCTTGAGTCCACAGAACATACTATAGTGGAGAGGATATTTTTGTATTCAATTTTCTTGGGTAATGCTGCTGTCAGTAGCTTCAAGTTTTGGTGAGTCTCGCAAACACATACTGAATGAACTCCTCGGGCACTGACTGTAACGCACCAAGGTGGTCGTAAAGAAGAGAATTTTGACAAACCGATTTTTAGCTGTGGATATCTTTCTTGAAAAGCCAAATGCAGTTCCTTTAAATTTACAAAAAGCAGTCGCTTTTGCATGTGAGTTCTTTTACCAGTTTCCGAATCTCTGACTGACACAAATTCTTTCTTTCCAGGGCACATTCTGGAAAATTCATCATCTTCATAGAATTGCCTTACTTTTTTAGATACCTCATTGGAAATTGATTTTCCTTTCAGCTTTTCTGGTTCTGCCAAAATACCGTAATCCTTTTTAAGTTTTCTAGCCTTATTGACCATGTATGTTGAGACACCAAATTCATTAGCGGTCTTCTGAATGCTCCAGCTACTCGGTACAAGAGTTAGTAATTTTAGAACTTCTTGTCCACAAGAAATTTTACATTTTTCTTTTAAGAGTTCAATCAGACAGTTTAAATCTTCACAGCTGGTACACTGCTTTTCGTTGGTTTGAGCCAGAGTCTCTAGAGGAACATTTAGCGATGTTGAAAATTTCTCCTGCAATAAAGAAATTGCCTCTGCTGATTTTCTTTTTGCATAACTTAGTCGTTGTTTTTTATTTACACCATGCAACTTGACAGGTGTGCATCCAAGATTTGTGATACTTTGATTCAAAGCTTCAGTGCCATCTGAATCAAAAAATGCCTCTGGTTTCCTTTCATTCTCAATATCCTCTTTAGAAATAGTCTCATTGTTCAAAGCTTCAGTTTCTGCCATCCGAGTTCGACACTGAGGACATAACTTTTGCCCTGGTTTAAGATTAGTGTGTTTTTTTGCAAATTCCAATGACACAGATCTCAAACTTTTCTTAATGCCTCTAGTATGTGACTGAAATGGATCACAACAGTATCTTTGAAGTTGCTCATATGTCGAAAGCAACATTTTTTCATGGTGAATACAAATGGTTGTATTATTATCAAGTTGTGTTCTTGAAATTTCAGACCTAAGTGCAATGATTTCTTTTTGCTCCTCTGTAAAATTATTCCATTCAAAAAATCCAGTTTGTCGTGAATAACTGGTTACGTGACATTCAGTCTGCAATATGTCACCAAATATGCAATTTGACAGTGTATATGACATTGTTATATTGCTTGTTAGTACCAAAGTTTTATTATCGCACTAAAGAATTAATGATGGATCAACGCAACACTATTTTGTTTAATGTTATTGTTGGTTTGTTGATATTTTTTATTTTGTTTATATTATTTTTACTTAATTTTCAGTATTTATATTTACGATATTTGAACAAGTAATTATTGTTAATATTATATAATAGTGATAAAAATAATAATAATTATAATACACCGGCGGCGCGCCGTACAATAATGAAAATGTCATTATTATTGTACGGCGGAGTTGAAATGAATAAAATGGCAATCTGTCATTTGAACCTTATCTAAAAAAAATTCAGTCCTTTGTCAAGGAGAGTTGTCAAAGTTTTCTTGGCCTTGAAATAAAAACTAAACTTAAGTTTTTTGTCACATGAAAGTACAATAATTTTTTTCTCAGCTATTAGGTGGAAAGCCAAGATGATTTTTTTTCTGTAAGTAGTGGTATACCATCTCAACAACTCATAAAAATTTAAAACGTGTGATCCTGATCAAACATGCCGAAAAAAAAATTAATATTTTTTTTTAACAAATGCGACATTGCAATTTCTTATGCAAAAACAATAGAAAATACACAAATTCTGATTAATTTTTTAAAATCAGCTTTAAAAGTTACCTCTAGAAACAAACTGTCACTTAAATAACTTGGGCAGGTGGGGAGTTATTTAAGAAAATAAAAAAAACATAAATCACATCTTGCTGAAATGTTTAAAATTCCAATAATTAATTTATCGGTAATTAATTATCAAAGAACCTTCAAAATTGAGATTTGTGGTTATCCTAGCCTATGTATCATCTGCACAAAATTTGAGCAAAATCTGAGTCGGTGTGGTGAACTTTTCTTATTATTGTGTTTGATTTGACGTGGACTGACCCTGTGTCTAATTCACCCGCCGGTAGCCCCGCTGGCGCCTTGCGACCGACTTCGACGCCCACTACATTTGTTATATCACACCTCATCACAACTTTGCCACCAGGCATACTTACTCAAAAGTCATACAAAAGAAATTGACCTGTATAAAAATGTAGTAAGTTTAAAAATATATTGAGATGATATTTAGATGTGTGTTTATTTCTGATAAACTCTAATAAACCAATATTTATTTGTCCTCAATAATTGTTCTTAACAAGTGTTTAGTTTATCTGGATTACCAATTATTCAGATTAGGTCGTCATCCCATTTCTTCTCAATTGTTGAGCACTCTTCCAATAAAGCTAAATTCATTAAAAATAAATGTTACATTACTTTTACATGTAAAAGTTGTTCCAATATTGGAAAAAATCAAATCAATCTGCAAGCTGAAATAGAAAAATTAATAGTTATTTATGTCAATAGGTTAAGAAGTAAGGCTTTTTGTGCTAAGCTCAAGGATTGAAGGCCGACCCGACGCGTAGCGGAGGCCTACAATTGAGCGAAGCACAAAAAGGCACTTCTTGGCCGAATGGCATACAACATTTTATCTTCAAATCACTTTATATAGGTCAATTTATTTCAACATCAAAGCGGCTTAACCTCACTTTTTTAGAATCTCATTTATTTATTAGCTAAAGATTACATTAAATGTACAATAATTATTATTGCTTTTAGAAGCAGTAATAGTTTGACAATACCTAGCAACATGATTTAAGGAGAAATGGATTTTTGCTATTACATTGAATTCAATTAATTGTTTAATAAATATGTACGTAGGTATCTAATTTTTATTTGTTTGGATTTTTATTTAAAGAATAGGTAGTTTGGAATGTTTAAGCTGTGTTTAACATTTAATTTCACTCAAAACTTAAAGCAAATTAAAACTTAAAGATAATTTAAATCGTAGAAAAATAATCGTGCGTTTTCTTGGTTGCCTAACCTCACTTTTTGTTTTATTATTTATATTTAATTTTACAATAATTTAATGAAAAATATTAAACATTAACAGTAAAACAAACAAATTACAGCTTATTATAAATAAATTAAACCAGTTTAGTACGTTAATTTCTTAGAAAAGGATTAATTTGTCAAAACAATACCCCTAGCGAGAAAAAATCGAACTAATTACTTGCCTCATAAAAATTTTTATCGGCCTAGGCCATAACAAGGTATTTCTTTATGTTATGTTGACAACAATAAAGTCTAAATTATAGACCGCGTGGAGATACAATTTATTAATGCTACGCAATCCCATTTTTTATAACATTAAAGACAGTAATAGTCCTTCTAAACAGGGAGAAATATTATTGATACACCGTAAAAAATATTTGTTAATTTTAACCAAATATTAACCAGAATTTATGTTAATCCAGGTCCACATAACTTTTTGTTAAGTTTACAACCAACTGTAATCTGTTAACTAATTGAATAAGTACACTGAAAGAAATATATGTTTGTTTTAGCAATGTATGTGGTAGTCCATATATGAAACATAAAATATATTTAGCTTAACCATTTTTACATTTAGTTTTAACATATTATGTTAAAACTAAATATAATATATGTTTGTTTTAGCAATGTATGTGGTAGTCCATATATGAACCACATACATTGCTAAAACAAACATATATTTCTTTCAGTGTAGTTTGTAATTATTACAGATATTTTGTAGATTTAATAACAAAATTCCATGTCAATTTCAACCATAATTCTTGTATTTTTTACAAACTTTTATGTAGACCCAGTATCAAAAGTATTTGTTGTAAATTTGGAACTTTAAAAAAGAGAATTTGTTATAAGAAATGTTGCTTTATTAAACAATTTCAGAATCATTCTGACAGAATGGTGTGTTATTTAATTTTGTGTTTGTTATTTTTGTGTTCATTTATGTAGGTATGTGTTAATTATGTTTTATTTAGAATCTCGTATTTTTTTACAAACTTTTATGTAAACCCAGGATCAAAAGTATTAGTTGTAAATTTGGAACTTTAAAAAAGAGAATTTGTTATAAGAAATGTTGCTTTATTAAACAATTTTCTAAATAAAACATAATTAACACATACCTACATAAATGAACACAAAAATAACATACACAAAATTAAATTACACCATTCTGAAATCATCAGATTATATAGAAATTTGGTACAATATAACTATCAGTACTACTAAGGCCCGTTATTTCCACTGCGAGTTAAATGCGAGTTACATCTAAACTTAAAGTTAAATTTGAAAATCTATATTTCAATGTCTGGATTACTCTAATTTGTGAGTTAACTCGCTTTACAATTAACTCGAAGCTCAGGTACAAGTTAACCTAGACATTGTGAATTAACTTATGTCAATTTGACAACATTAAACTGTTATACCTCTAATATTATATAATATAATATATAATACATAATATATTATGTATCATGGATTTATACGATATAAACGCTTACAGTGATGATGAAGAGATCCCAATTCGTAAGCAACGAGTAGTGCGGGAGCGAATTAACCATTTTGAAAAATGGGGCAGTAAAGAGTTTTTTAGCGGTTTCGTTTATCTCCCCAAACAGTTGAGGACCTATTAGAACAAATTGAGAATGTTATTTTATATACAAGTGATAGGTAATAACTAAATTTACAAATTAATGTTTTTGTAAGGAAAATAAATATTTGTTTTACAGAAATGACGCACTTTCAGCGGAAAATCAGTTATTAATGACCCTCCGATTTTAAGCCACTGGATCTTTTTTAAATGTAGTAGGTAGCAGATTTTTGTGGGGTACACATATCCACTGCTAGTAAAACAATCAAACGAGTAATCCACGCAATAGCTAGGCTGAGACCACATTATATAAGAATGCCGATTGATGCTGAGGAAATAGCTAAATGTCAAACGAATTTTTTTAATATTGCAAGGCTGCCAATGTGTATAGGGGCCATTGATTGTAGCCATGTAAAAATACAATCCCCTGGTGGAAAATTTGCTGAAATGTATAGAAACAGAAAACAGTATTTTTCAATTAATGTCCAAACTATTGCTAATGCAAATCTTAAGATACGGAATATTGTTGCCCGCTGGCCAGGAGCAACTCATGATGCTCAAATATTTCGAAATTCTACAATTCTGCAGTCATTCGAAAGGGGACAATTTAGAAACTGCATCATCGTTGGTGACAGTGAAAGCTCTACCTTTTAACACCACTGAGGCAACCAGGAAACGTAGCAGAAAATTTGTACAATGAGACAAATTCGCACACGCAATGTCGTCGAAAGATCTTATGGAGTTTGGAAAAGAAGGTTACCGGGATTGGCTTTAGGACTTCGATTAAAAACTGAAACAATACAAGCTTTAATAGTGGCTACAGCGGCAATACACAATATTGCTTGTGAAATGCAAGAAGATATACCAGAAATAACTGATGAAGAAGAGGCAGCGATTAACTTAGTAAACAACAATGCTCCAGTAGTAAATGATTTACCAGAAATTAATAGAGGTGGTGTTAATATCCTTACAAGATATAATTTAATTAATAATTATTTTGCCAGATTATGAATATTATTAAATATTTTAATAATAATAAATATTTTAAATGTTTATATTTTTATCCAAAATTGGCAGTAAAGTAGTCAATAATCGGCAGTAAAGTAGAAAAAATCGGCAGTGAAGTAGAACTTTACTGCCGATATAATACAGGTATTGTACACAGAGAAAAGTAATCTCTTAATTTAAGAAAATGCATTTATTTGAAACAGGTTTTATTGTATGAAGTAAAATTTTATTATTCGTAGTAACTTGTTAATTACAATAAGAAAATACTAATATTTGGTTGTAAATCATAAGTTTTTTTAAAACAACTTATTATTTTGATTAATTGTAAAGAAATATTTATTTAGAGCAATTAATTAAATTGTTTGGATGTAGGTTTTGTTTCTTTAAGCTTCTACTAAACCTGAGATAAAAAGTCAACTAGATATTTACTTGTACTAACCAAATATCAGTTTAAAAAGTCAAATAAACCCACTAAATAAATATCTTCTTGTAGATATCGAAATAAATAATTTATTTGAGCCAAGCCAAATATAGTAAAATCAAGAGATTACTTTTTTCTGTGTATGCAACAAAATATACATTTTAATTCAACCTCAATAAACAACGCACTTTATCAGACCGTTCATAAATGGCTGCCCAATTTATCCATAAAATAATAATAGAATCACGGATACCAACATAAAGATAAACTTCTTAACTTAGAGTTACTAAACTCGGGTAGCAAAATCTTTGGAAAAACCCATAAAAACGTAACTTCAAGTTAACTCCGAGTTTAAGTTAATCTTAGGTTTACTAACACGAAAGTTTACTCGCATTGGAAATAACGGGCCTAAAACACTTACTGATTTAGTATAACTTCACTATATCGCCTAATTTTAATTTGAAAACCAATAATGACATTATAAACACTCCTGTCACCGTTAAATGTTATAAACACCCGTTGACGCTTACACAACTTGTTGATAAGTGTGGTGTGCTTGGAAATGTTTTGATTGGCTGCCTGGAATCACGTGTACTTTTTCAACGGAATAATTTGTTAAACATTAACTAAATAATCTGTAACCTTTGAAATTAACAAAATGCTTACAAAATTACAAAACTTTCGGTAAAATATTTTCCTTTGTTAAAATAATTACAAACCTAGGTTGTATACAAAAAATTTTGTAAACATTTTACAAAATAAAATTAACTAACTACAAACTCATGTTAACAAATCTTATTTTTTTAACAGCGTAGCAGAAAAATTATTAATGTTACATCTTACTTAAAAAGAAGCTTAATACTTAAATTAAAATGACAAACGAAACCTAAAAAGTTAGTATGTCCAAGGTATACCTAAAATGGTTTCGTAAATCCGATATCGCTTATTAGAAGTAAGCAGAGCAAAAAGTCAGAGGATTCAAGAGTAAAGAAGCTAATTTTTGTTTTTTATATGTACCGCAGAATGTCACTTTATTGCATTGGTAGAAACTTGGCTATGTAAACTTTTTTAATTATTTTTTTAATAAGAAAAAAAATAGCTCCAAAAAGTTTTATCAGTAATGTATTGTATCAAACGCCAAAATACTTATAAGTTTAAAATATATTTTTATGTTTTGTCCAGGACAGCCCATTTTAAATTTATTTTTTGGGTCTTAAATAAGCTCAGTGACAACTTAGTTTAAAATAGAGTTTTTAAAAGCTTAAAAACAAACATGTGTTGCATGCCTGAGAAAAACAAAAACAAACAACATATTGTGAAAAATAAAAACAGGGAAAAGGGCGCAGCAACAAGTGTACATAACCACAAATCTTCGTGACCAAACGAATTGACATTTCGTTGTAATTTACCATAATCACGGATTTTACACGGCCACTTGAAAGAACATTAGGAAGTAATTTAGTCGGCTGCAGGTAAAAAGATGATCGATGTGAAAACAAAACGGAAACGGTTGCGATCCTGGTCGAGTTGAAGTTGTTGAAAATTGTGCGCCGTCACGTGAGTCGATGCCGTGCACCGATTTCCTTGGAAACGATTTCGTTCGACGATGTCGTCGTCATCTTGAATTGTCGGTTCCGAGGCCCGGTGCAGTCGCATCAACTTTACAGGACACGCACAGGAACTAATTGCATGTAATTGACAAGATAGATACACAGAGTCATTTCTGTGTATCGTCGGTTTTTATTTTACTTTATTTTATCCAATTACCGATAGTGCCGGCAACTGCTGTCGAGTTTCACACAGAAAAAAATCAATTTAGAATCGGCATGGTGGACTGAAGATGCTCGGAATTATCCGTCATTATTATTTTGCCTTTATACGGTTTATTGTGGTTTGCTTGTTACCGCTTCCATACAAAGAGGACCAGTCACATCATAAATTTATGTCACATTATTGTTTTTATTATTTTGATTATTAAAAAACCTAAGAATATTATTAAAAATGTCTTATTATTGATACGTTATGAAAATTTATATTTTGAAATGCGCTCCTGCCATGGCCCTTCACATCATACTTGATGGAAATCTTTTTCCTTTAACAACTAGAGAGACAAAACATACTTAGTTCTATTTGTGAGCTTGGTTTTTGTGAGGTATTGGAATGAATCTCCACTTGGATTAGAGTTCCCTATAAACAGAGCTGCAACAAGTCAGTTTTAAAAAGACTTAAATCTTAAGTCTTAAGTCAATTCTAAAATCAAAATGATTTAAATCTTAAGTCAATTCTAAGATAAAGTTCAAATGATTTAAGTATTAAGTCTTTGAATTAAATCATTTTCTTTTAGGTCAAGTCATTTTCGCAAATTCTTAAATCAATATAAAGTGATTTAAGTCATCTTATGACTTAATTCCTTTAGTAAGTCGTTTTTATGACTTAAGTCTATATTTTTTATTTAAATCGTGATCTAAGAGTTAAGTCAATAAAATGACTTGAATCAAAAATTGTGATTTAAATCAAAATAATTACAATACAACGATTTTTTAAATGTTAATAATAATTTTATGGTATTAATGATACTGATATTATTAATCTATTGGAGATGATAATAAACCACTATGTTAAGAATTTAAAACGATTTATTTTCAGAACACTTACAAACAAAATAAAAACTTAAAACACATTTTTTGAGTATATATTAGACAATAAAAACTTAAACCACCTTTTTTAGTAGAGTAGACATACAGGGAGGCTACTTTTTTATATACATAAATGGGTAACTTCTAAACGGTAATAGATTCAAACTCTGTAATAGATTCAAACTCTGTAAAAAATAGATAAAAGTTGAAGCATTTTTCTTAAAATCGCTGTATTTCAAAAACTGATAACTTGTTGTTTTGTTAACTTTTGTTAGCTGGTTCAACATCCATCCAGAAAAAAAATATTCCTCCCTTAAGGGAGTAATGATGGGAAGTTCCAAACTCTCGATTCACGACCGCTCAGATTGTTTTCACTTTGCACTAATAATCGCAAATTAGACATAACTACACACGAACATGACGAATGTTGGCAAACAAAATAACATAATTCATTTTAGACAGGACATTTTTTAATGTAGCCGTCAAACGGTTCCAAAAAGCTAACTTTACCGCGGCGGTTTTTTTATCCTCTAGCGGTAAAAATTGTAGGTAGGAAATTAAAGGAGTTTTTGATCTGCTGCCGCGTGAACCCCTGGCAGTTCAAAAGAAAATGCCGCTGTTAAAAATTTATAAAAAATATATGAAAAATCTGACTTAAATATTTTCTAAAAAGACTTAAATCTTTTTCAAAAAGACTTAAATCTTTTTTTGACTTAAATCGTTTCTATCTGACTTAAATCGTATGTACTGATTTATAAATTACTTAAGTTTTTTCTATTTTGAAATAAATATTTAAGTCACAAATCATTTTGAAAATTACTTAAATTTTAAGTCTTAAGTCAGTTTTAGAGAAATTACTTATTACCAAATGACTTAAGTCATTAAAACGATTTAAATCAAAAAAACGATTTAAGTTTTCTGAGAGCTTGCAGCTCTGCCTATAAATATATTTAGCTCTTAGGTATCCTAAAAAGTTATCCTAGCGTGTTTGGTTTCTTTCAGAGCACTCGGTAGCCTTTGCATTTTTGACGATAGAGTGTCTACAAACACTAAAGAAATAATGATAAAAAACCTAAAGCCACCACGTAGCATTAATTTAAATATGGAAAATGATTTGACCATAGACTGAATATTACAGTATACTCTTCTTCATTAATGCCCCCCTGAATCCGCCACTGGCTGAGATATTATGATTTAAAAACTAAGATAAATGTTTTTACTTGTTGGTATTTTATTAACTCTCTCTTTCGAAGAATTTATAAAATAATCATAAAATTCTTTTGAGCTAATTTGTTTTGTTTAATTAAACTGCACATAGTTTTTGATTTGTTTTTTGAATTGGAAATAACATAATAATTATAACCAATTTTAGCTTTTACAAGTTTTCCTCTGAATCTTTAATTGAAGATTTTTATCTGGGTTTTTAATATATCTGTTAACATGTTAGATTGTTGCTATAAACATCGATCATAAACTTAAGAGTAACATATCTCGATTAAACCAAAGAAACTTATTTGAAATTGTTTTTTTACCTCAAAAAAATCTTAGGCTGATTTAAACATAAATTGAACAAAATCATAAAAGCTTATACTAATATCAATCAAACTATTTTTAACAAAGTGACAATTAATATCATACGAGGTGTGTTCAGAAAATATCGGGAATTTTCGTTTTTTGAAACAAATATTTATTTATTCGTCTACATTAATGTTGTCACCTTCAAAAGAGTCCCCATTGGATATTATGCACATGTGCCAGCTCTTCTTCCAATACTCGAAACACTTCTAAAACTCGATCTTTGGGAAAGCCTTTAGTTCTTTCAGCGATGCGCTTTTAATTTTATCTATGCTTGCAAAACGACGGCCCTTTAGGGTTCTCTTTATTTTTGGGAATAGGAAAAAGTCAGACAGAGGCATGTCTGGCGAATATGGAGGCTGGGGCATCATTACAGTATTCTTTTTGGCCAAAAATGTTGTTCAAAATTTAACAATATTAGAACAAATTTTGCTGCCACGCATTTCATACCCAAAACATTCAAACCTGATCGTATGGTATAACTTTTATACCTACATGCTTTGCCACTGCATATAAAAACTAACTATACTAAAATGCTACTCAATCATACTTAAAAGCATATACCAACATTATCAAAATGTCATATCCTTACTATCAATCCTATGAAGCGACCGATTTGCAAAACCTGTCAAAACAAGAAAACACTACAGAACAATACGTTCCTAATTTTTATGAACCCTGGACAAATTATGGTGATTATAACTTCCCCACAAGCTGGGCCTACAATGATAAGAAACAATTATACTACGATGATAATCAGTACCAAAATAACCAGAAGCAAGATGACAAAATGAAGACCAATCCCATTTTGCCAAAGATAGAAGCAGATGTATACGACTTCCCAACTATAAACTCCTCACCGACAGCCTCAGGAACCGATGGCGAGCCGTTCTATTTTACACAACCGATCCAATATTTACCGAACAATCAGGATTTACTTGGTAAGTCTCTTCAATACAATCAAGTCGCCAATGAACCCGAAGAACCACTGTCTTACGTGGAACGTGCCACCGCTAAAGCAAGAAGAAATACCAACGCACAAATGCACTTTTTGTGACCGGGTATTCACAAAAGTAAATTTTATGGGATGAGCCAATCGATATACCAACATCATCAGAGACTTCTCTGATGGTTTATAACCATTTATTTCACTTTTCCATGTTTTTATCGGTTGTTAATGTGCTTGTGCGTTCGGGGCGTTCGTCATCTTCAACGTCTTCACGGCCATCTTGGAAACTCTTATACCACTTGTAAACTCTTGTTTTACTTATAGCAGACTCACTATAGGACTTTGTTAACATTTCACAGAATTTATTTTATTTTTTTTAAGCAAAATTGGATACAAATTCTTTGATCCATTTCTTTTAACGAACGAAATATCGCCTAGCTCATAAAACACGTCTGACCTTAGGTGCTGCCACCGACAAAGTAAACAAGGAAAACAGCAAAAGTTTTTATCATACTTCGGGGGCATGTATACCAACGTAATAAATTTAATGACAACCGGACCCTCCGAACCCGCGAAATTTAACAATTCCCGTTATTTTCTGAACACACCTCGTATAAATACATTCTAAAACAATGTTAATTATATTGTGAAATGGGCATAAAAATTTAATCCTTTCTTAATTTTTTTTAGTAACATTTGACATCCAATTTTTTGAATTTGTAAGTAAATTATCTAAATTATTATTAAAATTAGTGTTTTGGTTATTGTTAAATTTGTTTGTTATTTAAAACAAAATCACCACAAACAAGTAAGGGACTATCATTGCATAATAATATATCCAACATTTCAACTATTTTATTAATAATTATGTTAAAGCATCGATTTAATGATTAATAAATGTTTATTATAATAAAGTGCAGTTCTTCTCTTAAGTTGTTTATTTTATTAATGGTTATATTTTCAGTTTTTTTTCCTAAGGGGTTATATAGCTGCTGTCTTAAAATGAATTAGTCAAAAGTAACTAATTATAAGTCATATTTGACTAATTGTCATAGCGAAAAAAGCAGTCACTAATAATTAGTCAAATTCTACTGAATAAAATAGTCAAATTAGTAGATTTAAATTTAAAAAAAGTTTTGACCCAGCCGGGGGTTGAACTCAGGTCTGTCACTTGTCAAGCTTGTCAAGCTGTTGTCATAACCCATTCGGCTATCAGCCGCTCTTATAAAAATCAATTTTATTTATCAATAAATATTGTTTATAATATTTTAAAGTTGAATATATTATTTGTGTTGCTGTTTTGAGCTAAACTTTTTGCATCTTTATTTGTTTTTATGGGTCATTTAACAATGGAGGTATATGGATTTAATTTAAATAATACTTTGTTGTTGGCCGCAAACTATTAAAAAAATTAGTTACTTTTAACTCTCAGAAATAGTCAAAGATGGTGACTTATCTTAAATTAGTCAAACTTTAACTATTTACGTTGTAAAAAATAACTATTTAAAAGTGAAAACGACTATTTCAGTAGTAAAAAATGCTGGTACTAATTCAAATAGTAGAATTTTGACTATTTTATTTTTAGAGAGTGGTATATCGAAGAATGTAAATACAAAAAATGATAGAATAACGATTCCCCAAAGCATACACTATATAAAAGTCAAAGTTCATAACAAATATATTTAAATTGCTAATACTACATTATTATTGGTTTTTGTTGTTTATTTAGAAAACATTGTAATGGTGCATTAAAAAATCTATAAAAGCGATTCCGAAACAAGCATTTTGTCTAGATTTTCTTACTAAGGGCTCAAAAACGTTTTACTGCTCTAAATTTATATCTGTTGAACAAAAAAATAAAATACCAGAACAATGTTTTATAGCGATTTTTTTAAATGGTTTTGAAAATTTCGTTGATCCAGGGATATATTTAAATAAAATACTTCAAGCTCAGCACAAAAGACTTACTTTTTGTCCTAATGACATTAATAATTATTATACTAGTTACCGTTAACATGGATGTAGGAATTAATGTAAATGAAGTTTCAATTTTCCATTAAGTATGTTCTCACACTAACACCAGTAGTTAGTACCATTTGCTTAGCTTAAAAAGGATGTTATTAAATATTATTGCAAATTCCAAATCCAAATCTATATCGCTATGTGAACCATAATTAATTAAAATTGTTTATAGTAGTAGTAGTACTGGGTCAAGTCACTTGACTCAAGTGAGTGCCATAACATGTTTGTTTGTTTATATGGTGCCCTAAAGGTGGCTGCAAATTGCATCTTAACAAACCTTATTCAATTTGTTGGCTCATGCACATTACCCATAAATACCTACCATCCTTAAAACAAACGGCAATATAATGCACCATTTAAGTATTTTATGACCGAACATAAAAATCCGTAGGATATTACGATGATACGTTGAAAATTATAAACTTACTTGTGCTAAATTATAGGTTAAAGTAATTACCACTTAAATATATTAAATAAGCATTTGTTTCTCCTGCTTTATTTTTTACTTTTTACAAAACGACATTAAAATTTTACGGTAATTTATTTTTGTTGTTGTCATTGTTATCTTGATCAAATTAGTGGCAATTTAATTTTTTTGTACTATGTGAAACCACTTTATTATGAGGTATCAATTTAATTTCTCATTTAAAAGAAACCTTTATTTAAAATAAAATTAACTTTAAATTGCTTTATTGCAATGATATAGAAATATAACAATACACCTGTTAAAATTATCCTTGTTTCCGATTTTTAATCACAATTATACCACATTTGTTTTTATAAAGTATATTAAATTATTAAAAAAACATTGTGTCCAGTAAAATATCTTATTGTCATTTATAGAGCAATTTTTGTGTCATATTTAAATAAAAGCTTTGAGGACCAGTAGAGTTGTGTATGGAACGCCAAAGTATATAATATCATATTTGAATTTCCGAATTTCTGATATCACAAATTAGTTTTCGATATCGCAAATTAATTTCTGATATTAGAAATTAATTTGCGATATCGAAAATGTCTTAAAGAATTAACAACTTATTAAATAAAAATATATTTTTTCTAATCCATTTTATTTGTAATTAATTCAAACAATTAAGAAATAACATTAAAATTTTAAGTTTATTTAAATTATTTATCCGGGTATATAATTAAATTGTAAATATTTTTCAATTGATAATTTATCTGAATTCTTAAGTAAGCCTAATATTTTTAATTCTAAATAAAAACTTTCGTGACAATTTTTTAATACCACATACCAATATATTGAACATGTTTATAATGAAATTTTGCTTTTAATTCGCCAATAAATCGATATTTTTAATTCATAGTGATATTTTTAATTCGAATTATTTGGACAGCCCTAAAAAATTAACAACCTATTAAATAAAATGTATTTTTTCTAATCCATATTATTTTTAAGTCATACAATTAAGAAATAACATTTATTTAAATTATTGATCCGGGTATATAATAAAATTGTAAACATTTTTCAGTTGATAATTCATCTGAATTCTTAAGTAAGCATAATATTTTTAATTCTGAATAAAGGTTCTTGACAATTTTGTAATACCATTCACAAATATATTGAGAATCTTTTTTAATTCGCCAATAAATCGATAATTTTAAATCAAAGTGATATATTTAATTCGCATGATTTGGACAACCCTACAGGTTGCCTACATACATGTGCAAAGAACACCTTTGTAAATTATCAACTGAAAAATGTTAACAATTTAATTATATACCCGGATAAATAATTTAAATAAACGTAAAATTTTAATGTTATTTCTTAATATATATATTTAAAATATATTTTTATTTAAAAAGTTTTTTAATTTTTTTAAGACATTTTCGATATAGCAAATTAATTTCTTAAATTGTAGGCATTAAAAATATCCCTTGAGGAAATTTTTCATTAATCTAGACCAGTGTTTTCAAATTTTCTCTAACCAGGAAACACAAGCACTTTTCTGTTTGGTGCAGGAACCCCAAGGTACAAAATAATATGTAAGAATTTGAATCATACTTTTTAGTAAACACCAAATACACTCACAGACAAAATAATCGATCCACACAAATTTTCGATGAATTTCAATCGCAAATAACTTTTTTATTTGATGTCGGGTTTAAACGAGTGTTAAAAAATATTGTAGATAAATTAATGGACAATCGCTCACATTTTAAAAAATTACTAAAAAATAGGCATACGTTTATAATATACAGGTTTAAACAAAAAGATGTTTTTTACCATAAGTTTAAGATACTCTGTAGAGTTGCAAAACCGTATATTGTTCTAATTTAATTAATTAATTAAATTAATTTAAAACTTAATTTAGAACAATACGGTTTTGCCACTTTACAGAGTATCTTAAACTTATGGTAAAAAACATCTTTTTGGTTAAACCTGTATATTATAGACGTACGTGTATTTTTTTTTAATTTTTAAAATGTGAGCGATTCTCCATTAATGTATCTACAATATTCTTTAATATTTGTTTAAATCGGAAATCAAATAAAAAAGTTATTAGCGATTGAAATTCATCTAAAATTTGTGTGGATCGATTATTTTGCCTATGAGTGTATTTGAATATATTTTTTTAACAATTTTGAATTGAAAATCAATGTGGTTTTTGTGCTTGCATACTTTTTATAAGTTGGGCCATGAGATACACGAAGGTAGCACTGATATCAGATGATATTCCATAACCAAAATGAGTTAGATAGTATGAGGAATATTTCTATAAAATGTTATAATACGGTATTATTAATACCTACATCCTTTAGTGGTTCTAGTCCAAAAAAGTTCAAAATATATCGAACAAGATTTTTTTCTGCATTTTATTGTAGTACAAATAGTACATATTTTAACCTTAAGATAAATTTGACCCTTATGAAAATGTCTGCTTTTAAATACATTTTAAAAATCCTAAGAATGTATTTTTATTGTTTTATAAAAAAAATCCTTCATATTACTGAGAAATAATAAAACTTAATATCGGAATATAAAATTTTCAAAGTGGGTATCGAATTTCATAAAAATTCAGGCATGGGTTCCTTGTGGTAGTTGGTAGTGGCTCGGTCGACAGCGTGAGTGCGACCTGTGACCCACCGTGGTCCTTATCAGATGAAAAAGACACACGTAATGGCATTCCCTGCGTCACAGCATCGTCGGATCCCGCCATTCCTCATGTA
The DNA here is from genome assembly GCA_921294245.1 of Brassicogethes aeneus. Lineage (NCBI taxonomy): Eukaryota > Metazoa > Arthropoda > Insecta > Coleoptera > Nitidulidae > Brassicogethes > Brassicogethes aeneus. Next base: position 80,404,968 of record OV121132.1, on the reverse strand, counting down.
CACAATACGTTGAAACGTATAAAGATATAAATTTAACTTTTTCTCCTCCTAGGCTAGACATTGTTATAATCCTCATAATTCTGTTTTATTTCGTAAGACTGTTAACAAATAATAAAAATGTCCTGTGAACAGCATGAAATGTCATAGAAGGTTTTTGGTAACGTTTTTATATGGAATATAAAAGTGAAATATTTATGAATACTTAGCATTACTACCAAAGAGTCGGGTACTACGTTAGGACGTTTTGGTATTTTTATTATTTTTGTAATTCGTGAAGCAAAATTAGCCATAACCATAAAGAACCGTTATAGGTACGTGAAATTTGCGTACGAACCTTTAAATTAAGGTCAAATTTAAAAAGCGTCTTTGTTCATAAACAAATATAAGAGTATTCTTAATTAATAATTTGGGATTAATTAATTACAGGGGGAATAAATGGGGGAGTATTTAGTAAAAAATAATAGTTTTTTCATATGTATGTCATGAAATTTAATAAAATTTAAAAAAAGTAGTTGCTAATAACTTTTGAATACTAAAAGATAGAAAAACGAAATCGATTTATTTGGTAATGCTCTAGTTCAGCGTTTCTCAAAGTGTGCGCCGCGAATGTTGCAGAGGAAGACGGCGGGGGACAGTAAAATTATAGGCTTATTATTTTAATTTATTTACCATCTTTTTTATTTTTAGAACCGCCATCAAAGTTTAAGAATCGCTGCTCTAGTAGAAGTAAAAATATACTTTGAAGATTACTTCGGTTTTATAAAGAAAACGTGGCTCCCATCCCGAGGCTGGACTTAAGTTCGATCCCGACTAACATCACACACTGTAAATCCGTTTTTATTTCCCGAGCGTTATAAAATTAATGTTAGGCTGGATGGGGTCGCTTGGGAGGCGAGAGGTACCGGGTTCGATACTACTAGAAGTTCTCGAACTTTTTTTGTTCTATAAATTTGTTGTTCCTATGTTAAAAAGTGTTGGGTTGGGTTGAGTTGGTTGGTTTGGTTGGTTTGTTTTAGTTTTATCGTAACATAACAAATCTTAAAATTATGACGTCACTCGGGACTGAATTTAAGTCCCGCCTCGGGACAGGAGCCACAGCGTAAAGAAAAATATGGTAAACCATAGCGCTATTGGAAAACATTTGTTTTGTTTGTTGTTGTTTTTTATTTTAAACTATATTCTTTTTTGCGTTTTTTTATAATTTTTATAACAATAAACTTTATTGTAAAATAGCAAGAAAAAAAATACATTTTACAAATGGTGTGAGTTCAGCATCATGCTGTTTTACCCTTGTACTGCCCGAACCTCCTGAAGGAAAATACTTATACAGCAACGTTTTTTGTCCTCATTAAAAGTTACATACAGTAACATACGACATTTTGCAAAATCAAGGATAAAATAGAGCATTGTGTATTATGTTTAATTCGTGAATTTATCTTTATAAATGAGGAGCATCCGTGCAAAACCGGCTATATCCACTTTAATAAAATGTTGGGAAAATGGCAAAAACTCTCGGTTTCCTGGCCTTTACAGATAAAAGAAAAAGCAAACTTGATTTTTGTGGGCTTTGTAGTACTTGATTTATAAGACATAGTTTCGTTTTCAAAAACCTTTTATTAAGGCCAAAATTTCAAAAAATGTTTTGTATATAGTCGGTTTTGCTCAAAAACCGAATAAAAAACGAATAAAATGTGAAAAAAAAACATTATTATTCAAAAATATTAACAAAATAAATTTAGTGCAAACATGAACAAATTTTAGTAGTAGTATCGACATATCCAAGTCACATGCTCATCACCATTATTATTTATTGGATATAGCCGGGTTTGCTATAAAAACGTGGATTTCGCCGGTTTTGCTCCTAAAGCTACCTTTTAAATGTGATTTTAACATGGATTTAGTTGGATTTGAACAGAATTATCTGTCCAAAGATGCGAAATAAAAAAAAACTGAATAAAATGGATTTAGCCGGTTTTGCACGGATGCTCCTCAAATGTGCTGTAGGTACTTTTTTTAAATAGCCTGAGAAATAAAAATTCATTGTTTACTACGTTTGATTAATCAATAAATTAGACTTCTTTCAGATCCACCTAACTTCACTTTATACTAAAAGTCTTTTAATAATTATATATTATTACAATTGAGGCCTGTCAGAGCAAAGTCAACAATCTCCCATCAGACTAAAACTAAGTAAATTGAGATAATTGATTTTGAATTTTAAATTCTAGATTTGTAATTTTTTTATATATTATATTGAAATATTGTTGTTGTCAGTCTAGTAGCCAACTACAAGGTCTCCAGGATGCATAGTATAGGTGAAATCTATAATTATAAATTGGAGATTGCTGACTTTGATATGAATTGTTGGAGATTGCTCATTTTGTTGTAAACTATTAAGGAGATTTAGAAAAATAAACAAAAAAATAATTGATTTTTATTCCTTTAATGGGAATAAAATTTAACTATACAATCAATGTGGGAAAATTCTGAACTGGACCACATAAATCTGGAGTTTCTTCTAAATCTGGGACCAGGTTGCCTCGTGCAAAACAGTTTTTATAGTACAACAACTCATCATCTTCTTCCCACTTTGCCCCTTAATGTTTTACTTGCAATGTTTTGACATTATCAGCCTTTTCTTGCTTTACCTTTACGTCTTATTATGGTATAATAGCACAAAATAAACAAGATAACTTTTTTATAATTCTTAAAACAATAAAACGTATGTATACCTATTTTAAATATATTTTTAAGTGCCATTTACTGCAATAGAACTTAAAGTAAAAAAACATAAAATTAAATCTCTAAAATACGTTATAACATCAAATGTTAGGATATCAGGTGACACAAATTACTAATTTCTAATGGTGGAATTGAATATTGTATACTTTGCTGCAAATCTATCAGTGGAGATTGTCGACTTTGCACTAAATGTCATTTTTAAAATAGGATTTTAGGCAGGATTTAGCTCCTTTTGCAGCACATAAACTTTATCATCTTATAGATAATTAGTTGAAGTAGAGTCTCCGCCAAAAATCTAATTTTTGACCAAAAGTGGAGATTGTCGGTTTTGCTATGACAGGCCTCAATTATACAGTTAATGTATCGTATGACAAATAAAATTACAAATGCAAGTGCCTTGGAAATAAAATGAATGCTATTAGGCCAAGAAGTATGTTTTTGTCCTTCGCTCAAATTTAAGCTATTGTTTGTTACGCGTCCGCCCTCATTCTTTGAGTTCAGCAAACAGACTCACTTCTTGTCCTAATAACACTAATAACTTTTAAAACATCAATATTTTTATCATAGTATTTGTAAAAAATTGCTAAATTCCCTGCTTTCTCCCCTCTAAATTTTCTAATTTTTATTTCTAATTTCTATTTTTCCCGCTTTCTCTACTCCGAATTTATATAGTAAATTGAAGTGAACGAGTCCAAATTAAATGAAGGAAATACTCGCTCTACCGAAGCTAATGAGAAATTGTTTCACGATAGAGAAGTTTTGCAACATTTTTCTGATGTGAAAGTCACCACCAGTGGTGGTGCTTAAAGCTGGCTTTAACTTTTATATTAAGTGATGGTAATCCACTATTTTTATTCATTTCTCTAATAATAATTCATGGAAGAGACAGAACTGTATGCAGCCTTGGTTTTGTTTGAAATTTTAAAATCCTACAATTTCCGTTTAACAGAATTTATTTTGTTTCGGCTGGATATATTTAAGTTAGTTTTCAAATTTTCAAACAATTCTTCTAAAAACTTTCAAACATATTTAGTTTTGGGGTAGTTTTTTTAATATAAATATTATTATTATTATCATCTTTCTATTTTTAAGAGGAAAAGATGTATTTATATGAGAGACAAGAATATAAATAATAGAGTTTACTTTGCTATTTGCAACTTACAAAGGACCAAGACTCTTTTACCAAGTTAATAAAAAGTTATTTATACTACTTTCAGCGAAGTCTACATGCCTAATATTGCATACAGACTACATCATAATCAGATAATATTGAAGCATTATAATGCTTATATATACTTATATATACTCTATAAACAAATTAAAATTTATAAATATGTTGTCTATACAATTTGCTAATATTTTGTTATAAGGGGCAACCTGCACAAAACCATGGTTTTAGCGCAATATTAGCATACATTTTCAAAACTTGTTAAAATATACGTTTATACTTAATTTATTTGTTTAAATATTCTACAATTTGAAGAGGGTTATGTTCTAATAATGCAACATTTGTATATACAGGGTGTCCCAAAATCACCGGACCAAACGAGAGGTGTCGATTCCTTGCCAAAAACTAAGACAAAATTTCCTTTCCTATAGGATCATTAACATAATTCGAATTCGAGTTATTTAATTTTTAATGCCGCCCATGAGAACGCAATATTTCTGCTCTGATGTACGAGTTTTATTATAATTTTTGTGTTTGCAAAAGGCTGATATTCTATAATTGGAAACAAGTAAACAAAAACAAATTCGGTGAATGTTGTCGCAAGCAGTAAGTCAATAGGGCATATATACAGGGTGAGTCATAAGTGGTGAACTTCCCGAAAGGTGCATGTAGGGGGGCCTTAATATAGGTAGGGAAAAATGTTAAAAAAATTCCAAATGAAAAAGTGACCGAGGAATTCAGGTCTTAAGTTTTAAATTTAACTTTTTTATTATATAATATTTTTACACCTTATATGATTTTTACTGAAGAGTTTAGGGTTCTTAAATATTTTCTAGCAAAAAAATTGCCCGAAAAAGTGTATTTTCTTTTAATTTTAATGTTTTAGAATGATTTTTATACAATTGAAATGATCTGGCAACTTTGTAATCAACAATACGAAAATTGACATCGACGTTAATATTTTATTTTTTTGGTGTTTTCTGGTTATTATTTTATCAAGTCTATTAGATATTAGGTGCTTTCCTTTTGCCACGATTCTTAGATATTCTTACCTCACCTTGGTTTATCTCACTTTAGAGACCGTTCCATTTGCAAAATGACAGGTAAGCCAAAGTGAGAATTTTACCTCCCCCCTTACCGATCAAGCACAACCTCCGGAGCACACTTACAAATGAGAAATTTTGATTACTTGGTGGTGGGGATAGATGCACGCCAAAAAGTGAGGTTGTACACTTTCTATCAAACAAAACAGAAGAAAATTAAAACAATATTAGTGATGGGCATAATAGGATTATATCAATAACCGATTATATCCGATACGATTATTTCAATAATCGGATGATAATTCGATTAAATAATCGGCGATTATAAATCGCATACTTTTATTCGGATTTCAATATCGGAATAATTTAATCGAATTGATAATTCGAATGAAAGTATGCGATTAATAATCGCCGTTTATTTTCGAATTAAGTAATCCGCGGATTATTAATCGCATATTTTCATTCGGATTTCAAATTGAATGATTCATTCGGCGACTAGAATACGTACAATTTTAGGTATGACTATTTAAATAGTAATTTACGATTACGATGATACGATACGATTAAACTAGTATTTTCAGAATCGCTGCTGAATCTTACATTCACTACATTCTATAAAATTAAAGAATAAAAAAAAGGTATTTATTATTGTTTAAATTGGATTTATATTTTTAACTACCTGTATTATTTGATTCGACATTTTGTTCGTTAAGTCTTTAATCTTTGCGTTAAACCGTTGAGGGAAATGGTTAAACCACAGAACATAAGGGTTAAACTGTCAAGTGTCACTTTTAGAGAAAATAGGCTTACCAACCGTTCCTTTGGTCTATTTTAGGTAAGATGAGTGGGCGTAAGTGGCCTCGCTTATCTCACTTTTGCTTGGCTCACTTCAAAAATGAAAGGAAAGCACCTCTTGTATCTGTTGGGCAATAAAGATTATTATTATTATTATTATTATTATTATTATTTGTAATCAACAATGCGAAAATTAACTTTGACGTTTATATATTTTTTTGTGGTGTCGGGTTATTATTTTGTCGAGTCTATTTAATAAAATGTACACCAATCAAGAATATGTGAATATGATGCTGGTACTTGGATTCTGTGAAGAAAATTGCAATGAAGCAGCCCGGGTATACGCAGCAAGATTCGCTGACATAACCCACCCATCGCCGGGAGTTTTTAGAAGGATGATGGTCAGAGCTAGAGAGACTGGATCTCTAATTCCCACGGCAGGTCCTGACCTTGGTCGGCCTCTACAGATTTTACCCGAAGCCGTTGAGTTAATCATCCAGCTGATTCAAGAAGATCCAACAAGAAGTACCAGAGGGATTTCTCAGGATCTTGGCTAAAGTTCAGGCTCTTAACAACAACGATTTCGGTTTGCGTTTAAATTTTTGTAATTGGTTATTGGGAAAAATTAATGAGGATGATGATTTTTTAATTCGTATTTTATGGACTGAGGCAAATTTTAGTAGGGATGGGTATTTTAATAGTAGAAATTGCCATTATTATTACCAAGAAAATCCACATAGAAAATGGGAATTTAATCATCAAAATCGCTTCATTGTAAATGTTTGGGTTGGGATAATTAAAAATTGGGTTATTGGGCCTATCATATTACCGCGGCGGTTGAATTTTAAATATTTTGGAGAACGAAATTTCTAATGAAATTGACAATTGCGCAACTTGTGGATACAACTGGATGGTGCCCCACCTCATTTTGCCGCTCCTGTTAGAAATTGGCTAAATGAACAGTATCCTAACAGGTGGATAGGTCGTAACGGCCCAGTTTCTTGGCCTCCTACGTCGCCAGATTTGACCCCGCTTGACTTCTTCTTATGGGGTCATGTTAAAGCATTGGTGTACCAAACACCGGTACATAATGAGGAGGAACTAATACTGCGTATTCGAAATGCTTTAACAACTGTGACCCTAGAAATGTGGACCCAAGTACAAGTTAGTACAAGAAGAAGACTGGAATTGTGTTTGGAAAATCAGGGGCGTCAATTCGAGCAATTTTTGTAATGTTTGTTCATGCTTCTTTATGTTATTTTTTTTCATAAATTTTTATTTTGTTTGATTTTGGTTTTAATTATTATTATTTAGTATTATAATCACAACAACTGTCTCATTGCTGTCTATTATTATGACAGTAATGACAACAATATAAGCGCGTAACAATTCAAATAAGTTCCTTAGTTACTTCAATTTAAATGAAATCTAATAATTACACGTTGCCAAAATTCTCTTTTGAGTACTTGGCCATAACTCGAGTACCAAAGCAGATAGATTTTTTTAAACATTTTTCCCTACATATATTAAGGCCCCCCTACATGCACCTTTCGGGAAGTTCACCACTTATGACTCACCCTATATATATATATATATATATATATATATATATTAATGGTTTTCCGGGATCTGCTCTGTGTTGTCGGTTTTTGGTTCTTAAAAGAACCGTATGTCTACGACGTTTCGTTACAATCTCATGTACCATCTTCAGGTCTTATCTGCTGGGCTGCTGTTGCTGCTCTGCTGCGAGATATATATATATATATATATATATATATAAATAATTATTTTTAATTCGCAAAATTGCAGAAGTGAATTTCGTCTTAGATTTTCGCACGGAATCGTTGGTCTGGTGATTTTGCAACACCCTGTATATACAAATGTTGCATAACCCCTTTTAAATTGTAGAATATTTAAACAAATCAATTAAATATCAACGTATATTTTAACATAAACATAATGTTTTGAAAATGAAAAAAAAGTTAACCGACCCATTTTGTTTGGTCTATAAACCTTTATGGCTGATATTTCACAGTTTATTTAATTTGACAGATTGTTAATTTTTGTTATTGCCTTTGTTTAATATTCATTCTTACATAAAATAAGTGAACCACCTCGATTGTGTTTACTTCTTGCATGATATGAAATAACACAATTATTTAAGACTAAAGCTGGATTTATAGTTTTACGTAGACGTAACGTAGACGCACTGCAAAAAGATCAACTATATCTTGTTTATAAATAAACGTAAGCGCAGACGGAACGGAATAGTTGGCCAACTTTCATCTTCAAGGGAGAATTATGTGTGCATATCAGGTGGTCTTAAACTATGCTCTAACTTGTTCGACATTATTCCAAAAAAATTGGCAAATAGAAAAAATAGTACAAAGAACTCTTTTTGGTAGTTCTAGTAGTACATAACAAAACGAGCGAAAAAAGTATAAAAGAAGAAACTCCGTTTCGTCGATTTATAAATTAAATAATTTTGTACAGCCCCTTTCTTACGTCTCCAGTGCGTCTAAGTTTACGTTTTGTCAAACTATAAATTAAGCCTTGTATTCCATTATGTTTTAGTGTTTAAATTTATTTATTTTGTTTTTTATCAAGCATACATTGCAATGCATTACTTTTAAGGAACTCTGCAGAATTAAAAAACTGAGTTATTTTTTCTTTACTGATTGCATAATAATATGAAGTAAATTAAAAAGCTTATAATTCACTCCCTTGGAGTTTTGGTTTAAGCAAAAACAATATTTTTATAGCTACATCTTTAGGTCATGTAGAACCCTTGTTTAGTTTTTCAATAAGGTATGTCAGGTCCAGTGGGTTGAGCTACAGAGCTGTAAACAATCTGCGTCTAACGGTACCGGGTTCGATTCCCGGTCACAGCCTTAGGTGTTGTAGTTGTTTATTAAACAAAAATAAATATCATGAGCTAGTCTGAAAAAGACTAAAATCCAATAAATCTAAAAAAAAAGTATTAAGTCTAGTTCTTCGACAACAAATTTGTTTGGAAATTTTCCTAGCAGATAGTTTTCTAGCCGAGTTGTTTCTGTATCCTTTCCTATATAAGTTCAAAAATCTAAATGCCCTACCTCCTAAAATATATTATATATAAGACTTTCCACACTTATACCTAACCATTCGAAAATAGACTTTGGGAATGAGCTGGATGTAGAGGTGGTAAAATAAAAATAAATTTGGTTTTGTTCATAATTATATAAAACTAACTTTATTGCAGATATAGTTATTTACAATATCAGAAAGTCTAAATAAAACAAACTTAAATCCAGCTGAAAATATCCAAAAGATTTTAGGGATGGGTAAAAAAAATAAAAAAATAAAGTTTGGACTGATTTTACAAGAATTAATAAATTTTAACACACTGCCATACACTTAATTAAGACTTTTTATGAATTATTATTTCTATTAACTCATTTTTTATTTTATTTGTTGAGTTCAATTAAAATGTTATTTTGGCTACCCATGTTGCACATGTTGTTTTATATACAGTATTTTCAGGAATGTGCTACATTTTAAATACTATATGCTCGAAAAACCTTGTTATAATATTAAACAAACAAATTTTTAAACATATTCGTGGATAAAATCAAATGTTGCGCCAGTATATACTATGCCCAATCGATTGAAACTATGGGAAAATTTGTATTTTAAAGCTTAACAGTTTTTGTCTGATGTCATTTTATGTAACATTTTATGTAACATTTTATTTATACATAATGCATACATAATAATATAATACAATATTATAAATATAATAAAACAATATAAATTACTTAAATATTATTTTCTTATTTTATATCTTTTTGATTTTGCTTATATTTCTGGACCACCATATACGTTAATGCATAGCGATAATCATCATTAAAATTTATTTAACAAACCTGGCAAATTTAAAGGTCATGTGCAATAAAAACGTCATGCAACTAGTAAAAGATGAGCTTAGATTTAAAGTTATTTTTAGATGATTACATGCCAACAGCAGAATAATTCTGCCAGAATTTACAAGAAAACCTAATAACTTATTTTAAGATGCTCTTAGCCATAAAAAAGGAAACTGAGTGTTACTGTTTCTATCGGTGTTTCTTCAAAGATACTTTATAATGTAGGTAATTAAATGTTAAATTAATAATTTCGATATAAAATATTAATTGAACACTAGTAGTTAATATCATATAAGTCAAAGCGTCCAGCACCATAAATATTGAAATCTATAAAATCCTTCTAGGATCATAAATTTCGACAAAATCAAATAATAAAAATTAATTTGCATAAATCTGGACACAAATTTCGTAATAAAATCCTGACATTTATGCGATTGAAATTTAATGCTATAATTAAAAATGTCCCAAACCAAAACAGAAGTTTACGTTCACCGAAGGTTAAATTAAATCATAAAAACTAAAATATGGACTTAATTTTGACTATTATGGTTGAATAAAAACAAAATTTTAATTTAATAATTTATGCTACATAGTAATCACTACAAACGTATTCAATTTAAACCTTTAATTATAAACAAAGTATTAAAATTCGTAGATATTAAATAATTAAAAATACGCAGTTACCCACCCAACTAGAAAAAAAAACAAAATTATTACAGTAATTAAAAATGCTGTGTTTTAGCCTTACAAGGAAATTTTCGTATAAAAATCTGAGAATCTAATTTAATTTACAGGTGAACGTTAGTTCTCAGCAGGGATTTGGTACCACTGAAACAAGGCAATAAAAGTAAGCTACATGACATTTGTCAGTACTGTGTTGGGTGTCCATAACAGCATCTGCCTTGAGATCTTTCTTAAAGTTAAAGTAAATTATGGTTATGACAAATTGTACACGGCGTTAAATACATCTTTCAGTCTGAGATTTTAGAAGATAAAACCATAAAGGAGGCATAAAATAAAACTTTAAGTTTATTTTATTATTATTTTTGTTGGCTTTAAAGTATGCAAATTAAATTTGTTGGTGTTAAATGGAAGGAAATTTATCTAAGGTCTTCAAAGAAGCGTAATTAAATTTCTGGAAGCAGTAACTGCTTTTAACTCCTGTTCTTTGTGAATTATTATTTACCTACGCATGTTTTTTATGTTCATAAATAAAGTAGGAAGACTCCTACCTTGATTTTTTAAATATTTAAACCACCAAATTTTATTTTAATTTTGACTTTTATTTAACTTTATTATTATCTTTAATTTATTATTAGCCAATTTTTTAAGAATAGTTTTTATTTTTTAAATCAATGCAATAATTTTTAAAAATTAGACAAGTATTTAAAATCTAACTAAAAAAATATACCTTAATTAAATAATATAATTTAATCTCAAGCGATTGAAATTAAAAAAAATATTATATGGACAAGGACATTTTTTTGCATATCTAATGGCCTCGGCCAAAAAAGTTTTTACTCATTTTCAAAATTTTCGCCCCTACAATATAACAAAAGCGTATGTTAAAAACGAAAAATTTGATTTTATGTTTTTACAAGGTTAAAATATAACATATATATGTATGTAATGTGACCCGCGCTTTACATGTGAAATGTGGGTTACCTGTACCATGTAAAACATTAACTCAAAATTTTCGAGGTTTTAACATTCTTGTAAATGGGATACCCCTATAAAATACTTATTAAAAGAAATATCAAAAAAATTTAAATCCAGCTTGCATGGTGTAAAAAGTAATTTTTTTTAAATCAAAAACCTAAAAGCACCGGTAAATTTAATAAAAGAGAGTTGACATTGTTGTTTAATGAAACACCCAGTATACTTTTTTAAAATATATACCTATAGGTATAAATTTTAAAAAAGTTTTTTCTTCTGGTTTCAAAAATATATAGTTTGCATATATGGAGCAAAATTTGCCAAGTGTACCAGGTGAAAAAATTTTTGTCACCGATTTTGTTTAAACTTTACTTATTTGTTGTTCTTATAACGAAGAATCATAGCATAACATTTTTTTGCTCTAGGATTGTTCATTCAAGAGTTATGGATTATTGAAATTTATCGATTTATTACTTTTTGGTGAAATCGCTTTTTATTTAAAAATTCATAACTTCTGTTCATCTCTTTATTAAATATTTCAATTTAACCACCTTAAATGATTTTTCCGTACTTTTAAATGGGCTATACCGTTTTTGCAAAAAAATAAAAATTGCAATTTTTTTTTGAAATTTTGCAAAGTTTTGCATTTTTTAAAACAATGTGTATTTTTTAATTTTTTTTAAAATAGCATAAAATCCAAGTTTATTATGTTACCTTTGAATAAAAAAAAATTTTGAGTGGGCCCGACATGTAGAAGGGAAGTTTTTCATATTTGAATGCCGCACGGTCTAGCCATCGAATAGCTACTACACTGCCGTATGCGTTTATACCTAGTGGATGCAAGTAAACGAATACAAAATGATAATTTAAAATGTAAAATTATGTTTGAGTAGTCAATGATGTATTTTAAATATTTACACTGCCGCACGATATAGTTTTTTAACTGTATTTTTTTGCACAAATTGTTTAAGCATGGGTCTACATAGATTTCGCAAGGAGGATCGATGATATTAAATAAAAAATTTATTGTTATAACCGTAACGGCTTGCCTATAAGCTGAATGGCACCTTTACGGTTATAACAATCCTTTTTTTATCATCGACCCTCCTTGCGAAATCTATGTAGACCCATGCTTAAACAATTTGTGCAAAAAAAATACAGTTTATATACAAAAGTGCTCTTTTAGTTCCACCCTTACTTCGTAAGAAGTCCCATAAGCCAACTGAATGGCTTGTGCGGGTTAGGGGTAGGAACGGACCGCGGGCTTAAAGTCCCCTCCGAAGGACTAATACACAATAAAAAAAACTATATCGTGCGGCAGTGTAAATATTTAAAATACATCATTGACTACTCAAACATAATTTTACATTTTAAATTATCATTTTTTTTCGTTTACTCGCATCTACTAGGTATAAACGCATACGGCAGTGTAGTAGCTATTCGATGGCTAGACCGTGCGGCATTCAAATATGAAAAACTTCCCTTCTACATGTCGGGCCCACTCAAAAATTTTTTTTTATTCAAAGGTAACATAATAAACTTGGATTTTATGCTATTTAAAAAAAAAATAAAAAACACATTGTTTTAAAAAATGCAAAACTTTGCAAAATTTCAAAAAAAAATTGCAATTTTTATTTTTTTGCAAAAACGGTATAGCCCCTTGAAAAGTACGGAAAAAATCATTTAAGGTGGTTAAATTGAAATATTTAATAAAGAGATGAACAGAAGTTATGAATTTTTAAATAAAAAGCGATTTCACCAAAAAGTAAAAAATCGATAAATTTCAATAATCCATAACTCTTGAATAAACAATCCTAGAGCAAAAAAATTGTATGCTATGATTCTTCGTTATAAGAACAACAAATAAGGAAAGTTTAAACAAAATCGTTGACAAAATTTTTTTCACCTGGTACACTTGGCAAATTTTGCCCCATATAAGTATGTTATGTTTTCAGTGTTTTTGTAATAACTGACCAGAAAATTATGCTAAATTTAACGCGAGAATCATTCGAAAAAGAACTTTTACCCTAAAATAAGCATGGCGTTAGAAACAATTATGAGCGTTTTGTTAAAAATTAATAATAAAACAGGGATATTTTACGACGTGAGTTCTTTATCCATGGCAACTATGATTTTTACGTAAAAATAAGACAGGTTTTTTTAATTAAAATAATTAATAATAAAATGGTCAATTCAAACATATAGAAATTAGATATTTTTGAAATTAAAATAAAAAACTATATTTAAATAGGTATTCAAAAAATTGTGTTCCATTGAAAAAACAATATTATATGTATTTTATTAATTTTACCTATGATTTTTAATTTTTGTCAAAAACATGCAAGTCGAAATTTTTTTTTAATAGGTATCTCTTTAAAGATTTCAGTGAGGTGTCCCATTTATACAAAAACACCCTGTACATACATAGGGGAAACGATTTTTTGGACTTTTAACTTACACTAAATTACGGAATTACAGTTTTTAGTATTGCGAATAGCGTCGTGCAAATAATAATAAAATACTTACAAGAATTTTGCGGATGTTTCCTCGTGATTAATCTGAGTTTCCTGCCTCAATATTAAAAATAGCTTAATTAAGTTAAATAAAAAATATATTGACGCAAGTAATATGACTTAAAATTATAAAAAACAACATTTTAAAAATTAGGCCTTAAAATTTAAAACAAAAATTAAATTAAAAAAATTTTTTTTTGAATTACTAGAAAAATTAGCTTTATGGTCTTCAATAAAAAAAAAATATTAAGACTTTACAAAGAAGAAAAAAGGCAATTTTATAAGAACATTGACCCCAAAAACGAAATTTGCATTAAATAGTCGGAACCAGAAACATCAACTTTGTAAAAAGAAACAAATTATAAGCTAAAATTAACGTAGATACGAGGTGTGTTCAGAAAATATCAGGAATTTTCGTTTTTGAAACAAATATTTATTTATTCCTCTACATTTATATTGTCGCCTTCAAAATAGTCCCCATTGGATATTATACACATGTGCCAGCTCTTCTTTCAATACTCTTTTAAAACTCGATCTTTGGGATAGCCTTTAGTTCATTCAGCAATGCGCATTTAATCATGCTTGCAAAACGACGGCCCTTTAAGGTTCTCTTTATTTTTGGGAATAGGAAAAAGTCAGACAGAGGCATGTCTGGCGAATATGGAGGGTGGGGCATCATTACAGTATTGTTTTTGGCCAAACATTTTGTTCAACATTTAACAATTTTAGAACAAATTTTGCTGCCATGCGTTTCATACCCAAAACATTGGAAACAATTTCATGGTATGAGCCAATCGATATACCAACATCATCAGCGACTTCTCTGATGGTTTATAAGCATTTCTTCCAATTTTTCCATGTTTTTATCGGTTGTTAATGTGCTTGTGCGTTCAGGGCGTTCGTCATCTTCAACGTCTTCACGGCCATCTTGGAAACTCTTATACCACTTGTAAAATCTTGTTTTACTTATAGCAGACTCCCTATAGGACATTTCACAGAATTTGTTTTATTTTTTAAGCAAAATTGGATACAAATTCTTTGATCCATTTCTTTTAACGAACGAAAAATCGCCGACCTCATAAAACACGTCTAACCTTAGCGACTGCCACAGACAAAATAAACAATGAAAACAGCTAAAGTTTTTATTATACTTCGGGGGCATGTATACCAACATAATAAAGAAAATTTTATGACAACCGGACCCTCCGAACCCCCGAAATTTAACAATTCCCGTTATTTTCTGAACACACCTCGTATATCTATATATGTATATATAAATTACCTAAAACTCAAAAACTCCATAAAAAAAATTCTACTTTAACAAACCCAGCGAAAGTTTTATTATCAAATAGGTAACATTGAGAACAAATCAGTCAAACCCGGTTTAAAATTAGTTACCCCAAATTTGTCGCACAGGGTTATAAGCATTTATTTTGCATTTTATATTTAACAATATTTGTTATTATCTATACATTGTCTAACATTCTGTAATGCAATTATGCTATAACTATAAATATATATAGCACTATTATTCTTTTTTTATATGTTTATTTCCAAATAAAAAAAATAAAAGAGATTTATACATTTTACATAAAACCTGAAAATCAACTATAAAATAAACTACTTAAAATATGTTTTAAAACCAGTACCTAATAGTATTGCCTTAACATACTAAATAACTTACAATATGACGTGTATAGTATACACTGTATAAGCTGTGTAAATTGCCAATTACCTCTTGCGAATGTTTTGTACCCTTTAAGTTTTAAAATACTTTTTAGGTTTTTAAAAAGACAAAAATGAGAATGTGTTAAGTGTCTACTGCGAGATTTTATCTATCTATTAAAATAGCTATAGCAATTTTGTTTAAAAATGGTATTTACAAATTATAACAAGAAATATTAAGTCTCGTCTTAACTAGAAATTTGAATTAATTTTTCGACAAATTTAATTAAAAATCTTCACACCCGTTAACTAGATTGTAACAGTTTCCCATGGTTAACTATTTGACGAAGTGACGACATTGATGGATGTTGTTAAGTGGCTCGGACATTCTCATTTGAAATACCGAGAAAACAATGACATGTGAAAATCTTACACAGTTTAAAAGACCAGAGGATGAAACATTTATATACGTTATGTACGTTACTTTAAGGTTTCGTCATGTCTCAGTATGGTAGCAAGACAAATTTTTTGTTTGATTTCTTTGCTTAGATCACAGATGATGCTTTGTTTTCTCGAAAAACATGCGGAACATCTTTTTTGCGGTCGTAGACAAATAGGATCGATTTCACAAAAAGACCGAACAGTAAGTTCGTATCACCAAATGACTTCAGGAAGCGTGTAAAATAAGCAGAAGCTCTTTATGAAATTTCGGCAAAACTTTTTGCAGGTGATGAGATACTTTTTGTCACTCGATATCTAGTTTGTAAAAAATACTTTAAAGAGAAACAAATTTTGGTTAACACAACAGGGACATATTTGTATAGTGTAGGGGGAATTTTTTTTAATTTTAAGATTTATAATTGTTAAATAAATAATAAAAAATTACATAAATTAAAGTCAAATTTCAATAATATCCAATTTTTTTAATAATTAAAGCGTGAATAAAGTATTTAATAATCTATTACCAAATACTATTTAATTTTTTATGATTTTTATTTTATAAATTGATTGCACAATTAATAGATTTAATCAGAATTTATTGTATTGATTTTTTATTATTTTTTTTAAATTTATTTAAAAAACGGCGTGCCTTAAAAGGTAATAATATAATTTCTTAAAGTCCCCTAGTAACTTTTCTGAAATTTAACATTGACAAGTTCATGCAAAAATATTGCAATTAATAGTATATATTTTTTTCAAAGATAATCATTTAAAATTTACCATTTTACCAATAAAAAAGTAAAATCTTAAATACTTCCTATTAAAATTAATGTTGTCCCCATTATTTTATGTCCCTTCTGTCCGCCTTCTTTGTAATCCTATAGCATATATGTAGCAGGTAGTGATGCAACTATAAAATCGCTAATTATAAGTTTAGAATAATCAGGTCATCAAAGAAAGAGGCTGGTATTAAAAAATAGCTGAAAATTCTCAAAATTTATGTAAATTATATAATTTGTCTTTTCTGTCAATTGCCAAAACTTTTATGTTACTATTGAAAGTTTTGTAGATTTTAAATAATTTAAACATTCTAGAAAATGTTGTTAAAAAAAACACAATTTATACTATAATTTTTTTTTACAAAAGTGTAAACAGACTGGGCAAACTTATAAAAAATTTCCATTTTTTTTGTAAATAAAATATGCGACAAATAAATTTTATGTCTAGTTTTCAAAAAATTTATAGTTTAAAATAATTTTTTAGAAGTTATTCAAGCTGCTGGGATAACAACAAAAATCTCTGCCCAAAAAGTCTGAAATATATATTTTTTTAAAAATGCCCTTGTCTTTTTATTATTATCCTAAATTTTAATTATTAAAATTTAGAGCTTTCTAATGGCCTAAATTTTTTTGTGCAGGCATTGTTTAAATAAAATAAGAAACGTTAATTTATATGACAATAATCAGAATATTTTATTTAAAAATACACTGAAAGAAATGGTTCTATAAACCAGTATATTGTTAAGCCGAGTTTTATAAAGGCAATAAGAGGATGCTTAGTTAGAATCATATTCGTTTCTAAAGACAATAAGCTGTGTAGTAACTGTTATAATTTTGATTTTATTCCAGTTGTTTAATACTGGCTATAATCTAGATGCATATTGTTTATGAAATGATTTCTTGCAGATATCATATATTATGGTGGTAGCATATCGATTTTATAAGAGATAATAGTATGTCTAATAACTGTTACAAGATGTTTAACAAAACCGAGTTTATACTGTCTATAAACCAGTTGGCTGTCCTAATATATCCTAGTATACTAATAGAGAAATCTTATAAGGGGTATTATATTTTTCATAACAGGTATTAGATTTTTCCCTCAGTGTAGTATATTATTTATTAAGTTTGGTAAACGCCATTTTAGTCAAATTTAATTTAGGCACGAGCGAGCTTGCGAGAGAGTGCTTAATTAAATGAGTGTCCAGAAAAGTTTATAAACGAGTTGCATACTACACTTTTTCTACGACAAATACTTATTATTATTTACAAATGATTTAAATTATATATTTGTATAGAGCGACATCTATACAAAAATAGAGTAACCGTAAGAATGGGAATCTACATTAACGGCGCGCCGGTGAAAATGTCAAATTTGTGTAAATTGAAAGATTTCTCTTGAAAATGGACTAACAACAGTTTTTCACAGTAAAAGTAAAGAAAATGTTTTATGGGTACTCCCGAAATAAAGTTAAAACTAGTTTTATACCGGCGATAATAAAATAATTTTTGAATTTAGTAATATTTTACAAGATGGGCACTTTACTTTAACGATTGTATGAGATTTGACAACTGTCAACTAACATAAAACTACCTTTAGCTAGTGACTAAAAACCTGTTGCTCACTTCATCCTGTGACTAAAACGCCATAAAGCCACAACTTGTCAATGTGTATTTAAAAGGTCACTTAGTGTCATGAAAACTTGTACGTTAGTTAATAATATTTATTTATATTAAAGAATTAAAAACAGTTTTCTAATACCCGGTTTCAAAAATAAAAAGTTAAAATTTAAAAAATTAAATAATTTGACAACGCTGTGCGTTTGATAAACTGACAGCTGAGATTGATTTATTTTCTGACAGTTTGTTTAACTTTAAATTTTTTAAAAGCAATTTTTCTTCTGTCACAAGACAAAAAACAAAAAGTAATGACTTTATGTAAATAAAAGAGTAGTTTTTCCTGGTTTAGGATACATACATTTCACTAGTAATAATTTTTCAAATATTGTAGAGGGGTGTCCCATTTATTTGAATACTAAAACTTGGCAATACGTTAGTTCCAAAATTATGTGTTGAAGAAACAAAAAAACATCTTGTAGAATGTGATGTTTTTTTGTACATAAAAGAGGAGTTTTTCCTAATTTAAGATACATAAATTTAACTTGTGAATGGGGGTTGTAACGTGGAAACAATTAATTACGATCCTATTATTCAATTTGGTGAACCTGCGTAAGTGGAATTCACCCTCGAATTATTGAATAACTTCATTAAAATTCCAAGGCGCCAAATATAATGTTTCCTATAATAGATCAGCTAAGCAGTGGAAGTGGGTGGTGCGGACCGACATAAATCCCCCGTGGATGACACTCCGGCTTCATAGCCGACGAAATTATGAAAATCATTTACATTTAAAACAAATATTATCTTTTACGGATGCGCCTCCATTATCATTATTTATGTTTTGTTTCGACTTGCACACCATTCTATTGAATCAGATTATTTAAATATTTATTCGTTATTAGCATAAATTTGATTGGGTTTTTTAATTTATCGACATCGAAGGAAATTTAATTAAAGGAGATTTATTGAAATCTATACTAATCAAGTATGATCAAATATAATTTGTTATAGTTAATTCTAATTTACTGTCAATTAGTATTTATCAGGAATATTAAACAGATGATATTTAATAAAGATTTGTGATCAAATTTAGTTTTTAAATCTTTTTGTAAAACCAATAAGAAAATACATAGTTATAGAAAAACAATATTTGTAAGTTAGAACTTAAAAGTATTGGACTATAATTTTAAAAGCACGATTTTCGTTTACATTTGTATTTTATTCTATAAAATTTTAATTTCTTAAACTATAAAATATTTCTTTACAAGTTTTTAACAAATTTGTTTGTCTGCCTTTTAGACAGCAACGGATCGACGCGATTTTTTAAAAAGAGATATTATATGCTTCTTTTTTTGTTGGTTTAATTCATATCCCCTAAGGCGCCCTTGTTATTGCTGTTACTCAGACGGAGCCCGTGGGTTAACAGCTAGTTTTTAATAGTTTTAAAATAGATGTAGTCAATAACTAGTACAGTTTTTATTTTGATTTATCAAGAAAAAGCGTATTTTTGATGACATTTAATTTGATTTTTATTTTAATCAATAGTCAAATTAGTAGATTTAAATTTAAAAGAGTTTTGACCCAGCCGGGGTTTGAACTCGGGTCTGTTGATTGTCAAGCGGATGTCAAACCAGTGCTCTACTGTCACTTTTATAAAAAATAGTTTTATTTGTCTTTAAATATTGTTAATAATATTTCACAGCTAAATATATTTTTTGTGTTGCTATCTTGAGCTAAACTTTTTGCATTTTTGTTTGTTTTTATGGTCCATTTAACTATGTAGCCTATTTGTATTTCTCTTACAATAATTTGATGTTGGCCGCAAGAATTAAAATCAATTAAAATAATTAGTTACTTTTTACTCTTAGAATCAGTCAAAGATGGTGACTTATCTTAAATAAGTCAAACTTTAACTTGTTAAGTAGTAAAAATAGTTATTTAAGTATCAATGCAGTAAAGTCGTATTTTTTTATCACGAATGTGGCTTTCGCCTCGGCAAATAATCACGTGATAAAAAATTACTTTAATGCCGAGGTGCATATTAAATTTTATCCGAAATCACATTTAATAATACTAAAAATTAATATTGATGATTAAATCAAATGTCATTTTATGATCAAATCAAATGTCATTTGAATGTAGAAAGTGTCTACGTATACTGTGTGTTGCGACGGTTATTATATATTAATAAAATTAATTTATTTTTTTATAAAACAACATTTTATGAAAGGGTCCAATCTACCTCCGAGACGGTGCTGTTTTTTAAATATTATTTATTTGTTGCTGCGGAGCAGTAGACACATCTTAAAATGTATAGGGTTGCATACAATACTCGTATTAAATCGGCAGTAAAGTTCTACTTTACTGCCGATTTCTTTTACTTTACTGCCGATTGTTGACTACTTTACTGCCGATTTCGGATAATAACTATTTAAAAGTGAAAACGACCATTTTATTAGTAAACAATGCCGATATGACACCGTTGGACTTTTTTCTTTGGAGATACGTGAAAGAGAATTCAAATAGAATTTTGACTATTTCATTTTAAGAGAGTTAATTGACTGGGAAGCATTGGCATAAAAACCTTCTCTTTCACGTATCTCCAAAGAAAAAAGTCCAACGGTTTCATATCGGCAGCCAATTTTTATCACCATACGTGGCACGTAACGCCGCTTTGTTGGAAACAAACATCATCCACATCCATCCTTCAAGTTATGGCAAAAAAATACATTGATCATGGTTCGATAGCGCAATCTATTTCCTGTAAAAGCCACACTCGCCTTATTTAAAAAAAATAAGGCCCAATAATTTCTTTTGCCCAAACACCACACAAGCACACGTTTGAATGGCGGGTCTTTTCAAGAATCATTAATAAGTTTTCTGAGCCTCAAATGCCAGAATTTTGCTTATTAACAAATGTGCCTCATAGCTCAGAATGATTTTTTTGATGAAATTATCCATAATTTTCATCACCCAATGGTATGTGGCGTATTATAGAAATTAGGTACTAAAAACCACCATACCGTTGAAAAAAAACTATTTTTGCTATTAATTTTTTCTTAAAAATGACTAAAATTTAATTCTATCGACGTCATGATGTTATAATATAAATGGTATATTCCCAAGCAACACGGCTCTGTAGTATATACGTTTATTAAACGTATTGTTCGTATAAAAACCGTATAACATTTCAAAGGTATAAATAATATACGTTTTTCATATTACTTTTTTATATGAAACGTATAATATACGGATATTATAGGACTTTAACTTCAGTTAAATGATGAATTTATCGTAACATATACGTATATTATAGCAAAAAATATATTACTTTTTTTAACGTATATAAGAAACATATATTATATGTATATAATATTCCATTTTTGACACGAAGTCAAATAAAAGCCTAATTTTTTAATGGTTCTGACTCGAAAAGTATGATAGGCCCTTACAAAACTTGTTTTGTGAATATCGGATAAATTTGAGCTGTAATTAAGAAATTATTTAAAAAAACTAAATTTTAAAAACGTATATAACACGTGTTTAAATTTTGTACTTAAATGGTATAAAGTATACCTATTTTCCACACTACACAATCTGGTATATAAACGGTATACTGTATACCGTATACAGTATACGTGTACAAAACCTATATTGAACACTGCAAAATTTAGTCACATGATTAAATTTACCCAATGATGTCGCGTCTTAACCCAAACAGCTACAGGTTCCGCCCGTGGCGTCATTTTGTAAGAAAAGCCTGTTGTGAAGTGAAAACGCCGGGCTCCAGGCATTGCAAAGTAATTATAATTACCTAGGTAAGTGTGCCTAAATACTTTAAAAAAGATTTGCTGTATTCAATTGTTGTTTTTATACATGGTTTTATTCGATTACAGAAGAAAAAAGAAGGCAAGTATCTTACTACACGTGGATAACAAATTTAAGGGTTAGTTCTTTTTATCTTTTGGAAAAGGAGTTGAGGGTAAGTTTTTAATTTATCTTTTAGAAGCTTTTGTTTAACTTTACATGAATGCATTCATGTAGGTACTTTTATCTTTATATGTTAAAATTTGGCAAGTCAAATAAATTAAACGATTTTTTAGTGTCAAGTAAAGGTTTCGTATACGTATATATACTGTATACTGTATACCGTTTACATACTGCCTGTTAAAAAGGGTGACCGTATGCAGGAAATTTTAGTTTTCTATACTAGAGATTCAAAATTTCCGAAAAATTTGGGTGCCGGAAAATATAAAAACTTTTTTTCTTTTTTTTTTAAATTAATTATGTTTTTAAAGTGCCAGACCATTAAACTTTTATCTTTTTTATTTATATATTTTTAAAATAAAAAAATATTAAGTTTTAGAATATTAAAAATAATTATAATATTTAAATTTTAAAACAATAAAAATATGATATAAGTAGTAAATAAACAATGATAATTATAATTATTATTTTTTTACCATATAATTTTTATTGTTCTAAAATTTAGAATCTTTTTATGTTTTAAATATTTACCCCATTTCAAAATTAAATTAAAACCAATATTAGTTTACAATGTAAACTAATATTTGTTCGTAAGGTAAATTTAGAAAAATATTTTTTTAAACGTCTTTGTAATAAACTTTTAAATAATTAATTGTCTGTATAAAGTATACTTTCTTTTGTATACAAAAGAAAGTATTCTTTATACATATTAAAATATGTAATTAAAAAAATTGTCGCAATAAAAATATTTTTATATTTTTTAATTTTTTCCTTTTTCAATTTTTTATTTTTAATATTCTGGAGTTATTTCTAAAATTTTCTTCTGTTTTTTTGTTAATTCATATAGGTACCTATCTTTCTAGGTGGTAGGTATTTCTTAATTAATTTATCATAATTAACATTAATTATTCATAATTATGTCCATTTAGTATAACAACAATAGCTGGAGTTATTAATGGCAAGTACTACCTACTAATTATTTATATTCTTTTTCCATTTTTTAGAAGCTGTAAAATTTTCATATTCAGGAAGAGAACCTCTTGATTTGAACGATTCTGTAATATCTCAAGCGATAAAAGACTGGCTGAAATTAAGCAAACACCGGCATCCGCATAACAGAGAAAAAATGTAAAACCCGTAGATACGTTATTTTTATTATAAGTTATAACTTTGTTTCCTTGTCACATTTGTGCAACAAATTTGTTTATTTAAAGAATATATGTTTTGTTTTTTGTATACGAGTTATTATTTCAGTACCGGTTCTTACTGCACGGCCGTGCAGTAAGAACAAACTTTTTAATTATTTTAGGTCACTTAAGGACTAATACATTTTATAGTTTATACAGGGTGTTTCCTAACCTCTCTGACAAAAAGAAGAAGGTGAATTCTCACTTAATTTTAAGACGAAAATGTATTTTTCGAATAAAATTAAGTGAGAATTTACCTTCTTTTTTTTGTCTAAAAGGTTACGAAAAAGAAAAATAACCCTTTCATTATACGTATAAATGAATAAGGAAAAATAACATTTAATACACGTATTTGGTATACGTATAAATTTATATAATACATAACATTTAATAAACGTATTTGGAATACGTGTAAAACCTGTAAATGTAAACTGCTAATATACGTTTACCATTTCATAAAAAAAATCATATATGTAAATACGTTAATGAAATGAATATAGAAATCTGTATATATACGTTGAAGTCGCGGACATTCTGCAGTTTATAATACGTTTCACATATACGACGAAGTGACGGATGGTAGTAGATCGTTTTAAACGTTTAATATACCATTCTGTGTTGCTTGGGTTGTTAGTTATAATAGGCGTGCCAAGAGATACGAATAAAGCAAATGCCAAAATAAAATTTTCGACTATAACAAAATTCTTTGACAGTTAAGCATAATCTACCTATAAACCATGCTAAAAACAGATGTTGGATTCATTCGTAATTCTTGACACATCTGTTTTAAGATCGTGACGTCATGAATCGTCACGCGCTCTCTTCAAGGCTATCAAAGCGTTTTAAATTTTTTATTTTTTAAAGCACTGTAGCGTTCACAAAAGTTTTTTGAAAAATGAAGAAAAAGATTTAATAACATACTCGTATGGTAGATACCAAATATGCGATAAAATAATTGCATGTCCCAACCCTAATGGACGTGTATGGTTTTATTTTTATTAATGAAATAGTTTTTATTTAGGTAAACTTTGCCAAAAAATCACAGCACATTTTTTAACAAATAGCAAAATTAAACCTCTAATTGGAAAAAAATATCTAGGAATCTAGGGATCTGGGAGCCTAATTATTTTTTAACAAATATGTGTTGGTTGCTTTTGTAATCATACACATTACCGCGTGTAAATCTTAAAATTACCTTGGATTAAGTCGGAGAACCATTATTATTGCGACACTCATCTTAGTTCATAAATAATATTTAAACATTTAACCTGTCATATTTCAATTTTCTTTTGAAATATGGCCTGTCGAATACCGCCCACCGGTCTCTCAGCTAAGTATGCGTGTGTTGTTGAATCTATGATTTTTCGTGGTTTCTTTTTCTTTTAACCGCAACTTTGTAGAGCTGTGATATAAATCAAACGGATATTGAAGTTTTAATTATTTTAATTTGCAACGTTTTCTTAAATTAATTGTAAATGAATTGCTTGAAGCTCCTAAAGGCCAAAGAAGACTAAAGTCTAGACTGACTACAGAGAAATAATTCTTGAAAACTTGAATAATTTTTGTACCTGGTTTAAATAAAATTTAATAAAAACACATTTTTTACAAAAAATAATCAAGTACCACATATTTGATATTTGTTTGCAATTGTTTCTGCTGACTTTCATACTGTCGTACCTATACTTAGGGCCTGTTAAGTTCTAGTTAGTCTATCTGACTGTTATGGTATCCAAGGAAATTATCACCCATAATATAACAAGTGGTATGATTATCATCGAGGATATTTTCGAATTGAAACCGAGCTGCAGATTTCACGAGTCCGCAGGACGAGTGAAATGTGCTGCTTCGGTTTCAATGAGTAAATATTATCGATAATTAATCATACCACGAGTTATATTTAGTGAGAAAATAAAATGAATTTTAGGACTTAACGAATTGTTAGTTTGACATTTGAAATTAAAATGTGCTTTAAAATATAAAAACACTTTAATAAATCTAATTTATTCAAACTTGCCTTAATTTCATTATCGTTTACTCCAACCCATCGATCTTTTAGAGTTTATAATTCATTATTTTAATCATATAACACACACAGTATTTAAATTTCAACAAACGTCAAATCAAGAAAAGTGTCAAAATCCTTAGTAACGTGTAAACAAGGTGATAAAAAATATTGTCGCTGTGATAAAATGCGTAACTATGGAATACTGGCATTTTATTGGTTCAAATATTAATGAATTGTATTGTCAGCCAGATAACTAACTGCAACTTTAACCTGACTTTGATAAACCGGCCCTTAGACATACATAATTTAGATAGTAAATATAATATTGTGAAAGTACCTACCCAAAATAGTCTTAAAATAGATTAAACAAAACATGAATGAGGAAAAACCTCTATAATGGTTTTGGTGCCCATCAAATTATAAAGCCAACTCCTAACACCAAAAGATATTAATCAATTAGACATTTTTTCTACGCCCTTTCCTGCCTTCTACGCACAATAATAACGTTTGTTGCAAGATTTAGATGCTCGAAATTTAATGTTTACATTAATTAAAACTTTCAAAATTTAAATAAATGTTTGATAAAAATCATAATATGTTTTAATAATTTAAATCAGAAAATAATTGTTTTAATAACTAGTTCAACCTGGTTACATTTTGGATGATGATAAATGGTTTCATGAAAATTGTAATTAAATTTACAATTTAATTACCTATTTTAATTTTATATTAAAACTCCATAGTCCCTATTTTCTTATACAGAAAAAACCAACAGCATATTAATAAGTAAATAAGTATTTATGTAATTTTGTATAACTCACAGATAAGTTTTTTTTAGGTTTTTGTACTTTATTTTAAAAAAAGGAGGAGAAAATAATAAGACTTTAAATTGAAATTAATAACTTTTTATATATGTTTCCATGACACTAAGTGACCTTTTAAATACACATTGAAAAGTTGTGGCTTTATGGCGTTTTAGTCGCGGGCTAAAGTTATACGGGATATACTTTATACTAAACAAAAGTTATTATTACTTCGCGAGCGCGATTATCTTTAAAACACTTATATTTTCGAAAAAACAAAAGAAAACTTTTTGTTGATTAGTTGAATTGTAAAAAAATATGTACTACTCATTTCAGAATTCCAACTATTATGCAAGTTATAAATTGTTTATAAAATATTATTACAAAACTTTTAAAACTTAACCTACACTGAGAAAAAGAAATATTTATTATTAAGAAATCAAAACAGTTGCGATTTTTTTAAAATATATGTTAACTATTAAAAAATTTCTTAATTGTGAACAAATTATATACTAATTATTATAATATCGTCCGGTGATTGTGTTTCAGACAAATAAAGGATAAAGTTGTCTTAGAACTGTGATATATTAACAGTTAATATACCTAAATTTGAATAAAACGTTTTAACATTTGTCAACATAATTTAAAATGCAATATGCGCAAGCATGTGACGTTGCCGTAGTTTTTTACAAAATGGAATTTCGATATATTAACAGTTAATATATCTACATTTGCTAATACGTTATGAGCTTCTTTAAATCAACTTAACCAGTTCTTAGACCCAAATTAATATTTCTTTCGCCATATCCAACTCAACGATATGTTAATAGTTAACGTGCCTCGTTATTAACAAATATTTCTTTCTCTCAGTGTAAGGTATCTTTTGTATGGATAGGTTTACGAAAAAACCATAGGATACCTTTTTTGAAGAGCATGTAGAGCTGGGTTTTTCATCAGACTAATGTGAAAATAAAAAATTGTAATGAGTAGGATCTTACTTTTAATAGCTATTAAAAGTAAGACCCTACTCATTACAATTATTTATTTTCACATTAGTCTGATGAAAAACCCAGCTCTACATGCTCTTCAAAAAAGGTATCCTTACTAGTAAGAGCTCATACGTAGATAGGCTGCTTACCGGTACCCAGCAACCAATTTTTTGATATCATATATACTTATAAGTAAAAAAATTAATTAGGTATTATTAATACCTATATAATACCATTTTGCTAAGATATTACATTTTAAAATCCGAAATAAATTTTTGGGTCACACTCCATTATATGGAGTTTGAAAATGTGCAAGTAAAAGAAGCTTATAAACTGCATCTAATGTATCTATGGAAGCGTATAATCTTTATTATGTTCTTACAGTTTTGGGAGATTATACGAAAAGTGCGAACCATAAAAATTTAATTGATGCGTTTGAGGGTGGGCGCCAGTCTAAAAGTGTATTAATATTGGTGCAAATCTGCTGCATATGCGGAATAAAAGTGCACAATTGAACAAAGGACAAGTTTTGAGTTACAGAGAGGGATTGTTTCCTCGGGGGTTGGAAATTCTCTCGTTTGCTTTGTGTCTCTCCAAAGGGAATTATCGCCTTGCGATGTTCCGCACGAGCCAAAACCGACAATACCGAGCTTCTAATGTCGTCGTTCGTGTATGTTTTGAAGCGAAATCTCGAATAACAAACAGGTTGGATATGGGTGACTGTCTCACAAAGTCTTTGTGATCGGGCGCGGTAACGTTTTATTTTTGGTTCTTGGGGGTGCTTTGAGATTCTCTAATTATACTTTACCAATAAGTACCTGAACGGGTTTTCTTTTAAATTACAAATAATAGTAGTATATTGTACAAAGAGTGGGGGAAATGGTCGATGCTGAACAAGAATTCGTTTGAGGCGCGAGCGTAGCTAGTTTGGAATCGACCATTCTTTACGAGTTGCATATAATATTTTGTGCCACAATCAAATAATCGTAAATCAGTATACTGCCCTACTATGGGGAAAGGCAGTAACTGCTAAACAAGAAATTTGTGGAAAATTAGCATAAACTACATTTTTATAAAAAGTAGTATCATGGGCGCCGGAAGGAATTCGTCTAGGGGGGGGGCCTTAAAGTTTTTTACAATTTTGATAGATGTTACTTATAATCAAGTTGTACTGTAGAAGTTCACATTAAACTTAAGTCAAATAAAATATCATCTTTATATGTATATTTACCTATTTATTTATATTGGTACATATTGCAAAAAATACATCACAGTTTTTTGGTAAATATATAAATATAAAAAAAATTGTATCGCCGAGGAATCTCCTCTAGTAGTACAGCCGTCTTATGTATACGCTATACAAATTATGATAAATTAAAATATAACAAAAAAATTAAATACAAAAATGAGTAATATTTTAAAAATAAGTTATAACAATAACAAAAACTTAAAAAAATGTGGTTGCACTGTAGCGACTTTTTTAGGTAATACATATCGATGTTATGCTATAGCATGACATAGAGTAGTAATAACAGGATAATTATAAGCAATTTTTGTGTGTAACACGTCTTTTTTTTTGTTTTGCAACACGCCTATTAGGTTATTTATAATATTATACAAACTATGGAGTACCGGAATTTCTTGGTATGAATTTCCAGGGGGGGCCCGGGCCCCCCCTGCCCCTATGTAGCGGCGCCCATGATATTAGCGTTAACTTATTTACATATTATATGAAACCTTTTTTCTATTTTTTGTGTAAAAATATTCATATTTAAAGAAATATTAGGCAAAATAACAACTTTTATAAAAAATATGTATATTTATGTATTTTATTAATTACTCCAATACGTAGTTTATTGCACAATTCACTTATAATTTATACCAAAAAACTTGTTAGCAAATATTGTATTGATATAGATCTAGTTGCTCCACAAGCATTAGCCATATCAAACATATTATATCCTTCCACTACGATTATATCAAAAACCTTAATAATTTTCATTACCTAAACTTATTAATATTATTGTGACACCTTTATATTCTCAATCTTTGTTAAAAATAAATTAAATACAAAAATGAGTAATATTTTAAAAATAAGTTATAACAATAACAAAAACTTAAAAAAATGTGCTTGCACTGTAGCGACTTTTTTAGGTAATACATATCGATGTTATGCTATAGCATATAGAGTAGTAATAACAGGATAATTATAAGCAATTTTTGTGTGTAACACGTCTTATTTTTTGTTTTGCAACACGTCTATTAGGTTATTTATAATATTATACAAATTATGAAGTACCGGAATTTCTTGGTATGAATTTCCAGGGGGGGGCCCGGCCCCCCCCCCTGCCCCTATGTAGCGGCGCCCATGAGTAGTATGTATTTAATTGATTTTTTTAACTTATGAGATATTTGACTGCATTTCTGTGTTGAATTCGGTTACAAAATTTCCATAGCTTTACCATAGTAGGGCAGTATACTTATTTAACATAAACTATAACAAACAGTTTATCAACTGCAAATGAATCAACTAAGCTTATTCTAATATCATCATAGTCGCCTCTCGTATAATAGCTAATACCTGTCAAAAGAAATTAACCTCACTTTTAACCAATTATATTATTTTTTCTTTATTTCTTTCAATAAACATTATTTAATAGGAATCTGGATAATATTTAAAATCATATTTGTGTGTTTGTATCATTAGTATTTAAAAATAGATGTAATTTATTGTTTAGTGTTTACAACTATTGTCTTCTTTCTATTTTACATTTTTTAAGTAGTGAAACAATATTTTTGTAACTAACTAGTGTAACAATAGCGTACTTCCCCAGTAGCACAAAATATAGGTCCTATATGGGGCGCGTCTATGCCAAATCTTTTATCTGGTGCCAATATTGGATTTATTTAGCCGATATTAGCCCTATATTGGCATGAAATGATAATTTAATATATCTTGCCAATGTTTATCCAAGGTTGGTCCTATATTGGCATATTATTTTACGCCAATATATCATTAACTATAGTCAACGATGCTTTCGTATTTCTAAAAGCCATCCTTATTGTTTGGCACCAAATCCAAACCCATGGGTGAATATAATTAAGGCCATTCTTGCATATTCGCATAAGAATAACAAGGGTAATATGCGATTTCTTCTCTCATTAGCAATAAAATTCGTTATTACATTAATAAAGCTCAAGCTGATCATTTTAGCACCTGAAAACAAACGTTTGTCGATACTATCGTGACATATCACTTTTAGAAATCCTACTACGTAGTAAGTACTTGGTGGCTATCTTTTTTTCCTTTCAATTTCTCCCTCAACTTTCCTAGAATATAATGTAAAACAACTTCGGGCCAATGCGGATTTCCAATATCGGTTATATAATGTCAAACAACTTCTGGCCAATGTTGGGTTTCAATGCTAGAAAATCTGACAAAAGATATATTGGCTCAATATTATTACGAATATTGGGCCAATATCTTTGCGCTACTGGGGTTTGTTCATTTTTTTCGAGCGTATAATATCTTAATTCCAGGTAAATGTGGGACAAAATCATTAAATGTATTTATTTTTTAAATTAAATCACCTACGGTGACTTTTGGGTTTTTTTAATTTTTGGTTAATTGCGATAAATTTGTTTTTCTACTTCTATTACGGAATATGACCGATCTAATATCACTTTTTAATGTGGAATGACATATATTACTTAAAGTATTACAGAATGAATTATTCTATCATAGGATGACGGAATAAACACTGGTGGCGACATCTCTGTTTTAATATATAACAAATTTTAGACCGGTCTAACCTAACTTTCTCCAAATTCAATTATTTTTCTATGTTATTTATCTGTATTAGGGCCACCAATTTTCCCTAAAAGTAGTGATTCCCATGAGAGTCTCGTTTTCGAGAGTCTCGCATGGTCTCGTCTCGTTTTCGAGACGAGACTCGAGACGATATTTGGACCGGACGAAACGAGACGAGACTTTTATTGGTATCGTCTCGAGTCTCGAGCGAGACATCTGAAGTCTCGTGCGAGAGTCTCGCAGGAAAATATTTTTGCGAAATATTAAAGCATTATTGTAAAACTAACTGGATTTATGCTGAAGTTTTAATTCTCGATCCGCGGCATAAATTAGAAGCATTTGATATGACAAGATGGGGCCAAGAATTAAAACTGAGTTCGATCAAGAAATTTCAAGATATATACAAAGTTTATTTTTATCAATCAGAGGGACAAGGTTTAAAAAAAAAAACGGCGGTCGAGGGACAAGAAGATCCTGAACCAGAAAAGTCGGATTTTGTAATCGATGTCTTGTATGCAGTAAATCCTAGCCCTGTCGAAGGAGAATGGATGCAGGAGCTTCAAAAATATTATTCTATGCCCCGGTTACAATGGTGGAAAATTCATGCTTCTGAATTGCCCATTCTTAGTTTGATGGCACGAGATCTCCTAAGCATACCGGCTACTTCAGTCCCGGCGGAAAGATTGTTCTCACGTGCTGCGTTAACTATAAGAAAACATCGAAATCGCCTTAATAATGAATCTGCACGATGTTTGTTATGCCTAAACGACTGGGTGAAAAACAAAAATATTTGCGATCCAGAAAGCTGTTAGCAGATTTGTTTCCAATTATTCACAAAATGTTAGGATTTCGTTTTATTTAAAAGTAATATTTCAAATAGATGATATTATCTACGGTTGTATTTTTCTCTTCCCACCCTTACATTATAGCAAGTAGGTAAGTATCCGGGATACTTACCTACTGCATCCCTTACTGGAACAAAATTATCCATGAAGGGATTTCGAGACTTTTGCGAGACTCTCGTACGAGAAACAAGACGAGACGAGACTGGAGGCTGCGAGACGAGACTTGATACGAGACTTCTTATTTCATCGGCGAGACGAGACAAGACTTTATGAAAGTCTCGTCTCGTTGGTCTCGTGGGAATCACTACCTAAAAGAATGTCTCAAGTTAAAAATAACCTAAAAACTAAAACACTGACAGTGACAATATCAACCATTAAGGTCATTTTACACTACGATTTTATATTGAATTTCTAATATTAAGCTGCACATTATAGTTCTCCTACCTCTAATCATTCTGCTGAAACACACCTGTGATTGTCTACTTTATTTTATTAATAACTAATTAATGGTGCGTCTGATCGAAAAACAGCAAAGACTATCCACCCCTTTTCTGCTATCCTTGACTTTTGAGACACCCTGTATAATTTTTATAAATAATGTTTATAAAAAAATTTAATTTTTAACTTAATTGTTTTTCTGTGAGTTTGTCACTGTTATTTAGTAAACACTGACTTACTAAAACGGAACCAACTATGAATTTGTCAAAATGTGAAAATATTAAAAATGTTAATGGGTCACTCATCAATTTAGAATAATAGTGACATATGTTGAGAGTCCCAAACGACAAAAAACGTTTGCAAAGCCACTTGGTATACCTACTTCAACCCAAATTGTATAAGAAAACTAGTAATAACATATATTTAAGAAATTTGAACTGTAGGTATCCCTTCATTAAGAATATAGAGACTCTATTGTAGAGGAAAGAAAAGTGCCTAAATGTCTAGTATTTTATACAAATTCGCTATTATTTTTAAAAAAAATATACAAAATAAGATCAATATCTATGATGTTGCTGATTTATAGTTTTGATGATCTTTATAAAATCAGGATGAATTGTAACAATGTTATCGATATTTAAAATCTGCTGCTTCCGTTTCTTCTTCTGTTGAACAGAATCTGTTCATCTAAAATTGTAATGGTTTTCATATGGTTTGCCGTGCTAGTTTAAAGGAAGTTACTTTTACTCATCAGGAGTAGGTATCTACCTAGGTATTTTTTTCTAAAACACTAATCGCCTCTGATCTTTATTTTTTGAAGTTTAAAAATTGTTTTATTTTGTTTACTGTTTCTATAAAAGTTTTTAGGTTGTGTGCCTACAAAATAAAGTAAAATTAATATTGAAAAGAAGTAAAATGTTTTTATTTGTGTTTATATAAAATTTCATTATTTATAAGTTTAATGAAGAGCATCGACAGTAAAATATTTGCTTTCATTAAATAAATATTTAAAATTCCAATTAACAAATAAAATGCCAGGATTTCAGGAAAACAATATTTCAATTGCAAGCAAGCCTCGCAGAATTTAATAAGTTCTGTCAACCATCATTAAAATGGACTTGAAACTAAAAATACGTGTAATTCCTTTTTTGTAATTAAGCAAAAGTAATATTTGTTTCATCTTATCGAAAAAAGGAAGGAGAACAAGAAGAATAAGAAGAAAATTAAAAATCGTCGTCATATCCTGGTGTGTGCACAGCACTAGAACGAGGGAATGTCACTCACAGAAGTCCAAGTGAGGGCGTCCTAGTGCTGGCGCATAGCTAGAAAAGTGGTGGGGATGCGGACCGTTGGATGCGGCTGATTGGCTCGAACGAAAGGTCGCAGCAACGAGTGGGTGCGGCCTGAATGTTGGCTCGGCCCATTGGTGGAGCGTGTGCAGCATCACCAAGAGAGACGCAGACAGTGTTTAGATGCGTCATTGTGCCGTCGGTAAACTGAAGAGATCTAGGCAGACCCTGACGGGTTAACTGGGAACTACTACTACGTTTGGGTGATTGAATGAAGCAGCGATGTTTTGTTAGTTCGCAATTATTACAGGCCGGTGTGATTAGATAAGCGAGCGATTTGACAGTAACATATTACAGGCGGCATCGACAGACACTCCTCATCTTTTTATTAATTAAATCTCGACGTTTCTGATTGTGATGTTGGTTTTGTGACAGTGTTGTGATTACCGGACACTTGATTATTATTAAAGGTAAGTTTATGTTTTTTCTTTTTAGTTTCATTTTGGGATTCTTTTTTATTTTATAAAGTCAAACATACAAATATTTGTTACACCATTACTTTTTCTAAATACCGGATTCTCTTAAACCATCAATCAACGCATTGCATTTTTTTAGATCTTTCATAAGGTCTCGTTAACTAAATTTAAATATTTTTTTTTCTTTTATCAAAAATTGTATTTACCTATTTTCGAAAAATCATAATTTATATTTTTATGCAATAAGACAAATATTTTTTTAAATATAGCAATATATATTACATAATATGTCAATATTTAAGAACTACCAGTGTTTAGTCAGAAAAACTTATATATACCTATAAATGTTCTGCAAGTTCATCATCCAATTAAATAATAATTTCAGAAATACTTAGACTGATTTGCATGTAGATATAAGTATATATGTAAGTATATATTTTAATAATTTGGAAATTTTTGTAAGAATGTTTTTTATTTTTAAAACCAGAAAGAAAAACAGTTGTAACAAATCAAACAGATTCTATTTTTGTTTGTTCCCGGCGCATTCGCCAAAATTTTAAATATGACAAAATAAATAAATCGGAATATTCAGAGTTATTTTAGATTTTAAAACAATAACGCACCGTGTAATATTATTTATTATTAGATTGGTAAAAAATATTCACAAAATATAAAGGCGGTTGCTTAAGCAACAATAATTGTTTTCGACTAATTTTACCCTCCAACGGCGACTGATCTACCCTAGTGGGGTTAATTTATTTATAAGTATATATACATACAAATAATTTTTGAATTTGGATTGGGTCTCTAAACCTCTTAAAAAAAATCCTGTAAATTTTTAGCTTTTAATATTAATATTACCTGACCACCTAGATATATAAATGTCATAATTTAAAAATGTAATCTACCCCAAAATTATTGTATAACAAAAGGGTTATTACAAAACAAATTCTATTGTAAACACGCAAGATGTCAACAGGTTTTGAATTAAACATTTTTATTTACAAAATACAAATAAAATTATACAGAATTAGAAATAATATTTTTAAAAATTAATTTATTTATTTATTACACTTTCTTTATTGTAACTATAAATAAACGTCACAAGGTTTAAGATATGATTTATTTGATGAGTTTTCACCGCGAAACTGAAAGTTTAATATGATTTACCTACCTAAAACGACAAGTTTTTTATTTATAAAACAAAATTAATGACCTTTTTAATGCGTAATTAAAATGACAACATAAAATAAACATTTATTTAATGAAAATTAATTGTTTACATAAATTACAAAACTTTATTTTAATGTCACTTCCCACACAATCCACCAAAAATTCAAATCATTTTTCATAGGAAAAATAATGAATGACCGCTTGTCTCAAGAGTGTAAAATTGGTGTGCCGCAAGTATCTTTATTAGTCCTAATAGACCCAAAAATCGTGAGAACAATTCATTTGAGTTTTTACCTGGACCTGTATTGAGTTTTCCAAATGCGTTTTAAACTATCAGGGACATCTAGCGGTTTGTCGACGTAATAAAGCTATTTGTGTGTTGCCGACGGGCACTAAAATTTAAAAAGGGTGAGAATTAAGGTCCACATAATTATTATGTTTTTTGAGGAGAGTGTTATATTTAAAGATAAATAAAATTGCATACACAATATACAATACTTTTTGGTTATTGCACTATTAACGATTCATAAACAATTGAAATACTTTTTAAATACAAAATTAATTAAAAAAATAATATGCAATATACCTATTATTTTGATTTATAATAAATTAATTAAGGTACATTTTTGCATCTAATCCTACTAAGAAGAAAACATTTAATTAATTAATATTAGTGCTAATATTACATCAGAAACATGCATTACAAGTGCATTAATTATTCAAGTATAATTCTAACATACAAACTGGTAGGATTAATTGCAACATGACGTGAAGCATTGTCTGAATTCAATAATTTCAATATGCTTGAGTGTAATTACAATTAGCAATTAACAAATTAACAGTGTATTTGTGTGTATACATACAATTAGAATCTGTAGGTTTATAATACCGTATTAATTGGGAGCTTAGAAATCTTATTTGAAAATAGGTATATGTATACAATTTTATAATTTTATTTAACTGTGATTTGTTACATGTATGCTTTAATTTATTAGGCAAATTATCAATAAAAACATAAAGGTACCGTTTAAATTAAACTATTTTGAAACTTTTGTTCAAGTTATAATTAGACACTGTCTAATAAACAGGCTTAAAATACATTTTTAAAATTAAGTTACCTAGTTTATTTTTAGATAAACTTTTTGTTTTATAATTTGAATAATAATAATTGTTTCAATTAAATAATTGTAACCCCTGTGAATTTACCATTTTTAAATACCCAAATGCAGTGATGATTAAAAATAAAACGGTTTAAAGTTCTAAAAATCATTTTATCAATTTCTATTGCATAACTTTGTTTTTGTTTTCGTAAATATTAATAAACATTATAAATTCCCTGCCTAACAACTTGAATATTAAACTTATTATTCACGTTGTTATACATCAGTGATTGGCCGATTTCAATATTCAGTGTGATTTGAATCAATCGGGTTTTAAATTGGAAGAAGGCGACTATAATAACATTTAAAATTGGTAAAAACTAAGGTTAACCATTTGACAGAGGTCAGATTTTATTTATTTAATTTTGAAATCCATTTAATTATCTACTTATTGGAGTAAATAAAGTATAGTAGTATACTAGAGATTTTGATTATCTCTCGTATAATAATATACTCTAAGAGTATTACTCTTTGCTCATAAGCAAAAATTCAACAATTTTATTCGAAATTTGTTGTGAAAATGTTATTAGTGACATAGGTTATCGGGTCTTTATAATACATAGTAAAAATAAATTATGGGGGTTTTAAATCTGAAACATCATGTAAATCAACTGAAAAACAATAGAAAACATGTTTCATTCGGGTAAATCTATCATTTTTTAAATAGTTGTAAGACTAAAAATGTTTCATGAATTTTGATGAAAATAAAATTAGGTACTTGTGAACATGTGAAAATTGTTAATTGATCAGATAAAAATTGTCCTAGTTATAGGCAAATTATTACAAAACGTGCAAATCGCAAATTTTATCTTTATCTGGATCAAAATTTATGTCAGTTTTCAAAGAAAGAAAAAATATATATATATATAGTTTTTCCCGATAAGGCAATTTTTTAACAAATTTATAAGCCATACGTATATTTTTCAACTTTTGTTATTTTCATCAAAATTCCCTATATTTTTTACTGTGTATTAGGTGTCGAAACACCCGATAAATATGTCGCTTATTAAATTTTTTACGGAAAACATTTTGATTAAATTTTTGCATAAGAACAAAATAGTTTTATTTAGGAATATCTTCAAAACAAGACCCAAGTGAATAAAATGGATGTTATTTTTGGATTTAGCGGGCCCAGTGTTTTCATTGTCTGTTACCGTCGGTGTAATGTTTGCCTTTATAAAAACTTAAAATTATTAATATTTGTTCTAAAGTCTTCTTGTACTGAGTACTTTTTAAAAATTATTTTAATTTTGTTTGAATAAAATAGTAATTTCGAAAATTTTGAGGTTTATGACGGTTATAACATAATAATCTTAAAATATTTTCTCTACTCCCACCGCCCATTCTGCCGTGCTTAATGAAAACGCCGTAACCAACAATTTTGAGATTTTTGTTTTACGGCATTTTCTACTAGAACAATTCATCCTGCGTCTATCCCCGGTACTCAAAAAACCGTATCTATATATATACGGTTTTTTGAGTACCGGGGATAGACGCAGGATGAATTGTTCTAGTAGAAAATGCCGTAAAACAAAAATCTCAAAATTGTTGGTTACGGCGTTTTCATTAAGCACGGCAGCATTATTGTATATATTTCCATGTCACTAAGTAATCTTTTAAATACACATTGTCAAGTTGTGGCTTTATGGCGTTTTAGTCACGGGCTGAAGTTAGTTTTAAGTTGGTTGACAGTTGTCAAATGTTATACAATCGTTAAAATAAAGTGCCCTTATTGTAAAATAATACTAAATGTTAAAATTATTTTATTATCTCAATACAAAAATACAAAAGCATTAAATATTTTCTTAGCTCCAATATTTGAAAAGTTTATATGGACATTGTACTGACCCATTAATTGCGCCGGCAGTAAATTATATATAACTTAAATTCGGGATCGGACTATACCGTAAAGTCTTAAAAAACATTTTCTTTACTTTCACTGTGAAAAACTGTTCCTAATCCATTTTCAAGGAATACATTTCGATTTATAACAAATAATAATTTGACATTTGACGGCAACACAGTGTTTTATAGAGGTAGCTCTATACAAATATTTAATTTAAATAATTTTTAGAAAATAATAAGTATTTGTCGTAGAAAGAGTATAGTATGGAACACGTTTATAAATTTTTCTAGACACTCATTAATTTAAGCACTCGCCCGCAAGCTCGCTCGTGTCTAAATTAAATTCGTGTCTAAAATGTCGTTTATTAAACTTGATACATAAAATACTATTATTACAACTTATATTAGGATATAATATTCTTTTTCTACTCCCATCCATAAAACATTATCTTTACTTTCCCTGTAAAAAACTGCTTTTTTATCTGATTTAAACGGTTGTTAGTCAATTTTTATAAAATAAATTTTGCTTTGCACAGAAAAATACACCGATAATACAGATTCCCATTCTTACGGCAACTCTATTTTTGTATAGATGTTTTTAGATAATAAGTTTTTGGGAAAGTCTAACCCAAAAGTAGAAATTATCATTACATAATCATCATTTTTTTTAGTAGATACATATGTACTAGTTGAGGTACATCTTCAAATTCCTTTTTAAAATTTTTCATTATCTTTTCCCTGGGACAAATTAAATTTGTTTTCGAAGGGGACAAAGGATAATTACAAGATTCAAAAATGATTTTGAAATAAAAATATTTATATAAAGCTTTATTTAAAAAAATACCTTGTGATATAACAGGCTTAGAATTTCTCTAAAACCTGATGTGATGGGGCAATTCTAAAAGTCAAATTCTAATGTTTTGAACAAATTAAAACAACGAAATTTACAAAACTTAGTTATTTACCTAACTAGTGCGGAAAGTGATATTTTTACGCCGTTAAAGCAGTCGAGTACGAAAAAGACACTTTCCGCGCGTGTAAGGTACAGTATTTTTTCTACAAGTAAGGAAATTTCGCAAGTTTCCATTTCTAGAAAAAAATATTTTTTTACAAGAATACGGAAAGTAGCAACTTTCCGCACGCTTTAGAAAATATATTTTTATAAAAATAAATCAATCGCATCAACAGAGACCTAGAGAGTCGACACCAATTTCCGAGAACGGCTTCGATAATGGGTTAATATGCCAGATTTAATTTTTTGCAATTATTGTATAATGTATAATATACATGTACATTTTAAATGCTACGTTCCAACGAATATTATTGTAGAAATTGGTTTTTAGAGCTAAATTACAGTTTTATGATTATTTCAAAACCAGTAGGTTCCTGTGCCCCAACATGTATATAAAAAATTTACTAGTTTTAATAAATTTTAGGTTAGTTTTAGACGTGTTAATGTTATTTTTATGGAAAGATTTTCCAAAATTGATAAGATTTATCGTTTTTTTATATTTCCTTTAAAACCGCCCGACATTATGGCCATCATAATACATCCGATAATTCAGCACAAAAGCCTTACAAATATAGTCAGTTTAAAAAAAAAATAACCTGCTTAATAATTTTTCTAGATTTTGTAAAAATAATTATTACCTACGAATGCCAATACCTAACAATTGATATTTTTCCTTATGATTCTGAGAAGTAAAACTAAAATATAGCCACACAGTGTCTCATACTCCATCCATAAGACACTCGTGTTTTATGATAATTAATAATAGTAATTATATTAAGTATCAAGTTTAATAAACGCCAGCGAATGTTTAATAAAATGAGTGTCTATAAAAGTTTATAAATGAGTTGCATACTATACTTTTTCTACGGTAAATTTTATTAGGTATAAAAAAATTATTACTAATTAATTTAAATATTTGTATAGAGCGACATCTATCGAAACATTTACCTAATGTTTTACCGGCTTTCAAAATGGAAGATAGTTGTCAAATTTTGTGTATAGATCGAAATTTATCTCTTGAAATGAAGCAACAATTGTTAAAATCCGATGTAGAAGTAGTTTTTTAAAGTGAAAATATACTTTATAAAGAGGATGTGTTATGAGTACTCTTCTCGAAATTTTTATTGCTTTATTGGAAAATAAAAGTGTACCGCCGGCGAAATCAAAAGGTGCAAATAAACGTTACAAATATTGGAGTAAAGAAACACATTGAATTAATACATTAATATTATCGGTTTGTAAGAAGTCCTTTTCAAAAACGTCGGCTAACAAAATTTTGAAATCTTCGATATCTTAAGCATTGAATATTTTGTCCAAATTAAGGAGGATAAAATTTTTTTCTTTATATTTATAAATATGCCAGGACGGAGGATTTGTCCTCCGTTGGGAGCAAATGCAAACACGCTTCTTGGGTATCTTTGATAATATTTAAAGAAATATAATCTTTTTCGACTTCTCCCATCTTGAAACTTGGTTGTTTTTTGACAAATTTTTCACGATTTATTATTTGTAATCATCCATAGTAACAATCTTATGACTTGCTAGCTTAGCTTTTTTGTATTGACTTACAGTGTCCAGAATATTACAATTTGGTGGAAGTAATCTGCATAATTATGCCCTTAGTTGTAAGTATTGCACTTCTGGATTAACAAGCAATTAAACACTGGCCGAGTTTCAATTTTTTCTGTTTTATTTGCTTTGCTTTGTAATAAACGTACAATAATTAACCATTTTTAACAAAAAACCTCAAATTAATAAAAACAATTTAAAAATGTATTAAATATGCACGTGCCGCCGCTGATAATGTGTTCAAAGTGTAACAAATAACTAGTTGCAAATTGCATGTTGGTTAACTCTATCCAATAAATCGGTTCATTTTGCCAGCAGTTAATTGATCTAATTAGCAAAAGACCAAGAAGTTAGTGGTTCAGACATCACCTCATGATTAATAAAAGACGCGTACGCTTCTTGTTTAAGTTGTCCATTTATCTTTATGGTGTTTACTTCTTTAAGTTATTACGTTTTTGTCTTAAACAATTAATTACGGTCATTTTAAAGTGCTGTAGCAGTGACTTAAATTTTAAATGAAGACTTTCAGCGAATTAAATAATAAAACCGAAAAATTAAGTTTAATTTTTAGATATCGATAAAGTAGCAAAAAATTCAGCATCCGGACCAGTTTTAAAACCTTTTTGGTTACAGGGAAAGTTGTCAACACACCTTTACCGCAAATATTTTATAAAAGAACATGATGCTTAAATTTGGGTGGCCTAATAATTTTCGGCAGAAAAAATAGACTAATTAAGAAATGATCTTATTTTTTTGCCTTAAGTCTGAATATTTAGAAAGCTATACATGTTTGTTTGTTGATAATATTTTAATGATATACAGAGTGGCGCTGCGCCACTGGCGCAAAAGCAACTAG
Source organism: Brassicogethes aeneus (assembly GCA_921294245.1). NCBI lineage: Eukaryota > Metazoa > Arthropoda > Insecta > Coleoptera > Nitidulidae > Brassicogethes > Brassicogethes aeneus. The sequence goes on along the minus strand of OV121132.1, from coordinate 80,363,196 downwards.
AAACAGTATATAAAACCAGTATCTAGAATATAACTAAGGGGCCCAATCATTGGGCCCCAATGTAGTAATCAGTCAAACAAATTTTGATAATTATGGCAAAAACATTTTGGGTTTTTGTTCTTTTTAAAATTAGAGGTTAATTTATTGCAAATAATACGCTAAAGAAGTATCGCTAGTAGCGCCACCACTCGGTTGTTATCATCGTAACAAAAGTATAACTTTTAATAATCAGCCGTCAAACGCTTATGATACAAACGAGTGTTAAAAAATATCGAAAAAAAAACGTGGCTCGATTTGTTGTATTGTTGGGTGTATTTCGAGAGGAAATCCTGGGTTGAGTTTTTACCGGTTTTCCAATAAACAGTGTTAATCTGAATGAAGAAATAAATTGCATACAGTCTCTGTAAATATAAATTGTACCTATTAGATACAATAATACACATTTTAGTAGTGATTAACGTGAAAAGTGTAAACATTTCAATTCAGTAAAAATCGTCAAACAATTAAGTCGTCTAAATTTAAACAGCATTAAGCATTATTAAAAGCGTTGATTAAGAAAGTCTCCACTCAACGGTAAAATACCATTATATTATGTATTATATATAATATTATGTTGCCATGAATTCGTAGGTATATTTTGTTGTTTAAAATGCAGTTGTCGGCGTTTTTTAGAGAACTCAAACATGATTTTAGGGTTATGTTTGTGCAAAAATTATGTTTTACTAATTTCTTAAAAATGTCCAAACTTAAATATGAATTATATTAGTTAAAGTTTTCATTAGTTAATTCTGCACCAACAAATGTACTTACCGAATGGGATCCTTTGGCAAAACATGAAAATGCAACGATTTAGTTCTTGAATTTTATTTACAAATAAAAACACAATAATTCACCATAATCCCTTTGATAAAATTCACACACTAACGTAACTATTTAAGCATTTAAGCGTTGAGTTTCTTAATCAATGATATAAGGAATAATCGAGTACTAAAAAAGTTTTTTAATTTTTTCCTTGCACAAACTAACTTGCGCGATTTAGCTGTGTAATTGAACAAAATTTGTCGAGTAAGACTTCTGCCTTCCTCTCTTTTGTAAAAAAACTACCTATTTATTTAAAAATGATGTATAATCTGTGCTTTAAATGTATTGTTGACAATTCTTAAATTCATGCAAGTCCACCAGATGGAGCGCGCGTTGCGAAAACCCGATATTTCTTTAGCGTTTTATGTAAATTTATATTAAAAAAAAAGATTTTCAATTTATTACATTTATTTTCAAGCAAACCTGTACATTTTCTCCTGGATGTCTCAATGTTTGAAATCTTTTGATTTGATAATGATACGCATGTTTCAATTGGGAATATAAATACTAATTAATCAAAAAATGTTTTATTTCCTGTATAAACAAATAGAGCAAACCGTGGTGCCATGAGACACTAGACAGTAAAAGCGCCAGCGTCATGACGCGTCATCGCGATACACCAGTCTGTCTGGGCGCCGTTTGCAGACACTTCCACAACCGTTATTAATATTTATTAAATCAATTAAATTTGAAACATTTTTACATTTCAGCTTTGCTACAAGAGCGCTGTGAATCCGAATAGCCGTTCATTTCGTATCCGATAATGTTGAAAGATAGGGACAGCGTGGAGCGCGGCTCGCCCTGCAGCAGTTTGGGGGGTTCAACGGGGCACGACGTCAATTCTTGTGCAGGATGCGGGGGCAGGATACACGACAGATTTTATCTGCTGGCAGTGGACAGGCAGTGGCACGCTGCGTGCCTGAAGTGTTGCGAGTGTAAACTACCCCTCGACGCCGAACTGACGTGTTTTGCAAGGGATGGCAACATCTACTGCAAGGAAGATTATTACAGGTTAGTACTTAGCTTTTCATGATAAAAATAACTCTCTAAAAATGAATTAGTCAAAAAATTTCATGACCATTTTAACACCAAATTAACATCATACACGGTCTATATCGATACAAACCAAAATGGTGTTAAACATGGTTCATTGGTCCAGTGTAAATTCAAATACTTAAATAGTGTAAATTTAACTTTCACACAGTATCAAAATAAATTTTACCTGGTGTAAATTGTGTTAAATATTATGTGTTTTTGGTCAAATTAAATCATACTAGGTGTAAAGTAAACTTCTCAGTAGTTCGAAAAGATCAAATATTTTTAGATAAACACCGTTCTGGTGTTTGCTGTATATAACATTTTTAACCATAATTCATGGTGTTTATATTAATACCAGTTGGTGTTGGATTTAGACACCATTTTTATATTTCTGCAATCTCGCAAATTAACATAGATCTTCAAGAAATTAATACTTGGTCAAGAAATCATGGACTATTAATCTAACCTTAAGAAACCAGGCATTGATTTAAAAAAAAACTCTGAGATTTTACTAAATAACAATGTGATAAGTGTGAAATACTGTGTTAAAAATCTAGGTCTAATGTTTGACTCTTATTTAAAATTTGACTCTCACATAAGAAACAAACTTAAAATGGCATATGCCAAACTCAAGTCAATATATAGTTTTAAATATTTTTTAAGTAGTGATGTCAAATGGAAACTGTCATGTAGTCATAGAACCTCGAAATTTGAGAAAAGCTTTGAATATTTTGCAGTAAAGATTCTAAACAAATATCACGATATTTTTAACTCAACATACTCTGTAAATAGTTTAAAAAAAATACTCCAATCCACTTTGCTAAGGTAACAAGCTAGTGAATTTTAGTGTAGTAAAATTTAAATATATTTTTTGTAAGTATGTTTTTTTACCAACCTACCTTGTTATTTTTTGTATTATTAAGTAGGTTTAGAATGGAAGAACAGCATCAGCTGAATTCTCGCCTTTGTATAATAGTATATTATGTATCAAGTTTGATAAACGCCATTTTATACACGAATTTAATTTAATAATTTAAATTAATGAGTATATAGAAAAGTTTATAAACGAGGTGCATACTATATTTTTTCTACGACAAAATTTGTATTTAATACTTATTACTATCTTAAAATGATTTAATTCAAAAATTTGTATAGAGCGCCATCTATGGAACAATAGGGGAATCTGTGTGTCACCGTCAAATGTAAAATTTTTATATTTTATAAACACAGATTATAAAGGTTATAAATCGAAATGTATTTCTTGAAAATTGACAGTTTTTCACAGTGAAAGTAAAGAAAATGTTTTATGAGCACTTTGCAGTGGAGTACGTGCCCGAATTTAAGTTATAGTTTACTGCCGGCGAAATTAAAAGTTCAGTACAATGTTCATATAAACTTTTCAAATATTGGCGTTGAGAAACTATTTAATACTTTTGTATTTTTGTATTGAGATAATAAAATAATTTCCACATTTAGTATTATTTTACAAGAAAGGCACTTTATATTAATGATTGTATAACATTTGACAACTGTCAACTAACTTAAAACCAACTTTAGCCCGTGACTAAATCGCCATAAAATGTCGTCAAAAGTTATAAAAGTAGAACAGTTTTTGAGATAAAGTCAATTTTCCATATAATATGGAATTGACTATATCTCAAAAAATGCTGTACTTGATGTTATTTTCGGATTCAAGGTACAATTTTACTTAAGAATTGGCTGTTGGGGATAGTATGGTATCCCATGGCTTACCATGGTATAAGTGAAAAAGCAGCCACTAATAACTGTAGTAACTAGTCATTTTTGACTAATTCATTTATAGAGAGTAAAACCCACAAAGTGGCCTTGTGATATCAATAGAAACAAACTTTATTCAAACTATAATCTACCTCTTTTTAAATCCGTTCTTTAATTTTATTTCTTTCCTATTTTTCCTAAAGTTCCCTTTCTTAACCAAATTTGCTTTTTTGATGGAAGAATATTGTATTGGGATTTCGTTCTTAATTATAAGCAACAGTGCTTTAAGTTAACTATAAAAAATTCTTAAATATAAGTTATAAGGTATCTTTTTTTTACACAGAAACATCCACTTTGTTGATGTTCTGAACTAATTACAAGCTGAGGTCATAATCATACCGCGTGAGGCTATTTCTAAAGAAAATAATGATTATATGCAAATAGTTTATTATTATTTGTTTTTAATAAGGTAAACTGCGATGCTTAAAAAAGTAATAATTAGTTATTTTAGTATAAAACCTTTGCCCGGATTTTTGGGTAGTTTTACAAAATGAAAACGATTGAATGGTTATTACTCCACAAATAATGCAAAGCAACCTGTGTCTTATTTCTTAGTTATTTCGTATGCAATTTTGTTTAATCAGTGGCGCATTATAGAATATTTTTAACTTTCATGTATTTCTGGTTTTACACTTATTTTGCAAAAAGCATATTATTTCTGTATTAATTTACATATGCTTCGTCAGAGAATAAACACAAAATTTTTGATCAATTTAAAAATAGATCATTTTTATAAAACTAAACAAATTTGTTTTAACAAATAGGTACTTACTTAGATAGAAAACAATGTACTAAGTAAAGCTGTTGTCTTAAAAACCATTGGCTATCTACTTAGAGAAGTAACTGTTATAGTACGTAGTTAATGGTAATTGCTAATTAGAAAATTTGCATTTCATTAATAAACATATAAGACAAGGTGGTTAAATAGAAGGATTGTTTAGTAGGTATATTTTAAAAATGTTAACATTCTAATTAATTAATTTTCTACACAAATTCTTTGTTCTTTTTGCATAAAATTCATCAATTGTTTTGTCTGAATATTTTGAAATAATTAGATTGCAAACAAAGCTAGGATTTGTGAGAATTTATTGTTTTTTACAAGTTCCTCGGTATTTTTGTTGAACTAATTAATAGCTACCGATTTATACATATCTCTGGCTGGAAACCCATAATAAAGGACATTCTTAGGAGTGAATAAAATGGGAGAATCGAGTTGTGAGTCCAATTAGTTGAATTGATATTCTTTGTTTGAAAAAAATTCCAACCGAACCACTCATTCATTTTAGAAGTGATGGTAGTAAATCCAGAAGCGCAGACAAGACACACTTTTCTTCTTTCATTCACTCACTCTGAATTTCAGTCCCTTTTCGAATTATGCAAATTCAAAAAGTTTTTATAGGTTACGTAACGGAAATAATGAGGAATACATTCCGTCTATTGGTTCATTAAAATTCTTATGATTATTTGGCTTCTATGTTTCAGAAATCACAAAATATTATACGGTGCCTCGAAATTAATTGGTTTTATAAATTCACCAGCTTTGATGTCAAACATTCTTCCACTTTTAATTAGCTAGGAGAATCGACAGGTGACGCATGCAAATATACAAAAAATGATACAATTTATGTTCCATGTTTAAAAACATTTTTTTACATGAAGAACCCTTTTCAATTCCAATTTACGTATTTATATCAAATATATTATAATTTATATATTTCGTAAAAGTTTGTTATTATAAAAGCCATAAAATAATAATTACTGGGAAAGTGCATATGTTTTTAGGAAAATAAGTTACCCTTGTTACAAAGTTTGATACTAAACAGTAGGTGTAAACCCTGTCAAAATATTATGATAATATCACTCATCACTCAATTATTGTTTGTAAACATACTTATATGAAGCTCATAATACTGCAAAACACCAAACAAAAATGCCCATTTTAAGCGATGTTATCTTTGAATCCTTAACAAGAAGTCAGTTTAAGGTGGCACTAATTGTCCACCCTTGCACTAAACCAACAAAACGTTTAAGAACACCCCACGCTATATTTTGACAATAATATCGCCGTTAAAAATCTTTACCTGTTTACACGCGCACAGGACTCGTTGGATTTGTAGATATGAATTGTTATGAGAGTACGTGGATGGACAGGTCCTGCGGCACCAAAACCGATTGATTTTCCGATAGCGTTTGTCAGCATTAAAAATAACTTATCCGTACTTGTCTCAACATCGAGCACACAATTAGTGATGAACTCAGACAACCGAAGATTTTCTTTTTGATAGACATGCAAACTTTTTAAAGGCTCAAGCAATGCTAATTACGATATTTTAGTCTGGTCTAAGACCAGAGAGAAACTTCGCTTACATTATTATTACATTATAAACCAAGAATCATAAGATTTACTAATGGCCACTTGCACCGTAAGTTTAACAGTGGTTTAATTTTTAACACAGGTTTATTTTTCATAACTGGCTTGCACCGTAAATTAATCCTTGTTTAAATATCTCTTAACTACTGTTAAAATAAACCCCCCATTTGGGGGGTTTAAATTACTTTAATCCATCATTCAAGATCTTTTTTCCAAAGATATTATTTATTGATATCTTTAGCAAATCCAATAACTATAGTTATAGGTATAGAGGTCAGCAACTCTATAATGACTCACTACTAAGAACCAGAAATATAATAGATCAAAATCAATTAATACAAGATTATTTTGGTAATTTTTAAAATTTAATTTGAATAATATTTTTGATGTTAATTTATACTTATTTAAAATTAAAATAAAATAAATAGTCACTTTTTGTTTATTATTATAATAATTATACAGGGTGTTATGTAATTAATGTTATATATTAAAATGGGTTGTTCCTTAGGGTCCATAAAGAAGCACCTGAAACTTTTTTTTTCTAAATTCCAAAGTCTAAAAATAATTTATAATAACCTTTATCCTACCAAAAAGTACGCCACTGATCGACTAGGAACTTTAGGTTAATCTGGTGGATTTATTATGTTATGGTTGGTAACACTGTGTTTCCAAAATCTCTCAAAAAAGTTGACAAACATTGTTTAAATTTAGCTTAATTACAAAAATTACAAAATTATCAATGCAAATTGTCAATTTGGCGTTTTTATTAATTGTTGGTTATTTCATTTTTGTACTGAAGGTAAATTCAAACAAAATCTGCCAACTTTTATGACAAAATCTAGTGCATTTCTTTTAAATTATAGGTTATGTTTTCAAATTGTAAATATCTTAACTAAGGAAAGTGCTTTTGGATTTATTTACACAAATTAAATGTTTAAAGTTTAACCTGTGAACTGGTCCCAATTTCATCTGAGTAAACAGAGAAAAAAACTGATGAAAAAATTAATTTTGTGGTTATGGATTTCAAATTTCAAAGGTACTAAATTTTCTAATCATTGCTTAAGCTAATAGCTGGATCAGTAAATAAATACAGAAGGGTATTAGAGCTTTAAGGGCATAAAACTTTTGTATTTATTGAGTTTTTATTTATTTTTTGCAAGAAACATTTTTAGTAACAATTATTTACATCTGGCAACGCATAGCTACTTTGTTGGTTGGTATCTATGTACTCACAAAATACAGGTGTGCAGAGATAAACAAGTGTGTAACCAGTGGCGTATCACAAAAAATATAAAAAACTTCTAATGCATATTTTTTCTTTATCTTTGGAAAAATGCTTTTTAAAATATTTTTCCTTTATTCCTTATGTCAAAAGGTATTCAGTATTTTAATATATAACATTAATTACATAACACCCTGTATTATAATTTATTATTAAATTTTTCTTTTTCTTCTAAAATTTTTAAATCTGAAAGAGTCATTTCTTTTACATCCTTTTTATTGTTAATTTCCTGCTCTAATTGTTTTAGCCCTATCTGTCTCTTTGTTTTCAATGATACCCTTGTATCCACAGGATTAATAAAATGATTTTTTTTATTTTCTGAAAAATTTGAGGATTTGTATCCATATTATTCTCACTTACCATCAACTGAATCGGTCGTACATGAAATAGAATCGAACCACAGATTATAAAGAATCGAACTCTTAACGTCAAAATATATTTGCGTCACAAATAAGTGTGAAGTTAGTTATTAGCACCAATCTTTTCCATTTTAGGGTCAAATTCCCTAGATCACTAGTTAAATTTTAAACCATAGTGAAAAAATCGCGGTGCAAGATTTTGTACACTAATCTACTGTTACCATTTAACTGGGCAGTTTATTTAACTGATGAGTTAGAGAAAACGGTGCAAGTGGCCATAAGCGATCTAATTCATATTAGTTCGGAATTTATTTTTCATATTTATTCAAAAAGTAGATGTCCACATTCATTGGCAAAATCAATTTCTAAATTTTACATTTAATTAAAAAACACCAAATTGGCCTCTATTTCTTTCTAAAAACGATTTTTTTGAGTGGTAATATCTTGAAATTAAAGAGTTGGGCTACAATAATATAATAAACACAATTAATATGTAACTGGTTTATACTTATTTCTATAAATATTCTTTAATTGTCAATGCACGTTTTTCACAACTGACCATGCCCAGAAAAGCACCTGTCTCCGTTTTAAATTTATCCTTCGTTTTTATCTATAAGGAATTTGTTTTAATTTTATTTTCAAACATGGCAGGAGGATTGATAAATCGACATAAATCAATACAGAACATAAATGTTATACCGGTTTTTCGATCGGAAAAATAAGAGCGACTCCGTAACATAACTTTATTCAGTAGGCTGAGACTTGACATACCGTCGATCTAGAATGCCAAGCAACTGAATACGGAGCGTTGTTGCTGCTTTTTTACTTTCATTCATTCTTTTGTTTTATAAGAATTAATTGGTTTCATATTTTCTATAACAAAATGATACCAAGTGATACAGTGCTGTAATTTACAGTCGCTGCTATCGCATTCTTCAAATACTTCCAGACTATTTAGAACGTTATTATTATTACTTATTTTGTTACTTACACCACAAAAGTCATTAATAGTAAATTCTACGACATTTTTTTCCAACAAAGCGCTTTATGAAAGCTGTTATTTTTTTTTGTAAATAATGAGGTTCTTTCATAGAAATACGTTTTTAGTTTAACGAAATAAATCTTCTACTAACAATATTTCCATTAAAGAGTAAATATTTTATAGCAATTATTTGAGTTATAATAACGCCAAAATTCAATGCATTTGTATATGTCATTAAAAAGAACAAAATTTGTGGATGTGTAAACATTAAATGATAAAAAACAAAATCATTCTAAAAAAATTAATAATGGTGTGTATTTTGTTGTTTCAGGATGTTTGCAGTGACGAGATGCGGCAGATGTCACGCAGGAATATCAGCGAACGAATTAGTGATGCGAGCGCGTGAATCCGTCTACCACCTGCACTGTTTTTCCTGCACCTCCTGCGGAATACCATTATCCAAAGGAGACCATTTCGGCATGCGGGAGGGCTCCATTTATTGCAGGTAATTTATGTTCAAAACTCGTGTCCACACTCAAAACAAAACGTTATGGCAATATTAATAGTTCTGTTAAAAGTCGATTCTTGTAGAATAAATCTAATATATTAGTGTGGTCAATAAAATTTCAAAAGATTAACAAACCATTGTGTAATTCAATAGATATTGCATTTGCTCCAGACCGCACTATGAGCTTCTGGATATGTGCGATTCCAATGATCCCATGGACATCATGTACAGAGGCAGCGAATCTCCTGGGTTTTATCCCAACACGCCTCCGCAGCAGCATAAAGGACGACCACGAAAAAGGAAGATACAGCCAGAGGATAACTCGCCTTGCGGGGAGATGCCCGTCACTATGAGAATGGCCGCTGCTACTCTAGGTAAGTCACTTTTATGATACCTAATTTATATCAATATTTTTGGAATTTATGCCATATTTAACTTAAAAATAAAGGAAATAGGTACAGTGGCCGACACGGAATTTTAAACGGCTTTCGTCCAGTTAATATTAAAATCTCAACTTCCTTTATGGCCAACTAACCTTACTTCCGGTTATCACTAGTCTTGTCGTTTTGACAGCGAAAGCAAAAATGGGCAATATTGTTTCTTTGCTATTTACAAATAATACATGGACAACCAAATTATAAAGTTCAAAATTCTGTGTCCGCCACTGTACTTGCAAAAAACTAAAAATATATATTTTGCGTTAATTCTGACATTAATCCAGTTCATAAATTTATACCAAGTTTGCGTTAAATAATCATTAAACTTCAATGATTAAATAATTATTAATGTTGAATAAGTAATTATAATTTTGGATATTTATTAATTTTCAAGTTTCTTTAGGTATGCTGATAAATTATAAATATAAATTTCAATTTTAATTATAACCATTCTGATTACTATCCAACAATTTCTTAAACCTTTGGCTATTTGACATTAAAAATTATAAAAACTAATGAATTGAGAATATTTTATCAACAAAATCATTATATAAATTTCAAATACAAAAAGCGTTGTTGCACTGATCTGTAAAAATAAAGAAATTCCGATAAAGTTAAAACTTTTTTCGATTTCCTTTGTGTTGTTTGGAACAGATTTGTCCCATTTTTAATTAGTTATTGGTAACAAGCCGATAGTGGAGCAATAAAAATGGAGTGGTCTTAATTATTCAGGTCGCATCCTATCGGGGACTTTTATCTGAAAATGTTTTTTTATGGAAACGTTGTTATCAGAATAAAGGATTGTCCGTTCGTTGAATGATTTGTAGCAGTGTGATGTCGGCATGGAGCAGAGTTCGATAGATGACGATAGGTCTCTGAAAGAATGCACATTTTTAAGCAGCCATAGCCGTTGGTCCAATTGGCTACCGAATTCTAGTTATCCAATCCTCGATCTCGAGGATACTTTTCAACTGTCAGCGCGTTCTGTTTCGGCCACCCACCGTTCAAGCAAACCTATAAATAACGCGTCGATACCGATTCGATACTTACCGTTGTCTGTGCTTGGTCCTTCTTGCTGTTGCTGCTGCTGTTGTTTCTCTTTTGCTTGCTTTCCACGGTCCAACTCGTTTTCAGGAATAAAATAAAACTATTCGCTCTGTGCTCTTTCGCATTTTAGTCGTCTCACAGACCACTTCTCTCCAACAGTTACCTACTGCTAGCGCTACAGATTTATTCCGAATTTTTACTCAGTAGCGCACACAAAGAACCTATTAAATCATTTTATCTATAGCCTTACCAAATACCCTATATTTTTCTACTTTTTTACTTTTGTAGATAGGTATAATTAAAATGTGTTATGTAAAAGGGAACCAACTCTAATCAAAAATAGCGTCCAAAAATTGTGGTTCATTTCGTAATTTCGTACTAAACTTTTGATTTCTCACAATATTGTTCTCTTTATTTCTGATTTCTGATGGTTCAAGGAACTTTCTTGTTGAATAAATGAAACTGGTAATTATTGCTATAGGAAGTTGGCGCAACCATGCAGTTTGGAGGTATTTGTAGAGTTCTGTATTACTTTAAATATTTTAATTAAGTATATTTAATTGAATAAAAATATATCAAAAGGTGGTGCCACCATTTAATTAATAGATTAATATAATTATATCGTTTATTTCATTTTGCACCGAAAAAAATAATGTAGTTGAGTTAACGTTTGCCTAAATGTCATTTTTGAAAATGCTGTTTCAACAAAAAACCTATTGGATTAATCTATATTTTGGTTTCAAAGCAATAGTCAGAGTTTGTCAAAGTTTATTTGTTCATTTGACATAGACTAATTTTTTGAAACAAAATGTTTATCCTATTTTGATTTAATAGCTGGATTTGGTTGAATCAAATACTGAAATTTTTAGGATTACCTAAAATGCAAAACATTAAATTTGTTCGTTTAACAAATTGTAAATGTTACTGTAAAAATGTTAAATTTGCATTCATAAAATGGCCGTGAAGGGCGCTTCGAACACCCACGCCACGTCATTAGACGGTGTTGATCACGTGTTCTTACATCTCGCCACAGTTGGCTTACGATATAAGGTATATAAGCTCAGGTAGCCGTTTGTTTTGGGTGTGTTCCACAGTGAAACTTCCACTACACCAAATTGCCCGACACTGATAAGACCCCCAATATAGGTCGAAACAGCTGTCTGTCGGTATTTATAGTAGGTGGAACGCACTCAAAACAAAAACTTTGGCGAGGTGAGGGTTCAATTCTTTCTCTTTATATTAATTCCATAATTTAATTAACCCAACATTAGCGTAAATTATTTTAATTTAACATTTTATTGGTGTTAAGTGAATATGCTAAAAAGGTTAATTAACCAGATTAGCAGATTAGAACAAATATTCTCATTTTTTTTATTTGACTAATATTTGTTGTTCAATTAAACAATAAATTTTGACATTTTTCGATGGTTAAGTAAACGTGCAAAAACCATTGCTTGTATTTAAAGTGCATAAAGAGTTGAAATAATATTTTTTTGTTGTTTCAACAGCTTATTTTTTTCAGTGAGAGGGTTGCATTTGTCGGTATTTGCTTAATTATTTATAGTATAAAATTTAAACATAGGGCCCATTTAAAATGAGAATTGACAGATTTTAGTTAAAACAAAATAATAAATCCAATACTGATATTTAATTTTGTTATCGCTTCTTATTTGAGTATATTATTCTTAATACTATACTATAATTTTATTATTATTATTTTATCATATTTTTCTAAAGAAAATTATCTCTGATAATAATTGGGAATTTAAATTATTTAGTACAAAAACATTCAAACTCTTATTTTTAAAACCCCATTTATGGGACAAAATACTGAACATACTAAGAAAAAATTCTAAGACGCATTATAAAGAAACAAATACTTTTTAGTTTTGTTAAATTAAACACGCAATGTTAAGCTTGTAATTTCAAAATCACAGCATCCAATAAGGAAACTTGTATAAACATGTTTGTTACTTTTGATCCCGTATAATTTGTCCTAAGAAAACAATATAAATCTTTGTATAGATCAAAAGTTTATTTAAAAAAATTCAATAACATCCCATCTAATTAATATGATTTTAGTGCTTTACTTTGTCTCAAACCGAAAGCGAAGAAAAACAACCATAATAATTAAGCTTAATCTAAATTCTCAACTAATCGTTTCCATTAAATATTGAAAAAACTGCACCATCTGTAAAATGCCCACTATTTTTAAGCCAATGATTGAGAACTAAGCAAAAACTAGACCTCGGTCTCGCATGGAACCGGTAGTTGCGGAAATCAGTTGCAGCTGTATATTATGAATTTGACAGTGAAGACGTGATGTCGGTCTGGATTCAACTGACTACTGCTCATATTGATTGATTTACTGAACATGGTTTACGCCTGGACCCTATTATTTTGTCGCCATATTTTGTTTGATATTTTCTTATACTTTTGACCAATTAACTTGCCGATCATTTTGTTTCGTTTTTTATTTCGATTAACTAAAAAATGCATTGAAGATATTAGGATAAAAAGGGTTAAAAACATGATACAATTAAGGGAAGGTTTTGCTTATCTTTAATCAACAGATGTGTGTCGGCGTATTTTTGTAATCTATAAAATTTCCGGAATTTAGGAAAAACCATTTAAACCATAGATACCTTAATTAGAAAAAAGCCGCAGCTTTTTTTTAATTAAAAACTATTTACGTAGGGCCATTTGGCTACCTAAGTTGACCATTTACACCTGCAACTAAATAGATTTTCTTTTATTTTAGGCTGAATTGAAACATTTGTACCAGGTGCCCATTTATTTTAAGGTCCTTTATCTTCTTTCATCTAAAATGACATAACTTTATATCCGGTGAAAGAGCTATTATGCCTTGTTATTTTTTTGTGCTGGTTTCTTGTCTTGGTTCATTCATGACTTTTAGTTGGGCTTATTAAATTCGAGATAGCATCGGTGGTACGTAAAATTACCACTGAAATAGTTTTGTAATTTTTATAATTTGGACAAGCACAACTTTAGAAAGCGGAATAATTTCAACGGGAGGCGACTACGTGTCAACTTTAAAACTGCTCTAATTATCCTAAACAAGTCTGGCCAACATTGCAATTTTATGTAGGCCGTCGCTTAAGCAAACCTTAACGAATATTTTCATTTAAAGAATCCAATACTTTTTATGAAAAACATAAAATGTAAAGAATGGGTTTTTGTGATTAATATTAATAATTTGTTACGAACACGCTTATTTCTTTCTTGCAGTGATTTTAAAATTACAATAATTATGTTTTTTAATGTGTTTTCTTTAAATATGTGTAATTTTTTTCATAAAATATTTTAAAAAGAAGGTTGGAATTAAGAACTTTACAATTTTTTTAGCATATGATTTTTGGTACCCAAATTTATTTACTAAATTGTGTATTCAGGCAAATGTATCTCTATAGCACTGGGGAACAAAATATTATTTTATGTCTGTTTTCTGCACCAAATAGCTGAATATAAACTCAACTAATTTTGGGTTGAGAAAAACGAATATGGCAATAAAAGTGTATTATTAGCTCGGGTTCTCAAGATACAGCCTTGATACCTTGATCAAGATAGTCTCAATATAAGGTTGTAGATTCTCTTAAAATGAATTAGTCAAAAATATATTTCTAAACTTAAAAATTTACAAACAGTGTAATTAGTCAAATTCTACTGAATAAAATAGTCAAATTAGTAAATTTAAATTTAAAAAAGTTTTGACCCAGCGGGGGATTGAACTCAGGTCAGTCGCTTGTCAAGCCCAGAGCTTGTCAAGCAGTTGTCATAACCAATGTGGCTATCAATCAGTCTTATAAATATCAATTTTATTTGTCAATAAATTTTGTTCATAATATTTTAAAGTTGAATATAATATTTGTGTTGCTGTTTTGAGCTAAACTTTTTGCATCTTTTTTGTTTTTAAGATTTTATTTAACCATGCAGCATTTAATTCAAATAATACTTTGTTGTTGGCCGCAAAAGATTAAAGAAATTAGTTACTTTTAACTCTCAGAAAAAGTCAAAGATGCATCTTCACCATGGTGACTAGTCTTAAATTAGTCAAACTTTAACTATTTACGTAGTAAAAAATAACTATTTAAAAGTGAAAACACAGAATCACAAGCTGATATAATTTGCTACAAGATTATTTCTATTAAATTTTTAGATATCTCGCATATATTCCGAGATATAAGCAACAAAATTGACCTTCTCTTGATTTCGTGGTTTTTATTTGGTTTCTTTTTGTTGGCTATTACTATAGTATATGTTATTATTATTTATCGTTATTTTGTTATTTTTGTCGAGTTTTTGAAAAAAGCGATGTTTAGTATTATACTAGACATCCCTGTCAATGTTTTCGTTCAGTTTTCGACAATCATATATGCAAAATGCGTATATATCTCAAAGACTACAGCTAAACAAACTTTTTGTGGTGATTTTTGGGTTCATTGCGTCGAAATACTACAAAATTGGCTATTTTTGAACCCGAATCCTTTCATTGTTCCCCAGTGTAATCAGTTGCTCTTATAAATGAACCTTAAAATTTATCATCTTCAAAATAATTTAAAAATTAGGAAATGTATTGATTTATGATTAATCTGCATACGATTTTAGCAGCAATATGGACTAATTTTGTAATAAAACGAATTCAAAGTGAATGCAAATAGTGAGTAAGACCGCGTATAGGTGTGTATTAATTATGTCTATTCAGAGCTGCGTGCGCTGCAGCGCACGCAGCTCTGAATAGACATAGCGCGCTGTAGTGAAGTGCACTTTAGTCAGCGTTTGGTTTGAGTGTCTCATGGCACCGTAGAGTTGAGTTCGCTAACAACCCCCTGGGACGTGCTCGAGAGCAAAAATACACTATTAGACTACGCGGCCTCACGTCAATCAGACCCTTATTCATGTAGGCTGAATTGACGTGAACTACTGTAAATATTTTCGCAAATATAAATATATAGTTTGAAAATGCGCCACCCATCAAATTATCAATTTATTAAATTTTACAAACTTAAAAAAAAACAAGAAACTGTTTTCGTGACTTATTTTTAAGTTACTATAAAACAACAACAAATTCTTCATTATCATCGACAAAAGTCAATTAAACTAACTGTATCTGCAAGACCTATTCTTGCAATAATTATCTCCAGTTTTTCCAATTACCTCATAAAAAAATGTAAAAAAATAACGCAACGCTTTCCTCCAGATAAAAATAAAGAATAATAACCATTTAAAATCGTACATTGTTAAGTACTTTAAAACTCTTAAGTTTCACAAATTTCTAGTGCCATTGAGATGGTACGCCCATGAGCATTGATATATTATTTGGTCAATAAAATACTAAAGCATTTCGCTACCTTGCAAAGAGAAACGAAACGCGTCTTTGTTAGCTGTTCAAAATCCATATTGGTAAACAATGCAATGTGCATTGTATGCACATTTTTAGTAACGAGCAAATATAATAAATTTTTGGTATGTATTACAGGCATTGTTTGACTTCTAATTCACCCCGTAAACAGCTCAGCTAGAGGGTGGCTTTAAATGTTTTGTATTGCGCCCCTCATCATCAACATAACGCATACTGTTTAGATTTTAAACATTTAAATGTGTTTCTTTTAAAAAGTACATTATTTGGACAGTAACATTTATAATTTTCAGATTTTATATATTTTACGAACAAAGAGGACACTACATAGAGAAAATAAAACAGTTATCATTAATACGCAGAACCATTTTAATTTAACAATGTCAACGTCAATGTAGGTACTATTTGAAATCATACAATTTCTAATAAAACCTCACGGGTAACTGATAATAGCAATGGTTATTATTGTAATATCAATGAGAAGTGCCAGGAACTATAGTATAGTATAGTATAGACGAAAAATAATGCAGGTTTGCGTCTCTAACCGTTAGGCAAGAGATGTAAATCATTCGAGTATATATTGCGCATTATATGGAGTGAAATACTATGTATTTTCTACTTATTTGTCAAATGAGAATGTTATTTTATAAATAAACGTCAGTACACCCTTTGATCTTACAATACGATTTTGCAGATTTGTCAAATGACTTCTATAATGATTGTGCCTCATTTGGCAGTCTATAGAACGTTCAGTATCCTTTTTCGATTTACGACCACCACGAAATTTGACAAACCAGTTCCTAATGGTGGAATACGCTGGTATTGCCAGTCATAATGTCTTTGAAGCAACCATTTTGCTTTAAAGTCATTTTTGCCCTATCAAAAAGCAGGGCTAAATAAAGACAAAAAAATTACCTTTCTTTAAATAAAGAAAATCAAAATTTGTTGACAGATTGATTTAAAATTTTGACAGAAATCGTTTGAATCGTTTTTGTAATAATCGTGCCAATAATTGTGGCGCCATCTTTTGGAAATTCCAAGCACTTATCAATATTCCCTAGTAAATAAAACATTATTTAAATAAAAAAATGGGGGAATTAATTTATTATAATTCTATCTATAATATAATTTTGGTTAAACAATTAAAAAATGTAGTATTGTAATATAAAGCAATAAATACGAATACAACATAACATAAAAGTATAAAAACATAAAAAACCGCCGATAATGGTAGCAATAAATAAACAACCAATCTTTCGTAATTATCGATATAATTGGTACAATTATTTTTTATACTTCTTAACACTATAATAAAATCTAAATTGGTATATAATTTTCCTCGACACTTTTCTCAAGGTTTATTTTTTCTATTTTCAGAAATGCTTCAAGGCGAGCTCTCATCCTCAATGGAATCCTTGTCATACGATTCTTCAGTTACTTCTCCAGCCTCCAGCAATGGACACGGACATTCGCAAAGGACAAAAAGAATGAGGACGTCCTTTAAACACCACCAATTAAGAACCATGAAGACGTACTTTGCTATCAACCAGAACCCTGATGCAAAGGATTTGAAACAGCTTGCGCAGAAAACTGGGCTCTCCAAAAGAGTTTTGCAGGTAAAAACCTTACCTAATTTATAAAATGCAATTAGAACATATCTGTATTAAAAACATATTTTTAATGTTGTTTATTTTCTTTAGGTTTGGTTTCAAAATGCTAGAGCAAAGTGGCGAAGAAACATAATGAGACAAGAAGGCTCCCAAAACAACAATAACCAAACTCCGGGACCACACGTTTCTCCCACCGGAGGTTCAACAATTATGGACACCAATAGTTTATCTCACCAATCCTTAGACGATTTGCATCATCACCTACATTCCCAAAACTCCCAAACGTTGAATTTCAGTGACCTGTATTAGATTACAGGATATGTTTAGAGTTTTACACACAGAACGTTCCTTTTTCTTAGTGATAATTGTGTAATTTACTTTTATGTACAGTATTCTATTATTCTTCTACTAACTCTTTTTTAGATGTTGACAATAATGACAAAGTAATGATCTAAGTTTTTAAGATTTAAATTGTTGGTTTATTTTATTATCCGAAATTATGGTACTAAACACAAAATAATTATTAGGTGGAGTTAGTAGAATATATAATGTTCAAAATATATTTATATAGAGTAGTTTGCACGTTTTTAATAACGAAAAAATAGATATGGTTGTTTGTATATATTATCTGTGAATATATGTGCAATTTATTTAACACAATACATTTTTACACAATGCATTGTTGTTGTTTTTTAAATAACATATGTAAACCTTATAAAGCCATTTACAGGTATATTTATTAAATTATTAGATTTAGGAAGTAAATGACTTTACTAGATTTATGTATTTCTTATTCTGTTGTATATAGTTTGTAAAATAAATTTTTATCAAAATGTTTTAATATTTTATTTTAAAACTTTCTTCAAAACTGGTCCTCAAATCTATTCAAACTCGCGTAGATGGCGTTTCATAACTTGACACCTGACTTTTTTCTTTGAGTTTACTTAGGTTTACAACGAAAAATCAGTCAATAGTCCACAATTATTAAAATAAATTATTTTGAAATGGCTTCTAGACAAAATTAGCTTTAAACTTGCAGACTGTAAGGGTATAAACCCACCCCGGCAAATAATCTTAATTATATATAACTGACATCCCGACTCAAAATATAAAATATAACAGAACGACAAATGTTATATTTAATTACGACAAATAAATAAAATAAATACTTACTTAAAATAAAGCCTATTTATTTTGTAATCCAGAGTAGGTGTTGTATTCATTGTACCAAAGTTCAACACCTGAAAGGCTCCCGTTTATTTTTTATAATGATCCCTTATAAAACCTTCCAAAATGAGATTTTATGGGAGTAAGTTAAACATATAAAATACCTAAAATTTATTAACAAAAAATAATGTAATTTGTTGGATCAAGCAACAACAGTTAACATACCCTAAAATTTAGGACCTAAACGACATTTAATCTATTACCTAAAAGAAAACTCCAAAAGAAAGGGAGATTCTACAAACCCTTAAACCATACACAAAAATCTATATACTGCGACCACAACTCATATATAAAATAAATAAATAAAATTACATCATACCCAAAGATCAGGTGGAACCTTAACGCCTCTACAAGTATCTCAGGTGCGAGCTTTGCTCCTTCTCTGAAGTTTGTTTGTTTTGTAAAAGTAGATTGAGGCTTAGTCTCAATTTGTGTATTTTAAAGGTAATTTTCTCACTCAAGAATTTTATATCCATCATCCATACAGTTTGTATAATTATTAAATGTTGAATTTAAGTATACTGTTACATGATTATGTATTATTTATTAGAGTTCAAATTCAATCGACTGTTAAAAAGGAGTACATAATAATGGGCTTTGAAATCATTCCATATTATTTTGCCTCATTTATTGTCAAGCTTTAATAAACTAATAATTATCGTAGAATAATAAATAATAATAAAACAAATAACAAAGACAATGTCTGCATAGCGCATGAAAATAAAACAAGACCTCTATTCTCTAAAAATGAATTAGTCAAAAATTACTAATTGTCATAGCGAAAGCAGCCACTAATGATTCTCGTCAATATCAATTTGTATCCCGAATATTTAGCAGTCAATTTATATGTAAACTTGTCCCCTGGATTCCAAAATATAACTATAAATAGAACAGTTTGAGTTATAGTCAACTTTTCATATAATATGGAATTGACTATATCTCAAAAACTGCTTTGCTTTCATGCTTTATTTTCGGATTCAGGGGACAATTTTACATAAGAATTCGGTGTTAAATGTTGGGGATACCTTGGTATCCCATGGTTACCCATGGTATAAGTGAAAAAACAGCCACTAGTAACTGTAGTTTTGACTAATCCATTTTACGCACTTCTTAAAATTTACAGGAATAGTATTTTTCTTGTAGAAGGAGACCGTCATAAATTAAATGTGGATGAGTAACAACAGGCTACTCCAGTTTATGGCATTAATATCATCAGGCAATGGCGGCTTTGGTTTATTCATGTCTCTAGCAATATTATATAGTAGGGGAAAGGGCCCTAAGATGACGAACTTAAGGATTTTTGAGCCGTAAAGTTGTTATTCATGAAAAAGAGGGTATGCATTGTATTTAAGCTTTGATTTAGAACATATTTAAAGCGACTGATAAGAAAATATTTATTGAAAAAGAAGTATTAAAACAAAATTAATTAAAAAATAAAAAAAAACAACCAATTCGTCATCTTACCACCCACTGCTGATAAGTTGACGAATTGCTGTGGGTAAGTTGACTAATAGTTAATTTATTAAAAAAATCCTAAGGCCAAAGTTTAAAAATGTATTTATTAAGAATAATATACTAAAATAAACAAAACATTAATGTAATACGCTAATTAGCTTTACAAAAGAAACTACATCTAAACCTACCAAGGTAATTAACAGTTCGTCATCTTAGCTACATTGTTGTTCGTCAAGTTACCTCCAAACGACATTCCTAAAGTTTGGGTAAATATTTTTTAAATGGCATGCAAATCAGTAATGTTTGACCACTGCACATTTAGAAAACCCTTTTCCAAAAACCCAAGACCACTGAACAAATGTCTAGAACTTACCAATCAAACTGTATTCCTTATTTAAATAACCTTAAAAATTACAGAGCACGTGCGAATATCACTCATCAGCGTCAAATCTCAAACCGCCCCGCTCTTCCGCCAAAAAATGTGAAGCTACCATACTGCACAAGTCAATAGGGATGTTGCGTCGCGATTTCAAGATTTTAAAACGTTTGCTATAGTAGGAATCTGCAATTCGTCATCTTACCGACTTCGTCATCTTAGGGCCCTTTCCCCTACAGCTGCAGCTGTAATAATGGAAAAAACTATCTAGTTTTAATATTAAGCCATAGGTATGCCAACACTGGAAACCTTATTTTCGAAATTCCAAATACTCTTTCTATTATATTTCTGGTTCTTAGTAGTGACTCATTATAGAGTTGCTGACCTCTATACCTATAAGTTATAGGCTATAACTATAGCTATTGGATTTGCTAAAGTGGTCAATAAATAATATATATATATATATATAAAAAATGATCTTGAATACCGATGACAAGTACTTTTGAGGTTATAAATCGTTAACGGTAGATTAAAACAATTTTTCCACTACCTTACTAAAAAACTTCATTTTCCAATTTTACATTAACAAGAGTTTTTGTACCTTGTCTAGCCCTGTTTGATTTTGTAGGAAAAGGGTTTACTCCGCGCTTGTCCAACCATTCTTTTAACAAACTATAGGTATTCATTTTCATATCGCTCTTTTGATTTTTAAGGAAATTAATTGCAACTATTCTTGCCTTTTTTGCAAGATCTTGCGGCAGGTCTTCTTCGCTAGAACTCATTTTCAAAACGTAGGAAGAATTTTAAATTTATGATAAACATCCTGACATCTTATAAAAACTGTTGTTTGTATTACCAAAAATACCGGAACGCTTAAAATGTCTTAAAAGCGTTAAAAGGTAATAGAAAAAACTATATACATACCTCAGAAGAAAAATGCGTTTTCTCCCTTGAATATTTAATGCCCTTCGCTTCGCGTCGGGCATCAAACTATTCGCGGGAGCAAAAGCACTATTTTCCTCCCATGGTATGTAAATAGCTATTAATCCCCCGAAATTGAAGGTTTATTTTAATTCTAGTTTAGAGGTATTTAAACAAGGATTAATTTACGGTGCAAGCCAGTTATGAAAAATAAACCACTGTTAAACTTACGGTGCAAGTGGCCATAAGGGACATAAATGTGAATCTGTGAGTTCAAAAATCCCATATTCAAGTAAATCGATATCAAGTACATTAATTTTACGCGGCGTTTATGGAAAATTCCACTTAAGAATTATTTACTAAAATAATTAGAAAAAATCAAGTACAACCCTGAAATTTAGTAACTTTTAGATTCATAATGTTTATTATTTAAAATTTAGCTTAATGCCAGATCGTTTAAACGTAGATTTATATAATTTTGATTATAAACGGCAACCAGCATAGACGTCAAGACAATTTATCGAATATTTCTACAAGGCATTTGTTGAAACCAAATATACTAAATTGTTCGGGACTATTTATACTACAATAATTTAGTTATTAAAATGTACATGCAAATTTACCCACATTTTCGATTGCACAAACTTTACACCTGTTGTTCGTGTTTACCGGTTTCTCCCTCCTCTTCCTATCTTGACATTCTACGTCAACCGTGGTCAACCTTAAAATGCTTAGGTTCCCTGTTTTGCTTAGATTTAAATGCTAATTTCTTTTAATGTTTTTTTAAATTTGAATAAATTTTTAAACAATAATTGTTATGACCCACATATTTTATATTATAGGGGAGTATTTGTAGATCTCCTCAATACATAATCCTAATTACTTGTATTTAAATACCAAGGGGACTTTTGGGTGTGGAGCATAGTACTATAAAATTGCTTTTTAACTCATTCACCTACAATCAGTACCTAGTTTACCTATTCAAATTAAAAAATCATACAAAGGAGACTTTGTGGTTATATAACTTTTTAACTATTCTGATAAGTACCTACAACAAATTTGTAGAAAACAATTTTATAAAACATTGAATGTACTATAAGATTGCTATTTAACTATCATCAATAGTTTAGTTTAAAAATGTAAAAAACGTATCTTTTAGTAAG
This sequence comes from Brassicogethes aeneus, assembly GCA_921294245.1. Taxonomy (NCBI): domain Eukaryota; kingdom Metazoa; phylum Arthropoda; class Insecta; order Coleoptera; family Nitidulidae; genus Brassicogethes; species Brassicogethes aeneus. The sequence goes on along the minus strand of OV121132.1, from coordinate 80,340,385 downwards.
TAAAATATATAAACAATAGAACATGACTCCATGATATTTTTTTTGAAAATTTAAGGCAGGGAGAAAAAACGAAAAATATTTTCCAGTGTTATTCCTATGGGGAACTCAATAATGCTCCTCTTAAAATTGAAATCAAGGGTTGGAATTTGGATGGTATTTTTATTTCGACGTTTTCTATGAAATTTTTATGTCAAAGCCTTTTTTGTGAAATATATTTTTAAATTTTATTGACTTTGGTTCTTTTTATTTTGCCAACATAATAAAATTAAAACTGATTATGTAAAAAAAATCTGTCATCTTTGAGTTTAATAAAACATCATTTAAAATGTCTGAGTCGGAACTCCTTATAAATGATAAAGTCCAGACATTCTTAGTAAGTTTTTCGATATTGGAGGGGAGACATTACATATGGGCCAATGCCAATACGTGTGTTATAGTAAAACTTGGAAATAAAAAGAAAAAAACTGCTGTTAAATATGGAACAGATAATCCTTTGTATAACGAGGTAACAAAATAATAGTATATAGAGATAATGCAGGCTATTATTCACAGGGGTGAGATTTGCGTCTCGAGCCGTCAGCCGAGAGACGTAATTCATTCCAATAAATAATGCGCATTATTTCGAGTGCAATACTATGCTTTTCTAGTTCAATTAAGTAATTTTCATTTGCAACAAAATATATTATAAATTAACTTTTCCCCGATTTTAAAGATCATTATAGTCTCCCCTCGTATATATAAACAAATATGACATGTGTTAACCTTACTTTTTCCCAATTTAAAACTTGATTGGTTCAACGTGAATAATGAAATATATTTTTCTACTCCTATTGCATATTATTAAAATTATTTGGGTATTTTCCGAAAATAATGGTAACCAATATAACCGCCCGGCCTAACAACGTGAATAATGAACTCATTATTCACGTTGTTAGGCATCAGTGATTAGCTGATTTCAATATTCACTGTTATTTAAACCAATCGGGTTTAAATTGAGAAAAAGGAAGGTTAACAGATGTCAGATTTATTTATATATATGAGGGGCAACTATAATGATCTTTAAAATCTGGGAAAAGTGAGGTTATCAATAAAAATTACTTAATTGAAGTAGAAAAAGCATAGTATTACACTCGAAATAATGCGCATTATTTACTAGGATGAATTTCGTCTCTCCCCTAAAGGTTCGAGACGCAAACCTCATCCTTGTAAATAATAGCCAGCATCTCTCATATAATAATATACTATTATATATAATATAAACATTATTTCAGTTTATGGTTTTTGAACTACGTACAACATTCAATGTTCTTCTGGATAAACGAATATCTATAACAGTAGCAAATAAAATTAATTATAAAGAAAATATACTATTAAAACATATGATTGTAGGTCTATCAACCAAAAGCTTTGTGCAAGCACCATAAAATTTTAGGAGCCATTGCATTTGATTTGAATTTTGTCTGGGTCCAACCAGGTAATTTATTATAATGTTGCTATAATAATATTCTATTTTACCTCTCTTAAAATGAATTAGTCAAAAATAACTAAGTATAAGTCATATTTGACTAATTGTCATGGCGAAAAAGCAGTCACTAATAATTAGTCAAATTCTACTGAATGAAATAGTCAAATTAGTAGATAAATTTAAAAAAAATTTTGACCCAGCCGGGGATTGAACTCAGGTCTGTCACTTGTCAAGCTTGTCAAGCTGTTGTCATAACCCATTCGGCTGTCAGCCGCTCTTCTACAAATTAATTTTATTTGTCAATAAATACTGTTCATAAAATGTCAAAGTTAAATATATTATTTGTGTTGCTTTTTGAGCTAAACTTTTTGCACCTTTTTTATGGGTCATTTAACCATGGAGCTTAGGTATATGCATTTAATTCAAATAATACTTTGTTGTTGGCCGCAAACGATTACAGAAATTAGTTACTTTTAACTCTCAGAAATAGTCAAAGATGGTGACTAATCTTAAATTAGTCAAACTTTAACTATTTACGTAGTAAAAAATAACTATTTAAAAGTGAAAACGACTATTCTATTAGTAAAAAATGATGGTACTAATTCAAATAGTAGAATTTTGACTATTTAATTTTAAGAGAGTTACTTTACAAATTATGTCCCGAAAGTACCGTCCGGTAAATTGTAAATAAAACGCAAATGGTTGGTTTCATGAGAAAAATCGTATTTGTTTTTATTTTGATATATTTACCAGATGCAAGTAACAATTGTACCAACATAACAATACATTAAAAAAACTCTTATCTACGTGTTTTAATTAACAATTTTCTGGTACTTTTGGGACATATGGTGTTTGATGTGGAATAAGCTAAACTTGACCAAAAAGTTAAGAGTGCTTCGCGCACTTCTACTGGACTCGACTTGATAGCAATTTCCTTTGCTTAACCAAAAATTTACATAACTTGGCTGAAAAGTGTAGTAGGCAGATGATTTCTTGTTCTCTGATTTCAGACTTTAAATTACTTTTTCTCACTCTTCACTTTTTTGGTCATTTCACTTTTTTGGTCATTTCCAAAAATTTACATAACTTGGCTAAAAAGTGTAGTAGGCAGTTGATTTCTTGTTCCCTGATTTCAGACTTTAATTACTTTTTATCACTCTTCACTTTTTTGGTCATTCATTAAATAAATAACTGTATTTCTAGATCACCTATTTTACCATAGATGGGCCGTTTTAAGGTCCACAAAACATGAATCTGTCAGAGTTTTTAGAGGCTATTTAAAGGTGGACATCAGCATTTCATTTAGAGGACAAATTCCTAAGCTTCCAATTAATGTTCAAAATAATGATATTGATGGGTAAAAAACTAAATTAAAATTTATTTAAATATAAAATTTATTTATAAAATAAATCTTTCATAGAAATTTGCTGGTACAGGAAGAAGGAATATTGGAAAGACAAACGGCTCTTTTTATTTTTGATATTTATAAATGTATAAACTTAACATACAAACCAAGCAACAAGATCAATGTTCCCAAGAAAAAGTGTAAAGGTGTTGAGTGCGGTCCGAATAGTTTTATTAGAGTTTATTTTGCAGCTCAAAGTGTAAGAAAATATAACAATATTACAAAATTAAATTTTATAATATTTTAATTAGGTTAAAACACGACATTTTTTTAACAATAAAAACCCAGCCATAAATCAACGATTAATATTAAGAGATACATACCCCACAGTGGCTCAAAGAATTAAACTGGAAGTTCATTATTCCGATGATAGAACACATCTACCTCATGCTTCGTACAATGTAAATTTAAAATACATTTCTAATGCTAGCGAAGATGGTTTTTTACCTTTGTTTGGACCCACATTTGTACACTTGTATACAAAAAAAAATATGCAAGGTTATGCTGGATCTGTTTTGATGGAAATGAAAACCGAAATTAAAGATATAATGTTGGTTGATGCTGCTATGAAACAGCGTGAGATACCCAGAGAACTTTACGAAGTAAATATAAGTTATTGATGGGTCAAGTGCAAGAACCAGCTGGCATCTCAAAAACCATGAAATTGTACAGAAGGTAAGAAAAACGCTGCGTTAACCTAAGGGTTTGAAAAAAATTTCACTCAGCAGCTCAGTGAAAATTAAAAAAATATTAATTTATTATAGGAAAGCGGTTTTCTTACTTACTGTTAAATTTTATTATGTGGTTCTTGTACTGAACCCCTCGTTTAGACCTCATAACTAATTTATGATAAATAATTTATTTTATCAAATAGGGTAAGCAATATGATTTATAAAATTCTTGAAGTCTTAATTAAAACACAACAATAAATGTAAGCCTAGTCATTTATTTAAAGATTAAAATTATGTTTTAAATATGAAATCCACTCAATGTCCACCTGTGAAAGTCACAGACTCTAGCTCTCTTAAACACAAGCATATTTTCCATTACCTCTTGATATCAAGGGGTATGTTTTAAATAGCATTTCCTTTGATACTGATGTTTGGTTTGCTAAAGAAAACATAATAGTCAGGGATAGTTAAATCTGTACAATCAAATCACCAAAATGGGTAGTGTTGAAACAATTATTTTTACACATTCGTTAAAGATTTCAGGTTAATTTAATACACATTACCTAAAAATTACAACTTTCGGTAATGCTCTTTTTCGGAATAGGGGAATATTCAAATCAGTCAGTTATATATTGCCCACCCTTAATAACATCCTGCATACAAAGCCAGATGATGATATTAAGAGATCCTTAATTTACTCAAGATTATTAATTTCTCTAAATAATTTTTACCATAATAATTTTAGAATCTTAAATCACCCGTGGAACCTATATATTTATTTGTATTAATAACAGATATAACAATAATACCTAAAAAGTTTACATCCATGCCAATTTCTTTTATGGTCTCACACGGTAACGAAAATGTTTTATGGGATCAATTTTTCGTACAACGTCAAAATAGAATATTAAAAAGACTTAATTCAAAATATTTTCATATTAATTTGGAAAACAAAATGCCTTGTTTCCATATTACAAGCGAGTGGAATAATTTTCAAAGAAGAATGTATAATTCTAATATGTTGGACAAAATAGTAAACAAATTGGTATATATTGTTTTATATTGTGTATATTTATTAAGTAATATTTTTTTAGAAATCATACGTTAAAGAAATCGAAAATTTACTACAGGAAAAAGATTATGTTGGTGTTGAAAATATTGTCGACGAATCTTTGCAATATTTGGCTACGGCAGCTGTAAAATATTTAGATATAATACAACGATATAATTTGGAAGAAGGAACTAAATTAGAACAGGGTAGAATGAAATTATGTGTTAAAGAAATGGTTATTCTAAAACCATGTCAAAACAAAAATAAATAAAATATTTTTTTTAGACTGATATTACTCAAAATGCTAATTTAATACCCACTGACGCTAATAGAAAAAGTGATTTTAAGGCTTTATTAAAAAAGTTAAAAGTACTGGAACGCCTAGTGGAAGAAGTAAATAAATGGCGATAATGATTAAATTTAATAATTCTGAACAAAAACGGATAACTAAAAATTTGTTTAATCTTAAAAAGTTAAAACGTTTTTATGCCACAAGAGTGGTCATTTTTTAAAATGAGAATTACACAATTACTTTTTGAGAAACAAATAGAACCTTCATTATTTTATCAGGAGCTGAAGTGTAACTAAATTATTATAATTCTTAACCAGGATGTAGCATGCAAAAAATGAATGATTGAATGAAAATCGAGGGCAATATTTCATCAAAAATGCTTCCAAAAGCGCGGATGTAATTTCCACTTTGACTTCAAGTATTTTTAATAATATTGAAATGGTGGCAATAAATAATGTTCACATAAGCGGCAGAAAATAGAATATTGTAATTGTATTGACCTAGGCGGTAAAGTGACATTTTCCAGGCTGTAAAAAGCAATCTTTAGCGAGCATGGACACTTCTTAAAGGCTGGAAAAATTTCTTTACCGTCGTTGTTTACAAGTTACTTTTTTTTCGTACTTAACATGACTGCAAAAAATACTAAAGATAAGCTATGTTTTCATGATAAATATATAAAAAAATCTCAAAAATTAATCATGTACTTCCGATTTCAAAAAATGACTACCCATTTGCTCCCCATTTATCTAAGGGGTGTTTTTGGATATAAGAATTACCTAAATTCGAAGCCCAGATTTTTAAGTTACTAATTTAGTATGTATACCTCTGGTATGGTATGGGCCTTACCATCTCAAATCGACCAGGCGTTATTTTTTGTTCACCCGTAGGAAATTTTAAAAAATGGACAGAAACATCGATTTTTCTCTCTTTATGAGTGACATTTTTTATTGAAAATTCGATAACTTGGCCAAAAATGTTTTGATCGTTACATTTTTTTTTAGTTGTAGGTAAATATTTACTACAAAAAAATGTATAAAAAATAAAGTGAATTTTCTCAATTTTTTTTAAGTCAAAAAAATTGAGGCCAAAATTTTGACATTGCCACATTTTATTTTACTTCATATTTTTTTGTTTGAAGTTGATAATATGAACAACTTTTACCAAAAGTCCCAAGTTGGCTAAATCCGTCGTTTCGGATTTATTATTTTTTTAATGAATATGCCATTTTATATTAAATTCGTGGTTCGTCGCAAACATTTGGTATTTTATCAAGGGTCATGAAACTGGGGTGACCTTCAAAAAGTGTAATTTAGAACTTTTTGACATATGTAACATATTCTTTCACTTCCGGTTTCACCGGAAATTGCCTTCACTTTTTATTTTTTTATGAAACACCGTGTCATTTGTCAATTTTTGACAGGTCAACTCATTTTTTGATTAAATTTTATTTCTATGTATATCTAGAGTGCCTTGAATTGGCTTTTCTGCTTTATGTTGGGTCAAGTAGTCTGGAAAAAATACAATTTTATTATTTTTTTGTAATGCTGGTTTTTAGGAGCTTTTTAGCAGAATTGAAAAAGCATACTTTATGCCAGAACTATTTTTTTTAAATAAAAGAGGGTGGTTCGTTGGTCATAAAATAAATCCATTTTTTTTATAATTTAATACCAAATATTAATGCATTTTTTAATAATATCGCTTTCAAACTCTTAATTAAATTAGAATGTTTATTAGGTTTTAGTGTGTGTTCAGAAGTAAATAAATTAAGAAGGCTTTGAAACCTTTGTGTTTAAAAAAAAGTATCAGATTTGGCAGTTCGTTAGTTTTGTTTTGATGGTAAGTGAATATTAACATACGCTTAAACTTTTTATAAAATAAAATAAAATAATAATTGGGGTGGTTAGAATCAAAGGGGTGTAAGTAATTGCTCAACATTTTTGGTTTTAAAACTACTAAATAAAATCATTCAAATATTTTAAAACTATAATAAAAAGTTATATCTAACCGCCCCATAATGTGGCCATTATAGAAAGTCTCTGGCTATAAATTAAAAAAACCGAAATATGAAATCAAATAAAAATTGGTTATTTTTAAACATAATTAATAACATGCGCAATAAGGTGAATTTAATGTAATGTAATGTAACGTAACGTATTTTAATTTAAAAGATAAAACTGTATCACCCTATGGACGCGTTTAGCCAGCATATCTGTGGGTAAAAGGCATAAGGGGTAAGTCAAAACAAGCAATTTTTCAGTAGAGCCTTAAACGTATTCGCATTAATTCAGGAAACATATTTATGGTTAGCGGGTATACTCTTTTCTTAGCCCATGTCATATGCTAACAAAAGCATATACCCGCTAAACATAAATATATTTCCTGAATTAATGCGAACACGTTAAAGGCTCTATTGAAAAATTGCTTTTTTTTACTTATCCCCTTATGCCTTTTACCCACAGATATAATGTAACATGTAAAGTAAAGTTGGTTAACTTTCTTAAATTATGTTACATGAAAATGAATCTGCGCTTGCGCGGCCTAATACCAACCTAATTTACTACAACAAAATTTGCCATCGAATGTTTAAAGGTTAGTTATATTTTTTGTGCTTAAAATCTTTGTATTTTGTTTAAAAGTACAGATAATTATCATTCAGTCAACCGAAGCCTTACCAACATCGGTTTCAAAAAACACCATGTACTAAATTCTATTAAATTACGTCATGTTACATTACGTACATTATATTAAATGCTGACTAAATCCACCTTTAGTTTCTGGACCTCTTAGGCTTATTACTTATTTTCCTTCCTGATAGAGCCTCAGTCAAAAAGAGTTTCGCGACTGCCTCACTAATATCTATCAACGGACCAAAATTTTTCGAAATTGTTAGTGTTCTACATTTCTTCATAATTGCGTTTTTATAAGTTTATTGTGCATTCGATTTATATATATATATATATATATATATATATATATATATATATACTTTTAGGTATATAATACTTAATATTTTTTATTTTAACCAAAATTAATTTACGTATTACATCTTTTAAAAATAACACATGCAAAAATATTAAGAATTTTACTCCAAAATATTTAATAATTTAATTTACCTACTTAACACTACTAGAGCATTTACAGTAAAACCAGAAGTGACAAAAATATGTTAAATATGTCAAAAGGTTCTAAATTACACTTTATAAAGGTCACCCCAGTTTGATCACCCTAGATAAATACCAAAATACTGTTTACTAGAAAATGGCATTTTCATTAAAAAATAATAATTTCGAATTTAGGCAACTTCAAACGAAAAAAAATATGAAGTAAAAAAAATGCGGCAATGTCAAAATTTTGACCACAATTTTTTTTGCCTTTTTTAGAAAAAACAATTAAAAAAAAAGTGTTAATTCACTTAATCTTTTATATATTTTTTTGATAAAGTAAAAAAAAATTGTAATGATCGAAATATTTTTGGCCAAGTTACCGCATTTTCAAGAAAAAATGTCACTCGAAAAAAGAGAAAAATCGATGTTTCTGTCCATTTTTCAAAATAAGGGTCTCATCGATTTCGGTAGAGAAACTGTAAAAAAATTCGTTGAAAAATAACGACCTACCCCTTTTTGCCTGGTCGATTTGAAATGGAAAGACCCCTTATTTTTTGTAAATAATAAATTGCAATTAATAAAAAAAGTTAAGCATAGCACTAAATTCATTAGAACAGAATTTTAGTTGGCCGTTTTTTTACCTAGTAGTGTATGTATATTAGATTTTAAATAAGAACGTATATTTTAGGCTCAGTATTGTTGGCCAGATCCATTTATTTGGATGATAGTTAAAAACAAAAAAATTTCTGGAGTACAAATAAAGGCAAGAGACATTGTTTTTTCTGCACTTGAAGAAGAAAGTGGAGAAAGTTATAAAATTGAACAAACAATATTTTTAACAGTTACCTACTATTTTTGTAAAAATAATATTTTTTTTATACAACCTAAATACTTTTAGAAAAGCATACTTAATTCGTCTAACAATTTTACATGCAAACTACGGGTAAAATTTTGGTTAGGAACTGAGGCACAAAGAGATCATGTAAAAGATATTATTCCTGAAGGGTATATATTTCCTGAGGATAAAAAAGAACCCAAGTATTTAGTTGCCAATGAATCACATGTATTTAATATACTTATTAAAAAAATATTTCTTACCAAATAATTTATTTAGACCTTCCAATGTAAAGCTCACATATTCCAAGGAAAAGTTCGACCAGGATATGACAGAAGTGGTTTAGCTGATTGCTACGTGTTAGTGTATATTAAAGATAAATGGAATAAAACAAAGGTTTTATAATACAATTTTTCTCGGCATAATCATTTACTAAATGTTATTTTAATTTAAGACAATAACACAATCACTTAACCCAATGTGGGATCAAACATTGGTGTTTAGTAACCTGGTTTTGTATGGCAGCAAATCTTATATTAAAAATAATCCACCAGATATATTTGTTGAGCTTATAGATAAGGATAGAATTGTAAGCATAAAAATGTTTGATTTTAATTACTTTATGAAGTTTTCATAAGCAGAATATTTATTTCTTAAAATCATTTCTTAACACTTTCGTACAAGTTGTAAACCACCTTAAAATCAGCGAGACCAACGTTTAACGTTATATGGACGTTGTGTGCTGATTTTTCCTTATTAGTCGTTATTAATAAGGAAAATTTCTGATCAATAAGAAATTTCTCTTAGCGCGTTGCGTGTTGCCCATAAGTACCCTTGTGATTGTTTTCCTTCGCCGTTAATTCGTATGTGATTTTTAATTTTTAAAAATCAGTGGTTTACCTCTCGCTTTCGTAGTATCACATTTATTGTATCATTGTATTTATGTTTAGGGTGCAAACGATTTTATTGGCCGTAATGTGGTAAGACCTACTGTAAAACTAAAAGAAGAACCCTATGGACCACCTTTTTTTCCTCCAAAACTATCGTGGTTATCGGTATTTGACGCACATGAGCAGAATGCTGAAATATTAAGTGCATTTGAATTGTTAGAGGTAGTATAAAAAACCCTTTGATAAAAGGTAAATAATTCCAACATTCAGACTAGCAATGATGAAATAGAAGATTTTAAAACGGAAGCCAGAGAAATAAAACCGTTTTCGACTAAAATACCAGTAGATATCAAGCCTACATTTCAGAGCTATAGAATGGAAGTTTGTTTTTGGGGTGTCAGGAATTTGAAATCGGTTTCGGAAATACAAATTAGAAAACCAAGAATTTCCGTTATTATGCAAGATGTAATTCTAAACTCAGAAACTGGAAATGTCGATAAGGCCTTGAATTTTCGTGATTGCGTAAAAACTTGTGATTTGGTATATACAGAAATCATAATATATAAATTTACTAAAATTATGTTGTTATTAGTTTTTACCAGATCAAGAAGAATATAGCCCACCATTAAGAGTTAAAATGTTTGACAATAGGCAATTCGGAATATACGTTTTTGCAGGAATATTTATCTCGAAAGTACAGCCTTTTATAATCCATTTAATGTCAGCTGAAAAGAGGAAAAATCTACTGGACAATATAAATCGAATATCCGATGATTTTGTAAAATCTGATGATACAATAAAAGATCAAACCAGAAAAGTTAAGAGTAAAAATTACATCTTAAATATTACAATAACCTGATGTGCACTGAAAGAAATTTATGTTTCATATATGGACTACCACATACATTGCTAAAACAAACATATAATATATTTACCTTAACCATTTTTATATTTAGTTTTAACATATTATGTTAAAACTAAATATAATATATGTTTGTTTTAGCAATGTATGTGGTAGTCCATATATGAACCACAAACATTGCTAAAACAAACATATATTTCTTTCAGTGTGGGTCAATTGATTTAATTTAAGTTTTTTATAGCACCATGTAATTTAATAAAAATTTACTATTACAGATGTTATAATTCAAATTTTAAGCGAGCGAACTTTAAAGTCTGAATCTATAAGCGAGGAAGTAAAAAATCCTAGGGAAGAAAGAATTAACCCAATTGGATTTCTTAAAGATCGCGTTGGCTCCTTTATTGGCGCAATAAGGGAAATACGAAAACAATCCAAATCTTCTGAAAAAACGCCAACAAAACCGAAAAGATTATCGGTTTTATTGACAAGGGAGGAAACAGATTATGTGGACACTGATGACTTTGATTGGTGGACCAAATTTTATGCATCCGAAAAGGTAAATATTAAACTGGTTTTATTAAATGTAATTTTATAATATACATCTTAGGAAAAGCCCAAAGATATAACGCAATATATAGTCCCTGTAATGGAACGAATCAAATTAAAGGTAAAAGAACAATATGAGTATGGGGTGAAAAGTTCTAGGCACCATATGATTTATGCTTAGTTTAACAGTAAAAATTACCAAAAAGGTGATTTTGGATATCTAAATTGCCATATAATTACTATAACTTAACTTAAAATTAACCAACACCGTTTATTAAAACATCTATAATTATAATTAATAATAATTATTAATAACCAATTTTAGGGTCAGTTTGATATTATAGGCAAAAAGCTACAAAAATTAGTAAAAATAACATACTATAGTAAAGGGTGGTACAATTTATATCAACACTCTTAAAATTAATTAGTCAAAAATAACTAATTTTAAGTCATATTTGACTAATTGTCATAGAGAAAAAGCAGTCACTAATAATTAGTCAAATTCTACTAAATGAAATAGTCAAATTAGTAGATTTAAATTTAAAAAATGTTTTGACCCAGCCAGGGATTGAACTCAAGTCACTTGTCAAGCTTCTCAAACGGTTGTCATGACCCATTCGGCCATCAGCCGCTCTTATAAAAATCAATTTTATTTGTCAATGAATATTGTTTATAATATTTTAAAGTTGAATATATTATTTGTTTTGCTATTTTGAGCTAAACTTTTTGCATCTTTATTTGTTTTTATGAGTCCTTTAACAATGGCGCATAGGTATATGTATTTAATTCAAATAATACTTTGTTGTTGGCCGCAAACGATTAAAGAAATAAGTTACTTTTAACTCTCAGAAATAGTCAAAGATTCACCATCTTTTACTATAGTCAAGATTATAATCTTAAATTAGTAAAACTTTAACTATTTCCGTAGTAAAAAATAACTATTTAAAAGTGAAAACGACCATTTTATTAGTAAAAAATGCTGGTACTAATTCAAATAGTAGAATTTTGACTATTTCATTTTTAGAGAGTATGATTTCGCCGGCAGTAAACTAGAATAAACTAGTAAAGCATTAAAAATTTCGGGTGGAGACTACACCGTGAAGTGCCCATAAACCATTCTCTTCACTTTCACTTTAAAAAACGACTTCTATATGAGATTTAAAGGGTTGTTAGTCCATTTTGGATAAATTGATAAATTTCAATTTTTACACATACATTTTGATTGGCGCGTTTGTTTCTATTAAGGATACTCTTTTAAAACCAGAATTAATGAACATAGAAAATCGTTTATAAATCAAAAAACAGATTCAACTTATGCCAACCATTTAATTCAAGAAAACCATTCATTAGCAACAGGTTTTTAGTCACGGACTGAAGTTAGTTTTAAGTTAGTTTACAGTTGTCAAATGTCATACAATCGTTAAAATAAAGTGTCCTTCTTATGAAATATTAAATATAAAAAAGTGTTAAACAGTTTCTTAACGCCAATACCTATTTGAAAAGTAATATGCAAGATTGCACAGACCTTACTCTCTTAAAATGAATTAGTTAAAAATAACTAATTCTAAGTCATATTTGACAAATTGTCATAGTGAAAAAGCAGTCAGTAATAGTTAGTCAAATTCTACTGAATGAAATAGTCAAATTAGTAGATTTAAATTTAAAAAAAGTTTTGACCCAGCCGGGGATTAAACTCAGGTCTATCACTTGTCAAGCTTGTCAAGTTGTTGTCATATCCCATTCGGTTGTCAGCCGCTCTTATAAAAATCAATTTTATTTGTTAATAAATATTGTTCATAATATTTTAAAGTTGAATATATTATTTGTGTTGCTGTTTTGAGCTTAACTTTTTGCATCTTTATTTGTGTTTATGGGTCATTTAATTCAAATAATACTATGTTGTTGGCCGCAAAAGATTAAAGAAATTAGTTACTTTTAACTCTCAGAAATAGTCAAAGATTTACCATCTTTGACTAATCTTAAATTAGTTAAACTTTAACTATTTCTTTAGTAAAAAATAACTATTTAAAAGTGAAAACGACTATTTTATTAGTGAAAAATGCTGGTACTAATTCAATTAGTAGACTATTTCATTTTTAGAGAGTATGATTTCACCGGTAGAATGAACTAGTAAAGCATTAAAAATTTCTGGTGAAGACTACACCGTGAAGTGCCCATAAACCATTCCCTTCACTTTCACTTTGAAAAACGGCTTCTATATGAAATTTAAACGGTTGTTAGTCCATTTTAGATAAATTGATAAATTTCAATTTTTACACATACAATTTTGTCATTTTGATTGGCGCGCCGGTAATACAGATTCCTAAGTTAGAATTACTCTATTTTTTATAGATGTCGCTTTATACAAATATTTAGTTTAAATTATTTTTAGATAATAATTAAAATTTGTCGTAGAAAAAGGTATGGGTTTTTTCCGCCCAACAAGAGGAATAATGAACTTATATATACAGTTTTTTTCAGATTTCATTATTTAATGTGATACTAATCGGAAAGTTTAAATTTTAAAAAATTTCTTTCAATAAAAATTGTGCAATGAGAGTTGAAAAGCATATTATTACATTTAAGATCATGCATTCGTATGCTCATAATATACTAATATAAATATAAACATTTTTTAAAGTGATTTTGACACTTAACTATTCAAAACTCACAAGCATTGTTAGAAAACTAAAAACAATGCTAAAACTTACGACAATTATTTGAAATGTTTTAATAACGATATTGTTCAAGCTAACATATTCTGAAAAATAGTTTTCGTTAGTTTAAGGAATGTTGAACCTAAGCATACACTGAAAGAAATATATACTAAAGTTAAATAAAAAAATAATTAGGGCAAATATATTTTATGTTTCATATATAGACTACCACATACATTGCTAAAACAAATATATTCGTTTGGTTAGCAGCCTATTGCTGCCCTAGCAATATAAATGGTGTTTCTAGCAATATTTTTTTGCTGTAATTCACTTATAGTTTACATTTTATAGTAAGGGTAAGTTTATTTTTATTTAGATCTAACATATCTTCTTTACAATAAATGTATTACAAAATTTACCATACATTCATAATAAACAGTAGTATAAATGTGTAAAGCACTAGTATAAAATTTTTAGTATAAATTTGTATTTACTTTTAGCAACAAATTTCTTTCAGTGTAATATTTAAGACCTTGTTTACCCTAACCTTATTAAAGATTGTATGTGTTGTTTGAATGTTTTTATTGAAGATATATCCAAACGAACTCGAAAAGCAGCCAGAATTCAAAGGTTTCACTGACACTCTGTTCCCCTTCGAAATATTCAAAGGAAGGCGCACTGGAGATCATGCTCTGGACGATACAAAAATCACGGGGGTTTTCAAAGGAAATATAAAAGTTTACCGTTGGCCTCCCGAGGAGGGGAACGCCGATTGCGTTACCGCCAGTGGCGTGAACGTGAACGACGGGGGCATTTTTCAGGACCTCCCTCGAAATCTCCCTTTGAAATTCGTTGCCAGGATCTACGTAGTGCAGGCATTGAATTTAAGACCGAAGGATGTTTTGGGAACAGCAGATCCTTATATTCGCGTTATTTTTAACAAGGAAGTGGTGGAGGACAAGCAAATTTATATCGCTAATAAAAGTAATCCTATATTTGGAAGGTAAGTTTCCCCTTTTAAACGCATATAAAATGAGATAACGAGACTTATCTTTTTAGATGTTTTGAATTTCAAGGCACATTTCCCGAGGATAATACTGTAACTATAGAAGTTTGGGACTGGGATAGACTCTCTAAAGACGATTTAATTGGCAAAACTGTAATAGATATAGAAAATAGATTTTATACAAAATATAGAGCATGCTGTGGAATATCAGAAGTATATCAAAAGTAAATAATTATGGATAAATATCTAAACCTAAAAAATAAAAAATTCAGTCGTACCCTCCAAATTTAACTTTCGCGTTTTCAGCTGAAAAAATCAGCTGTAGATGCGAAACTTAGGTCGTCCGCTTTTTTCAGAAATCCGCCATTTTCGCATTTAATGAAAAAAATTGTCGAAAAAAGAAAAAATTGGGTCGGTTATACCGCGCGAATCCTGTAATTTTCAATTAATTTTTCGTAGATCTAACTCTAATTTTTCGGGGATTTTTTATCGCTTATCCGCTTCCAAATCAGAATGTAAATTATCACACTCAAAGTTTTGGCGCGCGAAGACGTTTTTATGTAGTCTATAGTCATAAGTTATGACTTATAACAATTTTAAGCAGTTGCTCCTTTAGTGCTTGTCGTAACGTTTTTGTAAATACAGGCAAACAATCAATTACTTATAATCTAATATTAAAGTTAGATTTTGTCCCAGATTTTTATTGGTACATTGGAGTGTTGTGGAATATTTTCCGGTGTTTCCGAAATACTGTTTCTTGCTTTTCTTTGGACAAAAAAATGTTTTATTGTTTGATTTTATATGAAAAACAGACAAAACAAAGATCAATTACTTTACTTGAGTAAAATATATATAAGGTTATGTTCGTATTCAAAATATATAATATATAAAAACACTTTCATTCACAATTCTATTATACTATCTACGTTTTTATAGTTTTGCATACGAATTTATAATTTCTCAGACTTGGGTAAAATGTATATAAGGTTATGTTCGTATTAGTCAAAATATACAGGGTGATTCAGACTTGTGGTGACAAAAGCTCAGTGAAAATTTCTCTCATCAAAATATGAAAAAAGTTCCTATAAACACGTGTCCGAAAATGCTTCATTATCGAGATACAGGGTGTTTCGTTTTTTATTTATAGCTTAAAAACGCTTTGGCCGATTTTATTAAAATTTATATGGTTTATTAAATAATAAATGATTCAAGGATAATAAAAAATCACGTAAAGTTTCTCTAGCTTTAAAATTTAGCATGAGTTTTAATTTCCCAAGTGTCAAAAATTTTAGAAATATAGGCCCCCCACCAAATTCGGCCCAGGGCCTCAAAACTTTTAATCCGGCTTGTGGGAGTGTGGAGTTTGTAATACGCTAGTCTTAATGACTAATATTAGCACACTATTTTATTTCGTCTATCGCAAAAAATTGAAAATCAATTTCATTTGATATTTTAACTGACATTTAACGACTGTCATCAACATTTTTAACCTCATTTTTAACAATTTCAACTTAAAGTTTACTTCAGCCCGTGGCAAAATGGGGTTCAAGTTAAGAAATTAAATGGTTATTAAAAATAGTTATTTATGTCACAAGGCCGAGAAGTCACTTTTTTTTTGCTGAGATTAAAGTTTGAATGCCGACGCGTAGCGGAGCCCTACAATTGAGGGAAGCACAAAAAGACACTTTTTAGCCGCATAGTATATAATATTTTATCTTTAAGGCATAATTTTATTTGTCAAACAATATCTAAAACGTACAATTTTAAAAATCTTTAAAAGTAAAAAGTGAGGTTAGATTAGATCTGACATTAGTCGAATTTTATTATTGGTCCAAACGGGTTTTTTACAAACGAGGAAGTAAAAAACTTTACCCGATTACCTGTTTGGTTTAAATCATACAAGCGACACTAAGTGATTAAGCTGGGACTTTATGGCGTTTAGTCACGGGCTGAAGATTTTATTATAAAATATGGTTAAATTTGTCTGAGAGTTGACATAATATGTCATATGACATATTATGTCAGATGATTTATAAACTTTTAACAAACTCGCTGGCAAGCTTTGCTCATGCCTAATTAAAACTCGATACATAATATACTATTAAAATAATACTTGCGTTTATATGTATTGGTTGAGTACGTATAAAAAATAGCAATATTTTTCTAAAGAAAGAAAAACAGTAAACATTAATTACATAACACTAACCAATTATGCTTAGAACACTAATCAACCTATTATACAATGTCAATGTCAGCGTCAGTGTACCATTTAAAATCATACAATTTCAACTAAAACCTCACGGGTTACTTTGACAACAGTAATAGTTAGTTTTGTAACATCAATGAGTAATGTCGACAACTAAAGTGATAAATATTTTGCATATTAATTATTATTTTAAATTGAGAATAAGTGGATTAGTGTTATGGGCATCAATGAATACTGATTTCATACAAAAAATTAAATTTTAAAAAACTTTAAGATAAATCGTTTAAAGGATACATACCATGTAAAGTATCGTATCGCTTTTCGCAAACTGGTATTTATAATTAAATTTCTTGTTTAGTTAAGGAGGTTTGAGCATGATATTAGTACCGATAAGAATATGTTGAAAAAATTCTAGGTTGCAGTAGAGGTAGTTACATTTTCGGAAATTAAAAAATACGATATTGAAATCCCTTTAAAAAAAGAGATGTACTTAATAATATGGGCCCTAATATATATATTATACTTTTGCTCAATCATTTAAACTGGACCCGTATAATTACGACAATCTTTTTCACCTTTCATCCGGCAAAAGTGAACCATTCAGAGCGCGTTATTTGTCAGTTTTTACTAATCAAAACTAATTTAAAAAGAATATTGGACAAAAACAAATTGCAGCAAATATAATACTGGTACTTCGAGGTGATTATTTCTCAATTTTTCAATTTCGATGCCTTTCAATTTTGAATTTTTGGTTCATTAAAATCGAATCGAAATCAAAAATATATGTCGAATATTTTGAGGTGTGGTATAGCGACTTTTCAAAGCAAGCACAAACAGTTTTCGCTATATCACACCTCAAAATATTCGACATATTTTTTATATCTCGTAGTTCTATATGAACATTTTTGTAAATGGTATGAAATTATGTAAATGGTATGGGACATTGCTGCAGGAACTTGTAACATAACCTCGTATAAATCTGGGTCTACAATTGTTGCAGGTCGTAGATCGCAGAACATAAGCTTGCGCAAAGCACCCAGCTGACACAAGAACCTTGCTCCATCGCCACGTCGCGACGTGTCGCGGGGTGCTTTGCGCAAGCTTATGTTTTGCTATCAGGCCCCTGCAACAATTGTAGACCCGGCTTAAAAGATTAAAACGTAATTAGAAACGGAACATTAAAAATTGTCTCCAACAAATAACAGAAGAGTAACAAAACTACCGAAACTCTAAGCAGAACCGAAACACCGAGTATGGAAACGAAACCAGCAAAGCCACCTGAGTAACGAAATCGTAAAGAAACCTCTTGGTATTGAAACGAAATTTAATTGTTAAATATTTGATATCTGACGAATTTAACATCAATTTTTGTAAAATTATAATAAATTTAAGTCCGTCACTAAAATGCCCAAAAGCCACTGTTGTTAACTTCAGCCCGTGACTAAAACTCCGCAAAGTCAAATATAATTTAACCATTATGACTTTTATTTAAAATATTAATATACTTGACAGCTTGACAGCTACTAGACAGATCACAATGATTTTTACCAGGGTGGAAGAAGAAGGTGATCTCTATAGTACAGAAGCAAGCGTCCAGATAAGTTCGTTCGTTCGTTGTTCGTTAGATGGCGAGTCAACTAAGGTTTTACCAACGAAATCCATATATTCTATAACAACCTAACTTTTAACAACAAATTATAAGATAAAGAAAACCCAAGGAGAGTCTTCTACCCTCCTTAACGAAAATTACATCTTTTCTTATAGCATTATTATAATAATTTGCAGAACGATTGGCAACTGTTCTGCCAAAATGCACAGTCGCCACAAACGCACAAAAGTGACTTTGAAATGGTTTTATTTGAATTTTAATTAAGCTTAGTGGTCTATTCTTTGAAGTGAAAATGGGAAAAGTTTGATGTGCACCGGGATTAAAACAGGTTCCACTGCAATGCGCCATCTGTTCAGACTTTTAACAAATACTGAGTTATTTGGCCTCGTTCCGGGATGCATTTTTCCGTCTCCTATAGGGCTAGCGCAACCGAGTGCGCTAATCGTGTAGGATACGGAAGCGAGACCTGTATCTCCGTTCCCTAAGTGGTTAACGCACCGCCTGTAATTAGGTATTCTCACTAGAGGCTAAATGTAGCAAAGTATTTCTCAAGGTTATGACGATTAGCTATCATTTTGGTTATGCAGGTACACTGCATTGTGCCATACCAAACTAACCCAAAATTAACAACCCAACCCAACCGACCCCGCCCCATTGGGCCCCTCCCGCCCCATTGTCACAATCCAGCCTGCCCTTAGATATATTATAAATTCGGCCCAGGGCCTCAAAACTTTTAATCCGGCTTGTGGGAGTGTGGAGTTTGTAATACGCTAGTCTTAATGACTAATATTAGCACACTATTTTATTTCGTCTATCGCAAAAAATTGAAAATCAATTTCATTTGATATTTTAACTGACATTTAACGACTGTCATCAACATTTTTAACCTCATTTTTAACAATTTCAACTTAAAGTTTACTTCAGCCCGTGGCAAAATGGGGTTCAAGTTAAGAAATTAAATGGTTATTAAAAATAGTTATTTATGTCACAAGGCCGAGAAGTCACTTTTTTTTTGCTGAGATTAAAGTTTGAATGCCGACGCGTAGCGGAGCCCTACAATTGAGGGAAGCACAAAAAGACACTTTTTAGCCGCATAGTATATAATATTTTATCTTTAAGGCATAATTTTATTTGTCAAACAATATCTAAAACGTACAATTTTAAAAATCTTTAAAAGTAAAAAGTGAGGTTAGATTAGATCTGACATTAGTCGAATTTTATTATTGGTCCAAACGGGTTTTTTACAAACGAGGAAGTAAAAAACTTTACCCGATTACCTGTTTGGTTTAAATCATACAAGCGACACTAAGTGATTAAGCTGGGACTTTATGGCGTTTAGTCACGGGCTGAAGATTTTATTATAAAATATGGTTAAATTTGTCTGAGAGTTGACATAATATGTCATATGACATATTATGTCAGATGATTTATAAACTTTTAACAAACTCGCTGGCAAGCTTTGCTCATGCCTAATTAAAACTCGATACATAATATACTATTAAAATAATACTTGCGTTTATATGTATTGGTTGAGTACGTATAAAAAATAGCAATATTTTTCTAAAGAAAGAAAAACAGTAAACATTAATTACATAACACTAACCAATTATGCTTAGAACACTAATCAACCTATTATACAATGTCAATGTCAGCGTCAGTGTACCATTTAAAATCATACAATTTCAACTAAAACCTCACGGGTTACTTTGACAACAGTAATAGTTAGTTTTGTAACATCAATGAGTAATGTCGACAACTAAAGTGATAAATATTTTGCATATTAATTATTATTTTAAATTGAGAATAAGTGGATTAGTGTTATGGGCATCAATGAATACTGATTTCATACAAAAAATTAAATTTTAAAAAACTTTAAGATAAATCGTTTAAAGGATACATACCATGTAAAGTATCGTATCGCTTTTCGCAAACTGGTATTTATAATTAAATTTCTTGTTTAGTTAAGGAGGTTTGAGCATGATATTAGTACCGATAAGAATATGTTGAAAAAATTCTAGGTTGCAGTAGAGGTAGTTACATTTTCGGAAATTAAAAAATACGATATTGAAATCCCTTTAAAAAAAGAGATGTACTTAATAATATGGGCCCTAATATATATATTATACTTTTGCTCAATCATTTAAACTGGACCCGTATAATTACGACAATCTTTTTCACCTTTCATCCGGCAAAAGTGAACCATTCAGAGCGCGTTATTTGTCAGTTTTTACTAATCAAAACTAATTTAAAAAGAATATTGGACAAAAACAAATTGCAGCAAATATAATACTGGTACTTCGAGGTGATTATTTCTCAATTTTTCAATTTCGATGCCTTTCAATTTTGAATTTTTGGTTCATTAAAATCGAATCGAAATCAAAAATATATGTCGAATATTTTGAGGTGTGGTATAGCGACTTTTCAAAGCAAGCACAAACAGTTTTCGCTATATCACACCTCAAAATATTCGACATATTTTTTATATCTCGTAGTTCTATATGAACATTTTTGTAAATGGTATGAAATTATGTAAATGGTATGGGACATTGCTGCAGGAACTTGTAACATAACCTCGTATAAATCTGGGTCTACAATTGTTGCAGGTCGTAGATCGCAGAACATAAGCTTGCGCAAAGCACCCAGCTGACACAAGAACCTTGCTCCATCGCCACGTCGCGACGTGTCGCGGGGTGCTTTGCGCAAGCTTATGTTTTGCTATCAGGCCCCTGCAACAATTGTAGACCCGGCTTAAAAGATTAAAACGTAATTAGAAACGGAACATTAAAAATTGTCTCCAACAAATAACAGAAGAGTAACAAAACTACCGAAACTCTAAGCAGAACCGAAACACCGAGTATGGAAACGAAACCAGCAAAGCCACCTGAGTAACGAAATCGTAAAGAAACCTCTTGGTATTGAAACGAAATTTAATTGTTAAATATTTGATATCTGACGAATTTAACATCAATTTTTGTAAAATTATAATAAATTTAAGTCCGTCACTAAAATGCCCAAAAGCCACTGTTGTTAACTTCAGCCCGTGACTAAAACTCCGCAAAGTCAAATATAATTTAACCATTATGACTTTTATTTAAAATATTAATATACTTGACAGCTTGACAGCTACTAGACAGATCACAATGATTTTTACCAGGGTGGAAGAAGAAGGTGATCTCTATAGTACAGAAGCAAGCGTCCAGATAAGTTCGTTCGTTCGTTGTTCGTTAGATGGCGAGTCAACTAAGGTTTTACCAACGAAATCCATATATTCTATAACAACCTAACTTTTAACAACAAATTATAAGATAACGAAAACCCAAGGAGAGTCTTCTACCCTCCTTAACGAAAATTACATCTTTTCTTATAGCATTATTATAATAATTTGCAGAACGATTGGCAACTGTTCTGCCAAAATGCACAGTCGCCACAAACGCACAAAAGTGACTTTGAAATGGTTTTATTTGAATTTTAATTAAGCTTAGTGGTCTATTCTTTGAAGTGAAAATGGGAAAAGTTTGATGTGCACCGGGATTAAAACAGGTTCCACTGCAATGCGCCATCTGTTCAGACTTTTAACAAATACTGAGTTATTTGGCCTCGTTCCGGGATGCATTTTTCCGTCTCCTATAGGGCTAGCGCAACCGAGTGCGCTAATCGTGTAGGATACGGAAGCGAGACCTGTATCTCCGTTCCCTAAGTGGTTAACGCACCGCCTGTAATTAGGTATTCTCACTAGAGGCTAAATGTAGCAAAGTATTTCTCAAGGTTATGACGATTAGCTATCATTTTGGTTATGCAGGTACACTGCATTGTGCCATACCAAACTAACCCAAAATTAACAACCCAACCCAACCGACCCCGCCCCATTGGGCCCCTCCCGCCCCATTGTCACAATCCAGCCTGCCCTTAGATATATTATACCTCTATTGCTCAATGTGGCGGGAGGGGCCCAATGGGGCGGGGTCGGTTGGGTTGGGTTGTTAAGTTTGGGTTGGTTTGGTATGGCACAATGCAGTGTACCTGCATAACCAAGATGACAGCTATTCGTCATAACCTTGAGGAATACTTTGCTACATTTAGCCTCTAGTGTATTATCGCGCTATAACGTGCATACAATGATTCGCGCCTTTAAGACATACGTCAATCTGTTTGTTTGGTTATTATTATTATTGTTTTATATGTACATATAAAGAAAGATCACCTAGAAAGCTCATTGCAGAGTGCTTATTCGTATGCGGTGCGTTAACCACTTAGGGAACGGAGATGCAGGTCTCGCTTCCGTATCCTACACGATTAGCGCACTCGGTTGCGCTAGCCCTATAGGAGACGGAAAAATGCTTCCGGGATAGAGATGTATCACCTCCTTCTTCCACACCTTACCAAAACATTATATGCGACTCCATGATTACTAACGGGACAAGCAAAAAAAAATGTTTTAAGAAAATTTATTCCAGTCCTCAGCAATGAAAGTAATAATAACTATTATAAAATTATTATTATATGAACAACACATCTTTAAAACAATTTTATTCAATACAAAAAAATCAGCAAAAAACCCATTTTGAATTTTCTAAATTATCTAAAAAAACCCTCAGGGACACGTGTTCCCTTTAATCCATTTACCTCAAACTTTACAAGAAATTGTTTTTTTAAATTTAGAACTGATGTGTAGGTCCAGCCCAGTTGAATTTTTAAAAAATATATACAGGGTGTTTCTTAATGGGATGCTCCAAAACTTAAAAATTAAATATCTTGATCTGATACAGCTAAACCAAGCACGGATTTGTAATCTACGACCAAAAATTAGGTTCACATGTTCAAACGTTTATCAGTGATATTTTCACCTCCCTACAGTGTTATTATATATTATATTAGTAAAAGTATCGTTTCTACGAGTTCTTTATCATTTTTTGTGGCGCATGTTTTGATACAACTTCCTTTCGATCCTTACATGAAGTAAGATACCGTAACAGAAACGCGTTACAAGTCCCTGCTTTGTTGTGTTTGATATTAGACCCCAGATTTGATTGATCCTTATAACGTGATGAAATCGATGATTTTTGTTCTCGTATGCACTGATGCCTGTAGAATTTGCATATAAATATTTGCACATTTAATAGCAATAATAAACGATGACATGAATAATATTTTAACTAGGTATACATTTTTATCTATCTTAAATAATAAAGTCAGACATATTTTTTGTCAGTTAAAGGGAACATTGGTATTTGATACAGCTATTTTTAGGTTTTTCTAAGTAACTGTATATTTTTACAGGTACACCTGTGTATAATCACATAAAAAGTAAACAAGCAAAATTAGTAAAAAATCACGAATAACGAAGCGTTGTTATCTTTCTACCAGGGGTGGTTTTAGGCATGGCTAAGGTGTTCGTTTAGTATATATTTTGAATGTAATGAAAGGCACTATTGTATGAAATCGTAATGATTTTAATCATATAATAATTATTAATACAAAATAATAAGTTTAAAAAAATATTTATAATACTTTTAACTCTAATATTAAGGGCCTCGCAAAAGCTTAAGCTCCTTGCTTTCCGGGAACACACTAAAATGCAACCGATTGCTCCAACATAAATCATAACAGCTATTACAAGTTGATTTGTAGTTTCAATTTAATAAATAAATAAATAAATAAATAAATATAGGTAACAAAGTGGTATGTGATACCAAGGTTTCCATCAAAGGGTTAGTCACGATAATACAATGTTGAAAGTTTGTTTAGGTTTTAGAAAAGTTTACTAATAAGACATTTAAAAAGTTTGAGTGAGATTGTCCGATTGGTGTTAAAACATAAAAAAAACATTTAATTTTCTAAAAATTCATGTAGGACATATACCTATTTGATAAATTCATGTTCATTCAGTTGCATATAATTTTTCGTTATTTATATTATTTTGCAATAATAAAAATCCGGTCTAGTATATACGCATGTAAAAGTCCGTTGCTATGGATTTTTCCTGCTGGCCATTTGTGGGTATTTTTGAAGGCTGGCCATAGAATCACCTTCTTTCTGTACCTTCTGTGCCATGGATACGGTAAAATTTTTCTTTTTGTTATAGAGTAGAAAGAAAACCCTATTTATTTGGTAATATAATAATCAATGACCGGATTTTAGGCCGTTCAAAATTGGAAATTAGGACCCATAAATAGGCAATAAAAACCTATATTTTAGGCCGATTTAGGCCAAAGGTGCCTAAAATATGCGATATGAAATAAAAACAATACGATTGAACATACCATTTATTAAGGTACTTTCAATAAAAATATATGTCTTAATATAAAATACATAATAAAAATAATAACACAAACTCTAGCAATTAATATTGCCATATGGGCCATATGAATAATTGCCGTAAGAATAAAGAAAATAAAATACCTACTTGTAAAATTTAAAGCAAATCTTTCGACAATATGAATAAACATAAAAGTAAAATAATATTATCTAAAATTCATTTACTATTACATTACTACTAATGAAAACGGGGTTGCTATATTATATTTGTTAATACAATTAAAAAAAGTAGACCTCTTGGAATAAACTTTTTTTACTGTGTAGGTATGTTAAAACCTTAACATCTTGGCACAGCTTTTTCAAAATATTTCGGTGTCATCGCACTGATTTGGCTGAAATATTTTATTTTTGTCCACCCTGAAACCTTTATCCCTGCTTTGGCCTTGGGCATTTCTCGGATTACTAAAATAAATTGTTGGCAATATTAATAGTTTTTGTAAATATCTAATATTTAATTAAATCTCTATAAACTTACCAAAAACAAGCAGGCCGACGCTGAACAAAAAATATAAACAAATACCACAGACAAACACACAAACAAAATTTGTCTGTGATAAATACAAACAAAAGCACGATACGTTGATTCCAACGGTTGTCAAAGTTGCTTTATACATCTGTTGCAATAAAAAATATATTTTTTTCTGAAAAATCGAAAGAGGCTATTTTAGGCTCATAAAAATGTCCTTTTAGGACAATAAATCAAAATTTCGCCATTTTAGGCTTTTAGGTAAAAACAAAGGGGTGTCAAACGCTTTATTTTTTTAAGTTTAGAATTAATTTCAAAGTCCCAAACAAATGCCTAAAATAGAAACAAAAAGGCATTTTGCCTAAAATCCGGTCCTTGATAATCATTCGGTAAAATGTATCTTTCATATCTATCATAGTGAAAAAAGAAAAACCTATTTATTTGGTAATACGAGTATAATAATTATTATGGGTTTTTGTATTGTATTAAATAAATTCAAATGATAAAATAAATTTTATATTTTAAGCTTGTAGGCATTACGTCGCCAATGTATAAGGTATATGGCAAACCCTTTATTCTCAAAATGTAGTATATAAACCTCTTATTTTTTAGGTTTTATAATTTAAAATTAACTATAAATATTAAATTTTTCCTTTAAAGTAACGCTCAATATTTATAAGTAACCTAAGGAAAAATAACGAAATAAACATAATTTATATCTATAGATGGAATGAAATTAATCAAATGTATTTATATTCTTTTTCTATTTATCCAAATTATCCGTAAAATCATTTTAGATCTGGATATTGCCAATGGAGAGATATTATGACACCAGCGACAATTCTAAAAAATCTTTGCCATCTGTATCACTTGGAAACTCCGGTGTACACAGAGACATCTGTCCGCATAGGCGCCAAGCTTTTTAGAGTTGACGAAAGCATGTGTAGGTCTCCCTTCGACGGAACACGGTGTGTAGATAGCTGCTTTCATTGTATTTTGTTTCAGGTAGGAGCGATCAATTTGAGAACAATCAAGTTCTTGCTTTGGCCGCATTGGGGCGCTGGAAGGAGATGCCCATTGTGGGGTTTTCTTTAGTGCCTGAGCATGTGGAGACAAGATCGCTTTTTCATCCTTCAAAACCGGGAATCGAACAGGTAGGATTCTAACTTAGAATTTTTAAGTACTATAGCAAATTGACTGAATGAAGAAGAAATTTGTAATTTACATGGTTTAGTAATATGCTTTTTATTCAAGATAATTTTAAGCTAACGTCTTTATAAAGTGGTTGTTCATCATGCAACTTGCATGATTCGAAATAAATAATGACTTTAACAGTTTTACTCAATTTACCTTTATGAACCATTGCCGATAAAGCTGCCTACATAATGATTACGATGATGTGTATACCCTGATAAAGAAAATGCGTGTCCATATTTTTATAAAAATTAAGGTTTTTTTATTTCTTTGGATTTGTCTCAAAAACACTGAAATATTTATAAAAAGCTCATATTATAGCTGAGCATAAATTTTGTGTACGAGGCAATTTATAAGCTTTCGCCGCCCGGTTTTATTGGCTATTTAAAAAAATTGAATTAGAATATTTCTTTAAGATTTTGTGAAATCATTTTTAGGTTAGGTTCAATTGACATGATGACTTAAGCTTCATTTTTTTACTGAGTTGTATAATAGTTTTACTCTGTTACTCTGTTAACTAGTATTAATATGATTTTTTTTTCTATATAGACTTAAGAGTGTTATTATACGCTTGAAAAAAAAATCCAATGACTGATCGAGATTTTGACCTCTTAATTTTCAACGATTTGTGCCATATCTACACTATTTTTGTTCGTGTTTCATATGAAAATATGTTAGGTACTTAAACATGTTTTAGGAGCTCTTTCCAAAAATCAGCTCGATTTTTTTGGACACGTTTTCAAGGGTTTTAGGGTTCAAGCACCGCCTAAATCAATGCTAGCTTTTGCTTTTTGTAATTGTAATAATTATTAATATGTAATTGTAATAATTATAATAAACTGTTGAATCTTGCAAAGTTTTCAGGTCTATAACTTTTTTATTGCGACACCAATTTTATATTTAATTTTTCTATGGTTCTCACCATATTATCATTAAAGATGGGATATTTAGGTTTTAAAAGAAGCATTTTAGCTTAAAAAAAACAGCATTTTAGGTAAAAAAAACATTAAAAGTTCAAGTTTCGTTTATAATTTTTTTTAGCCGCATACCCAAACACAGAACATACCCACAATAAACTATTTCTATGCAATAAACTGTGTTTCACTGAGTGACACTCACTGCACAGAAGTTCTATGACAGAACATAAGCTCACTACAAAGAAGGTAACTGTAAAGAGAGTTACTGTTACAGTCTGTGACCATAAGAAAAAATTCTATACCGTTTAGTTGCACGCCCTGGATAAAATATTGGCGCAAAATTTAAAAAGAACACAAAAAATAAAATAAGTAAAAATACGTTAAAATAGGTAACAAATATGTAAAAATAAACTGACAAATTAAAAAATATGTAACAAAAGTATAAAAAGGTAGTTTAAAGCAAAATCCTCCAAAAAAGGTAAAAAAGGTGAAAACAAGTTTAAAAAATAGGTAATAAAAGTATAAAAAAGGTAGTTTAAAGCAAAAACCTCCAAAAAAGGTGAAAACAAGTTAGGTTCATATAAAAGAAAATCTTTTAAAACACATTTTGGCATTATTGGTTTTCAAATAGTTACATAGATTGAAAAAAGGTAAAATAACTAAAATCCCATCCCTAATTATCACTGAGAAATTTTTTTCAATTTTGACTAATTAATAATTTTCTCAATCGATTTTTTTTAACATGGAAACTTTTTTTATTTATTTATTTATTAAACCTTAAAAGAATACAGGATTCCATATTAGGTACTTTAGTAGCAGTTAGTTTTTTAAATAACAAATAACAAATATAAATTATTTACAAGTAGATATAAAATAATTTAAAAATATCACAGCATTTACACAGAGAAAGATTTATTAACTTATATTATTTCTTATTGATATACAGTGCTTGCAAATCCAAGTCGGTCGGGTTTGGGAAGGACGCATGAAAATAACAAGGATAGATAGAACGCCAAACAGAAGGCGCTTACAATACGCACGCCTGACGCTCTGACCAATCAAATTCTGTTTGGCATTCTATCCTTATTCTTTTCACGCGGGTATTGAACAACCATCCTTCCCAACGCGGTCGGACTTGGATTTGCAAGCACTGTATAGTGTTCTTTCTCGCCAAACAATGCAAAACAAATCGCTTCCGCCGAAAGGTACCATAAGTGACAAAAACATTTTTTGAACGGGGCATTTGCGATGGTATCGTCGACCCTTTTGATTGCTTCTAATTTTTGCAAACAATTTAAATTATTTTGCATCTCTTTAATGACAAACAGCGCACTGTACCATCCAAAAACAAACGTAAATGTGTTGAATACACAAACTCGTTCGGCTAAAACTTTATTCCAAAATGTAAATATTTTAAAAACATATAGCTTTAGCCATCCATATAGCATCCCGTATATCGGTTTTTATATAAAAATTTATTTTGCTGCTGAAGAATGAAAACAACAATAATTTAAAATTATCCATAGTTCATTTAAACAAACCGCAGAACATGGAATGACGCTTGCAGAAAATTACAACAATATTTAATTCAAAAGTAAAGAGCAAAAGCAATATTTGTTTTTAGCAGTACATCACCATCAGAAAAATCTTTAACTTTATCAAAAAACGATGTTATTAGACAATCGCGTGGTAGATTATATAATTGTGATTTTCATTTAATAAATATCAGTGTTATAGTACGAAGGTTTTAAATAAAACCTCTGTTCATTGTTTCCTTCCTGATTATATTTTCGACCATAGCATCATTTTTTGATTTTGTAGAACTGCGAACAAAACAGAAAAAAATATTGTATCCGCAGAAATGTATACATAAGAAATTCTTCTAATGATGGGAACCTTTATCGAAAATATATAATTTTCAAGGCTGTAGCGATACAGCAGATTAGAGTCAAAGTTTAAAGGAACAAACAGTGCTGGAATTGCTGGGTGGCTAATCCAGCTGGTTTCAGGGTGTTGTCTTGTGTGTTGTTCGAGAGTTTAAATAATCTCTGACCATATTGACCAGTGCAAAGTGTGCCAAAAATACTAGTGGGAGAAAGAGGATATTCCTGGAGCGAGGTCTCCTCTTTTGACCAATAGTACCACACAATATTTTATTCAACTACTCTTTAAAAATGAATTAGTCAAAAATGACTAATTTGATAGTTATAAGTGGCTGCTTTTTCACTTGTACCATGGTTAACCATGAAATACCATGGTATCCAAAAATTTAACAGACATTTCTTATGTAAAATTGTCCCCTGAATCAGAAAATACCGTCAAAAATTATGAAAGTGGAGCAGTTTTTGAAATATAGTCAATTCCATATTAAATGGAAAATTGACTATATCTCAAAAACTGTTTCACTTTTTTAACTTTTGACGACATTTTCGGATTCAGGGGACAATTTTACAAAATAATTAGCTGTTAAATTTTTGAATACCATGGTATTCCATGGTTAACCAGAGTACAAGTAAAAAAGCAGCCACTAATAACTATTAAATTAGTCATTTTTGACTAATTCATTTTTAGAGTGTACCTACCGCAAGGAATTTAAAACCCACTGGTTGAAGTTAAGAAATAAAATGGGTGTTGAATATATAAAGACATTATAACAACAATGCAAAACACATTTATCTATAGACATGAAACATACAGAAATGATACTGCATTATATTACCACAAAATATAGTGTTTATACTGTTGATTAAATTTCTTTCTAGGCAACATGTCCCAGATGACAAGTAATTTTTAATTATAATCTGAATTACTAAAGTCTGATATTTCAAAAAATATTTCTCTTTAATTAAAGCTGTATTTAGGGAATTCTTTGAATTGCTAGGATACTTAGGATGCATTGTTGATATTATAATAATATTATGTAAAATATTTGTTCGACTGGAATCCACTTCATTGTGACACTGCTGTCAATTTTTTTTCTGTTATTATTTATCATTTTAAGCTATGTCTTCCTCCTCTGATTATGCCGAAATGATGAATATTTATGGGAAGTATGGGCGCAATCCTAGGAAGGCAGCAAAAGTTTTTTCCCAGCGCTTTCCCGATCGTTTCAATGCCTTTGATGCATAGTAGGAAAAGCATAAGGAAAGTTGCATGCGAACTTTACGTTCACAGCTCAGCGTTCTGTAGTGATTGCTAGAGATTTTGGCTCTGGGGTACATAACTAGTTGATTAGTTTTTAACTTAAAACATTGGCGTCCTGTCCTGGTATGTCACAATCGAACAAAAGATTTTTAAAAGTTTTAAGACAATAATGTTCTATCATCTCCTAGCAATTTTTAAAGCTACTTTTAACATTGGCGAGAGCGGTATTGGCTGCCGCTTTTTTGCTCTCATTTGATTACACTATTACCTAGAAAGTTTTTAAATTTTTTAAATTTGGCATATTTTTTGCTATGAGCACCCCCCTTTTTCTTTGTGGCGCGAGTTCTGGGACACTCTGTATAACCTGACTACAGTGGCGTATTTAGGGGGGGGGTCCGCCGGGTCCGGACCCCCCCCCGGGCGCACATATTTTATTATTTTTATTACAAAAAAAAGTTTAAAAAAAATAAAAACCTCAAGACTGTCAACGTACTTAATTATTTATTAAATATAAAATCATTAAAATCAAAAATCAACTACTTACGTATTAAAGAGAAAGAGGTGGTTTGGCAACCCTATAGGTATATCGTTCCTACCTCTTTCTCGTGTCGTTATGATCGAGGCGCGAACAGAAATAGAACTATACCATGAATAGATAGTTATTAAAGCATAGCATAGTACATATTTAGTTAGTTTTTTTGGACCTCCCCCGGAGCTAAATCCTAAATACGCCACTGCCTGACTATAATTTGTAGCTTGGCCTGTAATAACTTTCCAAGTTTAAGATACTAAAGAACTGCAAGACAAAGTAAAACCTTTAAATTATTTTTAATTTTAAAGAATACTTTAACAATTATTGTAATTCAAAACTAAAAATACGTTTCAATAATCCAGGTCTTTTTATTTTAATTACGTGAAAAGTTATCTTTTTATTAAAGTGAATATAAAATTAACTTTTTGTAGCAAAAAATTATTAAGCTTTTCACAACATTGTCAGGTTCTCTTTTTAAAGTTTTCTTGCTTGATTACATTTGAATATTTTTAAACAAAACATCCTTTTCAATTTACTTGCGATAACCGAAACATAACAATTCAAATAAACCTGATACCCAACTAACCAAAAGTAATAAATACAGTAAATAAAAGACAATAAATCACGTTTGAACTCAGGTCCAACCCAGAAGGCTCTCTTTTATTTTTATAACATTATCTCTCATAAAACCTTTTAAAATGAGTAAGTTAAACTTATAAAACACTAAAAATTTATAACAAACAATAATATAATTTATTGGATAAAGCAACAACAGCAACCATAATCCAAACGATATTTAAGTTATTTTCTAAAAGAAAATTCTTAAAGAAAGGGACGTCCTACAAACCCTTAAAACCACACACAAAATCTCCATACTGCGACCACAACCCATATATAATAAAAATATATAAATAAATTAAAAATACATTATAACCATAAGATCTCTACAGACGTGATGTTTGTTGGTTTTGTTTATTTTTTTGTTTCTTGGGTAAAAATAGATTAAGTCTCTATTCTCTATTCTAGTCTCTATTTTTGTATTTTAGGTAACTTTTTCCTTCAAGGATTTTTTATCCTTCCTCCTTACAAAGTTTTTATAATTATTAAATGTTGTAAGTTTACTGTTAAATGATTTTTTATGTAGTATTCATTAAAGTTCCGACTCAATCGACTGTTAAAATAAGAAGTAAATAAATAATCGGCTTCGGAATCGTTTCAATTGAAGGTAATAAATTATTAATTACCATAGATTAATAATAATAATAATGACACAAATAACAAGCACAATGTCTGCGTCTGAGCAGATGAAACCATACTTCTATGCACCTCTTCAAATTTACAGAATAATAATTCAAAATGGGTTTCTTCCGCGGCCAGCTATCATAAATTAAATGTCGAAATCGCACAATCGCTGTTGCTAATCACTCCAAATGTAATACCAAATAATTAAATATGACTGGTTCTTACGGGACATAAATGTGAATCTGTAAGTAAAAATCTTATATTCAAGAAAATCGACAGCGTTTATGGAAAATCTCCCTTAGGAATCAAGTACAACCCTAATATTTAGAGTAATTTTTGGTTTATAATGTTTATTAGGTAGAATTAAATGTAATGCGAGATTGTTCAAACGTAAAGTTACATAATTTCGATTTATAAACGGCAATTTATCGAATATTTACTTCTCTACAAGGCATTTGTTTAAACTAATTACACGAAATTGTTCGGGACTATTTATAATACAATAATTTTCTTATTAGAATATACACATCTGCAAATTTAACTCACTTTTTCATTCACCAACTTTTTTAGACCCGATCTTCAGAATGCTCGTTCTTCATTGCCGGTTTTCCTCCTTCTTTTTATCTCATGGCATTACATGCCAAGCGCTTGGCACCCTACGTCGATAACATTACAACCTTAAAATGCTTAGTTACCTGCTTCCCGCTAAATTTGAAGGCCTTTTTGAATACATTTTTTAAACAATTAGGATCGTAATAACCCACAGATCGATTAGTAGGGAGGTATTTGTAGATCTCCTCGAGATAAAAATCAGCATTAAATTATAATCTAAATATTTAAACTACTTATATCATAAATCTTGGTTTTATATGTATATTTTAACTTGTTTTGTATGCTTAGGGTAAAATACAAATGTGGATCGACTTGTTGCAGTACAAAGAAGACCGTCCTTTGCCAGAAGCTGTGGACATAACTCCTCGGAAACCAAAAGCCTATGAACTTCGAGTAATAATCTGGAATACCCAAGATGTTAAGTTAACTGAGGACGACTTTTTCACTGGGGAGAAAAAATCCGATATATATGTCAAAGGGTATAAAAATTCAATCCTTTAATACAAATAAACTAAGACTATTTTTCTCAACATAATTATATTATTATATTATGCAAAACCTTATAAAACTTTAATTTTCCATGCTAAAAAGCGTTTTTTCTTTTTTTCCATTTTGAATTAGAAATAGGGGGTCTAAAGTATTGTTCAAACCTTTACAAAACTTTAGTTTCCTATGATAAAAAACGTATTTCCTATTTTTCTATTTTGAATTGGGAGGTGGATGGGGAAGGGTAAAAGGGGGTCTTAAATGGCCAAAAAGTACCAACTTAAATTTGATGGCCACACAGTTATAGAAATCAGATTTGTAGTTTGTAGAAGAATTAGTAATAATATCAGTTTGTAGTTTGTTACTTTTATTTTGTAAAATTTTAACATAATTATTTTTATAAAACCTGGAATTGTAAATATTTTTAACAAAGATAAAACATTTTACCGAAAGTTTTGTAAAGGTACTATAAAATTATGTAAGCGATTTGTTAATTTTCATAGATAACAGATTATTTTGTTATTGTATAATAAAATATTTCGTTGAAAAAGTAGTAAGTTTAGGCAGCCAATCAAAACATTTCCCACTGACTTTTTTATCGTCAACCATCAAGCTTCAGCATAATAAGTTCTACTGACTTCAGCGTCTGCACCTTATTGTTTTGCCTAATTTATTCTGATTCGTAACGTGTTCTCAACAACTGGAGTGTTTATAATATATTACTGAAGTGTTTAAAATACCAGAATTCTGTTAGTATTGTTATTTTGATTCCTTATACCTATTACGAGTATGCAAAGTGCGAAGTATAAAAAAAGATTCCATCACTGGTTTTCAAACTAATACAGTGAAGTGGGTTAAAGTTACGAAATTCATTAGTAAGTAGTAGTGACAGTTATATTGTGCCAAAATTCTATATAATCTGATGATTTCAGAATGGAGTGTTATTTAATTGTGTGTTATGTATGTTATTTTTGTGTTCATTTATGTAGGTATGTTAATTGTTTTGTTTAGGAAATTCATTAATAAAGCAACATTTCTATCAATTTTTTTTTTATTTAAGTTACAAATTTTCAACAAATACTTTTATTACTGGGTTTCTAAGAATAAGGTCGTTTTTGAAAATTACAATAATTATGGTTAAAAATTGTGTTGTAAACGTAACATGAAGTTATGTGGACCTGGATTTACATAAAATTAATAAATAAAAAAAAATTAACAAATATTTTTTACGCTGTATTAATGCGCTATAATTTTAGTTTTTATTATTATGTTAATGGTTATCGCTTAAAAAATTTGTATTTAGCTAAAACTAACAGTTGACATTATTAGAACAGCTATTATAATACGAGTCGTAAAAATCTGAAACCTGAAAAAAGTGTTTTCTTTTAGTAGAGACTATAGAAGGATAAAACGTATATTTAAGTATAATTTTTCTAAAAATTACTAACATGGTAAAAAGTTTTTTTCCTGTATTTTCACGCTAAGCAGTTGCGAGTGCATCCAACGGCCTTGAAAGAAAGTGGGGATATTTAAGTGGCGACGGCACATCGAGGTGCACCGTTTGCGCATCATTTCGCTACAGTTTATCATACAAATGCAAAACCCAAATGATTCTCAAACGGCAGTTTTAATCATCACTTTCAGTTAAACCAGTTTACTTTGTGACTCTGCCATTTCCATGCTTGACGTTTTCTGGCTCGCTCAATAATTTCCTCATAAAATATTCAAGATATTTTTTCATTGAATTTTTTAAACTTACTCATAAATGGACAAAATGTACCTACTAAAAACTGACTTTTCTCGACTGCGTGAAATCGACTCAACTCTATTATAGAGGGGTCCCAAAATTGGTGGACCAAAGGGAAAGGTTAATTTCTCTTGAAATTCCAAGA
The DNA here is from genome assembly GCA_921294245.1 of Brassicogethes aeneus. Classification (NCBI taxonomy): domain Eukaryota; kingdom Metazoa; phylum Arthropoda; class Insecta; order Coleoptera; family Nitidulidae; genus Brassicogethes; species Brassicogethes aeneus. Next base: position 80,304,986 of record OV121132.1, on the reverse strand, counting down.
CAAATTTTCTTCACATTTTTTTAACTACCAAAATTGCAGGAGTTATTTTTAAAGCCACCAACGAAAGCTGCTCCATCGAAATAGTTTTTTTTATAGTTTTTTTTTATATTTTTGTGTTTGCAAAAGACTAAATAACTTCTGAAACTTTGCGAAAACGAAAAAATGGCAAGGGCAATTTTGTCCCAGACCAGAGCCGGATTTAGCACGGGGCCAGCTGGGCCACGGCCCCAGGGCCCCCACCATTTAGGGGCCCCCACCAATGCAATATGTATCTTTTTAATGAAACAAATATGAAAAAAATTGACCTGTAATTTTCAATTAATTTTTCGTAGATCTAACTCTAATTTTTCGCGGATTTTTTATCTCTTATCCGCTTGCAAATCAGAATGTAAATTATCACACTCTAAGTTTTAGCGCGCGAAGACGTTTTTATATAGTCTATAGTCGTTTTTATATAGTCTCGGTCGTAAGTTATGACTCATAACAATTTTAATCAGTTGCTCCTTTAGTGCTTGTCGTAACGTTTTTGTAAATACAGGCAAACATAAAGTGACCACATCAAAAATGTCATCCGGGACAAAGCCAAAAAAAATCTGCCAAAAGCGGAAAAGTCCGCGGCAGACGCATTTTGTCGATATGAAGGCGATGGGAGGGGAAGGTCGAGAAAACAGAAAATCGTTTACATCAATCATCATTCAAATAATATAATATTCATATCATTCCATCATGCAGAATTTTATAATTTTATAAAAATATATATTTGAAAATTACTCCTTTTCAAACAAATTTTCCGTCATAATTTTTTACAGAAGTATAAAATTCTTCACAAGAAGAATTCTATAAATTATATTTTACAAAATGCATACATTTTAATGATTCCACGGACAGAAGTGTTTTCTATGAAGTCCACATTATATTTATTCCAGAAAATACCCGTTCGGTGGGAGCATTAGTTCCTAGGAACCAGCTGGTAGGCATGCATAATTCTACAATTCTTTTAATATTATGTAAGGGAACATTTTGGAAAATATTGAAAAATCTCAACCCATCTTTTGTCAATGGAAACTTTTTTAATCAATTGAGGCCATTTTTCTTCAGTATTTTTTTACTTGTGAGCATCCGAATTTTTTTTTATTTTGTGATAATTATAAGTTTTACAAATTTGTTATTTTGTGTAAGAAATTATACTCGTAAAAAGACATATATGTCACTATAGTGATTAACCGCAAAATTCCGGACATTTTCGGAACGTTTACTCTTGCGGGACATGTTGATAAAATCCGGGACTGTCCCGCAAAATCCGGGACGAATGGTCACAAGTTAGTTTTTGTCCCAGATTTTTATTGGTACATTGGAGTGTTGTAGAATATTTTCCGGTGTTTCCGAAATACTGTTTCGTGCTTTTCTTTGGACAAAAGATTGTTTTATTGTTTGATTTTGTATGAAAAACAGACAAATAATCCGATTTTTGATGCACTTTTTTTAGTTTGCGGTAAGTATTAAAAATACAAACAAAACATAGATCAATTTATATTTTACTTGAGTAAAATGTATATAAGGGTATGTTCGTATTATTCAAAATTTATAAAATATAAAGTATATAAAAAACACTTTCATTCACAATTCTATTCTACTATCTAGGTTTTTATAGTTTTGCATACAAATTTATAATTTCTCAGACTTGGGTAAAATGTATATAAGGTTATGTTCGTATTATTCAAAATATACAGGGTGATTCAGACTTGTGATGACAAAAGCTCAGGGGAAATTCCTCTCATTAAAATATGAAAAAAGTTCCTATAAACACGTGTCCGAAAATGCTTCATTATCGAGATACAGGGTGTTTCGTTTTTTATTTGTAGCTTAAAAATGGTTTGTCCGATTTTATTAAAATTTATATGGTTTATTAAATAATAAATAATTCAAAGATAATAAAAAATCACGTAAAGTTCCTCTAGATTAAAAATTAACCATGAGTTTTAATTTCCCAAGTGTCAACATTTTTAGAAATATTGAGGCCCCCCACCAAAAGTCGGCCCCAGGGCCTCAAAACTCTTAATCCGGCCCTGTCCCAGACTATTATAAGGAATCGACCCCTTTTGTTTGGCCCGGTGATTTTGGAACACCCTGTATACTAGCGTGGTTCTAAAAAAATAAGGGGTTATCTATATATGTTTTTTTTTCATTCCTTTATCGTTTCAATGCCGTTTCTATCCCGTTGTCTCGATCTCATCCCATTCCTGTCATGATCAAATTGACATTCTATAATAAATAGTTTTATAATGCTTAATTGATATTCGTTTTATAAACACATTTTTATTTATTATTTTATTTATTTAAAAAAATCATTATACTTTATTTATATTAAGTTTTAATAGCACCCAGGGGCTCTATTTTTTTTTAAGAATTAGTTAAAATTTTTTATTAAAAACCTATATGTATAATTACAAAATAAATTAAAGTAATCATCATTATTCCTATCCTCTTAAATCAATTAATTAAAAAGTTTTTAATGGAACTCAATAAATAACCATTGCATTTTTACCTTGCATGTCAACCTACTTTGTGTGAAGATTAATTTAAATAATAGATGTCTAATTGGTTAAACCATTACAAAGATTGATTTAATTTTTTAGCTGGCTGTCTGGCGCCGAGGATGCACAATGCACGGACGTCCATTACAGATCCTTGACGGGCGAAGGAAATTTCAACTGGAGATTTATTTTTCCCTTTGAGTATCTTTCCACAGAAAATCAAATGGTTTTTAAAAAGAAAGCTATGATTTATTCTAGAGTCGAAACTGAATTTAAAACTCCTTGCAGACTTACCTTGCAAGTGTGGGACAATGATACACTTTTACCCGATGATTTTTTAGGTGATATTAATATAAATATGATACAACAACAACAAGATATGACGTCACTCCTTTTGAACATCTTTTTTTTTCTTAAAACAATACAAACCCTTTTAAAATTTGTTTTTCCTGACGTTCTTGTTCTCGACTATTGAAAAGGTTTTTTAATGGAACAATAATTGTCCAATCTCTCTGCTTTGTATGCATGCTTTGTATGTCCTTATTGTCTGATCATAAGCTTATACAATTATGGCTCATATCTCTGTTTTTCTACATCCTGATTAATTTAAAAGATTTTAAAATTTATAAAAACATATTTTTAAGGTACGATGACCTTAGAACTGGCGAACTTGCCAAAGGGCTCGCCATCTCCACATAAATGCAATTTATCAATATTTGACCCGATGGCAAGAACTGTTAATCTGTTTAAAATAAAACGCACGAAAGGTTGGTGGCCTTTTTATGATAGGGATGAAAAAACTCGAGAAAATTTTCTTACGGTAAAAATATAAGAATCATTTATTACAATAAGGTATACATGTCAGATTAAACTTTTCTAGTAAACAGCCCTTATTGAATTTTATTTTAACGGCAATTTTGTTTAATAATAAAGTTGGAAAATATACTTACATTAAATTCTCCTGGCTATTTTTAAGTAGAATGGATGTTTAAAGTGAATTTTTTTGTCGGATTTTTATAATCGAATGTTTTTGAATTTGTTTAGTATTATACATATGTACATGTAGGTAGGTTATTTTTTAAATAAAAATAAATTTTTAAGAAAACGGAAATTATTTATAATAAAAATATTGCTTATGGCATGCCATTTGTCGATGTTTTTTGACTTGCTTGCGGGCCAAACTTGTCAAAAATGTGACTTATGGGGCTACCTCAAGATTTGGAATACTGAAAGAGTGGAAGGCCAAGATACGTTAGGAGAGGAAATCGATCGTCCACTTCTGGAAATACTAAATGCCAACTTTGTTCTAAGGCTCCTAAACAAAACAATTTTCAAAAACATTTGCTTACAAAACCCAAAAAAAGGGAATATATATCCACTGGAAATTTATTTTTACAATATTATTTAATAATAATTGTTAAAAATTTTCAGTATCATCTCTTTCTTAAGTAAATGGTAGGGTTTGTCCTTGAAATGTATTATTGTTTTAAACCTATTTTATAAAATAATAACAAACTTTTAGAATATGAACTTAAAATATCCAAATTAGGCATAAAATAAAATGTAAAAGTAAAACCTTTCACAGTCAACTTAAATCCAGTAATCTAAAATCTTTCTTATAATTAAATAATATGATAAACGTATATTTAATGTTCTTGATTTTTAATCAAATTAAAAATCGATTAAATTATTAATTAAAAAGCTTAGTGTATAAACTAAAGTGCACTTTAGTTCATTCATTAAGCTCTTCAATTATTATGTAACCACATATTGTTAACGTTTTAAAAAATATCTTAATAAATATTGTATTAACCCGGGACTACTGTCGCTACTTTTAACTTACGTAACTACTATCGTGTGGCCCCCACTAAAAAAAGATTTTTTTAAACCTTAAATAATTATTTTTGGCCTAAATAAAATATAAATGCAGTTAATAAGAAAATTTTATTTAAAAACAAAACAAAATATAATTTTTTTTTATTTAAAAACAAAACAAAATATAACAAAAAATCAAGTTGCATAAAACATAATTACACTGTGCGACAAATTTTGACCTTACAATTTGAACTGGGATGAAATGTGGAAAAATCGAATCTATGCAACCCCCAAAACTAATCTTTAAAGGGGTTTTGCTAGTTTAGCTCGAATAATGGAGATATACAGGGTGTTTCTTTTAACTTGAGACAGCTCAATATCTCGAGAAATACGCATTTCACGTAAAAATGTCTTAAATAAAAGGTTAATGTGACCAAAGGGGACATTATTTGGTGCTACCGCTAGCCACCCCCTATCCCTCCTTAAGGGTGAAACTGGGGGTAACTTTGGAAAGTCAAATGGAATGACCCGATTTTTTTCACAGAGTTTGGTAGTACATAAAAAAATGAATAACTTTTATTTAAAAGTTTTTTTCAATTTATCAACAGATGGCGCTGTAATTCAAAATTTAAGAAAAAGGAGTTTCCTTGTAAAATGTATTATTTGAAACGTTTGAAAAACAAAAATTAACATTAAATCAACAATAGGCGGCTCTGAAAACAATTTATAACAAATGTTCGAAATGTCGTCCTTCCATTTCGACACCAAGTGGAGCACCAGCGTCCCTGGTGGGGTACCTTAAGCGAACGATTAATCGGACCCTTCTTTATTGACGGTGCATTAAATGGCAAAAAGTACCGGAATTTTCTAGAAAACGATCTGACGGACCTTTTGGAGGATATACCACTAGCACGGCTCCAAAACATGTGGTACCAGCAAGATGGTTGTCCTGCACATTATTCGACAATTGCTCGAGAGGTGTTGGATCGAGAGTTCAATGGTCGGTGCACCGCGGTGGATCGGTAGACGTGGTCTAGTAATTTGGCCTGCTCGATCACCTGATCTTACGCCACCAGACTTCTTCCAGTGGGGTTACTTGAAAGAAAAAGTTTACGCTGCAATTCCTACAACTTGGGAGGACATGGTGGAGCGGATCAGGAACGCCTGTGCGGCGATACCGCCCGACATGTTGGCGCGTTGTGTGCCAGAATTCATTACCCGCATGCAAAAATGTGTTGAAATGGAATGACGACATTTCGAACATTTGTTACCCCCCGTTTCACCCTTAAGGAGGGGTAGGGGTGGCTAGCGGTAGCACCAAATAATGTCCCCTTTAGTCACATTAACCTTTTATTTAAGACATTTTTCCGTGAAATGCGTATTTCTCGAGATATTGAGCTGTCTCAAGTTAAAAGAAACACCCTGTATATCTCCATTATTCGAGCTAAACTGGTAAAACCCCTTAAAGGATTTGTTTTGGGGGTTGCCTAGATTCGATTTTTTCAGATTTGATCCCAGTTCATTTTTTGTGTTGCACAGTGTTATTAAATTGGTTTCTTGACTTAATTGCAGGGGCGTAGCTACCGCTGTATCAGCCGTATCAATGATACGGGGCCCCCTGCCAGGGGGGGCCCCCGATTGGCTTCGACATGCGTAAGCAAAAAACATATTACCCACATTTAAAAAAAATAAATAAATAAATAATATTATTTAATTGTTTATTCTTCGATTTATTAAATTACCCCTCCTGTTCCAACGAGGCCGTTAACTCATACGAAATGTTTCTGCCCGCACCTTTCCGCTATGCGTTGTCTGCGGCGCAGTCTGGGCATATTGTTCTGTGCTCTGCGCCTCATAATGAGTCTGCTTTGGGTGTTATTATCATACGTTATATTAATAGCAAATTAGAAATAATTATTAGCGTTACAACTATTTCTTTATTTTAAAATAAAAACCTTTTAAAAGATGTTGAAGAACGGTAAATATCTAAAACCAGACCAAATTTTAAAATTTGCCTGTACATAAAAAGCTATGTATACATGGGTGAATATATTGAGATGTCCCCCAAGTGAAAATGATTATTTTTTATTTTTAATTGTTTCACTGTTAGTCTAGAATGGGTTTTTTGGGAAGCCACCAGGTCTAGTAATAACAAAACATAAGTGGTTCTGCACTAATGTATTAAGAAATCATACATTTTGAATATTTTAGCTTCACGGAAGATAGCTTCACGGAGGTTAGGATTTCGTATGTTTTTTTTAAACCTTGATATATTTGAAATAAGTTATTGCATCTTTTGAATCCTAAATATTTTTAAAAAATACAATTGTACATACATAAAATATTTATAACAAAAATCTACTTACTGAGATATTAAACATCGCGGTGGATAGGTTTTTAAATAGCAAATTAATGAATTTAAACTTTTGAATTATAAAACAGCAACACTCTCATCTGCATATAAATTCTAACTGACCTTCAGGAATCACATGCATCTATAATGTCGTAAACAGAGGTTTTTGGTTATTTAAAATGATTAAAGCGCCATCCGTTGCATAAAATTTAAAGCAAAAACAGATTCACGGAGGATACAATCAATTTTTGCAACACCTACATAAATGGTTATAGAAATTATTTCTTTTATTTTTTAATAATATTTTATATTTGATTCGATTGCTTTGGATATGTTTAATTTACTTAGTGAACTGATATTTTTGGTATGCTTTTACTACCTCAGATATTTGAAAACATATAGGTTAACCTAGAAAGAGTAGCAGTCACGGAGGATAGGTTTTAGACTTTTAACATTGTAAAAAATAATTAATTGCGGTTAAAAATCTGGAACCTGAGCTGTAATATCTACTTAATTATGAAAGATCAAAACACAATAAAAGTGTAGGTCAAACTCATTTAGTTTTATTAAATATCACGGGGTAACACTATCGGGGGACATTTCGTGAGATTCACCCACATATATTATTTATTAAATTATAAAAATTGGTAAATGCAAAAAAATTATACCCTAAAATTTTTTTGCCAGCACCTTTTCCGGGATAAGGGCCCCTACCAGATTTTTGATACGGGGCCCCCTCGAGGCTAGCTACGTCACTGCTTAATTGTAATAATTCATATTCTGGTTTTTGCAACTAAATATTATTTTTACTCTTATAACGGGCTATGACCGTTCTAATATCACTTTTTATAAAAATAATTCTACATTATAATATAGAATTAAATGTATTCCTATAAATGTTACAGAATTAATTCATTCTATAATCGGATGATGGAAAAAACAGTGATGGCGACATCTCTGTGTTTATTCTTTAACAACTTTTAGACGGGTCCAACCTCACTTTCTCCCAATTAAATTATTTTATGGTATTTTTTGGAAAAGTAGAAAAACTATAGTCTAAAACACATTTGGAATTGCATTTTCCAAACTTACTAACAGAATATACTATTTCATTTACTTTTGCTAAAACCATTCATTTAGCATTAACAGGGTCGCCGAGAGGGTATAGGGGGCCTGGGGCAAATTTAGTTCTCGAGGCCCCCTAACTCGAAGCTAATTGTTTTGGGAAGGAGGAAGAAAAAGTGACTTTTTTCACACAATAGTTAATACTAAAAAACTTGTAAAATAATATAGTACACGAAGACAGTGCTAATAAATAGAGCCCGGAAAATCTTAAAAAAATCTGAAATAAAAGCTTAAAAAGCATAAAATTAGCTTAGAAAATTATTAAAAATCCAAGGTATAAGATCAATAATAAAAATCAATAAAAGGCATACAATTTTTTTTATAATTTATATATTTGTTTAATTAACATATATTTGCTTGTAATTTAATCGATAAGCATAATGCCTTGAAATCTGGGCTCCATTAATAAATAATAATATTAGAAATTAATGAAACCTTTAATACCATACAAAAACCAATTTTTACTGGTAACTTATAAATCCCACTTTATAATTTTACTTAAGTAAAATTAAGAAAAATAATTTTATTTTTCCTTTCAAAGAAAATTTTTTATTTTGAACTCAGTTACATATATCAAGTTATTGTAGGTTTATAGAAATATTTTTAAACTAATGCATTAGGTATTGAAAAAAAATAAATTGACTGTTAAATCAACATATTCAATGTTTACAATTTTTAAATTATTTTTTAATTCAGGGGCCCCCTGACGTTGGGGGCCTGGGGCAATGTGCCCCTTTTGCCCCCCTTTCGGCGGCCCTGAGCATGAAATACCATAAAGGAATTATAATAATAAAATTTTTAATATGTGTCAGAAACAAGTTATCTTTTTAACTTAAAATTACAAAATTAAAGTGCCTACTGGGTATTTTACATATTTTCAGAATAAAATGTTTAATATAAAGTGTCAGACACTAGATTTTTTAACTTAAAATTGCAAAACTAAATTACCTACCTAGGTATTTTAGATATTTTTAGAATAACGTGTTTGATATGATAAGGATTTTATAAAATATATGATATCTGCTTTTAGGGAAAAGTTGAGGCAGAACTAGAGATATTTTTATTGGACGATGCAATTGCTCAGCCAGCTGGAATGGGACGAGATGAGCCTCAATCATTACCTCCTCCAAAGTATGTAATGTAATGTTGTAACTATTATTTGAAAATTATAGATCATTAGTAACGTAAATTTATATAAATTTTTATTAAACGAATCTTAAAACTAAATGATGTTGCACAAAATAAGTTAAAATCAAGTAAATTGTAGGTCTTCATCGGAAATACATTTACCCAAGCATGGCTTCATTAAATTGCTTACCACTAACGATATTATGTTGACGCTTTGGGATGATGACTTTCCTTGATAAATTACTTTTTCTGACAGCAAGAAAAATCATATGAGTAACTTATATTAGTATTAATGGATAGCGTGGAGTCAAATTGATATAGATAACTTTAAACTGGCCTGTTGCCTTGTTTCCACGTGGAAAAATTGCCTGGCTGCATATGTTAAATTTTCTGTATATAAAATGTGTAACAACTTATTTGATTAATGATTTAAATATACTTAGGTTCAGAGTGGCATTTACTTTGTACTATAAATTAGATCAAGCATACGGAAATACCCACTTCGGAACTATAGTGATACAAATTTGCAAGTTTAAGGCAAACAGGGTTTGAATACGATCGATAATTGTTTTTAGCGCATTCGCTTTTAAAAAAACTTTAACATATTATTATAATATTTATTATTAATTCACAAAAAATATCAATTCAAAAGTTTTGCTTTACGAGTGTGCATATTTAAATATTCTGAATTTAATATTAAAGATCATTTTTTATCAATTCCATAATGTTTTATCCTGTAGATATATATAACATATTTAAAATAAAAAAAACAAATGAAGTGTGTCCACGGATGTACTTAACTATACTTGTAAAAATCTTTATTTTCAATTTTTTGAGAAAAAGTCATTTTTCATAATTTCTTTTGCTTGTTAGGTTAGTTAACCAGTAATTGACCAGTTAAGGAAATTTTCGTGAATAAATTATTATATTTTCCTCTATTTTTAGTTTAAAATAAAATAAAAAATATCATTGAGTTTAATTTTGTTTTAAGATTTGATAACAGCTGACTAAAAAAGAAAAAGAGTTTCTATGCCGACGAAAAAAAATTTAATGCACGAAAATTCATGATTTTCCAGTGGTTGACCAATGCCTTGTAAGCAGATATCATTAATAAAACTGTGCCATCTAGAAGTTAAGGGGTAAAACACTATGCAAATAATATAAGTTTTTAATTAGGTAATACAGGGACCTTGCTTTTATCATTTAATCAGTACATTGGTCAATAACTGGTTGATGGTCAATTACTGGTTAACTGACCCTATATAAATACGATTCGGGGTGAAAAATATCCATTTTATTGTACAGGGTGAGCAAAAATACAGATTTTCAAAATAAAAAAAATAAATATTTTTTTGAAGCGCTAATATAAAGAGCTGGTAAGAGGAAATCAAAAAGTCATATGAAGTTTTTTCACATGACTTTTTGATACCGTAAACACGGGTGGCTTTAGCTCACTTTCAAACCTAATCTTAACATTTTTGTAGTTTTAACAATCATGAACATTAAATATTGTATACCAAAATTTGAGTCTTGAGTTGCTCTTTCATAATAACTGTTATAATCTTACATAGGGCTGAGTTTCAAAAATTAAAATTAAAAACCGGGTGTGCAAAGTTACCCCCTGGTTGCGGGTTACTTGGTATCACAGTGTATTTTCCGTATAAAATTAACTCAATATTTTATTTTATTTTTATTAGACATATATTAGCAACGACATATAGCAATTGCAAGGGATTACCGTTAAAAACAATAAAAAATAGACCTGTAGTTAACCAACGATCATCATTCCAAAGAATTGCGCATAATATAGAAACTGACGCGTGTATTTTTAAGAGTTTTGCACTAATGCAATATATATATATATAACTTTAAAGTGTAATAAATCCCATTTATTTTTTTAAAACACTGATTTTCCTATAATATAAACTAAATAGAATCGCTCAATTGACAGGTTTAGACCAACAAATTATAAATGTTAATTTTATCGAGCACGAAAAATTTTTTCATAAAAGGGCTAAAGTCACCCGTGGGGTGCAAAGTCACCCGTGTTTACGGTACTAAGATATTTGATAATATAAAGAGCTGGTAAGGGGAAATCAAAAAGTCAAATAAAGTTTTTTCATATGACTTTTTGATACCTACTAAGATATTTTTGATATTGAAAATTTAAGATATTAGTTTTAAAATTTTAACAAATAATTGTAGACATTTTAGACATGTCAGTTGAAAGCAACAACCTTGATTCATAATCACAAAATGAGATAGCAGTTAATTTCTACGAAATAATAGGACCACTCAAGTTAGGTCCTGATCTGATTTTATTTTTAATAACAAATATCCTAGTAACAACAACTCACATGAAAAAACTTTATTTGACTTTTTGGTTTATCCTTAAAAGCTCTTCATATTAGACCTAAACATTTTTAACAATTTTTAATTTTGCAAAATGTACAATTGTATTTTTTTTGCTCACCCTGTTTAATAACAAGCAGAAGAAATTATGAGGAGTGACTTGCAAGACATGTCTTCGAAAAATTGAAAACAAATTTTTTTATAAGTATAGTTAAGTCCATCCGTGGACACACTGTATAATTTAATAAAAAGAAGACTACAGAACTTGATAATACGCTAAAAAAGCATCGCTAGTAGGGCCACCACATAGCCGTTATCATCTTAAGAATAATGTGTTATCCTTTATGGACATTCTATCAAAATAAAACAACATATTTAACCCTAGAAATAATAAATATTATTTAATAAAAAGAAGACTACAGAACTTGATAAAACGCTAAAGAAGCATCGCTAGTAGCGCTACCAAGTGGCCGTTACCAGCGTAACAAAACAACAACTTTAATAATCAGATCGCGTATGATACAAACAAATGTTTTTAAGAATAAAGTCGGAAAATGTTGAAAATATCGAGAGAAAAAAACGTGGCACGATTTGCTGTATTGTTGGGTATTTTTTAAGAGGAAATCTTGGGTTGAGTTTTAACCGCTTTTCCAATAAACCGTGGAAATCCAAATAAAGAAATAAATTTCATAAAGTCCTGCAAATATAAATTCTATTGTAGATACAATAAATACACATTTTAATAATGATTTACGTGAAAATTGTAAACATTTCAATTAAGTAAAAACCATAAAACAAATATGTCGTTCAAATTTAAACAGCGGTATTTATTATTAAAAGTGTTTATTGAGAAAGTCACTAAACGGTAAAAAAACCAAAAACGTTGTATGTAATATATATTATATTATGTTGCCATAAATTAAATATTCTGCACCAACAAATATACATACCGAAGTGGATTCTTTGTCAAAACATCAGAAATGCAACAATTTAGTTCTTGAATTACATTTACAATTAAAAATACAATAATTCATCATGATCACTTAGATAAAATACACACACTAACATAACTATGAAAGCATATAAGCGTTCAGAGTAATAAATCGAAATCGAGTACCAAATCAAAGTTTTGCAGTTTTAACCTGCAACGCGAAACACAAATAACGTGCGCGATTTCACTGTACAATTGAAACTTTGGGAACATAATTTGTCGAGTTCTCTGTTTTGTAAAAAAAACTTATTTATTTAAAAATGATTTGCATTCGTATGCTTTAAATATATTGACAATTCTTAAATTCCCACAATGCTATCGAAGGCGACCTGATGGAGAGCCTAATCACCCTACTGAAGATTAACCATCCCATTTAAGACGATTAATCCATTGGTAAACTCTTTATTGACGAAAAATGTAGGTATATAAGTTTTGCGTGCATAAGTTTGTACAAAAATAAGAAACAATCACCCAACCATACTATTGAAGACCATTATTCTATCGGTAAACTTCTTATTGACAAAAAAACTTACCTATACACAATAAAATTGCTTAAAAACAAAAATATTTTTTTTTATTTAAAAAATAAATAAAGGTAAAAAATAATATGCCCAAGAGAGATTTAAACTTCGATATGGAGCTTACAAAACAGAAACGCCTGGTATGTAGTTATCGAACAGGTTATTGGAATATGCACTCAAAACTTTTATTCGACATTTTAGCCTAATTTTTGAACGAAGGTTTGGAATTTTTTAGTGAAATATGTCTTCAGAAAAAAGCAAAATAGTGACAAAAATCGAGTTTATAATGACCGTTCAGAATCAGACTATTTACTCACAAACAACAATAATAAACTTTAGTGAATTGTTTGTATGCAAATACTATCATTTCCTAAAAAATAAAATGTGAAACGACATTACACTTTGTTACAGGAGAAAAAGTTTCAGAAGTATACAGAGGAGTCTAGAAATGCTATTATTACGGATTATAAGAAAAAGCTAAAACAACAAACACTGATAATAAAATTTGTTTTAATTTAATACAGTATAGACGCTTCTTATGAAGTAGCGCTGAAAGTTGTCCAAGCAAAAAAAAGTGCTTATTAAGAATTGTGCAATAAAAATGGCAAAATAATTCAATAAAACATAAATTGGCGAAAAATTCAAATCTGTGGGTAAAAGGCATAAGGGGATAAGTCAAAACAATCAATTTTTTAGTAGTGCCTTAAACGTGTTCGCATTAATTTAGGAAATACATTTATGGTTATCGGGTATATCCTTTTGCCAGCACATGTCATATGCTAGCAAAAGGGTGTACTCGCTGACCATAAATATATTTCATAAATTAATGCGAAAACGTTTAACTATGATTTCGCGAAAGAATCGAACGATTTTGGGGTATTTTTTTATAACACATCTCAGATTTTTTTTATATTTTAATATTGTGTTTATACATCTAATTCCACCCTAAATCTAAAATTTTTCTTTTATCTGACCCAAACTTTGGCTCCCAGAGACCATTTAATTTTACATTTCGCAAAAAGCCATAATTTCATTATATTAGCATAATTTTTTTATTAAAATACTGAATGTTTTGAGATGTGGTCCATAAATAACCCTTATTAGTACCTACAATTCTACCAAAAAAAAAATTAAATTTTTTACATATAGGTGGCGCTGCAATTTTTTCTTCTTCAAAAATAGACGTTTTTTGAAGACCAAAAACTCTCTTAAGCAACAATGCTTAAAAAAACTAAATAGTATACCAGATAATATACATATTCCTTTATAATTTGATATATAAAAATTTACTTGCAAATGATGTTGCCGCCCGTAAAGCCAACTTAAAGTTTTGTTTACCGCATTAAAAAAAATTGAATTACACTTACAACTTTATTCTTATTTATTAACTAAGGAATTCCAGGAAATTACTTTTATTGGTAACAATAACACAGCAAAAAAAGTTTTATTTTTTCACACCCAGGGGGCGCTGCAGCCTTTTTTCTTTAAAAACTATATAGCATTTCAGATAATATAGTTATGTATTCCTTTATTATAAAGAGTTACGTATTCCTTTATTTATTTAATAGGTTTATTCTTTATTTTATTTATTATGTTTTTCTTTATTATTATTATTGATATTACTATTTCTTTATTATTTAACATATAACAATTTATCTGCAAGATTTGCATATATTAAATAATAAAGATATATCCTAATAATTATAATAATAATAATAATTATTACCTTTACATTAAATTTTAAACTTGTTGGGCTCTAAGGGGTATATTCGCTAACTTTTGAGTTATAAATAACCCTGGTTTATATCATACTGGCTGGTTCAAATCTCTAGAGCGATTCTCAGAATCAGTCTAGAGATTTTAACCAGGGTTATTTATAACTTAAAAGTTACTTAAGCCGCAAAGGAACTACTTTAAAACTCATAAAACTTCAAAAAACTTCATCCGCTTCTGGGCTAATTTCTTCAATTTCTTCCGACAAATTTTTTAATTTTCTTTTTCTATTTTTGTTTAACCTTCTATCTGACGATAATCTTGATAATAAGCCCCGTATCTGATTAGGATGCATATACTCGTTTGAAGAAAACTAAAATTTGCCATTTACTTCATAATTTTGTAAAGCTGTTGCAGCAGTTCAACAATATCTACCGTCAATATATGCCCAAATGAAGAAAATAAAAATACTTTTTTTCGAGTATATGCAACAACACTGTTGCTATATATTCAGGCGTATATTTAATTTTAGTTTTTTCACCTTCTTCAAAAAGGTTGCCAACAAAATCTTTTTGTTTTTCATTAAAACGTGATTTTTTAATTTTGCGCCTTCCGAACCCTTTTGCATATACTCGAAAAAAAGTATTTTTATCTTCTTCATTTGGGCATATATTGACGGTAGATATTGTTGAACTAGTTGCAGTTAAAACATCTTTTTGTTTTAAAAATTCCATTCTAGCAACATCACCTATAGTTTGTCTAATTTCAGGAAATTTATGATTTCGAAATTTAAGGTGGTTTAGAAGATCATCTTCATTTTCAAAAACCCTACTGCAAAGTAATTCGTCGCACCTATATTTAATTGCTTTTAAATTATTTAGATTTTCCTTTTGTCGACTCGATGATGTCCAAGGAACTTTCATGTTTACTCCAGAAGAAAATTCAATTCCTAGAATTTTGATTTACTTAAAGAAAATTTATTAACTTTGCGTACCTTTAAAAGCATGATATTTTCCCTCTCCAATTTCAACTTTTGTAATAACAGCAAAATTTTAAATGTTATTATGGTTACCGTTTGACAGTAACTGTCAACTGTTGGGGTAACTTGATTCCCAGCCTATAGGCTTGACTTTAGTTTAATTTTAAAGTACGATAATAAAGAATGCTTTGCCTCTCGAAATATACTAAAATATATTTAAACAAATGGTCATATTACTATTACTATTACTATAGAGTCACTGAAATACTTGTTACCATTTGTAATTAAAATTTCTTTGGTTTTGTTACCTTTTGTCCGCATACAACAATAAAAGCGAAAAAAGGCGTTTATATAACAATATGCGGGTACGTGCACTAGTTATAATTTTAATCGTCCCTACAACAGGCATTAATTATTGCAAATAAATTTTTATATGTCAAACAATAAAAGAATATCTATATTATCTGATACATTATAAATAATGTCATTAGTTTTTTAAGCAATGTTGCTTAAGTAAATTTATGGTCTTTATAAACGTCTATTTTTGAAAAAAAGGCTGCAGCGCCCCCTGTATATAAAAAAATAAAACTTTTTTTTGTTGCGTTTTAGTTACCAATAAAAGCCATCACCTGGAGTTCCTTAGTTTAAAAATAAGGATAGAGTTGAAAGTGTAATTCAATTTTTTTTAATGCGGTAGACCAAACTTTAAGTTGGCTTTACGGGCGGCAACATCATTTGCAAGTAAATTTTTATATGTCGAATTATAAAGGAATATCTATATTATCTGGTACGCTATTTAGATTTTTTGAGCATTGTTGCTTAAGAGAATTTTTTGTCTTAAAAAAAGTCTACTTTCGAAGAAAAAAAAATTGCAGCGCCACCTGTATGTAAAAAATTAAAACTTTTTTTTGACACAATTGTAGGTACTAATAGGGGTCATACATGGGCCAAATTTCAAATCATTCAGTATTTTAATAAAAAATGTATGCCAAAATAATGGAATTTGGCCTTTTTGTAAAAGGCAAAATTAAATAGTTTCTAGGAGCTAAAGTTTAAGTCAGATGAAAGAAAAATTTTAGATTTAGTGTTAAATTGGATGTATAAACAAAATATTAAAATTAAAAAAAAATCTGAGATGTGTTGTAAATCGATCGTTCGATTCTTTCGCGAAATCATAGTTAAGTCTCTACCGAAAAATTGCTTTTTTTGGCTTATCCCCTTATGCCTTTTACCCACAGAAATGAGTCTTAGTTTCGAATTTATCAATTTCAAGAAGTGTAGACCACATTAATAAATATATATCCAAAAAATTTCACTAATGCAATGCAATAAGGCGGTATCGACTATAGGGGATTTGATAAATGTTCCTGTATTGTCACTGATGAAGCCTGAAGCTATGATAGGAACTGAAATTGGATTTTTAGAACTCTTATAACAAAACTCTTCTGTGATACACTGCATTGTTTAACATGTTGCGTCAAATGAATTTCGTAAATAACTAATATTATAAGAAAGGGCAATCGTGCTTTGAGTCACAGAAGGTTTCGTGATTTTTTGGCCTAGTAAGTAAAGTACATATAGGGACATTACTTTCTACCGATATTCCTTGGTTGAGCGCCGGAAAATGTTAGCAACGTTTCTTTGCTTTAGGCAAGGAGATTCCGATTTTTCTTAAAAAATGAAGTAAATTCCGACATTACGGAACTGGAAAATCAAATTGTAGTATTTTTAACAGATCTGACATCTAATCTTACTTCAACGAATTAAATAAACCGATTTAGCAACTTTAAGAAAATCAAAGGAACATTTTTAGTTTTTACTCAGCCACTTACGATTTCTGTTGAAAACGTAAGCAGAGCAGACCTTCAACTGGAATTGGGTCATTTGAAGTCAGATACTTTTTATCAGGAAATAACCGAAATGGGGTTAGACTTTTTAAGTTTCTCCTTAAAGAACGTTACCCTAACTTGCGAAATGTAGGCATTATAGTGGGCTCAATGCTGAGAAGCATATGAAATTTATAGTCAAAATATAGGTGTTCCCTTTCTAATAAGTCATTTGGTCAGTTTATTAACAACAAAAATTAATGTTGATATTGATATACTGGATAGTAAAATCTAACATCCCCTAACTTCCTCCTAATTTTGTTTTGTATATTGCTTTTTTTTAATATATAAAAATAACTATACAAATACGTTTTTGAACCTATTTCAAATCACTGATAAAGTAAAAGCGAAGCATTTTATGATGCGAACTTCGCAACCGCAATTTTATTTACAGCGGCCCTTGGGCCAATTGAAGTTGGATAGCCCTGGTCTAAAGTATTATTAAAAACATGACTTCACAAAAGCTGTCGCTACCTGGCTATAAGTAAAATACAAGCGATATAAACTTAAGTAAATAGATTTTTATGTAGAGTATTTAATGCCTAAGGCAAACGGTCGAGTCCAGGCTCTCGTTTAACATCCATAGTGCTACCACCGCTATCGGTGTTCTAATTCATAAAATCAAATCAAGTACAAAAAGGGTGTAAATGGATTAAGCGTGAGGTAATTGGATACAACAAATAATTTTTCCTGGATTAACAACACATAAACTTCTTAAAGAACATACAATAAATTAAGAAAACCTAAACACGAAAAAAACACAAACCGAATTCTAATAAATTTCGTAAACAAAAAAGAATATATACCGGTAACTGCCTAATTGCATCAATTGCACACCATCTGTTCAACACGGAGATGGGATCGCAACTCAAAATGGAAACAACAGCCAAGAAAAGACAAAAACTAAACAAAAACTTATGCGCCAACCTAGGAACGTACAGACCCTAGGTCAAAGACGCAAAAAAAGAACTAAACAGTTATTACGAAAACATAACTGACAAAATCAGACGAGTCTATGCGTACTTAACGACCAAGGCAAAAATGACTTTTGGTTAGGAGTGGAAAAATTCTAGCCGCCTCAGACGTATTCAACGTCGCAATCAAAATACATAACGAACAGGGCGAAAAATACAGGATCTCCGCTAAGCAGAACGACAACTTCCCTACAATAGCAATATGCTACAGACTTGGCCAAAACAGCGACTAGCACCAAGGAACAGTCCTACCAAGATCGACACAAACGTAAACACTAGAGCAATCGGTAATGGAAAATACACTATAATGCAATCAACAAACAACGACAGGACAGCATAAGAAGTATACACGCAACTGGAGAAGTACTTAATAACACACTAAATGTGTGACAAAAAGAGAAGTCCCTACAGCTAACTAACAACTTCCCAACTTCAAATAGTAATCCTAAATGTTTGAAGTAATACTAATTTCCCGCTCTAGGGGAATTCCGCGTCGTACTCAGATTTGAGTCGGTGTAATTGTCCCCTAAAAACTAAAATGTATGTCCCCCCCGTCACCACCTCCTTTTGTTCCTAATGGGCGCACAGCAACGGCCCGGCGTATCCGGGAAAGGCTATTCAAACTATTCGCATGTCGCTCTCGAGCCCCAAAGGTACATTACCGGAGGCGGTGGATATTCGCACCTAGAAAACACGGGTGAAGCCGTGTTAATAAAATCTGTCATCCATCAAATGGTTAACGTCACTTTCTACCAATTTTAAATATTACCATAGTCGCATTTTCCCAATTTAAAACCTGATTGGTTCAAATCACAGTGAATATTGAAATCACTCATGCCTAACAACGTGAATATTCCCGTTGTTAGGCTCGGTGGTTATAATCATTATAATTATACAGTGTGTCCCACCAAAAACTGTCAATGGTATATCTTTAAAAGAATAATCGAAAAATAAAATTTTTAAAACTCTTTTTAAGGGTTCGAAGTGGGAACCAAACAGGGCACTTTTCAACTTACCATCATCAAGATTTTTTTGGTTTAGGGTGGCTAGATCGAGGTGAGTTGAAAAGTGCCCTGTTGATAGGTCATGTGATACCTTGTTCAAAAGCTTTAATTTTCTAAATATTTTGCAATACAAATTATATTTTTCCTTATTTTCATAAAAAACGCATTTAAACGGGTGCAATAGTTAATAGTCATTGTGAAGTAAAATATACATATTAATTAAATAAATTTTGTTGTTCTCCATTATTTTGAGAACAATAGTAAAGACGATTATTAAATTAAATTAAATAATTTCTGGTGTAATATTTCGGAATGTCGTAGATCTTGTAGCGACTGGTGGAGTCTGATAAACTAACGAATTAATGTATCCTCATAAATAAAAGTCCAAGGGGGTTAAATCTGGTGATCTTGGGGGGCACTCTAACGGCCATTTTCGGCCAATATATTTTCCAGGAAAACGCAAGTTATCCAATTTTTGACTGGCAATGCTGTGGTGCCCCGTCTCGTTGGAAGTGAAGGTTCTCACTAAGTATCAGATTTCCATCCCTCTCTCTGATCATTAAGCTTTTGTGTATTTAATACATCAATAGTATCTTCTATACTAGTAAATTTAAGTAGTTATCTCCACTGAGATTAATTTTATTTTCCTAAATGCTGAGTATCCTTTTCTACAAAAAAGTGAGGATTTTCATCACTCCAGTACCTGCAATTTTGTTTATTTTGTTTTTATATCACAATTATTAGTGACCCCCATTTAAATGTTTTTATTTATGAAAATGAAATTAATTCTTTTTTTATGCAGAATCTTTAAAATAATTAAAAGACCTTTCGAACAAGGTATTACATGATCTATGGTACCATTGAAGATTTTAAGGTTAGGGTGGCTACCCCGCTGGGGTAGATCGAGGTGAGTTGAAAAGTGCCCTGTTTTGGTTCCCAATTCGAACCCTCGAAAAGGTTTTTTATAACCCTATTGGTTATATATATGCAATAGGAGTAGATAAACCTTTTAATTTATAATCAACCTAATTTGGATTAACTTGTTTTTAAAAATAAAATTGCAATTGCACGGATAATATAATTAGTTAACATATTGAGAATAGCAATTATATTATAAACACCATTTGAATATTATTATTTTATAAAAGTATGTCTTGTACTAATTCAATTATTTTTATTTTTAGCCGTCCTGATATATCATTTTCCTTGTTCAGAAACCCATTTAAGGCCCTCAAATACGTTTTTCGCATGAAATGCAGAAAGTTTTTGTTTTATATTTTAATAGTTCTTGGTTTCATTTTTCTAGGATTATGGCTTTATTCGATACCTTCTAAACTGGTAACCAAAATAATTGGTATTTAATTTGTACCTTACTATTATATTTTTATAATAAATATATTATTAATAATTAAGCTTTTATTCTGTATAATGGGAATAAACGAACTTAACTGTAATATTTTTTTAAAAGTTATTTTTTATTCAAAAGAAAATATGTTTAAAACTTATAGTGTATTAACAATTGGGTTTTAAATATTTTTTGACAACATTTTCTTAATTTTTGTGCACCTAATTCCTTAAATTAAATGTCCTTAGGAAACATCGTATTTCAATTCATTTACACCCTACAGGATCTTGATTTCAAAGGAAACTACTAATATAATGACGGATTATAATTAATTTTCAAGTTCAGGTTTAAGTTTCAAGTATATTCCGTTTTGATTAGTGCAATGAACTTGGTATTAACTTCTGTTAAATAACTTTAATCCCTTAAACTTAAACTACAAAAACAGAACTAACTTAGTAATAAGTTATAAGAACAATTTGTAATTTCCCCAACTTTTAAATAATCAGGGTTCCTGATATACAAGGTGTCCCTAAACTTAGTGGCATACATTTAGGAGCAGATTAAGCAAGTCAAAATAAGACGAAAATCTAAATAAAACAATTTTCTAATTACGTATGTTTAAAAGATGCAGGGTGATAAAGTGTTACTTATCATATCAGTTTTTTTAATATAACCTCTACTATGGTAGGCTTGGAAAGGTGATATTTTGCGAAAAGTTATTTACTAGCAAAACACATATTCACACATAATTACAATTGTTCGAGTGAACACAGTATCGTAGAAACAGGGGTTGCTAAAGCTTATTGTCCCATACAAACTTCGATATAACAATTATTGTAATCTCGAATATCTCGGAAACGGTTTATTTTATCGAAGTTTGAGAGATACACCTTTTTAATGGTAGCCGAACTGTGTAATCGAAAAATTGCTTCAAATGTTACAAAAACCTAACCTCAAAGTTATGGGACAATAAGCTTAAAGCAACCCCCGTTTCTACGACACTGTGTTCATTCAAACAATTATAATTAAGTGTGAATATGTGTTTTGGTGGTAAGTGACTGTTCGCAAAATATCACCTTTTTAACTCTACCATAGTAGAAGTTATATTAAAAAAACTGATATGATTAGTAACATTTTATCACCCTGTATCTTGGAAACATAAGTAATTAGAAAAAAATCTTTATTTAGGTTTTCATCTTATTTTTACTTGCTTAATCTTTTCCTAATTATATGCCAATGAGTTTTGGGACACCTTGTATATCATGATATATTGACGATATATATCATTTATTTATTTTATGATGCATGTCATCATCTTGATTCTCATATAATAAAAATTGTATTTTTAATAAATATCGTCAGTTTGTTAAGCCTGGTTCTAACACAAAAGTAATTTAATTTAAGATTGTAATTTAATTTAACTTAAAAGTTAAAAACCCAAGAATCCTTTGTAACATTCATACAGTGAAGTAATTTAAGACTTAATTTAATAGTTGGCCAACTTTTATCTTTTAAATTAAATTACGCTATTTTAAGGTTATTTCGTACTAACCTAACCTATTTTCGAAGAATCTAACCTATTTTGTGTAAATGGTTTTAATAATAAGAAAAATATTTCGATTGTAATTACCAAAGTAAGCCATATATATTTAAGTTTTAGATACATTGATACACTCTTTAAAATAGTGTGTTTAATTTCAAACACTATTGAATTACCTTACTTTTTGTATGAACGCAAGTAAATTAAATTAAATTACTTTTAAAGTTAAATTAAATTATATTACGTTATTTCTCTCTTAAAACCCAGCTTTAAATATTAACTTCATAATATAATCCAGTATGCTCCTTATTTTTATACAGAAGAAATTTGTTTTTATTTAATAGTCTTTTTTTAGTAAAAATTTAAAATAAAACATATAAAATATGTTTATTAAATTTTAAAGTTTATTAAATTAAATTATATTACGTTATTTCTCTCTTAGAAACCAGCTTTAAATATTAACTTCATAATATAATCCAGTATGCTCCTAATTTTTATACAGAAGAAATTCGTTTTTATTTTATAGTTTTTTAGTGGAAATTTAAAGCCAAAATGTACATTCGATGAATTTTTTCCAATGTATTTTGGCATTCTAAATTCGAAAATTACAATTTTTTCTTTTTATGACAAGGTTTTTGAGATTTGAATTTTTTTCCATTTGTGCAAAGAAAACAAGGTATTTACGAGAAAAATCTATAGATAAGTACCAAAGTTATGTCCATTTGTACAAGTACAAGTAGCAAAATTTAATTTTTTGTTTATTTTTAGACTTTTAATTCGTTCAATTTAAATTCAATTTAACAAAATATATACTAACTGACAAAGAAATTGCAACACCCAGAAGAAGGTGCTCGATTTAAATAATTACTTGATCAAATATATGTACTATATCAAGGAGTAAACGATTAGAATTTGGAGAAAAAATACCAAGGATTTTCAAAGTTTTTTTATTAATTTTGTTAATAATGTGTTGGTCCACCGTGATTATCTACACACTCCCTAACACGCCTTGGCATTGATTGAATGAGGTGGTCTATTTCTTCTTGAGGTATAGTATCCCAAGCTACCTGTACTTCATGTCTTAGAGCCTCCAAAGTCCTTGGGGGCTGAGGTAGATTTCCTAGCCTTCTACCCATCACATCCCAAACATGTTCTATGGGCGAAAGGTCGGGGGATCTGGCTGGCCATGGCATTAGATTCACATGGGCCTCTTCAAAAAAGTTCAAACTAACTCTGGAAACATGAGGCCGCGCATTATCTTGTTGAAATATTGGATCCACAAGCCGATTAAGATAAGGGAGAACATACGGCTCCACTACTTCCTGAAGATAACGTTGCGCTGTCATGTTGCCTCTAATAAAGACTAGAGGTGACCTACTTCCATGAGCAATAGCACCCCATACCATAACGCCTACTGTTCGGTGTACATGACGCTCAACATCAAACTGAGGTTGACGTCTTTCTCCCCGACGTCGTCTGACTCTTCTTCGGCCGTCATGTCCATCTAAGCAGAATCGGGATTCATCAGAGAAGACGACTTGATGCCATTCCACGTTCCAATGTTGTCGTTCTGTACACCACTGTAGTCGTTGCCGTCGATGCACAGCGGTCAGAGGTAGCACAAGATGGGGCCGATAGTGCTGCAGTCCAAAAGACCTTATACGGCGGTAAACCGTTCGGACACTTAAAAGTCGGCCTTGTTCTCCTAACCACTCATCAGCCAAAGATCGAGTTGTCGAAAATCGGTCTCTAAAGGCCATAAGTCTTAGACGTCGATCTTGAACTTCATTTGTGCGCCTTCGACGTCCAGTGCCTACTCTTCTCCGGTTTTGGGCATTATCAAACCACCCTTGACAACATCTCATAACAGTAGTTGGATTTCTGTTAGTGCGGTTGCCGATTTCACGAAATGAAAAACCAGCCTCCCGTAGACCAATAATTCGGCCTCTTTCAAATTCACTCAGTTGGCGATAAATTCCGCGTACTCGTGCTCTAGGCATTTTAACATTACTAAAACACCCAACTTAACAGTAAAATTTTTTTAAATGGAAAAAAAGAACCGCAAAAAACTCGACTAAAACAATTTCTTTGAATCGTGAAAAAAATTGTTTACATGAGAACGACTGCATATTTCTTTACCAAATTTTAATGGTTTACTCCTAGCTATAGTACATATATTTGAACAAATAATTATTTAAATTGGACACCTCCTTCTGGGTGTTGCAATTTCTATGTCTTAAATTAAATAAGTGCATATGATTTCTCATGAAAATCGTGCCGTATATAATCTAGTACAAAAAATATGCGTACAAACCAAATTAATATAGATTAAATTTAAGTACATTACACGAAAATAGTATTCTCAAACAATGTAGATGGTATTCTTGGTATAGTGAATGGCCGTTGTCTAGTATCATATCTATGAATTGGTACTTCTCTCAATTCTGAGTTTTTATGAAGTACATTAAACGTCTATACCTAGTTGAGCAAAACTTTACATTCATTATAAACTTTAACAGTTGTTGTCCTTCTTGTTTTAAGGATGTCCTTTTTAGTTATAATTAAATTTTTTATTTGAGACGCATAGTTACAGCCCCATATAATTATACCGTATTATAAAGTAGCTTGAACCATACATTTATATGTAATTTTTAGGATTGTAATCGGTAGTTTCTATTTTAGTTTATAAAGAGTAAAATTTAATTTTTTTTTGTTTTTTATCAATTTATAGTGATTTTGCAATTTAAAGCATTATTTATTACTAAACCCAAATATTTAACAGAACTAGTTCTTTTAATAAATCTTTGACATTGGCACTTTGGTCACATTTTGAATGAGATTTTTGTAAAGTTTGGTTGAGAAGCAGAACTTTTGTTAATGTAATTAACTTAGTCTTAATAAAGTAAAGACCAAGAAAATTACTGTCTAGCCCATATTTTATACGGTAAAGACCCTTTTCAGCATCTGATATTACTTCTTTTAAAGGGCTTAGTAGAAAAGGTTTCCGTTTCAAATGCAAATATTTTTGGAGCTGGCAACAGCCTTTGACATTGTTTATTACTTATGAAATTAGAGGCCAACGGTATCCGTGGTATAGTATTAACTTTGTTTAAGGACTATTTTTTAGATAGCGAATCTTATGTGAAAATTAAATTTTTTTTAATTTTACAAAAAAGGTTGAGTATGGCGTACCCCAAGAAACGGTTCTGGAACATTCATTGTTTCTCCTTTATATAAATGAGATGCTAAAACTGGATGGCTCTGGAGATGTTTTGTCTTAGGCAGATGACACTGTACAGTGTACGTATTACTCTACTAAAACAGCACTTGGAAAGAAGTCATATCAGATGCTAGATAGTAATTTGCTTAGTCTTAACTTCACCAATACTAAGTTGATAACATTTACAAACAGTTTTGCTTTTCAATCACAAAAATTAAATTTCATGCCAATGTCAAAGATTTATTTAAAGAATTATTCCTGTAAAGTTTTTGGGTTTAGTAATAAACAATACTTTAAAGTGACACAATCACTCTATATCTATTAATAATAAACTAAAAAACAAAATTTTACTTTTTATAAACCAATAGAGTTACTACCGATTAAAATCCCAAAAATGATATATCGATGGTTGAAGCTATTATATCATACGGTATAATTATATGGGGATGTACCTATAAATAAAAAAATTGATTATAACTAAAAAGGGCATACCTAAAATAATCATATCTTAAACGAGAAGGACACCAACTGTTAAAGTTTATAATGAATGTAAAGTTTTTAATGTTGATCAACTCTATGAGTTTAATTAATTTACTAAAGTTAGTTTACAAAAACTCAAAATTAAGAGAAGTACCAATTTATAGATCTATATGATACTAGACAAGAGCCATTCACCATACCAAGAATACAATTTACATTGTTTGAATATACTATTTTTATGCAAGGCCCGAAACTATTTGGTGTTTTACGAAATGACTTAAAAAGGATTCATTTATTTGCTTTGTTTTCTAAAAAAGCCTTTATTTACCAGAATGGAAATGTCATAGAAAACAGATTTTTTAAAGTTTACTTCTTAATTTATTGTTTTTGTTTGTTATTTCAATTATTAGAATGTATTTTAATTTTATCTATATTTATTTGGTTTGTATCCAACTTGATTGTACTAGATTAAGCACGACATAATTTCTATGAGAAATCAGGTGCATTTATTAATTTAAGACATGTATTTTGCTAAACCATTGTAAATATTATGCTGAATAAAAATTTGGATTTAAAAAATTTAAATTGAATAACGTAAAAGTCCAAAAATAAACACAAAGTTGAATTTTGCAACCTACTTCTACATAAACGGTCAAAACTATGTAAATACCTTGTTTTCTTCGGAAAAGAGTAGGCTCTGGTCATATTTCAATGATTAATTGATATACCAAAGTCTATAGACTATACTTAAATATTGAGGTTTTGGATCGTTTTGCAAAAATGAAAAATAAATTAGGATTTTAATCCTTTTCCCCAATATACAAAAGCAAATAAACCATAAGGAGTTTTGCAAAATTATTTGCCTTATATGACACCCCCAAAAGAAAAAATATCGACGCCCTTGTCACGAAAACAGGCTTCAGTAAACATTTTCGACATAAATGTTCGAACATTTAATAACTGTTTTTTCAAAACTTTCAGATTCAAATACTAAAAAAGGTGTTTTCGACGGTCCTTAAATAGAAAAACTGTTTAAGGATGTTCAAGAATTGTTGTTAACTGACGAAAATCCAGCATACCCAATCGTTAATCGTTTCTGACTGTTTAGGAAACAATATTCAGAAATTTTAAATGATTTATTAAAAAATGTTCCCAAATTCGGATCAAACACGTCTTTAAAGATTTACTCTTAACATTTTCATTCAGATTTCTTTTCCAAAAATCTTGGTAAATTTAGCGATAAACATGAAGAATGTTTTCATCAACAAATGAAACCAATGGAACGATGATACCAAGACCAGTGATAACTAAGTATGCGATACTTAAATCCTTTTTTATAAACATATTTTACCTCAATTAAAAATAAATTAACTTGATTTTTATGCAAAAAATTAATAATAGGATACTTAAATCCTTTTTTTATAAACATATTTTACCTCAATTAAAAATAAATTAACTTGATTTTTATGCAAAAAATTAATAATACCTACCTGTTTGTTAGGTACTCATCTTTAAAAAATAATAATAAATAAATATAAATAAATTCAATGTTTGATTTATGTTGCTTCTTCTCTTCGTGCTTTATAGTCCAGTCATATAGGGATTTCACCTCGGAATCTAACGGAATAAGCTGAATTTTTGTACAAACCTTTATTTTAGCATTGCAAATGTTGTCTCAAAAGTCACATATGCCAACGTGTGAGCGACCTTAGATATTCAAGGTCAAAGGTCGCAAAAATCAATTTTTTGAGAATATCTCCTTTTCTCTGCCTCCTATCGTATTTGCATTTATTATACAAGTTGTAGAGAATAAAATTCTCTACAAATTTTGTTTAAAACATTTTTTTATACGTCCAATCGTTTTTGAGATAGAGGGCGCAGAGTGTGGAGCGCTCAGCCATACGTACTAAAGGTACCTTTAGCGCAAGGTAAATCATGAATCCCAATCTATTATACCGTTTTTTTAATTAATTATTTATTAAATATTACTTAAATAACAATTTAATACCTTATATTAATTTTTATACATTTTTTTAAAACAAATAGTCATTAAATATTACTTACTTTTGAGATACAAATAATTAAATAATGAAGTGAATCATTCTAAATATATTCAAATGTTTTTCTAATTAATGATAAATGCATTTTAAGAAGAAAAGACATTAAATGAATTTGCCTTAAATATGTCTCTTGGCATCTCTTGGATCCAGATATTGCTTTTGAAATAACAGACCTGGAAATACTATAGTGGGCTTGCTATAAATAAAAAGGTTAGGTATACGTATATTAAATTTTAAAGCAAGTTGTGACCCTAGGTATAGGTCTAGGGTTGTGACAGGTAATATTCGTAATATTTTAAAGGTTAACATGGCTGATTTGTGTTTTATTTGTAATAGTTACTTTCTGAAGGTGATTCTGTGACTTTTGTGCGCGGTATAAAGACTTTAAAAGAAGCAATTATTGAGAGAAATAAACATAAACTACCTAAATACTTTGAATTCTGTGAACGTTCATATTGAGTGTCGAAAATTGTACGCTATAGCATACTACAAAGATAATTATCTTTGGCGTACTATAGTAAAATTGCAGCAGCAAAACTTCGCCTTGAAGAGACTGGACCTTCAACGTCATCAACTGTACCTCATAAAAAAGGGAATAATGTGTTTGATTTTAAAATATTGTGCTTATTTTGTGGTGAAGTCGCAGATGAGGCAACAAAGGCAGAAAAATCTGCAGTACAAACGCGTTATAACTAAGTTTTTGAAGATATGACAATTAATGTCAATGATAACGAGGAGAGTGATGATGAGAATGAGTCTGAAATTGCTGGCCAACATGAAGAAGACGAGTATGAAGAAGATAAAGATTAATAATAATAATAATATTGATATAAATAAAAACATTTTTTCCTACTCCGATTCAATTATCCTTCATTAAAATTAAATTAAAATATAAGATATATATGAAGGTAAAATATATTTGATTTAAAAGAAATATAAATATAAGTATAAGGAATTAAATTTTTATTTTAGTAATATTTATTATATAATTAATTAAAAAAACGGTATAATAGATTTGGGATTCACGATTTACCTTGCGCTAAAGGTACGTATGGCTGAGCGCTCCACACTCTGCGCCCTCTATCTCAAAAACGGTTCGACGTATAAAAAAATTTTGTAAACAAAATTTGTAGAGAATTTTATTTTCTACAACTTTTATAATTAATGCAAATACGATAGGAGGCAGATAAAACGAGATATTCTTAAAAAACTGATTTTTGCGACCTTTGACCTTGAATTTCTAAGGCCGCTCACACGTTGGCATATGTGACTTTTGAGACAACATTTGTAATGCTAAAATAAAGGTTTTCACAAAAATTCAGCTTATTCCGTTAGATTCCGAGGTTGTTCCCTTTTTTTGACTAAGATGACTGTACTATTAGTCCCCTATGTGGATTTTTTTTTAAATCGGTATTTGGTCTTTTGTTTTCGACACTACACATATTAAATTAAGAAAATTAAAAAAAATCCTCCCATACAAAAATTTTTTTTTGCATGGTTGCATAGTGTAATCACTTGTATAACGAGTGAAAAAATAATCATTTTATACCTATTTACAGGATATTACATTCTCCTATTATAGGCATTTTAAAACTAAATAACCTTTTTTGACATTCTACACAGAGAAAGAGGTTATCAATCTATAGGGATTTTTTAGCGAGTTACCGGTAATAACCTACCGGTTACTCACGGTATCTTATGTTTTATTGCTCGCTAAAACGCTCCGGTTATAGGTTTTGTTCTGTGGTTATGTCAAAAAGTTTGACATAACCTTAAATCTTGTTTACCTTTAGTTTAGTTTGCTATTTTTTGAAATTTAATGGATATAAAAGAACAACGTATTATATAGCAAAAATTATAAAAAATATACAAAGCCCTGATGATTAAGGCTTATATTTGAGTCATTCCAAATAAAAACACCAAATGGGGTGCGCTGCTTGATTTTTTATTTTGATGAAAAAATTTGAGGATGATCTTTTAGGTGTCAAATATGAAAATCCGTTGCCGTTTTAATTTTTTGTTGCTTTACTTTTATTTGGCACCCCTTAGAAGTATGAAATAGTGTCAATTTCTTACTCTCTTATAGTGGGCCAGAACTTTTTTTCTGTGTCAAATATTGAAATAATTTTAATTTTGTTTTACTGTCCAGTAAGTGTGTTTTCGATATAAATTATTATTGTCCAATTAGTTAATCTCATAAAAGAATGGTAAACCACTAAATTTTCATGATAATTTGCCAATTTTTGTGATTTTTGTCTGGCTCCTACTGAATTTAGAAGGTTCATTTTTTTCAGGTATAAAGTACTTATACAATAGAAAGCGTAACTATTATTTTAAGTTTCTAGACTATCAATTTCTTTATTAAAAAAATTATTGAAAATTGATAATTCTCAAAATTAGCCAATTTTGCCCTCAGAAATCATTATGTTGAGGAAAAAATAAAAATCTGAAACTTTCAGGAAATGTAGTCCCCACCTTCATCTTTTCAGTCCAGTTAGTCTTGTTTTGTTATTTTTATTCCTTTAAAAGATATATTAATTTTTTTAATACCCGTTTAGTAGCGATATTGTTAGTTTTATTTATAATTTAAAATTTAGATGGCTTTCATGTTTGGTGGAGAAGTGTCAGAACTGTCAAAAATATTTCATAAATATTATTTGTGCGTATTTCTTTGGTAAATTTTGTATATAACATAATATGTCATATTATGTTATATATAAAACTTTTTAAAATCACCAAAGGAATACCACAAATAATAATTATGAAATATTTTTGACAGTTCTGATTTTTTGGTAGTTATGTTATATTTTATGTATTGAAAAATCATATATATATATATATGTATATATATATATATATATATATATATATATATATTAGGGTGGTCCTTAATAAAGTTATTTTCAAATTTCTTTGCTCCCAGGGGCTCAAATGCTTCCAAATTAATTTAAAAAAATTCCCTTAAAATTTGAGCTCTTAATATTAACTCTAAGATAGTGCGCATTCCAATCTAAGTTTCCTATGGAAATAACATAGGAAAAATTATTTTTGTTGTTTATAATTTTATAACTTGGGAACGAACAAATTAAAAATTATAAATCATACATATTTTTATAGAAAATTTAACGCTCTACAAAAAAGGTCTCTTATAATTTTTCCATTAGTCTATTTGTTTAAAAGTTATTCAACGTCAAAGTTTAATTTTCATATTATTATTAATATTATCAAGGCTTTTTTATGAGGCGCCGTTTGTGTCAAAATTAAAAGTGCTAAATAAACTTATTTTGTTTTAGGTATAAATAATTAATTATATGCTTTACCAAATAATTTTTTTATAAAATAATTTTGTTTAAAATAATTTTTTTATAATTTTTCTTTGTAAATAAATAAATAATTTTTTTATAAAATAATTTTTTTTAAAAATATTTTTTATAAAATAATTTTCAATTCGAATCAAAAATTATTTAAAAAAAGACGACGGGCGCCTTTATAAATTAATTTTTACTGCAGCCATCTCTATTTGTTTGTAGACACTCGAGTAAACCCGAGTAAACCCGAACGCCCCTCCCCAGATACAATTTTATGACGGATTGGGCTTTTGTTTGACGCAATTTGGCGAAACGATTGAAAATAATAATTTATTATTTTTATTCATGAATTCATTAATTTTTTTATCTACATTTATTTTGATTTTTAGTTTTTAACAAGAATTCTTTATGTTTAAACGTTTTTTATAAGAAAGCACTTGTTAAAAACTAAAATAAATAAATAAAATAATTCTCTTGAAAACAAATTAAAATAAATAAATCAATTCTCTTGAAACAAAACTAAAAATTAAAAAAAATAATTTTATAAAAAAGAATTATTTTATAAAAAAATAATTTAAAAAAAAAAATTATTTTATAAAAAAAAAATTTTATAAAAAAATTATTTTATAAAATTAAAAAAAAATTTTTTTATAATTTTATAAAAAAATTATTTGGTAAAGCATATAATTAATTATTTATAAAACAAAATAAGTTTATTTAGCACTTTTAATTTTGACACAAACGGCGCCTCATAAAAAAGCCTTGATGATATTAATAATAATAATATGAAAATTAAACTTTGGCGTTGAATAACTTTTAAACCAATAGACTAATGGAAAAATTATAAGAGACCTTTTTTGTAGAGCGTTAAATTCTCTAAAAAAATATGTATGATTTATAATTTTTAATTCATTCGTTCGCAAGTTATAAAATTATAAACAACAAAAGTAATTTTTCCTATGTTATTTCCATAGGAAACTTAGATTGGAATGCGCACTATCTTAGAGTTTATATTAAGAGCTCAAATTTTCAGGGAATTTTTTTTTATCAATTTGGAAGTATTTAAGCCCCTGGGAGCAAAGGAATTTGAAAATAACCTTATTAAGGACCACCCTAATATATATATATATATAATTATATATATGATTATATATTATATACATTATAATTAAGTATTTAATTGGCTAATTGGTGTTTAAAAAGAAGAATGAAAAAAATATATTCAAGATCCTTATGGTTTATATCGTTAAGTATAATTAGTGAAATTAATAAAGAGTTAATATAAAAAATGCGTTAAGCAGTTTTTTGTCGGTTTCTTTCACAATTTAAACCAAGTTCTTGTTCTATTATTTTGATCCCTTTAGTAAGGCACTAAATAGTTAAAAGTTAAATGTATGTATTTTAAATTTTAGTGTTGGAAAAAATTTACACAATCTGTAAATACTTCTTTAAATTTTAGTTTTTAGGTAACTGGTTAAAATAAAACATGTTATAATAAAGGGGTTTATTTAGAATATTTTTTGGTTTTTGCTTATTTTTAACAATTTAAAACTTCTCAGAACTTAATATTTTCTATAAGAAAGAGGTACAAAATTATGATATGTTCTTGAATTTTTAATTGCAATTAAATTCATGAATCTCGAACACTCCGTCATTTATTACACTTGCAAAGTTGCAAACTTTTTGAAATCACAATTTAAATACGCACAAATAAAATTTATGGAATATTTTTGACAGTTCTGACATTTCTCTACCAAACATGAAATGACAAAGTCAAAGCCATCTATATTTTCAATTATAAATAAAACTAACAATATCGCTACTAAACGGGTATTAAAAAAATTAATATATCTTTTAAAGGAATAAAAATAACAAAACAAGACTAACTGGACTGAAAAGATGTAGGTGGGGACTACATTTCCTGAAAGTTTCAGATTTTTATTTTTTCCTCAACATAATGATTTCTGAGGGCAAAATTGGCTAATTTTGAGAATTATCAATTTTCAATAATTTTTTTAATAAAGAAATTGATAGTCTAGAAACTTAAAATAATAGTTACGTTTTCTATTGTATAAGTACTTTATAGCTAAAAAAATGAACCTTCTAAATTCAGTAGAATAAGCACAGGAGCCAGACAAAAATCACAAAAATTGGCAAATTATCATGAATCTTTAGTGGTTTACCATTCTTTTATGAGATTAACTAATTGGATAATAATAATTTATATCGAAAACACACTTACTGGACAGTAAAACAAAATTAAAATTATTTCAATATTTGTCACAGAAAAAAAGTTCTGGCCCACTATAAGAGAGTAAGAAATTGACACTATTTCAGACTTCTAAGGGGTGCCAAATAAAAGTAAAGCAACAAAAAATTAAAACGGCAACGGATTTTCATATTTGACAACTAAAAGATCATCCTCAAATTTTTTCATTACAATAAAAAATCATGCAGCGCACTTTTAAATTCATTTTTGGTGTTTTCATTTGGATTGACTCATTTACAATTCGAATTTCACTCATTTTTAATTTTAAAATTAACTGAACCGTTGATTCAACCCAAAAACCCGGTAAAATTAACTAAACTCAAAAGCCCGGTATCGAGAAATGTCAAACATAACCTCCAAATAGTACAAATAAACAAAAAACTTGCATTAAAAAGAGAGAAGAATATTTACCGCTGCCAGTAACACTACTCAACATTTGTGTTACTCAATTCTTAACCGCGGTTACTGATTTGACATTTCATGCAGTTACCGGTTACTCGCTAAAATAGAATGGTTTTAACTTTTTATTACCGGTAATTCGCTAAAAATTCCCTTATGATTCTACATACCGACAAAAGTCAATATAAATCACGTGACACAAATAATGCTAAAAAAGGTATACCGTAAACACGGGTGACTTTGCACCCCGCGGGTGACTTTAACCCTTTAATGAAAAATCTTTTCGCGCTCGATAAAATTAACATTTATAATTTGTTGATCTAAACCTCTCAATTGAGCGATTCTATTGAGTTTATATTACAGGAAAATCAGTGTTTTGAAGAAAGAAATGGGATTTTATACACTTTAATTTGGTATATTATTACACTTCAGTGCAAAACTGTCTAATAAAAATAAAATAAAATATTGAGTTAATTTTATACGGAAAACACACCTTGAGACAAAGTCCAGGGGGTAACTTTGCACACCCAGTTTTTAATTTTTATTTTTGAAACTCAGCCCTGTTATATTATAATTTATATCATAGTTATTATGAAAGAGCAACTCAAGACTCAAATTTTGGTATACAAAATTGAATGTTTATGATTGTTAAAACCACAAAAAGTTTAAGCTTAAGTTTGAAAGTGAGCTAAAGCCACTCGTGTTTACGGTACCGTAATTTTACGGTAAAAGACCAAGTGAATCCAAACTTTTGAATTTTCAGATCGAATCATTTTTAAAATGAAATTAACTTAATAATTACGCAATGCATTTAGTGGACTTTGGAAAAACCGAATGCTGCCATAATACATAAGCACCAAAAATGAAAATACGGCATGTATTTTTTAGCTCTTCTTATTTAACTGGACCAAGTATTAAATGAATTATATAAAGTCTTTAATTTTATAATGTTTCTTTGAAGTGTATCATGTATACCAATAATTGGTAATGCTAACATTAAACTTATTAAATAATGTCATTATTTACAGCTCGGCTTCTTTGAAGAAACTGGTATCACAAATATTGAAGAAATTCCCTTCAATAAGAACACTTATTTGCTAATTCTCGCTAAAATTGAATTTTAAATATCGCCTAAAAAAGCGAATCAAATAAATTTATTGCATACACACAATACAATCGTTGGTAAGTATAATTCAATCTTTTATATATACGAACGTGCCAACGCATTGTTATTGACATTCATCCAAGTGTACACATTGTGTATGTGTTTGAAATAATGTAATTGGCTTTCAGTATCAATTTCCCTGAAACAACATTATGCGCGCTAGATAACTTCGATCGAATTATCGAGATCACTCTGAACTCTAAATATGTACATGTTGATGTAGACGTCATTTTTTCACAGGGATGACACGATATTACATTTAGTTAGCTAGTTAGTATTCAGGGCGGCAGTTTCCCGTTTTAGTGTGAAGTGAATTTCATTTGTTTCGTTCGTTTGGCGTGCGTTTGTGATTAATTGGTAAGCGTTTTAGAGTTTTACGTGACTTTAGGATAAATAACATAGTGAATTGTGACATAAAATGATGTTGCAAAAATGGAAAGTAGACATTTTTCATCACAACAGTTTTGTTAATATTTAATTATTCCAGTTATCCCGGTCTAAAAAATAAAACATTTAAAAGGGCGAGTCTAAAATTGCAGGCATATTCTATATTCTTTTAGGAAATTGCGTTAGAAACAATGACTACCTACTTCCTTTTTTGGATAAAATTTTTTTTGGCTTTTATAATGTACTACTATTTTTGAAGATTTTGTTACAAAATTCAATTTTTATTTGATACAAAATTGGATGAAAACCTGAAATAAAAATTTGGTTAAGTATTATACATGTTTATACAGAGCGCTCCAAGAATACTTTAAGTGTATTTTTTTAAGACTTACACGGTCGGTTAAATTAGAAAAAATGTTGCGTTATTACAAGCCTATTAAAATGAAAAATGAAAATAAAAATTAAAAAAATAGCGGTTCTTAAAATATTTAAAGAAAATTAAAATACCGCTAAAAACTACTAATCGTTATAACTCCTCTCCTTAGAATTCTAGAAAAAAATTGCGTTATTACAAGCCTTTTAAAATGAAATTTAAAAAAACAGCAGTTCTTAAAATATTTAAAAAATTAAAAACCGGTCAAAACAAAAAATCGTTATAACTTCAATTCTCCTTGGAATTTTAAAGTTTTACATGTAAATAAACCAAACATACACATTTATCTACTTTTTTATCCAATTTTCGCAACTATATTTTTACCATCTTTTTTTTAATGGCCACCATAACCGATGTACATGTACCTTGGATTCCTTGTTTTTTTATCTAACCATGTTAAATTCAAATAAGGCGGGCATAGTAAAAATAACAAGTAGGCGAAAAAATCACTAATTGGATGAAAATTAGATACCTAAATGTGTATCTAGGAATAACGATGGTTTTATGGTTTAAATAGGTTTTTTCAAATTATTTGAAAACCGCTGATTTTTTTTAAATATTGAAATGCCATTTAAATAGACTTTTAATTACGGGTCCTTAAATCGAGCACAATGATTATTAGTACTGACATATTAACGTCACACGCGATTGGAATCTCTTCTTTTGATAGTCGCACACAATATTTTATTTAACATTAACAAAAGTTACTATAAAATATTTAAAGATTCATCAGACTTTTATGTTTTCTTCATTATCCTAAAAATTTACCAAACTTTAAAATGTTTGTGAGAGAAAATCTTTAAATCGACTGGTAAAAGTTATTGCAGAGGGTTGATACATTTTTAAGCCAAATTTTTCTGACTTTTCCCGGTTTTTCAGTGACTTTTTAATAAAATGTGGGAGTTGAAATGACTTTATTTGGTTAATTTCTTAAAGAGATGTTACCTACTTAAAAATATGGAAAAACAGTTTTTTGTCCTTGATATAATATTTAACTGTACAACATTTTGTGTTCGATAATTTTTTTTAAATATATTTATTTTGTTGGTTTTAAACAGTTCCGCTCTTCACCTCGAGACAAAAGGTTGTGTCTAGGCGATTTTAAGCTGTCCGTACCATCATTAGAGTGTCTAAAAAAACCGACTATTTTTTTTTTCAAAGAACATTGAAAAATCGACAAAGTATTTCTAGAAAACGACCCTGTGAAAATATAAGCTCTTACAATTAATATTTAGAGGTGGCGTTTTATAATTTTCTATTTTCCATTTAAATTTCATGGGAATTTTTTTATCAAATTTTGTAATTTTGTAACGTAATAACGAGCAGTAAGTAAGACAAAATTACCCCTTAGTAAATTTAATGCTCAACAAAAAAGGTCTGATTAACATTTTGCGTAAGTCAAGTCAACCATCATTCATTCCTTACTAAACCAGCGATTATACACGTAATTACCAGATACAAGTGCAAAAAAAGGGTGCCACACACCCCCCCTTGATAAAGCCTCAGAGAGCTCTACCGTGCTAATAGTGAGCGGTCGAGGTCACGGAACAACATACAGTACACCCGTACTCCAAACCTTAAACCTTAAACCGGATAAGTAATATAACCTAAATGGCATGACCTTAATTCATTATTAATAATACACCAAATTTTGCGACCGTACCTAACAAAAAACTCCATTTGGTAGGCAAATTAGTCGCCAACAGTTCCCATAAAATAGTCAAAGAACCCATAAATCATAAACATTTAAACAAACAAAAAGCATTCAGAGCATTTCCGAAACAAACATTCGACAAAACCTATAGACAAGCGGCAACCTCCCTCATAAATCTCAATAAAGCCAAACCAAACATGCAAATCGTAAACACAGACCAATCAACACTCTCTTAAAATGAAATAGTCAAGATTCTGCTATAGATAGATATATATTTTATAAAATATATAAAATATATATATATATATAAAATATTTAAAATATATATATATATAAAATATTTTTACTACTTAAATAGTTAAAAAAAGACAATTTAAGATAAGTCACAATCTTTGACGGTTTCTGAGTTTCTAATTTCTCAATCGTTTAATATACATTTACCAACAACTTTACAATGTATTTGAACACTATCGATAGTTCTCGACCTCTAGACCAAAATAATGGATAGCAAAGTGGGGAAAACAATTTGCGTTCAACAGTTTCCGAATTTTAGCAGACACGGACGTAGAAGAACAGGAGGTATTACAACTCCAGCAAGCAGGGGTCCTAGCAGCGAACTAACCAAACCATGCCCATTCATGAACCCCAATTGAATGGGGTTTTACAAAACCACTGGTTTTGGGGAATTTCTGATTGTACTTAGTTTTGGGTAAGTCTAATGTCCTACAAAAAACAAAATATTTTCCCTCCTTGTCCTGCACACCACTAACCTAAATCGGACGTATGGGCCAGCCTGGCGACAAAATTCCGGGAGATGCCTTAACCTTCGAAACTCCACGACCTCCCAAGAGAGATTTACCAGACGGGGTGAAAAATCGAACGCATCAAACACAGGTAACACAGTTGCGGGATATGTATGAGAACTGAAAGTTGTTAAAATAATTCTGGGAGATCAGTGTAAGGCGATGCCGATGGGACCAGCGTTCTTATACTCAAATACTCATTAGGGTGTGCCAAAAAAAGAGTTATTTTTTTATGTTCTCACCCCAAAATCTCTCAGAGAATGCTCAAATAAAGCTTCTGTTAAAAGCAGAGATCCATATTCAAATTTTAAGAGGTTCTCCATCGAACTTTAAGTTTTTCCGTCTAAATAACATGGAAAACATGGTTTTTTGAAACTTTTTTGTCCTGCAAGGTGTGAAATTTTTTTTTATGAAATACATAAATGGACCTTTTTTATCATTAAATTTACTACAAAAAGTTCTATGAAGTCAAATTTTTATCTTCAATACTTGATTTTTGACAGCTTTAAACTTCAAATTATCGGTTTCCTGCATTTTTTAGCTATACCATAAGAGTTAGAGAAAAATGAATATTTGTAGAGCTATAACTTTGTAGCTATTGGTGATACAAAAAAGTTGATCAGGACTTTTTTGTAGGATTTTAAACGTTCTAGAAATCGGCTATTTAACATTTTTCTTGTGTGCAGCTGCACTATTAAGCAAAAATTATATATCTACGATATTAAATATTCCAGATAAGGCAATTTTGCTTTTAAGCCCTATTAAAATAGGGCAGCTGCATTTAGAACCTTAGAACAAGGTACCTACCAAAAACGCAACTTTTCTCCTCGCTTTTCTCATAGAAGAAAACGTGTTACAACCCGTATATATACAAGGTACCTATTAGGAAACTTTTATCTATACAGGGTATAACCTTTTATGTAAAGAATACAACTTTCCACAAAAATATGCCTTGTATTGCTCTCTAAAAATGAATTAGTCAAAAATGACTCATTTAATAGTTATTAGTGGCTGCTTTTTCACTTGTACCATGGTTTACTATGGAATACCATGGTATCCCAAAATTTAACATCCAATTCTTATTTAAAATTGTCCCCTGAATCCGAAAATACCGTCAAAAATTATGAAAGTGGAGCAGTTTTTGAGATATAGTCATTTCCATATTAAATGGAAAATACTTTTTTGACTTTTGACGACATTTTCGAATTCAGGGGACAATTTTACATAAGAACTGGCTGTTAAATTTTGGGATAGCACGCTATTCCATGGTTAACCATGGTACAAGTGAAAAAGCAGCCACCAATAACTATTAAATTAGTCATTTTTGACTAATTCATTTTTAGAGAGTGAGGCATGTCTATTTATTAGCAAGTTATAAATTTTTTACTTGTCAATAAAACGAAAAAGTATTATTATTAAGGCATAGTTAAACAACATCGTTTTTTTGTCTTTAGGATAAACAAATAATTTAGATGATACTAAACTAAAAAAATAATTTCGAAATAACGGACAGGGTGAATATGCATGATCACTATGTGTTATTTAGTTTATTTATAGCAGGTGTAAAAATAGTATATTATGTCATAAGGAGTAGAAGTGACTCTTTTTGTGGTGAGTACAGAGATTGACGGCCGAAGCGTAGCTGAGGCAGGCAACTGTATATTGAAAGAAATGCATTGCTCCTTATTACACAAAAATAGTAATGATTACAAATATTATATGTTAAAATGGCGACAGCGAAAACTTTTGCTACTACAACATTTATATTTTGCTAGAAGGTTTATGCAGTCTGCACAAATATTTATTTGTAGGTGGAACAATTAGGTTGCCCTGAAATAGTAAGACATATGTATTGGTAACAAAAAATAACTTGTGATAGCAAATGCTTATTTGTAGGCAGAGCAAAGAAATTTGTTCGAAGTAGCAGCAGTATTTGTTCTTTGTTGATATCATTATTTGTCTGAGCAGCAAGCATTTACTTATTACAACAAATCATTATTTGTACATAGTGCAATTAAGTTTGCCCGAAATGGTAAAAAGTATTTGTATTGGTAGCCAAAAAGTATTTTTTATAACAAATGCTCATATGTGGCATAGCAAAGAAATTTGTGTTAGCAGATAATTATTTATTTGCTGCAGTAGGAAGCAAATGGGTAGGGGAGGGTAAAAATAATTTAACACTCTTTACAAATGTAGAAAAATGTATTATAATAACTAGGTACATTTAAATTCAACCAAACTACAAATACGATTCGATTTCGTCCACAGAAGGTCCAACAATTACAGGTGTTGGTTGGAGGGACAGTCCAAATGACTTTAGTTTTTGCACTTTGCTTTCCAACACGTCGTTCAATTTACCAGTTATCTAGAACAAAAGACAAAAAGAGTAAAATACTTTAATACACTGTGTATTATACACATAAAATTTACTGGATTAAATTATACCTACACGGAGAGAAAAGTATATTACTGATTACCATAATTATAATACCCTTTACTATATTATATATTACTATTTGGGACAACTATCTTGTATATTGCCAGTTACTATGCATATTTAGTAATTTTTAAATATCCATGTATATTAAACCTTAAGGTTATTATTCTCAACCAATTTTTTTTTTATTCTTATTATAATTAGATAGTAAATTTAAAAAATAAATATAATAGATACGTAACCCATAGGAAACTAAATAGTGTATTTTATTATTTTGTATAATACATTTTTGATCTAATAATATTGGTGTTGTAATCTTTACTAAAATTGTATAATAAAAAATACTATTTCGTATTACAATCTTTATATTTTACTGACGAATATTTAATATTGTTAAACTAAACATTTTTTAAAGTAAATTTTAATATATTTTTTTAACTATCTAAAATTTACTATACATTTCTCTCCGTGTACGTAATAAGATAAAATAAAAGCTACCAACCCATACCTTTATGTGAATAATAAATCCTTCTTCCACTTCAGTCTTAGACGGCCGCCAACACTGTAATCGCTTGCGTTTTAAAGTGTGTGTAGACAATAAATGTGGCAAAATAAATAAAATCCTTGTGATTCTTACTTCTGATTCTAATACCTTGTATTATATTTTCATCATCGACTCCACTTATTTTACTTGATGTATCCGGATTTTAGCTTTTATGTCTACTACAAACTTGCACATTAACCCTTATGCAGGCGCACCTCTTTATGCAACGTAGTAGGTCGCGCGGGGTGTCAGAGACACCCCTGATGGCAAAGCGTCCCTGAGTGTTATTTACATTTTTTTTTTCTTTTTTTTTAAGGTTATCAAGTTAAGATGAGCTGAGAGACAATGAGAACATATTTCGTTGCGTTCAAATTTGATAAAAGATGACAAAAAAAAAAGAAAATGTCAAAAGACGACAATTTTAATCAAATAAAGCATTTATTTAAAAAAAAACAAATTTTAAAAGTCATAATAATAATAAAAACAAAAAAAACACTAAGCACTTAAGATAAGGTTTACTTTTACAAGTAATTATGATTTGGTAAAAAAAAGTCAATAGGGAGGCGAAACCCAGCCTGCTCACGGGGTGTCCACAGCACCCAGAGCCTGCACTGAAAGAAATTTGTTGCTAAAAGTAAATACAAATTTATACTAAAAATTTTATACTAGTGCTTTACACATTTATACTACTGTTTATTATGAATGTATGGTAAATTTTGTAATACATTTATTGTAAAGAAGATATGTTAGATCTAAATAAAAATAAACTTACCCTTACTATAAAATGTAAACTATAAGTGAATTACAGCAAAAAAATATTGCTAGAAACACCATTTATATTGCTAGGGCAGCAATAGGCTGCTAACCAAACGAATATATTTGTTTTAGCAATGTATGTGGTAGTCTATATATGAAACATAAAATATATTTGCCCTAATTATTTTTTTATTTAACTTTAGTATATATTTCTTTCAGTGTGTTTAAAACAAAATACCAGACAACCTTATTACATTAACTTCAAAATCGGCCATGTAATATGACTGAGAATACTTTGACAGGAAGGTACTGAAAGTAAGCGCCATTTATTCGAATCGCAGTGAGACCGGTAGCTATATTTAGGAAGCTGGGGTGTTTTGTACACCCCGCGTGCCTGCTTAAGGGTTAAATATAAAAACAATACAATACTTACGTTTAAAAATATCCACATATTTAGAGAATCCCCATTGATCGTAACTAATGTAAAGGTACACAAATTGCTACGCAATCTTCACACAAACAAATCTCAAATGATTTTGACTCTGACTTTGTATTGAAGAATTTGTGTAATGTCTAACATGTGCTTTTCAGGTACTCTGGTAATCTTCGGGTATATGTTTTGCGATTTTTAAATTTATGTTTTTGCTGGTTAAAATTTTTGATAATTACTTTGTTAGTTATTTTTTCGCGTATGAGTTGAAATATCATTAAAACATAGTTTAATAAACAAATATAAATTTAATGTAAATGTTACATGTGAACATGAATAAGTGAAAAACTTAATGCTGGATTTTTACAAATGTGTCGAGGTCTCATGCAGCCCCTAAAAATTCTTATCTTAGGTAAAAGTGGGGTTTTATTGCCCTTCTTGAAAATATCAATACTCTTAAATGAAAACCAGATGTGGTCGTGTGCATGAAAAGCTTTTAAAATAAAAGTAAAAAATATTTGGGTTTAACATTGATTTTAACCAAATGGTTAATGGTTAATGTTAACATACCTACTTATTTTTTT
The DNA here is from genome assembly GCA_921294245.1 of Brassicogethes aeneus. Lineage (NCBI taxonomy): Eukaryota > Metazoa > Arthropoda > Insecta > Coleoptera > Nitidulidae > Brassicogethes > Brassicogethes aeneus. Next base: position 80,261,797 of record OV121132.1, on the reverse strand, counting down.
ATTAAATATTTAAAAGACATTTAATTTTTTTAATAATTTTTTAAGATGTTATAAATAAATTATTTTTAAGTATAACATATACAATGTATATTATACATGCATACACATGCGTCACGTATGTGTGTCACGTATTGTTATCATAACATAAATACTTAATTTATAATTATTTCTTCTTGTATTTACCTATTACCTTGTTAAGTAGGTACTTAAATAAATATAATTCAAAAAAATTAAATACTTTGCAACCAACTATGTACATTACTTTATTTTGTATTATCAACAAAAAAGTATGTTCTGTAAACACAATCTTCTACTAACGCACATTTCTTACGCCAGCAAATGTCAGTTTGCTATGAGCAAAATGCTGTTTGCACATGCTTACTACTACAAGCATTTTGACATTTGTTGTAAGCGCTAAACTTTACCGTTTGTTCAGGGGCGTAGCTACCGCGGTATCCGCCGTATCAATGATACGGGGCCCCCGGCTAGGGGGGCCCCCGATTGGCTTCGACATGGGTAAGCAAAAAACATATTACCCACATGTTAAAAAAATTGAGGCATCAAATTAAATAAATAAATATCATTATTTAATTGTTTATTCTTCGATTTATTAAATTAAAATTTTCCTGAATACCCTGTTCCAACGAGGCCGTTAACTAACGAAATGTTTCTGCCCGCATCTTTCCGCTATGCGTTGTCTGCGGCGCAGTCTGCGCATATTGTTCTGTGCTCTGCGCCGCATACTGAGTCTGCTTTGCGTGTTATTATCATATAGGTTATTATTATATAGGTTATATTAATAGCAAATTAGAAATAATTATAAGCGTTACAATTATTTTAAATGACTTGCCTTTATTTTAAAATATAAACATTTTAAAAGATGTTGAAGAACAGTAAATGTCTAAAACCAGATCAAATTTTAAAATTTGCCTGTACATAAAAAGATATGTATACATGTATGGGTGAATATATTGAGATGTCCCCCAAGTGAAAATATTTTTTTATTTTTGGTTGTTTCACTGTTCACTATTCTAGAATGGGGTGTTTGGGAAGCCACCAGGCCTATAGACTATAGTAATAACATAACATAAGTGGTTCTGCACTAATGCAAGAATTTTAAGAAATCATACATTTTTAATATTAGAGCTTCACGGAAGATAGCTTAATGGAGGTTAGGATTTCGTATGTTTTTTTTAAACATTTGTATATTTGAAATAAGTTATTGGATCTTTTGACAACTTAATATTTTTTTAAAATACAATTGTACATATATAAAATATTTATAAAAAAATCTACTTACTGAGATATTACACTTCACGGTGGATAGGTTTTTAAATAGCAAATTAATGAAGTTAAACTTTTGAATTATAAAACAGCAACACTCTCATCTGCATATAAATTCTAACTGACCTTCAGGAATCACATGCATCTATAATGTCGTAAACGGAGGTTTTTGCTTATTTAAAATGATTAAAGCACCATCCGTTACATAAAATTTAATGCAAAAACAGATTCACGGAGGATAGGATCAATTTTTGTAACACCTACATAAATGGTTATAAAAATTATTTCTTTTAATTTTTAATAATATTTTATATTTGATTCGATTGCTTTGGATGTGTTTAATTTACTTAGTGAACTGATATTTTAGTATGCTTTTGCTACCTCAGATATTTGAAAACATATAGGTTAACCTAGAAAGAGTAATAGTCACGGAAGATAGGTTTTAGACTTTTAAAACATTGTAAAAAAATAATTAAATGCGGTTAAAAATCTGGTAAGTAAGCTGTAATATCTACTTAATTATGGAAAATCAAAACACAATAAAAGTGTAGGTCAAACTGATTTAGATTTATTACGGGGTAACACCATCGGGGGACATTTCGTGAGATTTACCCTTATATATTATTTATTAAATTATAAAAATTGGTAAATGCAAAAAAGTGATACCCTAAAAATTTTTTTGCCAGCACCTTTTCCGGTATAAGAGCCCCTACCAGATTTTTGATACGGGGCCCCCTCGAGGCTAGCTACGTCACTGCGTTTGTTTGTAATGTCCACAAATATAATACTGTTTCCAACACATTGCTTTCAGCATATTGTTTTTTGCTACCAAAATCTATGCATTTCATTCAGTATACGAAGCACAAAAAGAGCTTCTACTCCAAATAACATATACTATTTTTTTAAGGGCGTAATATAAATAGGATAAGCAATAGAATTATTTTATTCACTTGCACTGCAGCTCTTCAATTAAATCACTCATGTTGGATAAAATTTTGGCTAAAAGCATTAGAAATTATAAATAAAAACTAAAAAAACTTATAACCCTTACTTACAATGCCGATAAATATCCTAAATTAAAAATAAACACTGCTCTGTCAAAATGCTGCGCTTGATTTAATTTTGACGTACTGACATTTGTTTGGAGTTCCGACATAATATTATACTAATAAACTAGTTGTTCTTTATTTCGTTGAATTAAAATTTAATAAATAAGCTAGCTTAAGTTGTACATTCTGAAGATATGATGGCAAATATATTTTAAAACCGAGAGTATTAATATGAATTTATTAAAAAAAGAGGCTTTGTTAATGGCCTTAATAACCACGATTTTATGGGGGTGGAACTTCAATTATTTGTTGAAAAATTCGTTGTGACATCCAAAGAGCATTAATACGTATGTCTGCCATTGTCTGGTAGCCTTTATGGTATAAGGCACGTCTTAATTTCGAACTGAAAGCTAAATTGTGCCCACAACGCTCAATAAAGAATTGAAATGTTACCCCTATAAAATCTTATTTGTTTAGAAGCTGCTTTCAACAGACCCTCAACAAAGTCTTCTGCTCTGGCAAGTTCGAGATTTTGAATGAAAAAAAAACTTGATTCTTATAATGACTTATGAGACTCAAAATGTTGACCCTTTATCTTTAAAATTAAAAATTTAAGAGGCATTTAAACTCCCTCCAAATATATTTTTTAATAATCAACATTAATATACAAAAGTATAAAAGTGCCCTTTTTAGTTTCACCTAAGAAGTCCCAGAAGCCAACTAAATGGTTTGTGCAGGTTAGGGGTATATAAAGGACTAATACACAATAGGACAGACACAAATAAACAACCATACCAATGTGGGACTCGAACCCAGGACCTCTAGACCTGTAGTCAGCAGCGTCGGCGTTGGTTTATAATTAATTCCAGCTTAAATTTAAATTTGCACTTCAATGTCTCGAGAATATTTTTAATAAACAATATTTGTAGTTTAATGAGTATTTTTTTAAGACAAAAAAATCAATTTTTTTATTTATTTATTTATTTATTAAATATAACACTGTATCATAGTTTAAAAAACAGTTTTATAACTAGTACCGTCAAAACCATATTAATTTTATAAGTAGTTCTACATATCCATTTTAAAAACTTTGCTTTAAAATAACTTACATTTATATTTTTGTACAGAAAATTTTGATTTATGTGTCTGACACTTTATGAAGTCTTTATTAGGGGCACAGATCAGGGGGCAATCTGTGCTGTTTATTAGGTCAATTCCGGGATCCCGAAATCCCGGAATTCCGTAAAAACCCGATCCCGAAAATCCCGGTATAAAAATTTCCATTTCCGAAATCTTCGTAATAAGTTACAATAAAATATTTTTTAATGTCATTAATTGTTAATTATTTTATGATTATAATTATTTACCGAATAATACCGCACAACAGATGGATAATATTGTTGGCAATTTAGCAATTGGAACTCACCAAGACCCGATTAATGACAAAAATGGAATTATTGAAAATCATTCCTCCAACTAGTTAATGGTTTTCCGGGATCTGCTCCGTGTTGTCCGTTTTTGGTTCTTAAAAGAACTGTATGTCTGACGGCTGGCATTTTCGCTATGGCTGTTTCTATGTTGCAGATGATGTCTTCAACTGGGATTTGGGTAGGTGCTACGGCATAGTTACTCCACGTCTAACTCGCAGCAGAGCAACAACAGCAGCCCAGCAGATAAGACCTGAAGATGGTACATGAGATTGTACCGAAACGTTGTCAGACATACGGTTCTTTTAAGAACCAAAAACCGACAACACGGAGCAGATCCCGGAAAACCATTAATACATATAAAGAAAATTTAAAATTATCCAATGTCAAAATAAATAAAAATTACAAAAAACCGTAAAAAATTAATTAAATGGTATCGCTCTATTAGAAAATTGTGACATGTAAAATTTGACAACTAGAGGTTACTCGTTTTGCTTTTATACCCCTCATTTATACTTGAGAAACAAGTGTATACTTTTAACAGCACAATATCATGAAAAAGACGTATTTTTAGTGGCGTGTAATATTTACTAAAAAACTATTTGAAAAAAAAACAAACATAAAAAATAATAATTAAGTTTTAATAAAACAATTAGGTAATGTCAAATGTATTTTATTGTTAAAATTAATTTATTTTTAATCTAATATTAATTTTAAATGAATGTATTTTTAACATTTAAGAATCTCAATAAAATTAAAATATAATAAATTTAAAATTTATTTTTTTTTGGTGCATATTTTTTGTTTATTAAAGCCCGATTAAATATTATTAATTTCAGTGGTGAATAAAAATTTGTGGCCTCAAGTCTCTATTAACTGCAGGATTAATCTAAACACTGCGCAATATTATGCACATCACTTCGCTAATTAATACAAATGCAATTAATAAATTATCGAAATAATATGGTGGGTACAGGTAATAAAAAAATAATTTAAAAAGTTACTTTTAGAATTTCATTTTATGTTTGTAACATTATTGTAAAAGCTTTACAATATGTGACGCGCTTCGAGAAAAGGGACCTAAGCGTTCAAAAATCGATTTCTGGATTATGATCATTATATTCGAGTAGTACCTAATTAAAGACTGCTCTTAGATTATCTGAAGTTAAACATTTTTGTCTGTGATCGACTGCTATTTCCTTAATTAATGCTCGAAGGCTTAGGTCCCTTTTCTCGGAGCGCGTCATATATGCATATGTTGTTTAGAATACAACAAATTGACGACTAATATTTTTTTAGAGAAAAACTGATTAAAAAGTAGGTATTTAGTAAGAAACTTTCCAAACACTTTATACATGTATATAATCTTTGTGTTTTCTGAGACGCTCGGGCAAAGGGCGACCGAAGAAACCCGTGTGTACGGAACGCTTAATTTCAAACTTTGATATAGAGCCTAATTAAATTTGTATGAGTATGAGTATAAGAACGTATGGCAGGCCCCATCGGCTACGCCTTACACTGATCTTCCAGGGTTATTTAACCCCTTTCGGTTCTATACGTATCCCGCCACTGCACAGCGTTACCTGTGTTTGGTGGATCCGAATTTTGCCCCCGGCAGGTAATCTTCCCTAGGAGGTCGTGGATGACAGTAAAGGTAAAGGCCATTCCCGGAGTTATGTCGCCGGGCCGACCATAAGCCCGATTTAGGCTAGTGGAGTCTAGGACAAGAGGGACAACAGTTGGTTTTTGGGGGCCTTGAACTGACCCAAAACTAAGTACAATCCGGACTCCCCCTCAACCAGGGTATTCAATTGGGGTTTATGAATGAGGCATGGGTTATTAGTACGATTCTTGGACATCCTTGCTGGTCTTGTATTTCATCAGGGTCTGTCGGGTCAGCTGGAATTCTGAATCACTGGTGTGTTATTTTTACTTTCCCCACACTCTTAGAAACACTCAAATGACTCGTTATAGTTTTGACTCATTGTTCCAGTGGAAAGGCAGTCTCTAATGGTTAGACAAATTTTAGCGAATGCAACAGTCATAATTGTGTTTGATTTAAAGTTTTTTAGAATAGTTTTTGTTTACTCAACTAAACTGCGCACCACCCAATGTGTCGCGACCAAAAAGTTCGTCCTTTTTCAAAACGACATAACTTTTTTTTCCTGAACGATTATATTTTGGTCTGTGATGTCTGCTAACCCTATCCTCTGGCAATTCATGCTATAGATATTAAGCATACGGTTCTTCAAGTAAATTTCCTACAGGGTGATATGTAAAACGGTGAAAAATTTCAATAACTTCATCCAAGCCCCGTTTGTAAAACAATAATTTTTTTTTCGTTTTTACTTTGAAATAATATAGTATTATGTGTTACCTTGAAACGCTTTTCAAATTTTTCGAATTGGAATCTTAGCAACGAAAATATGATTTTTTTTTCCAAAAGAGTACATTTAAGGCTTTTTGGTAGGCAATATATTCAGTCTTTTTAAAAACAAGAAAATAAGATGGTAAACGATTGTTCCTTGAATAATTCTGAACAAGCGACAAGCAACAAACTTCCATTATTTTCAGAGGGGCTTAGCAAAGACCGCTTTTTCAAAATGACATTTTGGTGAAAAATTGCGAAAACTAAACCTGAACCAATATTTACGTTCGTGACATGTTTTCTTTATAATTTTGACCTTCTGATTGTGATTCAGTTGTCAAATTTAAGTTTCAGATAAAACCAAAATCATCAAGAATCAAAATTCGAAAACAATTCCCTGTTGTTAAATGTCTTAATAAAATCCCATTCGGGGATTCATTTTTTGGGCGAAATTACTGCAATTTGTTTGACTAGTTAGGATAATGTTACATAACTTACATTTCCAATGGAAATGTAAGTTATGTAAATGTAAGTTATGAAATGAAATTTTCCATTGCGCAGTAGTGATAACATCATTGATAAGTACCTACCTAAATTATAATAAAGTAAAATAAAAATATTTTTGTACATTTTTGAAAATTGTATGCGTAGATATAATCATAATCAAAACTTTAACATTCAACAGAAAAATGTAACAAACAATAACAATAATACCTTTCAATATTTCGTTGGCCCTCCTCTAAGCCGTAATATGCCTCCTTCCCTCTCTTTCATTTTCAATTTTATCCTGCTCCACACATGCTCAATAGGATTCATATCCGGAGACAAAGGTGGCCCATTCATTTTCTCAATATGGTGGTCCCTTAAATACTCATTTACAATATGTAAAAAAACATTAAAAACCAGCAATCGGACAGCCGGGAATTGTTTTCGAATCTTGATTTGTAGTGATTTTGGTTTTATCCGAAACTTAAATTTGACAACTGAATCACAATCAGAAGGTCAAAATTATGAAGAAAACATTTTACGAAAGTAAATATCGGTTTAGGTTTAGTTTTGCAAACTTTCACAAAAATGTCATTTTCAAAAAGGGGTCTTAGCTTAGGCCCTCTGAAAATAATGGAAGTTTGTTGCTTGTCGCTGTTCAGAATTATTTAAGGAACAATTTTTCACCATCTTATCTTCTTGTTCCTAAAAAGACTGAGTGTATTGCCTAAAAAAAGCCTTAAATGTACTCTTTTGGAAAAAAAATCATATTTTCGTTGCTAAGATTCCAATTCGAAAAATTTGAAAAGCATTTCAAGGTAACACATAATACTTCATTATTTCAAAGTAAAAACGAAAAAATAATTATTTTTTTACAAACGGTGCTTGGATAAAGTTATTGAAATTTTTCACTGTTTAACATATCACCCTGTAGGAAGTTTACTTGACCAACCGTGAGCTTCATATATATAGCATAAATTGCCAGTGGATGAGGCTAGCAGATATCACAAAGCAAAATTAAATCGTTCAAGAAACAAAAAAGTTATGTCGTTTTTTAATTAAGCAAAGAATAGAAAATGGTTTGATTACTTACATAAGATTTATGTGTTTATTAAGTACTACTTGTCACGTCCTATATGGCGGGTTACTTTTAGTCGTACTGCCTGTGATTTCGGTATCTTTGGTCTATTTAATGTAGGGGTTCGTTAACCCTGTTCAAATCTTTTATTATTTTTTGTTGATTTATACGGATTTGTCACTTGGGAAGGTATAAACACACCCGTAGGCTCGGTGAATTCTTATTTACGCCACAATCCACACAACACAATCCACACAACAAGGTCTGTTCGATCTTTATTCGCGCATGTTAAAAATCACAAAATTAGGCAACCTAGTATACATTCATACGTTAGTCGCCCTTTTTATTGTTTACAATTTCATTGTTTGCAATTATTGTGATGTTTTATGCGGATTTGTAATAGTTGTTTGGTTTTTTTCTTTATTATTGTGGATTATAGTGTAAAGTACTTTGGTTAGTGTTTAAAAATTCTTCTTTTGTTAGTGTGCTTCTGTTATTTTATTGGATTATTGTGGATTTTGTTGACTGTACCAGTGTACTTGTGTTTATTGTGCAAAAAATATTGTTTAACCAGTAAGTAAAACTATGGTAAAATGTTTATCCTATTTATATATAAATTTATTTATTTAGTGGCATGCTGTATGGTAAAAACTTGCACGAATAATGGCAGAAATAGTGATTTCACATTTTACAAATCTTATAATGTTAAAAAACATTTCCAGTTTCTTTAAAACTTAAAAAAAACTTTGTTTATTTCTTCCATGCCTATTAGACAGAATTACTATTTTGGGTAATTTAAATTAGCGGCGGCAAATAAATCAAATATGGCGGTAGCCGTATGTGCGCATAACAGTACCGATTTTCGTTCGTATTTTAAGAAGATCGAACAGATCTTGTTGTGTGGATTGTGATTTACGCAACTAGCGAATTTCAAATATTAAAAAACTTATCTGAATATGGCTCCTTGTCCCCTTGTAATTAGTCTCTTCCAGGGTTATGCCGCGATGAACTACCTGTTCAGGTGGGTGGTTCCGTTTGGCAGGTGGGGTAGCAATGCACTGACTATGTTTACTTGTTTATAGTTCAGAGCGGAGAAACTATCACGTCTCGACGGTAAGAGCGATGATGAGGTACTTGTACAGAGCCCAATTAAATATAAAAATTTAAACACTAAAAATACTGAGTCGTTAAGTCGATTTAAAATTTTGCAAACTAGTAACTGACACTAAAATATAATTCTAAACCTTTTTTTAACACCATAGTTGCTTTTGTTTAGCCGTACTTTATTATTAAGTTAAATATTAACAATTATAATTAATAATAATCAACATACACTATTAATAATTATTAATAGTGTATGTTGATTATTACTGCTAAGCTCTTAGTTTTAGTGTTGCAAATCACTTTTTTATTTTATATCCCTTGTAATTTTCCTTATTTTATTTGTAAGCATAATTACGAGGTATTGCATTTTGACCAACATTATTTATTTATTTATTTATTTACATCATCTTACAGTCCTTGACCAATTACAAGATGACATATTAAATATATTATATACAAAGTAAATCTAAACTGGCGTAAAGCTCTAGTATACTGGAAACGTATACGTTTTGGGTTTTAAGATCCTTATTTTATTTGAAGTAAGGCTTTTTTAGACAATAAAACGGAAAATCTGAATAACCGTTAAAACTTGATAAAATTAAATCACGTCCAAAATTAACGAGTATACTTTAAGAAGCTTTGAAATGTATCACTTACCTTTCTCGCCTTAACCTGTGCAAAATCTTCAATTATGTAAAAAATTGATTTTAATAGGAGATAACACAAGATTTGATGTTCTTTTTGATTCCACTGTTAATCGCAGGCGATTTTTTATAAGTGCTAGCTTTGAAAAACTTCGTTCTGTCTCTAAGTTCGCAATTGACATTAAAATAAACAAACTATAAGCGATAGCTACTTTCGAGAACACTGCCCAATTCACTTTACAGTAAAAGAATATACAAATCACCTGCTGAACTTTGTTAAGACGTATTGTTTGACTTACATATGTGGAGGCCCTATTCGCCTATTAACAGCATGTCTCTGTATTAAGCATTTAAATTAATTTTTTAGGAAAATTTAAAAAACCGGGAATGGGTCGAAATAAAAAAAAAAATAAAAACTGGTCTCCACTTATCTTATCTTTAGGACCTATAACCTCCGAGTTATAAGAAGAAAAAACAAAAAATAGGACCTCCCCTCACCCCAGTGCACTACGTAGGGACTTTAAGTATGTTTACTTTATAACTAGTCCAAACAAAGTCTCAAAGTAAAAAATTCTGTTTCTTTCATTTTCCTCTACAACCTTTTGTTGTCTGAACTATAATTATAGTTATCAATTATAATTGATTACAAAGATACTTCTTAAGATTAGTAATTATGAGTTTTTATATTAAATAAATTTATGAAAAAAACTTAATTGCAAAAAAATTATTCAATTAAGGAATATTACATCACGTACGATATAATTGTATATACTATAAATATAATTCAATTATTTAATGCTCACGTATACGTCTATAGACATAGACGTATCAGTAATTTGAGTAGAAAAATCTAAATGCCTTATTTAATTGACGAATCGATACATTAATTTAAAACGGGACATCTAATACTTTCCCCTGGGAATTAAATTTTAATTTACTAAAATTTGTTTCCAACAATTATATTTTGTAAACATAAATCTATTCGGTTTCATGTTAAGTTAAGATAATCATCCTTAACTGAACATTGCAGTATTTCAAATGCGCAGGATTTATTACTTTGGCAGTGGATGTATATTTATATATGTTTTGCAGCAAACTTTATTAAAGGATTTGGCAACATAAATAATTTCCTAGTTTTTTTTTACCACGATTTAAACTTCAAAACAAAAGTTATAAACTTTTTCAAACTATCCTGAAAATGAAAAGGTCTCTTAAGTTTCCACATCAAAGGAAGTTTGTCACTGAAGTATATAGAATCAAAACTCGTTTCTTGTTTTAAAAAAATTACTACAAAGGTTTTAGTTTCTTGTACAATAAAGGTATTTTAAATTTGTATTATAACTGTTCACTATTAAATTAAATTTAATTAAAATTTTAAATCCCTTAATTGTACAAGAAACTATAGCCCCCTAGTTTAAATTTATTTTTTCACTCCCACCTTTAAAACGCCCATTATTGTACATGTTTACATGACACAAAGTAATCTTTTAAATACACTATGGCTTTATGACGCTTTAGTCACGGCCTGAAGTTAGTTTTAAGTAGTTGACGTCAAATATCATAAATGGGAAACTTATTGTATTATTTTAATTCACAAATACAAAAGTATTAAATAGTTTAAAAACGCCAATATTTAAAAAGTATATATACTTTTATATGTTTTTTATGTTCATTTGTACTAACCTTTTGTTTGCCTGCAGCCCGGTCTTATATAAGACTGTAGCCACCAGTAAACTGAATTTAAGGGATAAAGCATTAAACATTTGGGTAAAAACTCCACCGTGGAGTGCCCATAAAACATTATCTTTACTTTCACTGTAAAGAAATGCTTCTAAATCGGATTTAAACGATTGTTAGTCCATTGTCAAGAAATACATTTCGCTTTACATAGAAAATTTTTACATTTTGCTACCTTAGATTAACAGGGTTCTATGTACACTCATACACTCATATACTCATGTACTCATATGTACGTTGAGAGATACAGCTGTTCAAAGTTTTGAATATAAATATTTAGTTATGTATTTTTGTATTCAATCTTTAAGAAAATAATACCTAAAAAGTAAATATTTTTTTATTTTAGTAATAATCTTTTACAATTTGTGACTACATATATGTTTTCTTAACCCTAGAACCACAAGGTGAAATTTGAGTTGTATTACTCACAACGTGGCGTCGTATAAGACCGGCAAGAATAAACCCATATATTGTTTAAAATAAGGCAATTAAAAATTCTGATTGTCATTTCATAAAATTATATTCATAAATAAAGTAAAATTTTTTTTTATAAAAATAAAGAGAACAAAAAGTAAACAACTATGATTTTTATCCCAAAAATATTGACAAATGAAAGAATTTTTAATAAAATAAACATAATAATATTAAAACCTAATAATAATTAATTAATTTAAGCATTTTGTCTCAAAATGAATATTATTTGCAATCCATACAAATAGAAAAGCGATGTTCAGCGCAAACAGTTTTATTGCAGTTTTCACATTTATTTTATGTTTCGAAAATCTTACACAGTTCTTACTTTGGTACAACACTTCTCATTAATAACACAGTGCAACAGTGCAAAAGGGAATGGGATGAAACCAAATGCAAATGAAAGGTACTAGCTTCTACAACAAAACCCTACTAGGTTTTTTTTTAGATCACATCTCAGTTGTTTATTATACGCATTTAAAGTTGGTAGATTTTTGGACGCCCTATACCTAGTAAGTAAGTAAAATTAAGTAAAACAATTTTATTTTTTCAAAATTATTCTAGCAATATAGTCGAGGAATCCATTTTTTATGTTAATTTTACTTAAGATCTACAGTAGGGGGCGCTGTCACACAATTGTTGCTATTTTTAAGTATTTTTATTGGTAAAATGATATTTTTATTATTTTTGAGGCTGAGAAATCCATTTTTGTTGTAAATATATACACTGGATGATATTCCAAACCAATATTTATTATTTTTGATATATTAGTATAGAAACATATTTTTTGACGTAAAGAGCATTTTAAGTAGAAAATTTGGTAATTTTATAAAAAAAATATCTCTTTAATGCTTTAACTAAAAAATATGTTATTATTTTTAAATACGTAAATTTATTTATGCCTAAAAACAATACCGTTATTACTACAAACAATTGTAGTTTTTGTAGAAAAAACGACGGTGCTTAAAGGTAAAATTGATTTGTTTACTTAAAAACACATAGTAAATCATTGACAGCAACATAAAGCGCTCTTCTTAATTAATATGATTAATTAAACCTATTAAAGTTAAAAATGAATGAATTTTTGAAGCATTTAAAATATTTTTGTTATATTTGTGGACAAAATAATGGAAAACAAAAATATGAGAATGTAAAACAATTGTACCTACAATATTACGGTATATATATAATTGAAAATGTTGATTAGGTGCCTAGAAATGTTTTCAGAACTTGTAATAACATTGTGACCATTTAATTAAATTGTTATTATAACAATTTAATTAAATGGTCACAATAGAAAAAGAAGTCAATAAAATTTGGTGTTCCAATGTTCTGGTATAATCCAGGTAATTTTTTTTATTTTTATATTAAAACATGGATTCTCTATTCGTATTTTTGATGGTATTGATTATATTTTGCATTTTTGTAAATTTTTAGATGATTTTTGAATTTTTGATGATCAATTACAGTGTTATGAATGTTTAAATAATTTTAAAGCAGAATCCAGATATAAAGGCAAACATCTCGACGCTATGCTAGCTGATTTATGTTGGTAGTTAAAACGAACCACCGATGAAGCAATGGATGTAGATCCAGTAGCTGGAACTTCTGGTATTTCAACTCGTGTTACTGCCAGTTACAGCAGTGATAGTTTTTAAATATAAATAAAATAGCGAATTTAATAATGTTTAGTTTAAGAAGTCAATTGTTTATTTAAAAATATTTCTTAAAAATGCTATTTTTCCTTAAGTCTTTAAAAATTGCTTTAGAATATCACCTAGGGTATATTTTACAACAAACGGATGACAAAAATGGATTTCTCACCTTCAAAAATGGTAAAAATAGCATTTTACCAATAAAGGGGTCTTTGTTAAAAATTAACATCACAAATGAATTAATCGATCAAATTGCCAAAATTATTTTGAAAAATTAACATAATTTTACTTAATTTTTTCTTACTATGGGGTGTCAAAAAATTTAATATCTTTAAATGCGTACAAAAAATAACTGAGACGTGATATAAAAAAACCCTGATAGGGTTTTCTTGTGGAAACTATTAACTTTCATTTGTTTTTGGTTTTATTCCATTCCCTTTCGCAAACCTAAATTTTGTATCACAGTGTAATTAAGAAGGTACTGAAAAGCGTAACACAGTACAAAAATTGATGCGTGCGTAATCTAAGTTTTTATATTTCAATGGTCACCGGCGACGCCAACTTGTGGTTCTAGGGTTAAAATTAGGAGAGTGTATTAATAATGAAAATTGTTTTGGCTTTTTGGTTCCTATTCTCTTGCCTTCTTTTTTATTTTTGGTTTTTGGCCATATTCCTTTGTATTTGTTGCTTCATTTTAACCTGATCCTCCTTAACAATTTTATATTCGTTTACAGCCTGGCCCCTTTTTAAAACCTGACCCTTTTTTACAACCTGTCTCTTTTTTACAACTTGGTCCTTTGCAACTTTATTTTTCTTCACCATGATGCTTTGAAATTCTGCATCACCTAAAAAATATATAATAACAAATTCAACCAAATCAAAATACTCGGAGTTAGGTAAGCATTTTTCGTTTTTGGTCATGAAAATGTATTTCTTGGGCTATTTGTAGATATTGCTTACCTATTTCTAATATACATCTGTGGTATTCGACATCTTGTTTGCTCATGCACGTTAACATGGTAATTAAGTCATCTCTTTTCTCTTTCTTGATACCACTTTCACCTCTTCGTGGATGAATATTGCAACGTCTCAATTCGGGGACCAATTTGATAAGATTATGAAAAGAAGTAATTGAGATATTTGTAAAATCACTATTATTAAATTCATACACAGTATAAAATATTTCGGTGTAAAGTTACCAAATGGAGTGGTAAAATCATTTGGTGTTAATATACACACTAAACTTGGTCAAAAATATTAAGTGTTTATTTAAAATTTTGGTAAAATGCTATTTTAATTTAAGACTATGGTTTTTAAATTAAAACTCAGTGGTCTGGTAAAGTGGTGCAATGTGACAGTGGATGCACTGTTCAAAATTCCATGACCATTTTAACACCAAATTAACTACATACCTGGTCTATATCGATACAAACCAAAATGGTGTTAAATATGGTTCGTTGGTCCGGTGTAAATTCAAATACTAAAATAGTGTAAATTTAACTTTCACACAGTATTAAAATAAATTTTACCTGGTGTAAATTGAACTCCTTTTCAGTGTTAAATATTATGTATTTTTGGTCAAATTAAATCATACTACACAGAAAAAAAGGAAAAAAAAAAGGAAACAGGTACCAGTACCAGTGGTATTATTCCAGAAAATTGAACCTTCAACCCGTTAGAGATAATGTTTTTAGTGCCTTCCACCAACTTAAAATATTTCAAGTATTGACAGCTGTTTCCACCTATTTAAGGTCTCTTTAGTATTGAACAACTTGTAGTGTCACACCAAAGCAAAGGACTACCTGAGCTTATATACTTTTCATGTAAGTCAACAGAGGCGAGATTTAAGAACATCACGTGATCCACACCGCCTTTGCCGCGATCGGTACACACTATGCAACCAGGAATGCACGACAAATTGTTTTAATCGTTTTAACTCTAATTTTACAAACAACATAGGTATTTAGTAAACTGAACCATACAGCAGGTTGGTTTTACTAAAGTTTTCTGGGTTAAATTGACCAATTTAAAAAAAAAATAACTATCGGGTTTAGTAGCGTCAAACTAATCTTTGTTTATATTAACCTTCCCACTGTGGAGTTGATTTAAATTTCAAATTTCAAATATTTTTAGATAAACACCGTTGTGGTGTTTGCTGTATATAACATTTTCAACCATAATTCATGGTGTTTATATTAACACCACTTGGTGTTGGATTTTGACACCATTTTAAGATTACTCTTTACACCACAGATATTTTAAACAGTGTGTATCTCGAAATCCAAGCATTTCCGAACACACTTATAGAATTTCTTAAAATTTTACAAAGAATCAAGCTTACTAAACCACAAATTTTATCGACCTTGAGCATGAGTGGGAGATGTAAAACAAATTGGTTACATATTTTAAATTTATGTACTAGCCCAGATAAGCAAACTAAGGTAATAAAAGTAAATATGTTATTTATTTACAAAGAAAACAGTAAAGCTACTTACAACAACGGTAAAGCTCGCTTTTGGGGCCCAAAATATTTTTCGAAGAAGTATCTTTTTGGATTTTGTTATCAAAATATTAAATTATCTATGAAAAGAAGGGATTTTTTAGCTCAGGTACGGGTACTTCTGACATCAGGCGTTTGGGGCTCGTCAGGGTTTTCCGAATTGAAGGGATTTTGTAGAGTAATTTGGATAGGAATTTTACAAAGGATATGGAGCGGTCTATTTAGTTGTAAAGTTTCGCTGTAGAAAATTTTATTGAGAGTGGGATTAAATCTGGGCCCCGACAGTCCAGCGTACATTTTGTAATAAAAATGCTTTATGAATTTGCCTGGGTAGTTTTACTGCCGCTACAATATTTGACGGAGGAAAAAGTTTGAAATGAATTTTGCAATGTTAGCTGTGCGACAAGAGGTACCTTTTTTCTTTTCGAATTATACAGGGTGTTTCATAATATATGCGCAGGACTTCAGGATGTGATAGCTCATCCAAAAAGATGAAAAAAGTCGCTATTAACTTACCCTCTAAAATGCACAATTTTCGAGATACAGGGTGTTGAAATATTAGAAAAAAAAATCGTTTTTTTCGAATATCTCCGGAACCGTTTATCGTACAAAAAACAGCTTTTGTAAGCATTTTCTACTCAAAATAAGCTATGTTTTGTGCCAGAAAAAAATTTTTTTTACTCATAATTGGTGGAGATTTTGAAGGGGTAGCGGGTGTTTTTCTCCTCAACTTCTACGCCCCTGAAAAATGTACGATTTTGAGAGGCCTATTCGAACCGCCAATGTTTTCTACACAAAAAAGGTACTCTTGGTCATAAGCTCTAAAGTTGACCGTTTTAGAGAAAAATCAACTTTTATGTTTAAAAACATGGTCAATTTAAAAAAAAATATTTTTTTTTACTAATTAAACAAAATTTATTTTAACGTTAGAACAAGTAACAAAACCAAACCATAATTGCAAAATAAAAAATGATTCAAAAGTTTTCTTTGCTAAATTCTCCAAACCGTAAAGGTAACGCATTTCGAACATTTCAGCATTTGTGTGAAAAATAATTTTTTATTTTTTTTTTTAATTTTGTAATTATCGTTTGGGGTTGTTACTTTTTCTAACGTTAAAATAAATTTTGTTTAATTAGTAATAAAAAATTTTTTTCAAAAAATTTAACATGTTTTTAAATATAAAAGTTGATTTTTCTCGAAAACGGTCAACTTTAGAGCTTATGATCAAGAGTACCTTTTTTGTGTAGAAAACATTGGCGGTTCGAATGGGCCTCTCAAAACCGTACTTTTTTCAGGGGCGTTGAAGTTGAGGAGAAAAACACCCGCTACCCCTTCAAAATCTCCACCAATTATAAGTAAAAAAAAATTTTTTCTGGCACAAAACATAGCTTATTATGAGTAGAAAATGCTTACAAAAGCTGTTTTTTGTACGACAAACGGTTTCAGAGATAATCGAAAAAAACGATTTTTTTTCTAAAATTTCAACACCCTGTATCTCGAAAATTGTGCATTTTAGAGGGTAAGTTAATAGCGACTTTTTTCATCTTTTTGGATGAGCTATCACATCCTGAAGTCCTGCGCATATATTATGAAACACCCTGTATAATTGTACTTGTATACAAAATGTTGTATTGTTTTTCTATTTTAAAACATTTAATTTCAATAAACCAAATTACCCATTAATAGAATAAACTCTATGAAATTACTAAATATTAACACAAAATAATTATTTTTGGAAATTTATTTTGATACGGTTACATATGAATTAATTTATAACGCTTGGCAATGATAAATAGTCCTGCTCTCTACTATTACGTGACATAATTAAAGCTTGAGCTAATTGCCGGTTTATAAAGCAAAATTATTCACGCTGTTTTATATTTTTAATCAATTTACGCACTATTAATTAATCTTAATAAAGATTAATTTTGTTTTATTTTTTCTTGTAATGAGTAGGGACCGGACTTTTAGGCGCTACTAGTACTGGAGCTTTGCAAATGACAAATACGTCCATATCAATTATTTTAATGTTTTTTTGTTCGTCATTGACTACTTAATTTCAACACAATTTAATAATAATTTATGCAATGATTTAAATAAATCGTTTTTTTCACACTATTAGCCCAATTATTTTTTACAAAAATTTGGGATACGGCCCTAGATTTTGATTTTAACCAACTTTCTTTATAACATTTTGACATATCACTTACCAAAAGGGTACTATCTTGACAAAATAAATTAAAAATGATAGTTGATCAAGGGTTTTCATATTTGGTATAGGTATGGGCCTAGATGATGATTTTAAACAAGTTTTGGTCGTATCGACAACATAAAAGGCACTCTAGAGAAAAATAGTTTTTTTGTAAATTTCCAACACATCCTTGATTTTTTTAAAACAGAAATTATGTTAAAGATTAGTCCTTAAAACAAATATAAACCGAGAATTTTTTACCTTTTCGTTTCGTTTCACCTACACTGTATTTAAATATAAAAAATATTTAGTTATTTATAAAAAAATAAAAATATTGTTTAATGGTTTTGTCAGTTTATGTGCCATTTAAGTCATTTTTTGACATTTTCTTTTGTTAAATTATTTCCTTTATCCGATGAAATATTTTTGTAAAAGGAAAAATAACGTCGTCGCCCCATTTAAGGGTTTAGGTATTTTAGTAATCTTTTTCAAAAATTCAAAAAGAAAAAACAAAAAAATGATGTTGGGTTAAATTGCACTAAAAGTTTTTAAAACATATTTTGCAACAAGATTTTTTAACGGCCTATCATAATTGACGATAGACATTTTGCATAGAATTCGGTCTCTTTTGATTAGTTGACTAACAAGCTACTAAATGTTATTTTAATTTTGGTTGTGATCATATAAACATATTTAGTGTAATAGAAAATGTAAGTTAAGTTATCTAAAGTTTATGTTTTATTTTAGATTTTAAAAAGACATTTACAATGCCGAAAATTTTTGATATTTTTCGATTTCTAAGGACCATGCGGATCGACGAAGAAGAAGAGATGCCACAAATTAACCCTTCCACTCCAATAACAATAGTTCTACCGGCCATTGAAGAACCCATTAAAATTCCACTTAAGGACGAACAAATTTTAATTGAAGAGAAAATACTAAAGCCTAAATCAAATGCATTTGTAAGTCGATATTTTTAATATTTAATGTTTGTGTTATTTTTGAAATACGGCACAATTCTGTAAAGCCGATTAGAGTACTTTTCGGCTTGGCATTTACGGGACCGATCTTTAACTTGTGCAGAATAGTAAATATTTCCTTCCAGCATAAGAGGATTTTTATTCTTTAATAGTAGGCAATGGATTTAAATTCATAACTTTTAATTATAAGCAATATTTTCTTATTTTATTTTGCTCTAAAATAAAATTATAAATTTGTCTACTTTATGACCACACATTGTGGTCCAAACTGTATACAATGACAATATATTTTAAGTTTTGATACTCTAATATGATTATTTTAGGAAACAGAACTTTTTATAATAATTAGCTTTTTTACGTAAAATTAATTAAAAAAAAGTTTCCCATATGTAGACAGCATAATCGGTCACTTATATAACTTAACTTCGCCCATTAACTGCTAGGATTGGTTGGACCTAGCTTTAGCCGGTTAAAGAAATAAGTTTTTAATATCATATACTTTTCCCTCCTACTGAAAGTGCTCAAACAGAGGGTAGATGGCGCCATTATCACAAATACCATAACTATTCGTGGCCACGCTGTCATAATGGTATGGGTTTTTGAAGGTCGTTGTTTAATAATAATTTCGGTGTTTCTATCTAATTTCTGTTAACATTGTTGTGATGTAAAGATATCATCCATGTTTATTATGTATAAGTCCCGACACGGCAAAATGTTGCCTGGTAAGTAGTTACGAAAAATATATAATGTAGTTATTGTGTTTTTTACTAGATATAATGTATCAATAATGGTTAGAAAACCTAACTTCAGACAACAAATTAGATACAGTAAAGAGGTTAATTTATATACAGATTTCTCTAATAATCGGGCCTCTAAAGTACCTGGGCCAAAACCTGGCCCCTCAAATGATCATTCAGATGAAGAAAATATTGAGAATGTGAGGGAAACTAAAGAAGACGAGGACGAAGATTAGGAGGATACAAATGAATATGTACCTCAAAAGCAAAATGAAAATAAAAAGAAACTGCTAAAGAATGACCAAAAAACAAAGAAAATTAAAATTGATGGCAGATCCAGCCTGAAACAATAGACCTAAGAATCTCATCAAAAAAGGCTATAAATTATGGTGCATAGCAAACCAAATTTGGAAATTATTGCCTTAGAAAAAGAGTAGTTTTATCTCTCACAAAAAAGTACCAAAACAGAAAAATATATTTTGACAACTATTTCCCGTCGATTTGTAAAAAAAATTAACTGAACATTCGATTAGAAGCAACAGGCTTGGACCAACAGGTGATTCTAGGGTATCTAGCCTATATTTATATATATATATATATATATATATATATATATATATATATATATATATATATATATTTATATATATATATATAATAATAATAATAATAATAATAATAAAAATAATACTTTTATACTCTTTATTTCCAAAAATAGTTACATATACAAATAAATTATTAGTAAAAATAGTGTCAAAAAAATACAAAAAATTACAACCCATTTAGATTATATTGCTTTTCCTTTTAAAGTTTTAACAGAGTTTACCACATACTTTTCATTTGGCAGATAATTATAAAATGTATTACACATAATATAATATTATATGTTACATATAATATGTAGCACCCTTCTCGGTTGTTGCCAATCCATGTTTTGGGTAAACATAATACATAGTACGATTTTTCAATCTAATAAACATTTTTAAATTTTTTAAATTAATCTTAAATTTATTTTTTGAATCACAAAAACCCGACTCACCTCAGAGCTACCTCCCCAGAAAATAATTCCATATCTTAGAGTGGAGTCAAAAATTGAGTAATATAACATTTTTAAGATATTTACATTTACAGAACTTCGCAAGACTCTAAAACTAAACACTACTTCATTCAATTTACCACAAGTACGTATACTGGATGTATTTATCCCAATTCAAAAATGCATTTACATATAAACCCACGAATTTACATTTAACAACTATTGCATAGAGCACTGTCCATTGGACAGTGTCCAATACTACAGTGCTATTTTAAATTAATCTTTCAAAAATTATATTTTCTACAATGATGTTTCTATCATCTGCATAATTAATGAGCGTGTGTGAATTATCCATAAGGGAATCCTTAGTCATTAATATATAAAATGTCATTAATATATAAAATGAATAAAAGGGGGCTTATAATACTTTCCTGTGGTATTCCTTTATAAAGATACCTACAAGATGATAAAAACACTTGTCCATCCTTCTCCACAAATACTTTTTGTCTTCTTCCTGTGTGTCATAGGCTTTTAAAAGGTCCAAAAACATACCAAGTGACAGGATTTTGCTTTCAAAATTGTTGTAGAAAATCAAAAACTGCAGTTTTAATTGATCTACCTCTCAGGAGTCCAGGCTGTGTTGGACTAAAAAGGGACAAACATTAAACAAATATATTATCTTTTTACACATAACTGGCTAAGAGTTTTGAAAGGGTTGGAAGTAGGCTTGTAAGTCTGTAGTTCTCCATCAGCATAGGGTCATTTTTTATACAATGCTTTAACAATTGCGATTAAGTTGATCAGGGAAAATACCAGCACTCAATGAGTTATTGGCTAGGTAATAAAAAAGATATTTAACAAACAACAAATTGGATTGCAGTTGTTGGGATTTTATAAAGTTTCGGTTTTTAAATTACATATAATACTGACAATATCGTTTACACAGATAGGATTTACAAACAAAAAATTGACAATATTCTGAATTTTACAGAAAAAATCAATTGTGGGTAGTTTAGATTCTAGTCTGGGACAAAGCAGTTTATCTATTATGGTACAAAAGCAACTCAAGTCTCACGTTTTAAGAAAGATGGCGTTGATTGCAGAAATATTATTCTCGGTTATAATCGCTATATGGGCAAAGTTGATCAGGCTGATAGATTATGCCAAGCTTACTGCGTTGACAGAAGAGCAAGAAAGTGGTGGTATAGATTGTTTTTTGGAATTCTTGCTGTGGCATTTGTAAACATCTACATTGTAGCACAAATCACTCTTGGCTCATGATTCGCGGGCGTTCTATAAGCAAGCTCTCTCAAAAGAGGTCATCACCTACCCCTCAAAACAAGTCTCAAATGATGTAAGAATAAACAGTCTTTGGAGGTAAAAGATTTCTATGTGAGCAATGTTCATGAATGGGTGTGGAATCTTGGCTTCGTTCGAAGTATTCAGTGTGTTATATACACTGTACATTGTACAGTTTTGTGTGAATGAAAAAAGAATTATTTTTTGGAATACCACGGAATGAAAGAAACTTTAAAATAAAACTTCTCAATAAAACCATGCTTTGTTCTAGTAGAAGGGGTGACAAAATTTCGACAAAATAATTAAGGTCCTCTAACACTTTAGAAAGAGAACAGAAACAAAACAATATATAAATGACAAAGTTTCTAACAATAACAAATTCCAATATGTTTTATTAGGAAATTCCATCACATCTATCAAAATGTTCTTGAAAATGCCAGTTAAGTGATTCAGTAAAAATATGGCACCTTATATTATTGTCCATATTAATAATGTTACTCAAATGGACTTTGCTGGAATTGGTATTAGACCCCTGATATAAAGGTAAGAAAGGAAGAAAACAAAACAAGATAATTTAGCTACTTTTGTTTTCTTTTTCATTGGATAAAAATACCTAGTCAGTCTCGTTCTTCCACTTGAAGGGAGGAGTTGGTCGCTTAACGTGAACGCTCCTAAGCGGTGTAAACGATACAGACGCAAGTTTAATAACGAATCTAGAAATCCTGTAATTATCGGATACAAGTGAATTAAAAACAATTAAATAAAAAATAAAAAAATAAAAAATAAGTAAGAAAAGTGCGGGCGGCCCCCGGTTTAATTCAAAAAGGGCTACGACGTCGTAAAAGTGTGTGCGTGAAGGAGTGATTAAGGTTAGGTCACAACGTTAAGGCAACCTGGTTACCTGGCTACCTGGATTACTACCACCAAAATCAACGCGTTCTAAAAGCAAGCGGACTGCCCGTTAAGGACAAAGTATCAGAACTTCAAGTCTAATTAATCCAGCTAAGTAATTTTCCTAATTGCATGACCTAATAATAATACCAATTCTATTCTAATCAATTATCTAAAAGTTAAAACTTAATATACTTCGCAACGTATATTACCAAGAATCCCATCTGGTATCAGAAAACAAAGCCAACCCATAAATCAATACATAAACAAAACCGAAAAAGGCAGATATAAAACATTAGCACCATTCCCCAAATAAACATTCGACTAAACCCATAAATAAACGCCATAAATCTTAATAAGGCCAAACCAAAACAAACATGGAAATCGTCAATACGATAGATCACTCAGTAGGAATAATTAAAATTCCATCCGACGGAAATTGCTTAGTGGCGAGCTTAGCACACCAACTAGACAATAGCCTGATGGGATCAAGCTTTAAGCACCCGCTTGACCAACCCCACCGTTACGCGCACATTAGAGACTTGAAACGTAAAACAGAGGCGTACTTAAAGGACCACGCACAAAACAGCTTCTGGGTGGGACTGGAAACAATAATAGCAGCATCGGACATATTTAATATCGCTATCGAAATACATCACGAACAGGGGGCACAGACAAGATATCCTTCAGACAGAACGACAACCACCGGTCAATCGCAATTTGTTATAGACTAGGCAGGACAGGATCTTACAATCACTACGACAGTATAGTACAAATATGGCCAAAACTGACACAAGCCTGCGGTGCCTTGCTTAACAGAGGCAGGAAACATAACCAACATAAGAGCCTTCGGTAACGGTGATTTCACGCAAACACAATCTACCGGTAATAGGAGGACAAGTCTAGACAACAGTAAACAACACATTATAAAAATAGGCACACTTAACGTTGGGGGCTGTAGGCAGGCAGACAGGAGAGAAATAATTGACTACACATTTACCCCTTTTCTACTCTGGATTTTTTTACCTAATTGATATCTTTTGTATTGAACAATAAATAATTAACATGTTAGATATGCACATTATATATATTTCTTAACTTCTGCAAATAAACGCCATAAATCTTAATAAGGCCAAACCAAAACAAACATGGAAATCGTCAATACGATAGATCACTCAGTAGGAATAATTAAAATTCCATCCGACGGAAATTGCTTAGTGGCGAGCTTAGCACACCAACTAGACAATAGCCTGATGGGATCAAGCTTTAAGCACCCGCTTGACCAACCCCACCGTTACGCGCACATTAGAGACTTGAAACGTAAAACAGAGGCGTACTTAAAGGACCACGCACAAAACAGCTTCTGGGTGGGACTGGAAACAATAATAGCAGCATCGGACATATTTAATATCGCTATCGAAATACATCACGAACAGGGGGGCACAGACAAGATATCCTTCAGACAGAACGACAACCACCGGTCAATCGCAATTTGTTATAGACTAGGCAGGACAGGATCTTACAATCACTACGACAGTATAGTACAAATATGGCCAAAACTGACACAAGCCTGCGGTGCCTTGCTTAACAGAGGCAGGAAACATAACCAACATAAGAGCCTTCGGTAACGGTGATTTCACGCAAACACAATCTACCGGTAACAGGAGGACAAGTCTAGACAACAGTAAACAACACATTATAAAAATAGGCACACTTAACGTTGGGGGCTGTAGGCAGGCAGACAGGAGAGAAATAATTGACTACACATTTACCCCTTTTCTACTCTGGATTTTTTTACCTAATTGATATCTTTTGTATTAACAATAAATAATTAACATGTTAGATATGCACATTATATATATTTCTTAACTTCTGCAGTTAATTTCTAAGTTGGGAAAATATTAGTTAGAAAAAACAATTGTATAAAGGGTCCTTTGTGATAATAATTGTCCACCCAAAAAGGGGGCTTTTTACCCAAAATTTAAATACACAGTAGCTTAGGTAAACCAAAAAAAACATATTCTCCAAATTTTATTTAGCTAGGACGAAAATTGCCTGTGGTTTAAGTACGCATTGGTTTGTCCGTCTTTATCTTATGTTTTCTTAACGACTGTTTACTTCGATTATTGCATTTCGATGTAATGTCTGTAAGGCCTAGGTTTCTTGGTTAGTTTACACACTTTTGTTTATTGGAAAAGGTCTTTTGAGTTTAAAGATTTTGTAACTTACTTGGTGATTGATTTATTTGTCCTGCTCAGCTATATTCCCGTGAATGCCAGCGATAAGATTTGGGACGGCTTGGATTTATGGTTTTGTCACTATTTTCTTATTATCAATGTTGCTGTTGCTCTTTGTTTTACATTGTTTTTTTTTTGTATTTTTTTACTAGGGTTGTGTTTAAGCGGAAAGAACGTGGTTAATGTTGAAAATTTACGAATTAGGTCATGCATTCAGTTATAAGAGTAGGGGAGACAGGGGCGGAATGGGGACGTTTAAAAATTATTTTTAGTAGGGTAGAGACGTTCAAATTCAAATTAAAAAAAGCAGAACGATTTATTAAAATATTATAAACAAAATACAAAAAAAAAATAATATAAATGCTTAACAATTTTTTTTATTATCGTATTAAAAAAAAGTGTCCTTTACTCCATTCCGGTCCGCCTACGGGGCAGAATGGGGTTATCGGGCTTACACAATTCACAGACAAGTTCTGCATCGTCGTCATCACTCTCTATCCCCACACACGAATTGTGAGCCCACTTTTGGCACTGTGTGCATAAAATCCAACCCTCAAATGAAGCTGAAAATGGGTATTTATAATATATATATTAGGGTGTCCCTTATTTTTATTTTTTTACGCATACCCTCTAATTATATTTATTAAGTGTTTATATACTCCCAGTAAAAATTTCAGCTCATTCTATAAACGGGAACCCGTGCCGACTTGCATCTGAACCCTCCGTTAGCCAACGTTAGGCGCGCGGTATTTTGTAACACGGTTGGTCACGAGGTCTTCGATCGTAAGTCATTTTGTGTTTGTTATTATGTGACCCTTATATTATAAATTATTGACAAATGTTAAAATATAATTTTATTTATGTGTATACTTTGATAAAAATGTATATTTTCACAGGAAGTGGCTAGTTACCCGGAAGGGTCTGGCGAATACGCCGTAAACTCTGAAATTGATAAACTTGATGGGTTTTACTCTAAATAACTAAAAGAGTCTATTGTGAGAGATGACTACCGAAAACTTATTGAACTGTCTGAAATATTTTTGGGAGGACATCAAGAAAAGAAATGCTTACAAAAAGCTGAAATTTCATATAACAGTATATTTTAGCAATACTAATTATTATATTAATATATTTAAGGTATAATATCAACTAAATTAGTGAAACAAATGATAGAAACAAAAGCAATAATATTAATAAGTAATCATATTTAATAAAATCATTAGAAAAATACAGTCATGAAGTATATCTTTTTTTTAAAGTGTTTCGTGTTACAAAATACCGCGCGCTCCTAACGTTGTCTAACGGAGGGTTTAGATGCAAGTCGGCACGGGTTCCCGTTTATAGAATGAGCTGAAATTTTTACTGGGAGTATATAAACAAGTAATAAATATAATTAGAGGGTATGCGTAAAAAAAATAAAAATAAGGGACACCCTAATATATATATATATCGAAAAGAAAAAAGAAAAACTAAACACAATTTCACCACGTTTAGTCTAAAACACACTAAAACGTTTGTAGTAACACGTTTGTCATTACCAACTGACGTGTTGGCCTTCTAGTAAATGATAACAAAGGACGATAGTACTATCGATCGTCTGCAGCGGGAAATTTAAATAAAACACCGTTCTGCCCCGGTACCCCGTTCTACCCCGCTCACCCCTACTTATCAACATTTTGGAAATTATGGCCCTTTCCACGCTTTGTTTATTCTCAGGTGGTTCGCCCACTGTCCCTTATCACTTTGCACTCTATTACTTCCGTGACTGCAAGGTAGCCTTTAATTTACTGTAGATCCATTATATTTAATTCGCACTGTAGAAAAAGTTTATTGTGGGATTTTAAATAGCGCTATATGAATCTAATAGAAGAAAAAATTTCTTAATATTTCTCTAAAGGCATATGGCCAATGGCCATTGTCCATAGCCATAAAAATTCTGCCATGTAAATAGAAGCCAAATTGTTCATTCTAAATGATTTCTTAATGTTCATTTTTGGAATGTAAATACCAAATGAAGTTAAGTATTATTTATTTGGTCTACTGACCCGTCAGTACAAATTTGTCTAAATTCTGGATAACAAGATAGTTTTTGTTTAAGTATTTTATTAATTAGTAATGGGTTCATGTCATTTCCGACTCCCCAATTTAATTCATTTAAAATTTCTGTTATTTGTTTAAAAAAAGTCAATTTTAAATATCGGTATTGTTTTGTTAGTAATAATTTCTGTTTTAATTTTTTTGATTTTTTTTATTGAGATGAGTGGGCAATGATTTATAAAGATTTTACATGTAATAAAAAAACTCCCATAAACAAAACAGGTAACTGCTGTCTTTTCAATATTTCTTCCATTTTAAATTATTTTTAAGATATATTCCTAAAAACTTAAATGATTTTACAAATTTTACCTTTTGGTGTGTTTAAACTGGTAGCAAATTTAAAAAATGATTTTATTTTTAAAATTTTCAATTTTTATTTAACTATTGCACAATTTTTTTTAGTTCTATAAGGGAATTAAATGTACCCTCTGTTCTAAATTTACTAAATGTTTTTGTTCTTTGTTTAACCATGGGCAATAAATGGTGGTATTTTTATTAATATTTTTATATGGAATGTACAGATCAGAGGCCTTATGTAAACAGCTTAAGAAAAAATTATAGTTTGAAAAGTTTGAAATCAATTTACTGGGACCCGCCATGTATTCTGACAATACATGGTCTTGAAATTTCGACCATTTAGCTTTCCTAAAAATTTTTTTAAATTTTTTACCCGGGTTGGGTTTGAATCATTGATTATACTAATATTTGTATTGTCAACTATTTTTTTAAGAATTACTTCATTAGAGTTATTTTTAAAACTTTGCCATGCGGTATTATGAAAATTGTAATCACGTGTCAGAATAAATTTTTAGCCCATTTTTTCTACTAAATTGTTCCAGAATACACTATTAGACTTAAAGTCTGGGGGGATATAAACAAATCCAATGCTGATGTCTCCAATTTTAATAATCACACCCCTAACCGCATTGTTTATAAACAGATCTGTTTTTATTTGTGTGAAAAGAATATTTTTTATTAGTAGTGCCGCTCCTCCTTTGCCATTTTCTTTGTTATTTGCTATACAATAATAATTTTTTCTACTACCTTACTGGAAAACTTAATTTTTCACCCTTGAGCGAGGGAGACCTCTTTTCCTCCCCGGGAGGAAAAAAAATTTCCTTCCTCTTTTTTTTAACAATTTTTCATTAGCAAGAGTTTTTGTACCTTGTCTTTGATTTTGTATGAAAAATATTTACTCCGCGCTTGTCCAATCATTCTTTGAACAAACTATATTCATTTTCATATCGCTCTTTCGATTTTTAAGGAAAGAAATTAATTGCAACTAATCTTGCCTCTTCAGCAAGATCTTGCGGCAGGTCTTCTTCGCTAGAACTCATTTTCAAAACGTAGGAAGAATTTCAAATTTATGATAAACATTCTGACAGCTTATAACAACTGTTATGTTTGTATTACCAAAAATACCATAGCAACAAAGCGTTGTCAACATAACGTCGGCGACGCAACCCTACTTATCATTTTGTCATAATTTTATAGCCCCATACCGGGTTAGTAAAAGGAACCGGAACGCTTAAAATGTCTTAAAACCGTTAAAAGGTAATAGAAAAAACTATATACATACCTCAGGAGGAAAATGCGTTTTCTCCCTTGAATATTTAATGCCCTTCGCTTCGCGACGGGCATCAAACTATTCGCGAGAGGAAAAGCACTATTTCCAGTTCCATTGAATTAACCTAAAATTGTCAGAACCCATTTTGCTGAATTATGTGACTTAGCGGGGAAATAAGTATCAATGAGATTTTTGATAAGAGAATATTTATTTTGTACATTATGTATGAATAGCTTTGTAATGATGCTATCATCTTTATCTACGTTGGAGTCCTCCATTAGATAATCCTCCATATCAATATCTGTGTTTAATACCGTTTCAGTTATCAGTTTTTTTGTTGTATATTTGGTGCTCTACCATTGGGATTTAAATATGTGTCCTCGTTATACTGACTGGGTCTTTTTGCTGGTAGGTATACGAGGGGTTTAAAATTTTTCATAATTGTGTTCTGTCAAATCATCAAATCGTCAAAAACGCTCTTTTTTAAATAACTTTTACAATTGTTTATATATATATTTTTTTAATTTGGGAATATTTTACTATCAATGAGTACTACAAAACCCAATAATTGGTTAATCAGTTTTTTTGTTGTATATTTGGTGCTCTACCATTGGGATTTAAATATGTGTCCTCGTTATACTGACTGGGTCTTTTTGCTGGTAGGTATACGAGGGGTTTAAAATTTTTCATAATTGTGTTCTGCGGGATGTTCTATATTTAAATTTGGGACTTTTTGGTTAGATTTAAAGAAGGTAGGTAGTAGGATTACTTAACTTCTTTAAACAACAAACATTTCTGGCAGTTCTCGAATTTAGATTTGCACTGAGTAATGGTATGTCCAATGTCCATTTCTAATAATAGGATTAGGTTATTTTTGTTTACTCTCAAAACTAAGGAATATGTTAATCCAGTAAGTAATACAATGTTTCAAGTGACATTGTCCTTATCTCAGGCATTTAAAACATTGTATTACTGGATTTACATATCTCTCAGTTTTGAGAGTAAACAGAAATAACCTAACCCTATTATAAATGGTTTTCCTCTACATGTAATTATTACAAGAGGAGTTGTTTGACTCTAAATATGTTTTATTTTGTGGACAATCATTAGCCTGACTCAGAGATTTAAATGAGATTGCAACTCTATTTTTACCTCTTTTTTCAACTTTGGATATAGGTTCCTAGTTCGTTGTTAATGGAGTATAATTTGCCTACTGGGTGAGAATTCGTGAAACGGATCACTGTTTTCCCGACTTTGGAAATTACAAAAAACAATTATTTGGTTTTGTAGTACTCATTGATAGTAAAATATTCCCAAATTAAAAAAAATATATATAAACAATTGTAAAAGTTATTTAAAAAAGAGCGTTTTTGACGATTTTTTTTCGAAAATCTCTCATGGGAATAAAGCCTTTTAATAAAATTTTACCTTTATTGAAAATTCTTCAAAACTTATCAAATTTTCATAAAAAATATAATTTAATTAAAAAAAAAAATTATTTTCATAAAAAAAAATTATTTATAATAAACAATTTGCATTTTTATAATTTTCTCAATGCTCTTTTTGAAAATCGTATTAATTTTTTCCTTAAAGTATTTCCAATAAAAAACTAAAAAAAAAATTGGATTCTTAATTAAACGATTAATGACATTTGATTTTGTGAGCCGGCGCGACTTTTCTGGCCCTGACGCTCGAGCGCGCTCCCGACGCGACCCGTCCCATTGCGATGCTTACTTTATTATCAATAACTCTCCTATACTATACTATCAAGTACTTGTGATTTAAAAATGATTTTGTACGACCATTAAATATATATTATACGTATATATATATTTATACAGGGTGTATCACGTTCGATGGTAGGTTAGACGTTTATGGAGAACTTTATAGAGAACGGCAAAAGATATTGAATTTAAATTTTAAATAGCATGCAATTATAATATTATTAAAACTATTTTTCTAAATTATTTTGAACAAAATTACTCTTCCGGTTTTAACAGAAGCGAAATCAACTTTGTTATTTTAAATGAATCATCACATTTTTTTTACATTATCATTCCTTAATAGTGTTTGAGTAAAATTCGGTCAGTTTCACCCTCAACAAAAAAGCTTATAACTTTTTTTAATATTAGGTTTACTGATATTCGGTTAGATTTATTGGAATCCTGAAGCATTGATTTAAATATTCCATGTAATTTATTGTAATATTTCTAAAAAGATACTTGATAAAAAATAATGTGAATGTAGGAAAATTAAAACAGCAATCACTTTTTATTTTCAATGGAACGCCCTGTATTTTTACATAATTAAATATAAAATTATAATACCTTTTCAATAATATAACTATTCCCTATACCTAAAGTTAATAATAACAATGATATTTTACAATTCCTATTATTTAATATTTAAAATTTTTAAATATTAGTTTTAAATTAATAAACAATACAAGTGGAATCTACGAATGAGTTTTCAAAAACTGTATGCATTCATATGACAAGAAAATAATATATTAATAAAAACAATATATTTTTTAAAAGCACCAAAACAAAAAGTAAATATGTCGCTATGTAGGTATGTAGGTATGTGTATAAACGGTTTGATTGAAAGCCCGGTACCTTCATTAAAAGTATATTATACGTATAAGGTTAAAAATTCATTAATTAAATAAAAACAATGTTTTAAATTAATGCAAATTGTTAATAAAATAGTTAAAATGAAGGAAAATCACTATTTAAATGAAGTTTTGATGAACTTGTTCATTCTTCATGGACAATATGAAAAACTTATTGTTATAACATGCAGAAACTTGTTGTATGTTGTACCTTTAATTTGGTTATCCATTAAGAATAAATATATTTATCTACTCCTACATTGACGAGTTGTGACTTTATGGCATTTTAGTCACGGGCTGAAGTTAATAACAGTGGCTTTTGGGCATTTTAGTCACGGGCTGAAGTTGGCTTTATTATAAATTGCGAAAAAGTGAGGTTAAATTTGTTAAATGTCAAATTTTATGAAATAAAATTGTCTCTAAATTCTTATTTCTGTTCGTCGTAGATAAAGTATAGTATGCAACTCGTTTTATAAACTTCTCTAGACATTCGTTTTTATTAAACACTCGCTCGCAAGCTTCGCTCGTGCCTAATAAAACTTATGACTAAAATGCCGTTTATAAAACTTAATACATAATATACTATTATCAACTTCTTTTGAGTGGTTATTTTCCTTTATTTTAATAATAATAAATATCGGGAAAGTTTTGTTATTCATACCAAATTAATACACGTGAGCAACATTTTATTAGTTTTTTTTCATATTATTAGGGTAATTGCAAAATAACTTTAGGTATCGGGAATAGTTCAATCAATGAAAAGGTATTATAATTTCATATTTAATTATGTAAAAATATACAGGGCGTTCCATTGAGAATAAAAAATTTATTGCTGTTAGCTACATTCACATTGTTTTTTATCAAGTATCTTTTTAGAAATATTACAATAAATTAAATGGAATATTTAAAACAATGCTTCAGGATTCCAATAAATCCAACCGAATATCAGTAAACCTAATATTAAAAAAGTTATAAGCTTGTTGAGGGTGAAACTGACCGAATTTTACAAAAAAAAATTAATAACTCAAAAACTATTAAGTTTGGGTATAGCCATTTTATAAGGAATGATAATGTAAAAAAATGTGATGATTCATTTAAAATAACAAAGTTAATATTGCTTCTGTTAAAACCGGAAGAGTGATTTTGTTCAAAACAATTTAAAAAAATAGTTTAAATAATATTATAATTCCTATAAAAATTTCAATTCGATATCTTTTGCCGTTCTCCATAAAGTTCTCCATAAACGTCTAACCTACCATCGAAAGTGATACACCCTGTGTACGTATAATATATATTTAATAGCCTTACAAAATCATTTTTAAATCAAGTACTTGATAGTATAGTATAGGAGAGTTATTGATAATAAAGTACGCATCGCAATGGGGCGGGTCGCGTCGGGAGCGCGCTCGAGCGCCAGGGGCAAATCAAATGTCATTAATCGTTTAATTAAGAATCCAATTTTTTTTTTTTAGTTTTTTATTAGAAATACTTTAAGGAAAATATAAATTAATACGATTTTCAAAAAGAGCATTGAGAAAATTATAAAAATGCAAATTGTTTATTATAAATAATTTTTTTTTAAGAAAATATTTTTTTTTTAATTTAATTATATTTTTTATGAAAATTTGATAAGTTTTAAAGAATTTTCAATAAAGGTAAAATTTTATTAAAAGGCTTTATTCCCATGAGAGATTTTCGAAAAAAAATCGTCAAAAACGCTCTTTTTTAAATAACTTTTACAATTGTTTATATATATTTTTTTTAATTTGGGAGTATTTTACTATCAATGAGTACTACAAAACCCAATAATTGTTTTTTGTAATTTCCAAAGTCGGGAAAACAGTGATCCGTTTCACAAATTCTCACCCTACTTTGATAGTTCAGTGGGATAAGTTCATTAGTAGATTCAATATTAATTAAATGAACCAGAATCATAAATTGAAAAGGTTGGGTTATTTGGGTTATTATTTAGAATCGCCTCCAAGGTCATGGGGGCTACTGGGATCCGGCTTAAACACGGTTAGAATTTTTAGGTCATGTTGCGATGAAAAGCTTTATTTAATTAACTACACGATCAAAAGATAATATTCTAAAGCAGAAGGAATGTATAAAACACCTCTCTCTTTGAGAGTTTTGCCAGGGACAAAACGCCATAAAGTCACAACTTGTGTATTGAAAATTTCACTGAATGTCATGGAAACATGTACTATAATAGACTTTTTAAAGGTGGGAGTAAAAAAAGTATGTTAAAAATACATTATTATTTATAAAAAATTTGGTTTAAATAAACAAATATATCGGCGTCTTAATAATATAAGGGGTTCCCCAACTAATGAACAGCAGTTTAGATTATTCGACTATACCTTTAAGTGTAACTTTTTTTACATGCTTCTTAGGGCGAATTTTTTTTACGTATTGTTCCCAATACAAGCATATTTATCTTATGTATGTTTTTAACTTTTAATCCTTTAAATCCTGCCTCTAAATTTTAATTTTACTGCATGCAAAATTAATTTGTATGCAACTAAGCTATAAAATCTTAAATAAATCCTGTAACTTTAACAATTTAACTTCATAATTTGTTATTTGTTTACATAATATTTATAATTATTTTAGATAAAAATAATTAACCACTTAATTTATAGTGCAAAATCTATTATAAAACATAAATAATATTTGCTCTGGCAGATGGTGTTATATTATAATTGGAATTTAATAGATATTTTTTATCTGTATTAACACCATCAAGCTGGCAATTTTCTGAATCAATCAATAAAATACATAGACAATATCAACTTGTCTTTTATTTAATTAAAAAGTAGCGAGCAAAAGTATAAATTTACAGAAATTGGTATTTTAAAATTAAATTTAAAAGGATTGTAAATTAAACATTCCAATATACTTGTTAGATTTAATTAATTAATTAAAAGGTTTTTGTTTATTGTTTAAAAATTAATTATTATCACTTTTGTAAATTTTTAGTCTTGGATAATGACGTGTCTGACATCGCTTTGGCCCTTTCGAAAAGATCGTGAAAATGACAGCGAAGCACAAAGGTTTTTGTCAAAAAATGATGATGAAAAACCTGCGGGTGGACCTGGAATTTGTCTTATGACTGAAAGTCCATACCGAATTCTGAGGGTAAGTAATTTTTAATTTTATTTCTATTCAGATCGGCCAAGGTATATATATATAACTAAATATATTAATTCTACATATATAATTGTATATTTTTTAACCATGGGCAACTCTCCCGAAATGTTTAAAATTGTTGTATATCGGAATTTATTCTATAAGAAATTTTAAAAGCGCCTAAAGATTTAGTAAAATCATGGTCTAAATTTTAAAATTTTCAAAAGCAATATTTGCGCGCTATTATAACCCAACGCGGAAGCTTGTGTAGGGAAATGACGAGTTATGTGTGTTGGGGTGCAAATTACCCAAATCCTAAATATTTTCAAATATTTTGTTTATATTGTGTATTCGAAAAAATAATAAAGTTTATGACGTATTTAATACAGTAGGATGCAAGTTGAAATTTCTCCAACTCGAATATGTAACTTTTACATACATTTTCATTAGGTACTCCCTCAAAACCAAACAGTTTAACATGTGAAATGTAAATTTTAAAATTAAAACTTTTCGACTCTCTTTTAGAAATATGTGGGTTTATCCTGTTACCCAAAAATAAGCTCGATTACAAATTTCTAAAGGGGTCGGTCACGATTTATTTAAAAATCCAATTCAATTTTCTTTTGCTCTTTACGGTAAATTTTTGTTAAAAAGTATTCATTAGTGGTTTACTTATTCATTATTATATCAAATTAAAATATGTTATTGCTTCCATCATATTTTTTAAATTAAGTAATAATATTAATACTTAAAAGTCGCTTAAAAACATCTCAAAAAATTAATTTAAAAATTTTCAGGTGACATTAATTTTGATGTAAAAAAATAACTAAAGCGAGCAAAAAACTCGAATTTTGACAGTCAAAATAGGTATTTTTGTAATTCTCAAAATTCGTAAGCGACCCCTAAAAAATTTTAATCGAGCTTATTTTTGGAGAAAAATAGTTTTTTTTGCGCCACCCTAATATATACAGGGTGTCCTTTTAATAGTGAGCATTAATCAACACGCGCTTTCTAGGGCCAAAAACAGAAAGAAAATATTAACATGAAACATATGAACATAGGTCGGTAAATGGCCCCTAAGAGGCCTGCAGAGCCCCTAGAGGTTTTATTATTATTATTTCTGAAACGGTTTGATATAAAATAATGTTTTTTCGGGATAAAATATATATTTTTATATTAATATATATATGTTGTTAAATATATTAATTTTGGAAATTAGTATGTAGATAATTTTTAGGAAACATTGACATACAGATTTACAAAAGTTTTGTCCTACATATGTTAACACCTTAATATAAATGTTTTACATTTTCTTTCTTCGATCACTTTCCAAATTAGTTATTCTGCGTCAGCATAAACAATAGGTCTGTTTTACGAGTTATGTCTTCACCAGTGGTGTCTCCCAAAATTTTGGAATTCTCCTTTAAATGTTCCCAAAAGTTTTTGGTTACCGCCTTTTTACCCGCACAGCATCTAATAAAATTGGTTCCTCTTAATTTATTTTACTTTTAATAGAGACAGCAACTTGTCCTTGTTGATTTTTGGTAGTATTCGTTTATTCTGTACATCGATGCTGTACCTTTTCCAACCATCAAGAGAAAAAACTGTCAAATTTTCAAAATATGTAGCTACCTTTAAAAATTTATTGCAAATTAAATTTCTTTTTATGATTTTTTTTGCGTCCTTGTGTTCTATATTTTTCCGTCAAACATATTACATTGCGTGCCATTATGGCTACTTATGATAAGTAGCGCGTGTTTCTTTCATTATTTGTTTGTTTTCAAAATTATTGGCAAATTACTTTTAAACACATTCTGTTTTTTTTAGAAAGTGTAAGTCGACAGGAATTACAAATTGATACCGTAAATCTTGAATCACGTATATTAAAATTGTTGTTGAGAAATTCGCTTAAAATATTTTTTGAAGTTTTGGGGTCATACAAAAAGCTGAAGCATTCTTTTTTTTAAACTATCTTCTTACCACAAAAAGCACATTTTTTTTGTCTTATCCTCGTGATCGCACTTAAAATTTTGGATTAGTATTCATATTGTATTCGCTGACTTTCCAATTTAAACACTCAAACTGACAGCTCGTGAATAGTTATTTCCGTGTCAAGCTTTGTAAATGAATCTTTACCGGCGAGCTTGAAGTTTGTGGCGTGAGCGACGCAGGAGCGAACCCCATAATCCGGTGAGGCTAGTAAAGATAAATTATAAAGCGTGTCCAATTTAAACACTCAAACTGACAGCTTGTTAATAGTTATTTACGTGTCAAGCTTTGTAAATAAATCTTTACCAGCGAGCTTGAAGTTTGTGGGGTGAGCGACGCAGGAGAATATTCAAGGGAAGAAACGCATTTTCCTCCTGAGGTATGTATATAGTTTTTTATATTACCTTTTAACGGTTTTTAGACATTTTAAGCGTTCCGGTTCCTTTTACTAACCCGGTATGGGGCTATAAAATTATGACAAAATATTAAATAGGTGTTGCGTCGCCGACGTTATGTTGAAAACGCTTTGTTGCTATGGTATTTTTGGTAATACAAACATAACAGTTTTTATAAGCTGTCAGAATGTTTATCATACATTTGAAATTCTTCCTACGTTTTGAAAATGAGTTCTAGCAAAGAAGACCTGCCGCAAGATCTTGCTAAAGAGGCAATTAATTTCCTTCCTTAAAAATCGAAAAAGCGATATGAAAATGAATACCTAAAGTTTGTTAAAAGAATGGTTGGACAAGCGCGGAGTAAATCTTTTTCCTACAAAATCAAATAGGGCTAGACAAGGTACAAAAACTCTTGCTAATGTAAAATTGTTTAAAAAAAGAGGGAGGTGGAAAATTAAGTTTTCTAGTAAGGTAGTAAAAAAAAGATTTTTTCTTACTTTGCAGTCATGGCTAGTTAATTTTCTATAAAATCCATTGGGAATTAAAATACGACCCAAGACAACACCATTATTAAAGCCTTTAAATGCATTTATACTGATGTAAAAAAAGTAAAAATTTACAAATGTAAAGTAGGTAAAGATAAAAAAAATTGGAAAAGAATTAGCCACGATTTTATTTTATTAAAAATTGATACTGCCATACTGCTGGAAAACTGAATTTGGGAAGAATCTAAATTAATTGGGCGTAAAGTAATGCGACCATTAAGCAAGTTTAATAGTAATTTTTAAAATATGTCCTCTATAATATTGTACCATGATCATCAATAAGATAAATTAAAAAAGTCATAAAACTATTTTTAGTTAGCGCCATACCAAACTACCAAAATGTGTGAGATGTTACGTATTTAGCAGTTCCCAGCTACAAAAAAGTATGCGAAGGTTATGTTTTTGCTGTGAAGGTCATGTTTTTGTAACGATGGTTATGTTTTTAATGTGACGGTCATGCAAAACTCGCTAATCGACAAAACCTTAAAAATTTGTTTTTTTATGCATACATATTTAAATTTTAACGAGAATTTCAAAGTAAAATCGAACATTTGCAAAAATGCCTTTAAAGCATGCAAATATTGTACAGAAAATAACGGTTATATGCAAAAATAGCTCTTTTTTTTTAAGTCTCACTTGCAAAACTCGCTCTTTGCTCTTCCGCCAATCAAATTAAACGCTCGTTGCCCACGTGACACGTGCTTTTGTCTTTCTTCAATGGCTCCTAGGAAATTACCACTTGAAAACACTGAAAGGGGATAAAAAGGCTATCATTTGTCTCCTTGCAAAACATTATGGAGAAAATTGGAAAAGCCTTCCAGAACTAGATTTTTACAAAGGTTCTTCCTCTTCCTCAGTAGAAGGAACCGTTGATGGTTTAGAAAGCTGCCAAAATGCCGAGGATGACTCCTGTTTTGTTTAAGTACTACGTACGTACATATTATTTTGTATTAATACAAAATATTTTTTCCTTAATAAATCCCTTGCCTTCGTTATTAAACTTTTTTTAAATTAAATTATTTTCAAAACTGGCTATATGCAATAAACATTTTTTTCTAAAAATATGTAACTCTTTTAGGATTCAAACTTCTACTTTACACTCCTATAAACCTTAAGCAACAATAATATATTTTTTTTAATTCGAAAAAAGCAGTATACTAACGTTTGTCGTTTTTTTATTTCCCAAAAAAATGCATTCCTGCAAATAGCAAGTTTTGCAAATAATGAACTAATGTACACTAGGGTGATGCAAAAAAAATTTTTTTTTGAATTCTATGCGAGACCACTCGGGATTTCAAAGAGTATCAAGAAAATAAAAATCTGTACAAATTTGAGAGAAATCAATTAAAATTTATAGGTCGCTCAACGCAATTGTTTAATTTAGAAAAATCACGCATCTCAAATGCATTGCTATAAACAAGTAGGCATATTTCATACAAATTTGAATGAAAATGGTTGAATTTTTTTTTGGTAGACTCTTAATGATTATTCTAATAAATAATGTTGTCCCGATTTCAAAAAATTTTTCATAATATTTAAAAAATATATATTAATTAGCAAATATAGCTTAGTTAACAAATAATTCATTCAATTTTTTTTTGTTTCAAAATCTGTAAAAACATTGTTAATAGGTCTACAAGCAATTATTCATTCACAAAAACACTCGCCCCCATCGTTAAATATGAGAAAAAAAATAATATTTTAATTAACTACACTTCGCGTCAAATTTAACGCACCACTAAAAGTTTGTCACATTTTCAAAGTTGATTTTCTCGCGAACCGTCAAACCGACTTTGGTAATTTTTGTTTTAAAATTGAGGTTTATTCTTTGGTTATGATGCCTTTATTAAAAAATTCTTTTAAATTTAAGTTTTGAGTATATACATATATAACCGTCAAACCGAATTTAGTGATTTTTATAATAAATTGTAGGTTTATTCTTCGGTAATAATGCGTTTATTAAAATATTTATTTAAATTAACATTTTGAGTATATATAGGGTGCAAGTGTAATAATTAGTTTTTTTCCAGAAATTTGAAACGCCCTGTTGGTTGTACCAGCTATAACAGCATATGTCTCTTACAATCAAACTATAGCCCCATGTTCTATTAACATTTTGTATTTTTATTCACCGGGTTATCTTTATTTTTAAATGAAATATACATTTAAAGATTAAGGTACCATAAATTCGGTTTGACGGTTCGCGAGAAAATCAACTTTGAAAATGTGACAAACTTTTAGTGGTGCGTTAAATTTGACGCGAAGTGTAGTTAATTAAAATATTATTTTTTTTCTCATATTTAACGATGGGGGCGAGTGCTTTTGTGAATGAATAATTGCTTGTAGACCTATTAACAATGTTTTTACAGATTTTGAAACAAAAAAAAATTGAATGAATTATTTGTTAACTAAGCTATAGGTATTTGCTAATTAATATATATTTTTTAAATATTATGAAAATTTTTTTGAAACCGGGACAACATTATTTATTAGAAGTACACATTTTATGGAAATAAAAAAATAAGTTACCTATACATACATTAATACGTATGCATTAATTTCTAAACAAACTTAAAAAGTATAACACATAGTAATTTTTACTTGAGATTGCGTTTTGCATAGAATACCATTTTTATTAATAATCTTCCCTTGTTGACCATAAAAAGACCAGAACGATTAATAAGAATAAGAATAAGAATAAGTTTATTTACCTTCAAAGTTTACAAGGCACGTCATAAAACACAATTTAAAGAATAATACAAAAGTTTAAGTAATACATATTAGTACAACAAATCTAGATACAAAACATTTAAAAAATATAAATACAAAACTATTATCTAATACACTACTAAAAGGACAATATATTTTATTGTCCTCATCATTATCAGTCTTTGTTACCAATTCTGGATAACATATATTATTGTAAATAATTTAACATTTAGTTAACCTTATATGATGCTTTCTTTACTTTATCGAATGTTCTATCATTAGTATTTTTGGGTTTATTTGGTGTATTATTTTTCTCTTCTTTCTTGGTTATCTAATATTTTATACTGGTGGAGTATTTTTTAGACTCGTACGGCAAAATGCTAGTGTTTATAATTCTCTTTTCAGACAATGTTTACATAGTCCTTTTTTGGTTAGTTTATTAAATTTTTCTTGCTTAGCTTTTATTAGAATTTTGTTTTTCTTGGCAGTCTTAAATTCAGTTCACTTTTTAAAGCACTTTCCTTCATTTCTTTCTAAACACAGCGAGCAATTTATCACTATTTATGTTGTTGTTTTATCGCTATAGACTATATCAAAATACACGACAAGAACTGTAAATACATCACGAACCGAACTGCACAATAAAATGTTACCATTTGCATTGCAATGATAAAAGTCTTTCTACTGTGCAGAAAACGTCGCAACGGGACAGCGTTTAGTAACGAAAAAATCCAACACTTGTTAAATATCATTTACTTTGGCGACTTAAAAGTTAAAATATATTTTTAAAAGGTCGCAAATGTAGTATTTGGCTTGAGGGACATACGACTTTTAAAACTCAAATTAAAATATAAATTCATTGTATATTTTTAGTTTTATAAATCGATAAAAAATATGCATGCCTATAGGCATGCATATACACAATAAACAAATATTTGTTAATATTAACCAAATAATAACCAAATGATTTTATGTTAATCCAGGTCCACATAACTTTTTGTTAAGTTTACAACCAACTGTAATCTGTTAACTAATTAAATAAGTACTTTGTAATTATTACAAACATTTTGTAGATTTAATAACAAAATTCCATGTCAATTTCAACCATAATTGTTGTATTTTTTACAAACTTTTATGTGGACCCAGTATCAAAAGTATTTGTTGTAAATTGGGAACTTTAAAAAAGAGAATCTGTTATAAGAAATGATGCTTCATTAAACAATTTTCTAAATAAAACAAAATTAACACATAGGTACTGTCTGTCCACTCTAAGTTGGCTGAACTAAGGAATTTTATTGTTTAGATATTAAAGAATTTTCGTGCTGTGTGCTTTTAAAACAGATTTTATATTATAAATAATACTAGTATATAATATGTACTAGTATTATTTATAATATAAAATCTATTTTAAAAGCACACAGTACGACAATTCTTTAATATCTAAACTACAAAATTCCTTAGTTCCGCCAACTTAGAGTGGACAGACAGTACCTACCTACATAATTAACATACACAAAATTAAATAACACACCATTCTAAAATCATCAGATTATATAGAAATTTAGTACAATATAACTATTAGGGTGATTCATTTCCGCAAAGTTTTTGGTTTTTTTCGGTGCTCAAGCAAAATGTGTTAAAGTACATCAGTAAGTGTTTTTGTAGTACTGATAGTTATTAGGGTGATTCATTTCCGCAAAGTTTTTGTTTTCTTCGGTGCTCAAGCAAAATATTAATCTGCATATAGAAAAAAAAATTCTCAACAAGTTTGAGCTCTTAATATAAATTTTTAGTACTTACTATTTAAATTTAAAGTTTTACCGTTTAAAATGCATATAAAAAATATATATTTTTTTTCAAATTTCTAATGCTTACCCACCTTTGACAATATTGCAAATCGGTTTAATACACCTTATGGGGAATTTCACGCTCTTTAAAATTGCTTTTGAGTTTTTTTTTGTAACTCGCATTGGTTCACCAGTAGGAGTCGACAAAAAGAACAGTTTTTAAAAAAAATCGTTTTTTTTTATTTTTTCGAGCAAATCGCCAAAAGTAATGAAAAAAAAGGGCTGATTCATAAAAAAAAAGTTATCCAACCAATATTTAATGAATTTGCTGTCATTTTTATAACTGAAAACGTAAGAAATTGATAAATACCAACCCATAATGTTATTTAGATTGATTTTTTCTATTTATTATCATTATATTTCCCTACACTAAGAACTTTTTTAAAATTATTATGATTTCTCACTCATAATGAATATGAAAACAACACATACATTCATAAAAAAAACAACAAAACTTTAATCGGAATATACAGAAGGTTATGTAACATATTTCAAATTTCGCTTCAAAAAATTAAATAATCTTCATTTATATTTTTTTGCTATATGACAGAAATTTTGAAAAATTGCAAAATCCACGTTACAATTTTCTTATTGTTTTTTTATGAATTTATCTGTTGTTTTCATATTCATTATAAGTGAGAAATCAATAATTTTAAAAAACTTCTTAGAGAGGGAAATATAATGATAATAAATAGAAAAAATCAATCTAAATAACATTATGAGTTGGTAATTATCAATTTCTTACGTTTTCAGTTATAAAAATGGCTGTAAATTCATTAAATATTGGTTGGATAACTTTTTTTTATGATTCAGCCCTTTTTTCTCCCCACGGGAGGACCTGCGGTTTGTTGGAAAAAATTTAAAAAAAACCGATTTTTTTTCAAAAACTGTCCTTTGACGACTCCTACTGGTGAACCAATGCGAGTTACAAAAAAAAACTCAAAAGCAATTTTAAAGAGCGTGAAATTCCCCATAAGGTGTATTAAACCGATTTGCAATATTGTCAAAGGTGGGTAAGCATTAGAAATTTGAAAAAATATATATATTTTTTACATGCATTTTAAACGGTAAAACTTTAAATTTAAATAGTAAGTACTAAAAATTTATATTAAGAGCTCAAACTTGTTGAGAATTTTTTTTTCTATATGCAGATTAATATTTTGCTTGAGCACCGAAGAAAACAAAAACTTTGCGGAAATGAATCACCCTAATAACTATCAGTACTACAAAAACACTTACTGATGTACTTTAACACATGTGCACTTATATATACACTGTATCGTCTAATTTTAATTTGAAAACCAGTAATGGCATTATAAACACTACTGCCACCGTTAAATATTACAAACACCCGTTGACGCTGACACAACTTGTTGATAAGTGTGTTGTGCTGGGAAATGTTTTGATTGGCTGCCTGAAATCACGTGTACTTTTTTAACGGAATAATTTGTTAAATATTAACAAAATAATCTGTAACCTTTAAAATTAACAAAATACTTACAAAATTGCATATTACCTTTACAAAACATTCGGTAAACTATTTTCCTTTGTTAAAATAATTACAAACCCAAGTTGTATACAAAAAATTTTGTAAAAATTTAAAAAAATAAAATAAACAAACTACAAACTAATGTTAACAAATCTTATTTTTATAAGTCAAATGTAAAAAATATGGCTAATATAACGGTTTTAGTTTTAATACCCCAGAGACATATATTAATAATATATAATTAGAGTGGCTTGAAAGAAATCTTTTTTTTCAAGATCTTTCCAATTTTTTGACGAAAAATGTTGTTACGTTTTAGCGCTATCGAAAAAACAAAATGTTTAAAAAGAAAATTTTAAGTCTATATACAAAATAAAATAACCACCTTTCAGTTCTCCTATACGTATCCCGCAACTGCACAGTATTACCTGTGTTTGATGGATCCGAATTTTCACCCCGGCTGGTAAATCCCTCTAAGGATATCGTGGATGAAAGTGTCGATTGTTAAGCCCCCCCCAGGCCAGGCCGTACGCCCGATTTAGGCTAGTGGAGTGCCGGCCAAGGATGGAAAACATTTTGGTTTTTTGGGGAAATTAGACTGACCCAAAACAAAGTACAATCTGGAGTCTTCCTAAACCCACGTTTTGGTTTTTTGGGGAAATATGACTGACCCAAAACAAAGTACAATCTGGAGTCTTCCTAAACCCACGTTTAATTGGGGGTTCATGAA
This sequence comes from Brassicogethes aeneus, assembly GCA_921294245.1. Classification (NCBI taxonomy): domain Eukaryota; kingdom Metazoa; phylum Arthropoda; class Insecta; order Coleoptera; family Nitidulidae; genus Brassicogethes; species Brassicogethes aeneus. Next base: position 80,217,515 of record OV121132.1, on the reverse strand, counting down.
TGGCGCTTGGTTGGTTAGTACGCCGCTGGGTCATAACTGGCTTCTTGAGGAACTTGTTCGTTTGCGTCCGTGTCTACTAAAAATTTACATGCTAAAAATTCGGAACATGCTGTACACAAATTGTTTGCTCCACTTTGCAAATCCATTTCTTCAGTCTAGAGGTCGATAGTTTTTGAAAGTTTTTAATAGTTTTTTATGTTTATCACCGAAATGCGAAACTTATATTGTAGTTTCTGGTTGATGTGTTTCCCGAGCTTTCTGTTGTGTACGTTTTGCCGTAGCTTTGTATTTACTTTTTCAATTAAGAATTAGAATTTATTATTTTAATAAATGTAATTGCTTCTAACTTTTTTATTTCGCAGAAGGCTATTACTTTTGTTCGGTGCTTGATAGTAAGAGGTGTCATGTGGTTTATTATGTTTATATTAGGCAAAGATTGTAAAATGGTTTAGAGTATTAACCTACTTAAGATATATTTGTTTATTAGTATTTTTAAAGTCACGTCCTTTGATCGGATATGCTTGTTTTTAACTTTAAGTCGAAATTTTTATACTAAATGGGCATTGGGTATTCTTTGCTCTATTAAAATATGTTGGTTCATTATTTCCTGTTCACTATTTTTAATGATTTTTCTTTTATTATTTTTGTTGTTTCTATGGATTTGATACGTGAAAAGGTGTAAACCCACCTGAAGGCTAGGTAGGCTTGGTGAATTTCAGAATTACTAGTTTTAGTATTGCGAATAGCGTCGCGAGGCGTCGTGCAAATTATTATAACGACGGATACGAGTGATACTGCCAGACTAAAAATTACATGAATTATTTGTGGATAATAAAATTTACTAAAAAAACATACCCTTGATATTTTTGATAACATATTCATGCCCAACAAAAACAGGTTCTTAAGGTAATTTAATATCTTGCGTAAAATACCCAATTTTGAATAAAAAGTTGAGGGGATTGAACCCTTAATTATATTATAAATATTTCAGTAACCGGAGCCGTTTCTTTCAAAACAGCAAAATTTCCAATCATTTGCAAACATCCCTGGGTTTATTACTTCTTTACCCCTCATTTACCTTTACAAAAGAAATATATTCGTGTTTATAAATTAAATCCAAAAATATAATAGACTTTCGGATCTAGGACCATCGACCATCGACCATCGACCACTACATTCTAATTCTCCGTCTTGAATACATCGGCTCCGGCTAACTACACGCTTAATTTAAATGGTTTGTGTATAAATGTGTATATAATAAAGTTAAGTTTGTATATACCTAATCGATCAATTCGCTTACCTACCCGTACACCCAGTCGGGGTCTCCACTTTGGGTTCAGTCCCCATAAGGTAGATAAAATTTATTTAAACTGAATTATTTTTGGAAATATAATACAAAAAAGTTTCAAAAGTATTTTTGTACAAAATTATATATTTTACCAAAAAGTTATCTTAGTATCTTAGGTATCTAACAAATTTTGGTCACAGATTCTCGAGACAAATTACAGGAAAACGGTTTCCATGTTTATTTTTCTTAACGTCTTCCTGCATTAGTCTCCATAAGTTGCCGGTGCGCAAATCGAATGATATGAAAGTATTAGTTGGGGAAATCGGCCAGTGTATAGTCTACGCTCGAGACGTGAATTTCCATAGGCCTCTCCGTAAATCAGGTGCATTTGGACTTTTTCTCGGGCGGAAAATCTCACCATTTTTCTGATAACTGTCAAAAAATTAAATTGTCACTTGTGAACGCCAGCCATCTACGATTAACACTTAAGAATTTCGTATACGAATGTCGATATGCATTCGATCACATTTTGCCATTTTTCTCGAAAACATTACGTTTTACATAAAAATTTCAAAAGACAAATTTTTTAAATTGAATTTATTTCCTTACGGGTTGATAAAAAAAATACGCAACCAAAGTTTGTGGCCCCAAAGACAAGGGAGTCTACGAAAAAGCGTCTAAGGGGGTCCTCAGACAAAAACCTTAACACTATCAGATTCCACATATCAAAAAACCCCTGTATACCAAACTTTGTGATTCTCGTACAAAAGGGTTTTGAGATATAAGAAAAATACTATTCTATGAGCGACTTTTAGTGGACTGCATCTCCGAAAAAGGGGGCCAATTCGCAAAACTGTGGCAACAGAGCCTGGCTGTGTGTTGCAGTTTTTGGTTAAATTCAGAAAGTTCAGTTATTATGTTTTTTTTAATTTTTGGAACATCGATTAGCGTTTTAAGTTCGACTTCGGCTACACAAGGTATATATAAATAGTGCGTTTTTTTCCACCGATAGTGTTAATTTGATCCAATTTTTTTTTTTTTTTTAAAGGTTTATTGGCTTTTAGTCTTTTCGACTATTTAGCCAGCTCATGATTATATATTTTTATGCTCGAAAAACAAGCACAACACCCAAGGCTGTGACCGGGAATCGAACCCGGTACCGTGGCGCAGATTGATTACCGCTCTGTAGCTTTAACCCACTGCGCCATCCTCGGCCCCCATTTGATCCAATGCATCAAATGTAAACACTGTTTTTTTGCTCAACCTTACGCAAAAACTCTCGCACAGGAAATTATTGCAGCGTTGCCAGACTTGGAAAAAGTTCCCAGTTTTTAAGATGCCGGCGCAAATAGAGTGCCATTGTTGCAAAAAGTTATGTGATGACTCCAAGATGGCCCCATGCAGTATCTGCAAAAATTTATTTTATTACTCATGTGTTAATTTATCACTGGCTGAGGTAAAATCAATTCAAAACAAGAGCAGTTTTAACTGGAATTGTAAAAATTGCGTCAATATTGGCGATGGTGTCAATGAACTAAAAGCTTTAGTATTAGCTCTTCAAAAAGAAATAGAAACCCTAAAAAGTCTCAAAACTGATACGGCAAATCACTCAAACCTAGATTTTGAAGATATAATCTTTGAAATCAATGAACGTAACGCTAGGAAGCGCAATATTATTTTTTTTGGAATCAAAGAGGATAACAATTTAAGCAAGGACGAAAATAACAAAAAAGATACTGAGTGTGTTAAAGCCATAATTCAAAATTTATATAATGAGATGCCACTTAATAATATAAAACCAATAAGGCTTGGTAAATTCGACAGCACTAAAACCAACTCAAGACCAGTTAAGCTGGTGTTGGAAAATGAAGGCTACGTTCATAAAGTAATTCAGAATGCCAAAAAACTTTCAAATCTATACACAAAATGTTAGAGGACTAAACTCCAAAGTTACAGAATTTTATTCTTCGGTTACAACAAGTGATTTCGACTTCATTGCCCTTACGGAGACCTGGCTAAATTGTGATGTGTGTAGCTCTGAGCTGTTTCCGGAGTGCTATAACGTTTTTCGCAAAGATAGACGTTTCATTGAAACCAATTTATCGCGTGGTGGTGGTGTGCTTTTAGCCTGTAAAGACTTTTTTAGTGTTTCTTGTTTAGACCTTAACGAAAGTAACTATGTGTGCCCTTTAATAGACATTTTAGGCTGTAAAATTCAAATCGAACAGAAAACCGTATATATTTATGTTATTTATATACCTCCGCAAGTATCAAACCAGGATTTTCAATCATTTTTCGACTTTTTTGAAAACATATTAATTTCGCAACAAAATGTAATAATCATAGGAGATTTTAATGTTCCAAATTTTTATAAAGGCATTCTTTGTGATACTAAATCTAATATTTTGAATAATTCTTTAAACTTCCTTAACTTACGACAGCTTAACGTAGTACTCAACAACTATAACAAAATGTTGGATTTAGTAATTACTGACTTACATTGTGAGGTGACTCGCCAAACAACGCCATTAGTTACAGAAGAAAATTTTCATCCGGCGCTTATTATAAATTATCAAATAACCACATCTAAAACATTCACGTTTTCAAGTAATGTAAATCATAAAACCTATAATTTTAAAAAAGCCAACTTTAACTTACTTTACGATGCCTTATTAGATGTGGACTGGCAATTTTTATCTGGTTTTGCCGATGAATGTGTGAACAGTTCTACAATAAATTATTTACCCTCTTGGGCACATATGTTCCCACCTATAAAACTAGAAAAACTCAGTACCCGATTTGGTATAATAGTGATATAATAAACAACTTAAAACTAAAATTGCATTACTATAACCTCTATAAAAAATCTAAAAGTAACTTTTATTACCAAGAATTTTCTAGGATGCGAGCCTTGATTAAAAGAAAAGTCTCTTATGCTTACAATAACTACCTAATTAAGATACAAAATAATATCACAACTGATCCTAAACAATTTTGGAGCTATATCCGTTCAAAAAAGGCCTCTTCCCGTATTCCAGGTATAGTTTATCTTCACGATAGACATTTAGCACAGCCAATGGATATTGTTGAGGGTTTTGCAGACTATTTTAAGAGCGTATTCTTGGCTCCCAGTATTGATTATAACCTTATTACTAACTTTAGTAATCAGTCTATTAACTTAAGCTCTTTCTCTAGTAATGATATTCTCAAATCAATTAAAAAATTATCCAATAAAATGACTTCGGGGCAAGATCAAATACCAAGCTTTTTTATAAAAGATTGCTCCACTGTTTTTGCAATCCCACTAACAATAATCTTTAATAGTATTCTAAAGTTCCAAACGTTTCCTGAGAAGTGGAAAGAGGCCAAAGTATGTCCGATATTAAAATCTGGTGATCCTGCAGATATAACAAACTATCGCCCTATTTCAATTCTTAATAACTTCGCTAAGGTCTTCGAGATGTCCATGTATGAACGCCTATACTACCAGCTAAAATCAGTTATTGCTTCCCAACAACATGGCTTTATTGAAAGACGTTCTACAATAAGTAATTTAGCAGAAAAGACCGAATTTATTACTAATGTTATTAACGAACAAGGACAGGTTGACGTTGTGTACACGGACTTCTCGAAGGCTTTTGACACAATTGATCATAGAATTTTATGCTGCAAATTGGAAGAATATGGTTTTTGTGATTCGCTTGTTGCACTTTTACGTTCGTATTTATATAATCGTAAACAATTTGTGGTATATAACAGCTTTAAGTCTCAAGCTTACTTCGCTACGTCAGGAGTTCCACAAGGATCCAATCTTGGTCCTCTTTTATTCACAATTTATATTAATGACCTAACGAGTAAACTTGATTGTAAAAGTTTGTTATATGCAGATGATCTAAAGATTTTTAACAATATAAAAGGCGAATCAGATTGTATAAGTCTGCAGTCACAGATTGATACTATTCAGTCATGGTGTTTAATTAATAAGTTAGGTATGAATGTTGGTAAATGCAAAGTCTGCTCGTACACTTATAAACAAAATGCTATTATTTACAACTACCATTATAACAATACCCAGTTACTTCGATGCAATGAGGTTAAAGACTTGGGTTTATTGTTTGATTCTAAGCTCACTTTTTCTGCACATATCAATAACATCGTTGTGGCTTCTTTAAGATTATTGGGATTTATTATAAGAAACTGTAAGACATTTACAAACATTCCGCCTTAAACTCATTATATTTTTCTCTAGTAAGGTCGAAACTTGAATATGGTGCCTTAATATGGAATCCTATTTTTAACACCTATATAAACTACATTGAAAATGTTCAAAGAAGATTTTTAAAATTCTTATCTTTTAGAATAGATGGTTTTTACCCTCCAAGAGGTACAGATCATGCACAACTGTTAACCAGACACAATTTTTCATCTTTGCGTATCAGAAGAATACTTTTATCTATTACTTTTTTATTTAAACTTTTGCACAACTTAATTGACTCACCATTTCTACTAAGTAAAATTAATTTT